>CM019828.1:86250123-86850123 GCA_009763385.1 Coix lacryma-jobi var. lacryma-jobi | reverse complement strand
AGAATACCAAATCCCGAACTCTGGAGTGAAACGAAGATACCTCATAATGCGCTTGACCGCCTGACGGTGAGAAGTGCGCGGCGACGCCTGAAAGCGCGCACACAGACATACCGCGAACTGAATGTCCGGGCGTGTCGCCGTCAGGTAGAGCAGCGACCCGATCATACTCCGGTACTCCTTCTGGTCCACAGCTTCTCCATCCTCGTCCGCATCCAGGGCCGTCGTGGTCGACATGGGTGTTGAAAGAGGCTTGGCCTCACCCATATCGAACTTCTTCAATAAATCCTTGGTGTACTTGCCCTGGTGCACAAACGTCCCTTCTCGGGATTGCTTAATTTGCAATCCGAGAAAGAAAGTCAACTCGCCCATCATACTCATCTCGAACTCCCTGCTCATAAGATCTGCAAACTTGGCAACCAAAGCATGAGAAGAACCGCCGAAAATGATATCATCCACGTAAATCTGGACCAAGAGAGTGTCTTTGCCTTGCTTGAGGAGAAAAAGCGTTTTATCCACACATCCCATTTTAAAACCCTTAGCTAGTAAAAAGGTCTTCAACCTATCATACCAGGCTTTAGGGGCTTGTTTCAAACCATATAAAGCTTTGTGAAGTTTAAAAACATGGTTTGGAAACTTGGGATTTTCAAAACCGGGGGGTTGTTCGACATACACCTCTTCTTCTATGTAGCCGTTTAAGAAGGCACTCTTGATATCCATTTGAAAAAGTTTAAACCCTTTGGATGCAACAAAAGCCAAGAGTATCCTAATAGCCTCCAAACGAGCTACAGGAGCAAAAGTCTCCTCATAGTCTATCCCCTCCTTCTGACTATAACCCTTGGCTACAAGTCTGGCCTTGTTCCTCACAATGTGGCCATCCTCTCCTTGTTTGTTTTTGAAAACCCATTTTGTCCCAATAGGATTACAGTCTGGAGGAGGTGAAACCAAAACCCAAACCCGATTTCTCTCAAAGTTTTCTAACTCCTCATGCATGGCATTGACCCAATCCGGATCCGTCAAAGCGTGTCCAACATCTCGGGGTTCAAAATCAGCAACAAATGCAGAATGAGCAAAGTGAGAGATTTGTTGTGACCTGGACCGAGTGCACGTTCGTCGATGCTGCCGATCATCTGTTGAGGCATGTGTTGGCGCTGAATGTGTCATGGCGCCTCCCGAGCTGAAGATGCCTCCCCCTCAACAGCAGCTGGTGCCTCCCCGGGTACGAAGGGTACAGCCCGAGGCAGCGGATCCCACGGCCCCCAAGTCGAAGAAGAGGGATCGGGGCCGTGAGTCGTAGTAGAAGCCGCTCCTTGTGGTTCAACAGGTGTAGGAGGTGCTGGATCATCCATCCCTTCAGCACCCTCGTCCTCGTCATCAAAAAGAGGCTCACCAACCTCATGATCACCTGCACGCTCAAAACGAGAAGAAGGACAAACCATGGTCTCGTCGAAGGTGACATCGGATGTCTCCATGACTCGGTTAGTATCAAGGTTAAGGACACGATATGCGCGAGTATGAGTGTCATAGCCCAAAAATACACCGTCAGATGAACGAGACTCAAATTTGTCCAGGTTGCCTTTCTTAAGTATAAAACAGTGGCAACCAAAAACTCTAAAATAACTCACTTTGGGCTGTCTTCCAAAACGCAAATCATAAGAAGTCTTTTTCAAGAAAGCTCGGAGAAAAATGCGATTGGAAATATAGCATGCAGTGTTCATAGCCTCGGCCCAATATCACCTAGGAGTCCTATGCTCATCGAGCATCGTTCGGGCCATCTCTACAAGGGTCCAATTCTTCCTCTCTACAACACCATTCTGTGGCGGTGTGTAGGGGGAAGAAAACTGATGCTCCAAACCCAAAGAGTTACAAAACTTCTCAAAGTCCGAGTTTCTGAACTCGGTACCATTATCACTACGAATAGCTCGCATCGAGTTCTTAGGGAACTCGTTCTGAAGACGCAAAATCATATTGCGAGCAAAAGAGAAAGTCTCAGTCTTCTCAGTCAAAAAGAAGACCCACGAATATCTCAAAAAATCGTCAACAACAACAAGCACATACCACTTCCCACCAACCGAGCTCACCCGAGCCGGACCAACAAGGTCCATGTGTAAAAGCTATCCAGGGCGCTTAGTCATGACCTGAGTCACTGGATGGTCAGGAGCGGCAACCATCTTCCCATGTCTACAAGAATGGCAAACAAGATCCTTCTCCATACTCAACTTGGGCAATCCTCGGATTAGGCCAAGTGAGCTAAGCCTTGCAAGCAAGTCGAAGCTCAAATGTCCAAGTCTCCTATGCCACTTCCAAAGATCGGAGGATGAAGGTCCAGCCACAAGACAATGAGAAAATCTAAACGACTCTGAGAAATTCGCACGAAAGACTTTCCCAAAGGGTGAAATCAAACATACAAGATTGCCCTGAGGATCCAAAATACGATTGAGATTCGGCTTAAAACGAATCTCATAGTCATCATCAAAAAGTTGCGAAACAGAAAGAAGGTTAAAATGCAAGTTAGAAACAAGAGCAACATCACCCAACACAAAATGCTCATTAACTCGCACCGACCCACGAGACAACACTTTACCTTTACTATTGTCGCCGAAGGTGATAAACTCCTTTCCGGCAACTGGACTAAGACTGGAGAACCACTTGGCGTTTCCGGTCATGTGCCTTGAACAACCGGAATCCACCAACCAAATGTCCTCCAATCATTTTACCTATATCAATAAAAAGACATAGGGTGAGCAAACGGTCCAACACTGGGGTGAGTAAAATGGGAAGAGTACCAGTGTTGTCCCGGATGCTCAAAAGAACGGTTAGTAGAAATACCATTCCTAGCATGCCTACGGGGAAAGCGATCACCACGCACAGGAAAACGTGGTCCGCTAAGGGAAGAGCGTCCATCGTGATACTCAAACGCGGTGGAGGGAAACGCTCAACAAAGCCACCGCCACGGGGTCCAAAACCAACAAAGTTCGGATCCCGCCGGGCAACTCCTCCCTGACGCCTAGGACCTTGAGGCACTGCACCTCTAGGCCTAGCAGCTCTCCTCTGAACATTCGTCACATGTACATCATGGAAAGGATGGTACATGTCTGCATTGTTCATCTCCCTGACACGGCGCTCCTCTCTCTTGCGCCGAAAGCAAAACTCCCTCAAGTGTCCATCTCTCCCACAGTGCTCACAATGGTACCTCACCGCTCTCATAGGGGGTTGTTGGTACTCACGGTAGTGGGTGTGGATCACTTTGCCCTTCTGTGGCATAAGCTCCTCTTGGATAGGTGGCATTGTATCTAGCTTGTTTTTCAGGTGGTTGGGTTTGGGATGCCACATTTGTTTCTTGGGTGGAGCTCTCGGAGGATCCTCATACACTCCGTCCTTGGTGTTAGGCTTGGGAGGCTCTTTGGGTGGAATCTTGGTAAGCTTGGGAGTAGTGGTGGAGTGGGGCTTTTCACTGGGGTTAAGACCACTCGACTCTCCAATCTTGCCAAAAGAAGAAGCATCAACGCCCTGAGCAAAGCCTATACCTGGACCTCCAGCAGCACGCTTGAATTGGGAGATCATCATCCCAAGTTGCAGCTCACCACAAGACACCCATGACAAGATGGTCCGAAGGTATGTGTTTTCTTCCTCGGTTTGCATCTTGTCATGCTTCACGTTTGCAATCTCCATCTCCAAACCCTCGCACAAAACACACCTAGACACACAAGTGCTACCCGAGCTGGCCTTCTCAAGAGACTCAATCTTGGCATTCTTCTCTGCCAACTCGGACTGCAAGCCTGCACAAGACTTGCACGCACCTAACAACACGGGTCTAGCCCGCAGCTCATCCACCTCTCCTACCAACGCAGCATACTTACCTCTCAAAGTGAGAAGGTCAGTCATGTGCTTGGTGCACCTCTCGCACTCACCCTCCTCAGAAACGACTACGGTGGACCTAGCAACCTCAAGCTCCTTCACCGTATCCTCCCACTTCTGCCTAAACTCCTTGCGCTCTCTAGCAGCACGCCTAAGCAGCTTATCTTGACTAAGAAGCGCGGCAGTAAGTTTCTCGACCTCAGCAGAAAGCTCATCGGGGGTCTGAGATACCTGGGAGGTGTCGTCGTCGTCGTTCCGAGGAGTGTCCTCCAGCTGACTGTCGACCTCCTTGCCAAGGGCCATGGTGCAGAAGTCCTCGTTGTCGGCGAAGAAGCAGAGGTCGTTCAGCTTGTCCTCGATCTTCTTCCTCTTCTCGGACTCATCGTCGCTTGAGGAAGCGGAGTCGTCATCCGAGTCATCCACATCGCTGAGCGTGGCGAAGAAAGCACGCTACTCAGCCTGGGCCTTCTCCAAGTACTTCTTCTTGATGTACTCCTTGTTGAAGTCGCCCTTCCGCTTGTGCTTCGCGGGGACGTACTTCTCCTTGCGCTTGCCGAAGTCATACTTGTGCCCATGATCGCCCTTCCCATATGCTTGCTTGTTCTTCTTGGGACAGTTGGCGATGAAGTGGTCAGGGTCGCCGCACTCGAAACATCTCGAGCGTCCTCCTCCGCGGCGACGGTTCATGCGGTTGTTTTGAAACCGCGAGAACCGGTTGGCAAGCAAAGCCAACTCATCATCCCCCAAAGACTCCAGCTGCTCCTCTGTGATAGAAAGAAGTGAGGAGAGTGCAAATCCTCCAGAGGGGTTAGCAGAAGAGCCAGAGACCAAAGCCACAGACGGGCTAGAAGGATTCTCATAAGAAGCCCTCGTCATGGCATCAATCTCACTAGACTTGAGCTTACTGAAGAGCTCGTCGCACGTGAGAGTCTCATAGTTAGACGATTCGATGATCGCCTGGACCTTTGAGTCCCACACCGACCGATCGAGAGTGTGCAAAAGCTTCAAAGCCCTCTCATGATCGTCGAAAGGCAATAGCTCCTTGTTAGCTCTCATCTTGTTGACAATTACCTGAAAGCGAGCGAATAAACTTTCTATGCTCTCGCCAGGCATGTGTCGAAAGTTCTCATACTCACGCTTATGTGACTCGTAGAGACGGGTTTTGACTTGGGTTGTCCCCTCATGAAAACGCATGAGAGTAGTCCAAATCTCCCGAGCCGTGGTGAGATGAGATACGCGATCAAACTCGGACATGCTCAAACAGGAGAAAAGAGCGTTACGCGCTCGGCTATTGGCATCGTGCTCATCGATCTGAAGCTGAGTAGCACGAGCAGCCAAGACAACGTAATCGGCCTTGTTGCAAATCTCCCAAACAGAAGAGCCCATGCTCTGAAGATAGGCCGACATGCGTATCTTCCAATACGCATAGTTCGTCCCATCAAAAAACGGCGGTTTGCCCACGCCGCGATCCATGTCACCTTCTGTGGATCTGGAACCGGCTAAGGTGGAAGATCCTTAACCTGCTCTGATACCAATTGAAGGACCGAAAGTGCTACCAGAAAGCGACCAGAGGGGGGGTGAATGGGAGCTTTAAATTTCTTTTCAGAAACTTATTGCCACTGTCCTGAGAATCAACCCCAGAAGCAAGACCGACTCGAATGATGTCCACGACCCAAGAGATTGGGTGGATGTTCCCTAGGAACACAGCGGGACACCACAAAAACTCCCTCACCCAAGTTCACGCAGGTCAACTAGTGACAGGATGAACTTTGGGTAACCTCAAACTTCCCCGAGCAACGCGAGGGGGATTCAGGCTATTTTGCAAACCAAGGAGCTCGATTTCTGAGTTTGGTGGTTGAGCCACAGAAAAACTACCGGGTGGACGGTTTCCAGGTTTGGGCCACAAAACCTGGGTGCGGCCGGTTTCTGAGTTTGGGCCACAAAACTCGGGCTGAGGACGGTTTCTAGGTTTGGGCCTCAAAACCTGGGCGCTGGCGGGTTTCTGAGTTTGGGCGACAAAACTCAGGCGATGGATGACAGGTTTTCCGGTTTCGGCCTCAAAACCGGGGGGGACTTGAAGACAGGTTTCCCGGTTTCGGCCTCAAAACCGGGGGCGAGGTCCGTGAAAAGGACGAGTAGAGCAGTGGCAGCACGTGGCGGCAATCGGTGAGGTCGCGTCGAGGTGAAGCTACCAGTTGTGCGGGCGTGGCCGTCGGATCACCATCTACTTCGAGTTGGTCCAGAATAACCTTAGGGTTTAGCTGGTTCACTCTGTGTATAATTAGGGGTAGAGTGGGAATTAGGATTAGGATAAGTAGAGGGAGACACCCACCTCCCAACCTATCTCAGCCATTGCTATTTTCATTCTAGGGTTTCCTGCTTCCCCATTCCCTGTTGTAGCTACTGAGATCCGCAGAGACGGAATCATACCTCTGTGTTCTTGAGATTTTGAGGAAGTGAGACCATAATCTCACTATTGTCTCGTGTGGTAGCCACACGGTTGCAATTTGTGGTTTTGGTTCGCGTTTTGAACTTGTTCTTCACGTTCTTCGTTTCTCCACGATTTTCCCGTCACTCAATCTCCCTCTACGCTGTGTCTTTTTCGAATCCACTTGAATCAACTTGTTCTTTGAAGTGAGGAGAACATTCCCACCGAAGGAATTCATCTCTACCCTCACGAACAAGTAGATCGGGTCGATTCAAGTTTTGTGGCGCTTTTTCGGTTCATACACCTTTCCTTTCGATTTCCCGTTGATTTAGTTGATTTGAGCGGATGATTTCTTGGGGATAGTCTTCTAACTATCTTGTGATCATCTTCTCCAAGTTTGGGATCATGGGATTTTGATTTGGATCGATTTTGGGAAGATTTGGGAGAAGGGTGACCAAAATCGCCCTCTCTGGGTGTTGGCGGACAATCCGCGCATCGGGGACGAGCCTATTCAGTGGTTGCGTGTCTCAATGAACAGTGCTAAAATTTGACTGGCAGACAGTCCGAGATCACCCAGGGAGGTTTCAGCAGCAGTGCTATTTTGCATATTTGGCCGGCGGACAGTCCGCCAACCATTCGCGGACAGTCCGCAGTAGGCGCGGACAGTCCGGGACCGTATCCTCGGACAGTCCGGGATTTGGTTGTGTGCTATTTTTAGTGCGTTTGCTCTCCCGGCTTTTCGGCTTGGTTTTTGGACTTCTCGTTTGGCCCTAGAGTTAACCAAGGAACCTCTCTAAGTATCTTTGCTACTTGTTAGCATAGGTATTTGGAGATTTCCCGACATAGCCATCCATCTACGTTCAGGAGTCGGTTTTTGGGGTCGAATTCGAGCCGGAGCTTTTGGTGTTCAAGTTGCTCTTGTTTGGTGGTGCCTCGCTGTGATCCTAGGGATCATCCACCCTCTTCCAAGGGTCGTGGGCATCACGTTTCGGTCAAAGCTTTTGGTGGTTGATTTACGGGACAAAGGCCAAAGTTTCGAGAGAAATTTTTAGGCTCCCATTCACCCCCCCCCCTCTGGTCGCCTTACTTTAGCATGCTCGGTCCTTCAATGTCATTCTATGTGAGCTGGAGGACACCGTAGCAAAGGGCATTGTTGACACTTACTACCATTGCTACCAAAGTCGCTCTTGGCAACGGCACTAGTAATGCTAATGTATGTTATCAGAACACTAGAGATAAATCTGCAAGCGCACAGATTAGATACCGCACTTCACCGGATATAGACCCAGTTTTATATCAAACCCAAAGGAACGGGGTGATTGTCTTAAGTCTATTGCTTAAACCCTGAGCAGTAGCAAAAGCGAGAATATAAAAGATAAAGGGGAACACTAGGGTTTCCAGCTCTAACCTCAGGAAGCTATGCGATTATTATTCTACTATGGATTACGTTGGGAGACCACATCCAGAGTATGGCGATTCCCAAGTAATATACTCCTGCTATCCCTATAGACGGGAGGTGGTCTATGGAAGATTCAACAGGCCTATAAGAGTCACACCGGCGAGCTACCACCTATCCGGAATATAAGGTACACTATGCAAGTAATCGAGTCTAAGCACCATGCTTACATGACGACGACTCCTCTAACTCTAGAGTGACTAGATTAGAGTCCCCTAATTAGAATTAGTACTCTAATTAGAGATGCAAGCCAAAAGAACAATAAGAACAAGAACGCTTACTGATAATTATAAGTTGAAGACCGAAGATTATCCTAATCCAAGCTCTTGACGAACTTGAATCCGCAGGTACAAGCTGAAGAAGTAGATCCGACAGGCCAGAGCTCCTTCTAATCTCTCTCTAATACCTCTCTCTCTCTCTCTGTTCTAATCCTACAGAAGACTAGATCTAATCCCTAATTAGAGGGCTTACTAATCTTCTAATTGTTAGATGACTCTAATCCTCTCCCGAAGAATATGACTGGAGTCTCTGTCTTAGATCTGATCTGAATGAGGATTGATATGAGGATTGCTTCAGGGAGGGAGGTCTGGGGCTGTTTATATAGCCCGGTGGGATGAACCGCAGCCCTCGGATCAAACCGACGTCGAACAACGGTTGAGATGCGTCGAGGAGGTCGATTAGGTCATGTCGCGCGAAGGAGGGCTAGCTGACAAGTGGGCCTCGGCCGGTCGGCCTAGGTTTGAGGTCGGCCGGCCTCCCCCTGGCGCCGCCTGCCTCTTCCTTCGTCCGCAAGTCTTCTAACACCTTCCTTGTTTGTCTTGAATCCTTGTTCAGTAAGTTTGCGCAACGAGTCTTGGCGTGGAAGGATTCGTTGTCGTCTTCTTTCTGTCTGGTCCCTGAATATCTCTGGTATTTTGTAGCTAATGGAATCTTGTCGGTTACACCCCTGATCTTCATATGGATAAGGCTTCTAGAAGGTTCCAGAGTGAAGGACCGAAAGTGCTACCAGAAAGCGACCAGAGGGGGGGTGAATGGGAGCTTCAAATTTCTTTTCAGAAACTTATTGCCACTGTCCTGAGAATCAACCCCAGAAGCAAGACCGACTCGAATGATGTCCACGACCCAAGAGATTGGGTGGATGTTCCCTAGGAACACAGCGGGACACCACAAAAACTCCCTCACCCAAGTTCACGCAGGTCAACTAGTGACAGGATGAACTTTGGGTAACCTCAACCTCCCTCGAGCAACGCGAGGGGGATTCAGGCTATTTTGTAAAGCGAGAAGCCTGATTTCAGTAGAGCACGAAGTCAGAAATCCAACGCAAAAGGCGGATAACAAAACCGACAACAAACAAACGAACTACAGACGAAACAGCGCAGAAACGCCTGCATCGGACGCTGGCAGCGTCCGATGGCCAGGCACCGGATGCGTCCGATGCTAAAAAGGCCTAACTGGAACCTTACTGCATGTGCATCGGACGCAGGCTACAGTGAAACCCTAGCGTCCGATGCTCGACCCCCGGCGCGTCCGATGGCAACGGACGCTCCGATGGTCAGCGTCCGATGCTCCGTAAAACACTGTCAGAAGACACGTGGCACCGGAAGCGTCCGATGGTATGATCCAGCGTCCGATGGTCCCGAGTCGAGCGTCCGATGGTCACGAAACAGCACTGTTCTTCCGCGAATTCAACCTGATCTCCTCCGAATCAAAAGCACTAAGGCTTAGACTTGGTATGAGGAGTTCCAAGGAGGTTAGTGAGCTATCCCAAAGAGATCATGGCTCGAACCTAACTCAAATCGGTGAATTGGAAGGATTCGGATGAAAAGAGACAAAACGTGATCCGAAACAAAAATCGACTGATCTACTAGCTCGTGAGGTTAGAGGTGAATTCCTTTGGTGGAAATAAGTGCCTCACGATCTAGAACAACTCAGTTCAAACGAAATCGAAAAAGACGCAACGAGTAGAGAGATCGATCACCGGGAAAATTGTGGAGAAAAAGGAACTCGCGAAGAACAACACCAAAACGCGAATCACAACCACGAATTTTCAACCGTGTGGCTACCACACGCTACAATGGTGAGATTACGGTCTCACTTCCTCAAAAGTCTCACAAACACAGAGGTATGATTGTCTTCTCTGTGGATCTCAGTTCGCTACAGTAGGGGATTGGGAGAGCAGGAAACCCTAGGTGGAGAATAGCAAATGACTGAGATACTTCGGGAGGTGGGTGTCTCCCCTACTTATCCTAATTCTAATTCCCACTCTACCCCTAATTATTTACAGAGCGAACCAGCCAAACCCTAAGGCTATCCTGGACCAACTCATGGTAGGTGGTGATCCGACGGCCACGCCCGCACAACTGGTAGCGTTGCCTCGATGCAACCTCACCGATTGCCGCCACGTCCCGCCACGGCTCTGCTTGTCCTTTTCACGGACTCCGCCCCCGGTTTTGAGGCCCAAACCGGGAAACCAACCTTCACGTCCAACCCCCAGTTTTGAGGCCCAAACCGGGAAACCCGTCGTCCATCGCCTGAGTTTTGTGGCCCAAACTCAGAAACCCGCCAGCGCCCAGGTTTTGAGGCCCAAACCTGGAAACCGTCCTTAGCCCGAGTTTTGTGGCCCAAACTCGGAAACCGGCCGCACCCAGGTTTTGTGGCCCAAACCTGGAAACCGTCCACCCGGTGGTTTTTCTTTGGCTCAACCACCAAACCGACGCTGTAGAGGAGATGCACCGCCCGTGCACCCCGTCCACCGACACGTGTCCCCAGGTCCTCGACCCGAGCAACACCGTGCCCTGCAAGTCTCCGCTCGTCGCTGTCCTAGGCTGTCAGCCACCACAGCTGATCCTCAGGCCACCAGTCCCTCAGTCCAAGCCTCACGTCCGCCCTTCACCGCTCCCGGTCCATCGGCACGGCACGTCTCTACTTGACCTTCACCTTGCCCTCGATCACTGTCTCCGTGCTCGACACCTGCACAACACAAGCCAAAGAACATGCGCATCAAACCCGTTGACAATCACTCATCACTCGAGACTCGGCATACACCCATGTATCCGCACAGAGTCTTCCTAGTCGTATTCATCGAGGACTCTTGCTCCGGGACTCCAAATATGGCGAGTGGCGTGTCCGTTGCGATCGTCTCGACGAGCTTGTCACATTAGTGTGCTCTAATTCATAACTTGGGATACTTTTATGTTGTGAAATGTTGGTATTCCTGCAAAACAAGTGAGAACGACACAACTCATGGAACTCGTTAGAATCAAACTCTATTCTAGGTTGATGGTCACGTTTATTCTCTTTTAGGTGACTTATTGACGGTATAAGATATGAGTTAGTGACCGTCAACAAGCTCCCCCACACTAGGTCTTTACTCATCCCTGAGGAAAGTAGATATTCACTATTCATAGAAAAACCTGCACTGTTGGGATTAGTAGTGTTGAATACAAATTTTATTACCTTTACCCTTCAGTCTTGACAGGTGGAGAGTTTTGTAAGATTTTCTGAAAAGAATGTAGCTTTCCTTCTCCTCCTTGTGATACTCTCAATGTCGCTCAAAGTTCTTATCTCCTCACATGAGGCATTGCCTTCTTTTCAAGATTATTAATTATATCTGGAGCTTTAAGAAGTGTGTAGCACTTATGCTTTGATTATGTTACTAAGTCAGCACTTTAGAGCTAGGGAGAGAAGTGTCATACTCCTTAATCAAGATTTTATTTTTGAAAACACTTGTCCTATCTTGTTTGGTATTTTGCTTAAGAGAAACCATGAGCTATGAGGCTAATTCTACTGTTGAGCATGTGCCCATTTTTTTTACTTAGCGAGGTTCCGGACACTTGTCCCTTTTTATTTCCTCGTGATCAATCTTTTTGAGGTTCCGGGCACTTGCCCCTTTTTATTTCCTCGGATATATATATTTTGCACAGCTCATGTCTCTTTCACAATAATACTTCTCAAGAGGAACTTAACCTTTTTAAACAATCTTGATTTTAAGAACATGATAAATCTCTCAACCAAAGCCATAAAAGTTAACTTAGCATCATTACAAAGGTAAGTAGCTAGAGTTACAAAATGATGTCATGATTATTAAGGATTTAGGAGGAAATATGTTTTTACCACTGAGGAGAAGAATTGATATTTGATTTTAAGCATTTGAAATAAACTCTCCAAAGACAAGACTTGTAGAGTCAGGTATTATGATAAGCAATTAATTATTCCCAACAGTAACAAGAGATTCTAAGAATAGATCATGTGAGCTATCTCAAGTTTAATTCGGGACTCATCTTAAATCTTGTTTCAAGTGGTTTTCAATTCAAAATAGAGGGCAATATGAAGATAGAGAAGGTATGATACGTACTAGACCTATAGACACACGAGAGTGATTCGTCATGTGTGGTCTTAATGAGTGATTCTTGTTTTCCTGCGATTCTTCGGTCGATCTTCCATTTATTGGTTAGGTCCTTCCCCCACACTTGTTCCTGTTATACCTTCATGCGCAACATGTGGAGACAAGACACATATCCAAAACAAAAGTAGAGAGAGAGTGGATAACTAAAACAAAACTTTATTGATAACTTATAAGGCACTTTATTACACAAGCAAGCAAAACAACTAAACGATTGAAATTAAACAAACTAAACACTCTTTAAAGACTCTAAGACTCTTAACTCTAATACTTGTGCCTTATCATAATGCTACTAATGATAACTCTCTCACTCTAATTGAGGTGATTAGGTACGGTTCGTGATAAGATGTTTAAACGAGATTTTAAACCACTTCGCTTAATCTCCTGTATATACATTCTCCTAACCAGCCTGTCACAAATCTTTGTCACAGAGGCCAGGTCTTGCTTAAGCTGAGTGTTAGCTTTGGCAAGGGCATCCATTTGCTTACTAACTCTGATGTAGTCATCGATGAGGTCGTCCACCTGTCCCTCCAACTTTGTCATGGGTTCTCTCTTGCATTTAGGCTTGGAAGAAGAGGCTTCAGATGGGGACTTCTCCTTACGAGGCTCTACTTGGATCTGTCCAGGCTCAGCTCGGACTCCATTAATGGCGTAGCAAGTTGTGGATTTGTACTTCATACAAGTTACATCTCCAAACTTGTTCGTCTTCAACCCCATGAGCTGTTCATTGGGTCCTAGGGGCAGAAGATTGACTTCCTTGGAGACGCGGAACTTCTTGAGCTCTCCTTGACATGATCCTCCCTCCATGGCTTGGGCGTAGAAGGATTGGTGTTGAGGCTCCTTGCCCTTCGGCGGCATCATGGCTAGGGGTGTTATCTCGTCAAAGGGCACGATCTTCTTCTCGGGCGCAACGGTGAGGTCTTTCTTAGGAGCAACGATGAGGGCCATCAACTCATTAGAAGGGAGAGGCTCGTTGAGATTGAACCCGCAATTGTCGGCCATTGGAACAAGGAGAGCTTGAACTGCTGCTTGGGATGAGAATAGATTGGATGGTATGGCTCTGGGCTAGCAGGGGTCTAGTTTTATAGTCCTGGATCAACTAGAAAGAGGTTGATCCATGCTCTGAGGTTCTCGTAACAAAACAGATCGGGAAGTTACGAAAAAGGAATAAGGGGGGCTTTAGAAAGGAAAGGGAAGCGACGGGACCCGATCGGACACCAGGCCAGGCTGGCCGGCCTAAGGGTGGGGCCGGCCGGCCCCCCTTCTCTCCGGAAGGCGGCCCGCTTTTTTGTGGCTCTCTTTTATGCTTTCCTAAACCCTATTTACTAACTTTTCTGTTACGAAACCTTTCAGAGGTGACGGAGGATCAAATTAATGGAAAGTGAGGAATTGGATCACATCCAACTCCTCGGAACTCTTTTCAGGTTCTAAAAAAATCTTAAGGCGATGACCATTTACCTTAAATAACATACCTTCGTCGTTTTGAAGTGTCACCGCTCCATGGGATGAAGTGCTAATCACCGTGAATTGTCCTTCCCATTTGCTTCATAGCTTTCCATGTCCGAATAGCTTAACCCTGGAATTAAAAAGTAATACCTTGTCTCCCGGAGTGAAGTTCTTCATCTTGATCCTCTTGTCATGCCATCTTTTGGTTCTCTCTTTGTAGATCTTGGCGTTATGGTATGCCTTTTCACGCCATTCGTCTAATTTTGAAAGTTGCATCTTTCTCTTGATTCCTGCTGCTTCTAAGTCCATGTTCCATCTTTTTATCGCCCAGTGAGCTTTGAACTCTAGCTCAACAGGCAAGTGACAAGTCTTCCCGTAGACAAGTTGATATGGTAACATTCCCAACGGTGTCTTGTTGGCTGTACGATAGGCCCACAATGCATCTGGTAGTCTGTCTCTCCACTTTGTTCCCATCTCGTTGACTGTCTTCTGCAGAATGTTCTTGATTTGCTTGTTCGATGTTTCTACTTGGCCACTTGTCTGAGGGTGATAGGGGGTAGCGATGTTGTGATGGATCCCATGTTTTGACAGGTATGCACGGAAGTGCTTGTCAATGAAATGAGAACCTCCATCACTAATCATCATTCTTGGAACTCCGAATCTTGGAAATATCACTTCCTCGAAGATTTTCTTGGAGCTTCTGGCATCTGCAGCTTTACATGGTAGGGCTTCGACCCATTTGAAAATGTAGTCGACTGCCATTAAGATGTACTCACTGTTCTTGGATTTTGGAAATGGTCCCATGAAATCAATTCCCCAACAGTCAAAGAGCTCGATCTGGAGATTGTTAGTGAGTGGCATGGCGTCTCTTGAATTGATATTGCCATGCCTCTGACATGCTCCACATCTCCAAATGAAATCTTTTGTGTCGTCATACATGGTTGGCCAGAAAAATCCACTTTGCCAGATCTTGGAATGCGTGTGGAATGCTCCATAGTGTCCTCCATAGGGTGATGAGTGGCATCTTTCAATGATCTTGATTCCTTCTTCCGATGGTACACATCTTCTGAGTAGCCTCAGAGCACACTCTGAAGAGGTACGAATCATCCCATAGGTGAACACGACTCTCATAGACGAGCTTTTTCTTATCTTTGCCTGGTGGTACGTACCCTGAAACCATAAAATTGACAATATCTGCATACCAGGGGTCAGACCTAGAGACTAGATAGAGTGTGTCGTCCCTGAGTGAATTGTTGATAGGTAGTTCCTGTGGATTCTCCAATTGCATTCTTGACAAGTGATCAGCAACAGAATTCTCTACTCCCTTTTTATCTTTTATTTCTAAATCAAATTCTTGGAGTAACAGAATCCATCTTATCAAGCGAGGTTTAGCATCTTTCTTAGTGAGCAAGTATTTAAGAGCAGCATGATCAGTGTAAACAATTACTTTAGCTCCAACTAAATAAGATCTAAATTTATCAATGGCAAAAACAACAGCTAGCAGTTCTTTTTCAGTTGTGGCATAATTAAGTTGTGGTCCAGTCAAAGTTTTACTAGCGTATGCAATTGCGTGATGCTTCTTATCTTTACATTGTCCTAGCACAGCACCTACTGCATAATCACTTGCATCACACATGATCTCAAAAGGTAAAGACCAATCAGGTGGTTGAATGATCGGTGCAGAAATGAGTGCTTTCTTTAGGGTTTCAAAAGCTTTTAAGCATGCATCATTAAATTCAAAGGGTACATCCTTAGCCAAAAGATTAGTAAGTGGTCTAGCAATGTGTGAAAAATCTTTTATAAACCGATGATAAAAACCAGCATGGCCAAGAAAACTTTGTATCCCTTTAATATTAATAGGAGGAGGTAGTTGTTCAATTACTTCAATTTTAGCTTTGTCTACCTCAATTCCACGTTCAGAAATTAAATGACCAAGCACTATGCCTTCTCTAACCATGAAATGACATTTTTCCCAATTAAGCCTTAAGTGCTTTTCCTCACATCTTTGCAAAACCTTGTCTAAATTTTCTAAACAGTGATCAAAAGTTTTTCCATAAACAGAAAAATCATCCATGAACACTTCCATAATTTCTTCAATCATATCAGAAAATATAGACATCATGCATTTTTGAAAAGAAGCAGGGGCATTACATAATCCAAAAGACATTCTACGATAAGCATAAGTTCCATATGGACATGTAAAAGTGGTTTTGTTTTGATCATTCGGATGGATCGGAATCTGATGATATCCAGAATATCCATCAAGAAAACAAAAGGAGTGATTAGCCAACCGCTCTAACATTTCATCAATGAAGGGCAGTGGAAAGTGACCTTTCCTTGTTGCCTTGTTAAGTTTCCTATAATCAATACACATTCTCCATCTAGTCATAGTTCTTTGTAGAATTAATCCATTCCTTTCATTTCTAACAACAGTCATGTCACCCTTTTTAGGCACAACTTTGAAGGACCGAGAATGCTACCAAAGGCGACCAGAGGGGGGTGAATGAGAGCCTAAAATTTCTTTTGTAATGTTAGGCTTCTGTCCCAGAAAATCAACCCCAAAAGCAAACCGACAAGCGTGATGTCCACGACCCAAGGTATTGGGTGGATGTTCACAAGGAACACAGCGGGACACCACAAAAGCTCACTCGCCCAAGTTCACGCAAGTCAACTAGTGACAGGCTATTTTGCAAAGCTAGAAGCTCCATTTCTGTAGAGCATGAAGTCGGAAATCCAACGCAAAAACCCAAAACCAATTCCGAAGTCGAACGAGTAAACTGCGGACGAAACAGTGCAAAACTCACTGCATCGGGCGCTGACCTGCGTCCGATGTCCAAGCGTCGGACGCGTCCGATGCAAAATGAACAGTTCGGGAACCTTACTGCATAGCCATCGAACGCTGCTACAGTGACAGCTCATCGTCCGATGCTAAGGCCCTGGACGCGTCCGATGGTCAACGGAGCGTCCGATGCCCAGCGTCCGATGCTCCTTTAAAAACGCTTTTCTTGGACACGTGGCACCTGAGCGTCCGATGTGACGAACTCAGCGTCCAATGACACCGAAACTGCACAGTTCTTCAGCGGATTCAACCCGATCTCCTCCGAATCAAAAGCTCTAAGGCTTAGACTTGGTATGAGGTGTTCCAAGGAGGTTAGTGAGCTACCCCTAAGAGATCATGGCTCGAACCTAACTCCAAATTGCTAAATCAGAAGAATTCGGGGCAAGGGAGACAAAAACCTGATCCGAAATAAAAATCGATCGATCTACTAGCTCGTGAGGTTAGAGAGAAATTCCTTCGGTGGAAAGATGCGCCTCACAATCTAGAACAACTCAGTTCAAACGGAATCAAAAATCGTTCCTCGGAGAGGGAGAACGAAGCAAATCACCGAGAGAACGAAAAGCAAAACGTGACGAACACAGCTCAAAATGTGAATCGATCTCGATTTCCAGCCGAAACTTCTCCACACGAGGAGACAACGAGATTACAGTCTCGTTTCCTCAAAATCCAAATACACAGAGGTATGATTCACCGTCTCTGCGGATCTCAGTAGCTACAGCAGGGATGTGGGAGAACAGGAAACCCTAAGTGAAAGTAGCAAATGGCTGAGATTATTTGGAGGGAGGGGTGGCCTCTCCTAATATAGCCTAATACAATTATTCCCCTTCTACCCCTACAGCTAATGAGCGGGCAGGCTAACCCTAAGGGTATTCCTGACCAACTCGGAGTGTAGTCGATCCGACGGCCACGCCCGCACATCTGGTAGCTTCGCCCCGACGCGACCTCACCCGATGCCGCCACGTGCCGCCAACGCACCGCTCGTCCTTTTCACAGACCTCCCCCCGATTTTGAGGCTAAAACCAGGAAACCAGTCTTCAAGTCCTCCCCCGGTTTTGAGGCCGAAACCGGGAAACCTATCGTGCATCGCCTGAGTTTTGTGGCCCAAACTCAGAAACCTGCCAGCGCCCAGGTTTTGAGGCCCAAACCTGGAAACCGTCCTCAGCCCGAGTTTTGTGGCGCAAACTCAGAAACCGGCCGCACCTAGGTTTTGTGGCCCAAACCTGGAAACCGTCCACCCGGTGGTTTTTCTGTGGCTCAACCACCAAACCGACGTCGTAGAGGGGATGCACCGCCCGTGCACCCCGTCCACCAACACGTGTCCCCAGGTCCACGACCCGAGCCACACCATGCCCCTCAAGTCTGTGCTCGTCGCTGTCCCAGGCTGTCAGCCACCATAGCTGATCCTCAGGCCACCGGTCCCTCAGTCCAAGCCTCACGTCCGCCCTTCACCGCTCTGGGTCCATCAGCACGGCACGTCTCTACTTGACCTTCACCTTGCCTTCGATCATTGTCTCTGTCAACTTGCACAGGGCTTACCCACTCACTGTGTGGCACAGGATAAATAATCTCGGCATGTAACAACTTTAAGACCTCTTTCTTAACTACTTCTCTCATCGCATTATTAAGCCTACGTTGGGGTTCTCTAGAAGGTAAAGCATCGGGATCTGTAGGAATGTGATGGGTGCAAAGAGCAGGGTTGATCCCCTTGAGATCTTGGATTGAATAGCCAAAGGCAGATCTATGATTCTCTAAAACAGTGATCAAGCGGAGTGTTTCTTCTGGAGAAATTTTATCGCTAATAATCACAGGAGTGTCTGGATCATTGTTAAGAAAAACGTAGCGAAGACCAGAAGGTAGAGGTTTTAACTCTATAGGAGGTTTAGGAGGTTCTTCGAAAAGATCTAGAGGGGTTGGAAACTTCGAATGGTCATCCTCTTCCTCTATGAAAAACTTAGCATCATCTTCAAGATTAAGTTCTATGAAAGTTTCAAAAGATGCTACCTTGACCCCTTCTACAGGGTCTAACTCTGGACAGGGTTCACTTCCAGTGTATAGGGTATGAGTGATAGATATGGGTAGTGAAAGATTTTTCCCTAGACAAAAGTTTAATGTTCCCGTCATTCCTTCGTGAATAAGTCTTTCGATTGGGTGTCCTATCAACAGGTCAAACTCATGGATATCAAAGATATAAAAGCTTAAGTGCACTAGAGTTTCTTTTACCCGGATAGGCAGGACATACAAGATTCCTAAACTAGGAAGAACATGTCCTGAAAGGCTTTTAAGGCATTTAGTTGTTGGGGTTACTGGCATGTCTTCTAATAAGTCACGTGCAAAGGTTGCAGACATGATATTAACACCGACAACAGGGTTATAAAGAGCATGGAAAGGGTCTCTATGGATTTGGCAGAGGATAGAAGTAGAAGGTGAATCTAAGAGAATTATATCAGAGGAGGACTCTGACTCTTCTAACCACTCATGGCTTACCACAGACACTAGCTCTTCCGTAGTCTTTTTAAAGAAAGCTTTATCAGTCAAATCTGGAGGTTTTTCAGGAAGTTTTAAACTATGAGGCTGCCTTGTCATATTATACTTCGAGGTATCACCAAACTTGGTGAAATACTCATCCTCGAATTTGAAGAAGATCTCTGAGATTGGAGTTTCCTACTTATCAGGATCTGAGATAGTTGATGTTAAAGATTTCGGCAGAGTTTTGGGTTCAACTATCTGGCTTTGTTTCTCTTCTAAGAACTCTATAGACTCAGCTTCGAGAGCGGATTGAGCTATCTTTTGTAGAAGCTCTCTTGCCGCAGGAGCAGATGTGCAAAGAAATGATCCATTTGCACCTAAGTTAAGAAAAGAAGAAGTTTTCCTATTTAGACCCATATAAAAATGTTGAAGAAGAACAGGGTCTGGTATTGACAGAGATGGACCAGAGTGAACAAGATTTTCAAAACGTTCCCAGACAGTTATTAGAGATTCATCGTCTTCTTGTATAAAAGATAGGACTTCTAATCTAAGACAGACGATTTTGGAAATTGGGAAGAAATCTAAGCAAAATCTAGAGCAAAGATTTTTCCAATCCCCATTCTTACTCGGTGCGGTTCTACTGTACCAGGTTTTAGCTTTCCCTCTCAAAGAGAAAGGAAAAAGCTTCCATCTAAGGGTTTCATCGGACATGCCTTTGATATAAAGACATGAACAGGTCTGTTCGAACTCGTTAAGGTGAGTGTACGGATTCTCATCTTCCTTACCTGAAAAGGATTGTTTTTGGACCATATGTATCAAACACGGACGTAGCTCATAGCCATCGGATAGGATAGGTCTAGATGATTCTGGTGGTTCTGAGGCTACTACTTTAGGAAAATGGCAGAGGCTAATAGGAGTGAAATCTTTGGAACCTAGAGGAGATTCTAAGAAATCCATATGTAAAAAGAAAAGATAAAAGTATGATTACATGTTTAAGCAGACTTTAAGATCAACTCTCGACCATTCCCCGGCAATAGTGCCAGAAATGCTTGTTGACACTTACTATCATCGCTACCAAAGTCGCCCTTGGCAACGGCACTTGTAATGCTAAGGTATGTTATCAGAACACTAGAGATAAATCTGCAAGCGCACAGATTAGATACCGCACTTCATCGGATATAGACCCAGTTTTATATCGAACCCAAAGGAACGGGGTGATTGTCTTAAGTCTATTGCTTAAACCCTGAGCACTAGCAAAAGCGAGAATATAAAAGATAAAGGGGAACACTAGGGTTTCCAGATCTAACCTCAGGAAGCTATGCGATTGTTATTCTACTGTGGATTACGTTGGGAGACCACATCCAGAGTATGGCGATTCCCAAGTAATATACTCCTGCTAGCCCTATAGACGGGAGGTGGTCTATGGAAGATTCAACAGGCCTATAAGAGTCACACCGGTGAGCTACCACCGATCCGGAATATAAGGTACACTATGCAAGTAATCGAGTCTAAGCACCACGCTTACACGACGACGACTCCTCTAACTCTAGAGTGACTAGATTAGAGTCCCCTAATTAGAATTAGTACTCTAATTAGAGATGCAAGCCAAAAGAACAATAAGAACAAGAACGCTTACTGATAATTAGAAGTTGAAGACTGAAGATTATCCTGATCCAAGCTCTTGACGAACTTGAATCCGCAGGTACAAGCTGAAGAAGTAGATCCAACAGGCCAGAGCTCCTTCTAATCTCCCTCTAATACCTCTCTCTCTCTCTCTCTACTAATCCTGCAGAAGACTAGATCTAATCCCTAATTAGAGGACTTACTAATCTTCTAATTGCTAGATGGCTCTAATCCTTTCACGAAGAATATGACTGGAGTCTCTCTCTTGGATCTGATCTGAATGAGGATTGATATGAGGATTGCTTCAGGGAGGGGGTCAGGGCTGTTTATATAGCCCGGTGGGATGAACCGCAGCCCTCGGATCAAACCGACGTCGAACAACGGTTGAGATGAGTCGAGGAGGTCGATTAGGTCATGTCGCGCGAAGGAGGGCTGGCTGACAAGTGGGCCTAGGCCGGCCGGCCTAGGTTTGAGGCCCGCCGGCCTCCCCCTGGCGCCGCCTGCCTGTTCCTTCGTCCTCAAGTCTTCTAACACCTTCCTTGTTTGTCTTGAATCCTTGTTCGGTAAGTTTGCGCAACGAGTCTTGGCGTGGAAGGATTCCTTGTCGTCTTCTTTCTGTCTAGTCCCTGAATATCTCTGGTATTTTGTAGCTATTGGAATCTTGTCGGTTACACCCCTGATCTTCAAATGGATAAGGCTTCTAGAAGGTTCCAGAGTCTTCCTAGTCGTATTCATCTAGGACTCTTGCTCTGGGACTCCAAATATGGCAAGTGGTGTGTCCGTTGCGATCGTCTCGACGAGCTCATCACATTAGTGTGCTCTAATTCATCACTTGGGATACTTTTATGTAGTGAAATGTTGGTATTCCTGCGAAACAAGTGAGAACGACACAACTCGTGGAACTCGTTAGAATCAAACTCTATTCTAGGTTGATGGTCACATTTATTCTCTTTTAGGTGACTTATTGACGGTATAAGATATGAGTTAGTGACCGTCAACAGGCATCAAGGCCCGCAGGCAGCTACCGTATGCGCACTGGGTCTCGTACATTCTGTGGAAGGTAGCAGTCACTACAGGGTCTCGACTAGGACAGTAGCGCACTAGCTCTGCGACCATGTTCCCCGAGTACAACATGAGTCAGCTGTTGGGACACGGTCGGGACCGGAGGCACCGTCCAACTCTTGTCATCGACCAGAGGTGCCAGAGTCTGCTCAAGAGCAGGATGAGGCTGTCAGAGTTCTCGCCGAGCAGGAGCTTGCAGAGTTAGAGGGCGAGGGACAGTTTGTTGCCGACGACCCCACTGACAGCTCAGACGAGGATTACCAGCTCCCGCCACACTTTCAGCCACGTGCACACGACTCACAGGCCGGGACGTCTGGTACAGCCTCCTCCAATCCAGCTTTACTCGTTATACTATCTAGGATGGAGGAGCAGCAGAGGACAGTCACACAGGATGTCCAGCGTTTGGCCCAGGAGCAGCAGAGGCTAGCACGGGCTCAGGCTCTTGCCCAGCAGCAGGCGCAGGAGCGGTCAGACGCTCTTCAGCGGCAGATGATGGAGCTTCAGCAGCAGACCTTGAGTTTCATGGAGCAGATTATGAGCGGACCGCCTCAGTGGCAGTGGCAGCAGCACCCACCCCAACAACAGCTCTAGTGGCCGCCACCTGTTCCTCCGCAGCAGCAGTTCAGCTAGCAGCCACAGTTCTCCGACCCTGGTCCCTCCCAGTTCTCCAGTTTCACTACTCCGCCTGGAGGGGCCCAGCTATTTAGCCCGCTTCACACAGGGTTCACTCCACGTCCGACAGACTACCTGTTCGCGACTACCACCACTGTGACACGGGACCTGTCTGCTAGTTTTAGCGAGCTCACCGGGATGCCCATGCCAGATCTTCAGGGCCCAGTTTAGACGTCGACAGCTCTAGTCACCTCTACGACAGAGACACTCCCGAGCTCCGTCGCGTCCTTAGAGCAGACTGAGCCCGTCCATTCTGAGACTACCGCGATAGTGTAGCCTGAGCTTTCTATTATACCAGAGCTTTCGTACTCCGAGGCTCAGGTGGGCACAGCTCCAGCGACTGAGACAGAGACTGCCGGCCAGTCAGAGCAGACAAAGACTGAGCAGACTGAGCAGACCGAGCAGCTTGAGCAGCCAGAGCAGGCAGACCTGACCCAGACCGCTTCACCTCCACGTACAGCAACTGAGGGT
The DNA here is from genome assembly GCA_009763385.1 of Coix lacryma-jobi var. lacryma-jobi. NCBI lineage: Eukaryota > Viridiplantae > Streptophyta > Magnoliopsida > Poales > Poaceae > Coix > Coix lacryma-jobi. The sequence continues at coordinate 86,827,403 of CM019828.1, read as the reverse complement.
CAGACTGCCGGGTCTTCTTCATCCGACTCCGAGGCTCTTTTGCAGAAGTTTGAGTTCACTGAGCGTGCTCCGGAGACAGCCCCTGACTCGTCTGCGCCACCTCCACCCTCCGTCGATTAGTTTGGTGCTTGACGCCAAAGGGGGAGAGTGGTCGAGTATAGCGATAGGGGGAGCGATGTGAGAGGGACTTGATTCTTATGTTGTGTTATGTTTCACAAACGCTCTTGCATATCGCATCTTTTGCACTTTGTTTATTTTTTATGTGTGCTATGGACCTCATGACGTGTTTATGCTCACTATGATATCCTATATGACATGTCATTTCATTTCGCTCGTTTACTTGCGCTTAATTCTCACTTGTTATGTACTCAAGCTCTTTTACTCTTGCACGTGCTATTAACTCTAACTTGTTGAGTGCAGGATGTTGGCATGATATTTATGAGCTTGCCCCTAATCATTTTCTCTTACTCATCGCAAGTTCATACATGTCATGATTTGAAAACCTCTTCTCTCTATACTCGAGATCGTGTTGTCATCAATCACCAAAAAGGGGGAGATTGAATGCATCTTGGCCCCTAGTGGGTTTCGGTGATTGGATGAAACACAAGATTACTATGACTAACGTGTGTTTTGCAGAAACAGGGATAAGTTAGGTCATGGTAATGGCGACGATACGGGCATATGGAGTTCATGTCCCCTGGCGATGGAAATCGTTTCGGTTTTCAATGGACGGACGACGAAGATGGTGATATGCTAGCGCTAAGTGTCACATGGTGTTGGAGGACACTTAGGTAGTCTTAGGTCTTTGTTTTTCCTTTGGTCGTACTATAAATGGGAGCATGAATCAGTAGCTTGACCTAGATGAGTCTATTGAGGTAGGTGTGGTGCACACTGGTTATTTCATAGCCCTAGGTAGCTCAGAGAGAGCCCTTATGTCGTGAGGATAAAAAGTCGTTAAGGCCGCATCGCGATCCGAGTTGGTTTTGCCGTTGAAAAGGGCATCGAACGCGTGTCCAATGCTCACTAGACTTGAGTGTGTCTGATGCGTGACATCGGATGCTCCGATGTTGTCACATCAGACGCGCCCGTGCCACTGTTCACTTGCGAGTGAATTTGAGGTGGCATCGGACGCTGACATCGAACACTGAGGGCCAGCGTCCGATGGTCATGCAGAGAGGTCAGAATCGCATCGGATGCGTTTGAGGTGAGGGCATCGGACGCTGCCCAGCGTCCGATGCTCCTTTAAATTGTCTGACAGCAAGTACAGTTAACCATTGGGTCGAGGGCATCGGCGCGTCCGATGCCAGGCATCAGAGCATCCGATGTCCCCGAAAAACGTGTTGTCCAGTGCTCTTTTGGATGGCCGGTTGGGGGAGTATTTATACTCCTCCCCCTCCTCCATTAGAGTGTTCTTGCCATTCTTTTCTGCTAAGAAACACCTTGAGAGGTTGAGAAAGAGCAAGAGCCCTAGTGAGGTTAAGAGAATTGCTAATTGAGAGAATTAGTGACCTCCTAGTGAGAATTGAGTAGCAAGTGTGCATCCATCCATCTCTTTGGCCTTGTCTTGGTCAAGTGAGAGTTCTAGCTTGTTACTCTTGGTGATCGGCATCACCTAGATGGCTTGGTGGTGATCGTGAAGCTTGGTGATCATCCGGTGGCTTGTGGATGACCCAAGGTGGCTTGTGACCGGTAGTGAGCGATTCACCGGGCCGGAGTGGCGAAGAATCAGCTCATAGTGAGCACTTGATCCTTGCGCGGATCAAGGGGGAGCTATACCCTTGCGCGGGTGCTCCAACGAGGACTAGGGGGTGTGCCGACACCTCGATACCTTGGGAAAAAGTCACCGAATCATTTCTACTCTCTTTACTTCCGCATTTACATTTGAGCAATTCAATTCCGCAATTTACTTGTTGTTCTTTCTCAATTGGATTGCCATGCTAGAGTAGAAATGGTGTAGGGATAGTCTTTTATGCACTAGAGTTTAGTGAACCACACTTGTAAGCACAACGGGGTTAATTGGGCTTGATAGGATTTAATTATTGCAAAAGTTTTAGAAAAGCCCAATTCACCCCCCCCCCCTCTTGGGCATCTTGATCCTTTCACACGCCGCCCTCGACGAAGATCTCGTGGTGGCCCCACGACTGCCAATTGGGCGCTTTCCCGCAGCTTTAACAGCATGCGGGTCGGCAGCCTTCTGGGCCGACGTACTCTTCTTCGCTCTCTCGGCTGCCGCCTCTCCCACCTGGGGGAGAGGAGGCCGGCCACCTTCCGGCCAAGGGTCAACCCCCTCCGACCAGTCGATCGGCGACACATCTGAGATGTAAACGCTGAAGCGATCCTACAAAAGTTAAAATCCGGCTCTTCAATCACCCCAAGCAACTATTAGTAACAACCAAAGGCATTACATAACAAAACGGGAACTCACATCTCGGACGGGATGCGCCAGACTAAACGGCTGTGTTACTTTCTTTGGTTGTTTCCAATCTGTGAATTGGAGCACCATATACACACTCCTCTCCAGCTCCTTCACAGCTAGATCCTCTGCGCTTTCACGGGTCGGGTCAGGCGCCCCGTGTACTCATTGCCGAGGCGCACCCACTCCTTGCACGGCTGTACCTGACGGTACATGAAGTTGGTCGTGACCTGAATCCTGTCGGCTGTAAGCCCATTCATCAACCGAAGCAGCTCTTGGACCTGCTCCATTTCACTCGCGGAGGGCTTCGCCGACCAAGTCCAGGTCGACTCAATGCCCTTGCCAACGTCACAACTCACAGGAGGAGTTTGGCATTGCGTCATGTAGAACCACTTCTCTTGCCAGCCGCTCACATTACTTTCAAGGGGGACTGTGATGTATTCAGACGCCATCCCCTCCCGCAGCAACACATACGCGCTTCCCGCAATGCAGGACCCGCGGTTGTTTTTCTTCAATTGAAAAAAGTAGTGGAAGAGGTTGAAGTGCGGCTGTATCCCAAGATACGCCTCGCACAAATGGATAAAGACAGAAATGGAGAGGATGGAGTTCAGGCCAAGATTGTAGAGCCTGATTCCCCAGAAATCAAGGAGTTTCCGAAGAAAAGCATGGCAAGGAAGACCAAACCCCCTAATAAAATAATCCTCAAAAATGACTATTTCGTCAGTATTAGGGTGGGGATAGGTCTCACCGCTCGACGCCCTCCAGCCGCCGGTCACCTTATCCGCAAGAAGGCCGCCGGTCACGAGGCAGTTGATACTCTCCTCTGTGCTCTTCGACAGCAGCCATTCTTGATCCAACCTAACAGCCGGAGCCGCCGCCATCTTCTTCGCCTTCCGCGCCATCAGATCTACTAGAGAAAGTGGGAATGGAGTGCGTGAAAGCTTCTCGGGATCTAGGGCTATAGTACGAGGCGGCAAGGGCGGAGAAATGAGGAATGGCAATGGGCGGAGTAAGGGATGACTTCGGCAATGTTTTGTTTTTATAAAGGCGGCGCAACCTTTCGGGGCTAGGGTTTTTTGGAAACCGTGCCTCGACCGTTCGCATTACGTCGGATCGTATAACCCTTGACATGGCCCACTCCAAAGCCCAAATGCAAAGCCCATGGTAAGTAAATAAAGTGTTTTCTTCAGTAAATTAAATCATACAAATTCTTCATCGGCCTCCTCAGTAAAGCTGGGGACTGGTCAGATGACCAGCTACAGGCACACACGTGGCAGAGCTGCGTTGGCTTCATGACCAGCTCCACCAGTCATACTGGGGACTGGTCGGCTTCTTCACCAGCCTTATCAGCAAAGCTGGTGACTGGTCAGATGACTAGTTACAGGCACACATGTGGCAGAGCTGCGTTGGCTTCATGACCAGCTCCGCCAATCATACTGGGGACTAGTCGGCTTCTTCACCAGCCTTCTCAGCAAAGCTGGGGACTGGTCAGATGACCAGTTACAAGCACACACGTGGTAGAGCTGCGTTGGCTTCATGACCAGCTCCACCAGTCATACTGGGGACTGGTCGGCTTCTTCGCCAGCCTTCTCAGCAAAGCTGGGGACTGGTGAGATGACCAGTTACACGCACACACATGACAGAGCTGCGTTGGCTTCATGACCAGCTCCACCAGTCATACTGGGGACTGGTCGGCTTCTTCGCTAGCCTTCTCAGCAAAGCTGGGGACTAGTCAGATGACCAATTACAGGCACACACATGGCAGAGCTGTGTTGGCTTCACGACCAGTTTCACCAGTCATACTAGGGACTGGTCGGCTTCTTCCCTAGCCATCTCAGCAAAGCTGGGGACTGGTCAGATGACCAGTTACAGGCATACACGTGGCAGAGCCGTGTTGGCTTCACGACCAACTTCACCAGACATACTGGGGGTTGGTCGGCTCCTTCGCCAGCCTTCTCAGCAAAGCTGTGGATTGGTCAGATGACCAGTTGTAGGCACACACGTGGCAGAGCCGCATTGGCTCCATGACCAGTTTCACCAGTTATACTGGGGACTGGTCGGCTTCTTTGCTCTACGGACACACAATTGGAATATGGTGGAAAACGTAGCTCACAAGGCATTAAAAGATAATGAAGAATCTCCAACCTGTTGTGGGTGTTATTACATGGCTCGGCAACGGCAAGACTATCACCCTCGCAATTTTAAGCTTCCCTGGAGAACCAGGGACGCTCTTTGAGTAAAGGCCCTGGTACGGCGGATCCTTCAAGAACTGACATGTGACTGCACGGCTTAGGATTATTGCCGGTGTCACAAGAATTCTCCTAGGAACCTCGCCATCTTTGCCCGCTCAGAACCAGTTGGGAAACGTCCTAGCGAATGATCCTATCACAAGAATTCTTCCAGGAACACCGCTATTCACACGCTACAAGTAAATTTATACCAGGAGGATTGGCTAACTCAGTGACACTCATCTTCAGAACGTTGGGAGTTTGAGACTTCGGCGCCATGGATGCTGAGCAAACATGGGTTATCAATGTGGTGTATTTATAGCGGTGTTATACTAGCTCATAGACCATGTTCACCTGCCAAAAGAAGTTCTATCGAGTCACGGGCTCAACAGATATAAAGTCACTTTCAAAGAGAAGACAACTGCATCTACAGTAAAAGTAGTCAGCAGGAAGGATAAGGTACATTTCAAAGAGAAAAAGGACGGCAAAAAGTAGATTCTTTGCTCACAAATGGCCAGACATTGCGGTGTCACTTTATCACGGGCTCACGGTTGAATTTTTTGACCTTGGCATCACATGACGAAGTCATCTATTGCCAAGCTCGGGGACTACCGTGTATACATGGCGCTCGGTCGCGCATGTATATCATTTTTCTCTTTTCCTGAATTTTCTGACCTTGGCATCACATGACGGAGTCATCTATTGCCAAGCTCGGGGACTACCGTGTATACATGGCGCTCGGTCGCGCATGTATATCGTTTATTTCTCTTTTCCTAAATTTTCTGACCTTGGCATCACATGATAGAGTCATTTGTTGCCAAGCTCGGGGACTAAGTGGGCACACTTCACTTGGTCGGTGAGTATGCTAGCCTATTCGAGATAGTCAAGGGATCGATAACTATATTTTTCAGTATAAAGTGGGCACACTTCATCAGCATTGCAGAGTCATTTTTTCTTTTTTATCTATCAAAGAGCACATCGCATCTTGTGGGTTTCAGGAAATGGCAAATGATAGATTACAACCTGGTCGGAGACTAGGTTCGAAGTTTGGGACCAAACTGCTCAGGGATGTTGCCAGATCTTTTACACCGCTCCAAGATTCAATGTGCTTGGGGACTAGCTGTGGGGGTATAAACCCAGGTACCCTCATGGCTAGACTTGGGCTGCTTCATAGAGGTCGGTCCAACCCGCTGTGAAGGAATATGGCGTCAAGGCCCAGCTGGTCGGGCAGGCGGTCCAGCTGGTCGGACGACGGCGTAGAAGCCTTCCTAGGATTGGAAAGTAAGGAAACCTAGTCGGTTAGGAAGGATATCATGTCCTCCACGATATGCTGTTGTAATTGGTTTAGTTTCCTTATCCTATTAGTAGATCTGATCTTCTAAGATCTGTAACCCTGCTCCCCGTGGTTATATAAGGCGATCAGGGAGCCCCCTCAAAAACATGATTCATCTACATACAGAATAGATAACTCGACGCAGGACGTAGGGTATTACGCTAAAGCTAGCGGCCCAAACCTAGATAAACCCTGGTGTTCATCTTGTTCTTCCTTGCTCACGTCTGGATCGTCGTCCTACGCGCTTTCCCCACTAATCTACCACCTTGGGCATACCCCTAGGTGGGCTATCGACCATATTTCATCGATAGAGATCTTTGGAGCTTGGATCAACCCCTCCTCCTAGTTGATCCAGGAGTATAAAACCAAACCCCTGCTATCCCAAAGCCATACCATCCAATCTATTCTCATCCAAGCAGCAGTTCAAGCTCTCCTTGTTCCAATGGCCGGCAATCACGGGATCAACCTGAATGAGCCTCTCCCTTCTGATGAGTCGATGGCCCTCGTCGTCGCTCCAAAGAAAGACCTCGTTGTTGTGCCCGAGAAGGAGATCGTGCCTGTTGACAAACCAACACCCCTAGCCACGATGCCGCCGAAGGGCAAGGAGCCTCAACATCAATCCTTCTACACCCAAGCCAAGGAGGGAGGATCACGTCACGGAGAGCTCAAGAAGTTCCGCATCTCGAAGGAAGATGATCTTCTGCCCAAGACCCAATGAACAGCTCACGGGGTTGAAGACAAACAAATTTGGAGATGTAACTTGTATGAAGTACACATCCACATCTCGCTACACCATTACTGGAGTTTGAGCTGAGCCCGAACAGATCCAGGTGGTGCCTCGTAAGGAAAAGTCCCCATCCGAACCCTCTTCTTCCAAGCCCAAACACAAGAGAGAACCCATGGGAAAGTTGGAGGAACGGGTGGACGACCTCATCGATGACTATATTAGAGTCAGTAAGCAGGTGGATGCCCTTGCCAAAGCCAACACTCAGCTTAAGCAAGACCTAGCTCACAAAAGTTCAAGTGTGGGGGAGGACGGCAAGAACGTCACGTTCCATAAACACCAAAGGTTAAGCTAGCTCACCTTGCTAAAAAACATCATCTTCCTTTTCAATACAAGCAAGAACATGTTATCCCGTCTGTGTGAACCTTCGGGTATTCCTATTCGCTAACCTTACAGGTTGAGACTGAGAAGATTAGAGGAAGATACAAAGACAAGAAGCATGATAGCTACACTACCAGCGAAGGAACACTGAGTCCCTCAACATGCCACACTTTGACTTTTACATAAAAGTCCAAAGTGTGGGGGAGGATGTTGAGAAGCTTAGGTTCCATCTCTCCAAAAAGGGGAAAGGCTTGATCTTGCTGAAAAGAAATGGTGGAAAGAAGAACCTGGGTGGCGCCACATGGCCATCACAAACAAAGTGCCTTCCAAAAAAATGGAGAAGAAGAAAAGGATGAAAAATATATAGATATGAAAAATAAGAAAGAGAAAAGAAAAAAGGGAGAAGAGAGAGTGAAAAGAAAACAAAAAATATATAGAGAGAGAGAGAAAGAAAAAAATAAATGTGATGAAAAAAAGAGAAGAATATATAGAAGAGATAAAAAGAATAGAGTGGAAGAGAAAGGAGAAGCAGAGTGGTCTCGTCACGATCCGCCTGACTCCACCTCATGTATGCAAGTCTTGGTACACTTATCATCTCATACAAGACTTGCATCACCGCATTCCACTCCTACAAGCAAGACGAGTGCTGCTCTTCTGAAGACCTTTGCCAGCACCATCAAGGCCCACGGTTCGTACACACCATCCATGTATGTGACCTAGCCTTGCTGCGGGCCTGAGCCAGACTTTCAAGCCACCGATACGGCAACTTCAAAACTTAAACCTACAGATGTCGTCCATAAACAAACTCAGGTATGCAAAGGTAATAAATGTTCACCAACCCATTTACTCATGTTTGTCTCCTTATACCGTTCAAACCAACCTATTTACTCATGTTTGTCTCCTTATACCGTTCAAATTCATGCTTCCCTTATTTATGTCACATGCTCTAGTTTGGTTGTATTCTAGAATACACCATAGGTTTTTAAAATTAAGCATGGTGCTTAGGTTAAAATAGCCTTCTTTAATCAAAATTTTAACATGGTGTTTAATTTTGGTTAATGAGCTTTGAGCTGTTGTTGAAAATAATAGAAGTAATTCTTTTTTATGAAGACAAACCAAGGCTAGATTCGTGTTGCATATTTTACCTTAGCCTCGTTTGAGTTGTTTTCTAAAGATAAAAAGTTTGGTGAACAAATAAACTTTTGAAAAAAAATTAAAATAAAAATAAAACTCGCTTTCTTTCTTAAAACAATGGCAACCTTTTTGATCCATGTTTTCTTGAGCGTTATATTTCAATTTTCGTTAAGCATGGATATGTTCTTTCTCTTTGTTGCCATCTTAAAAAATATAATAATAATAAAATAAAAGCTAGGCTCCCCAGTTTTCCAACTGGTAGAGCCTTTGCTGTATTTCCACTTTTTGTTTTTGTGCTAAACAAAAATAGGTACAAGAATAAAGTGTGGGGAGATCTCTCAAGCTCAACAACCATACTTTCAAGATCTCCCCCCCCCCACATGTTGCACAAACATCGATCGCCTTGACATGCAGAAGGACAGGACCAATAGCTCAAGAGAGGATTGGCTGAACTTACAATTCAGCCAAACCACCTTTGAATCTTCATCAGTCCTTCATCTTCAAACGATGGTTTGTGCAACACTCTCCTCAGCTTCCTAGTTCTTGAGTTTAAATATACATAAAACTTGACTACTAAAATTGAACTCAATAAACCAACACTACTTCCTGTTTCCTTGCAATAAACAAAGGAACTACACTTCATGTTAAAATTTGAAAAGTGACATGATCATAGCATCTTTTGAGATAGAGGCTTGCATAAAGTTTGTTCCATATGCATATACTTATACTTGTGGGAAAATATCTTGATAGGACAATCATGATGACTAAGATGTTGTGAAGTATGATATAGTTCTGGCTTACGAATCCTACCGTTTCTATTCAAAGTACATGGAAAATTTATTTTTAAAATAATATAAAACCATAGTATCACATACTCCTCATTTGGTGAGAAATTCCTACCAAAGCCAAATTTATTATCTTGCAAAAAGTTTTAAGCTTTCTACATACGCTGCATGTTATTGGTTGAGTTTGGTCAAATCTTGTTGAGAGATTTATCATGCCCCCAAGATCAAGATCACGTACACTCCACATATACTTGTCGGTCCTACACAGGAGTGCACAAAAACATGTCTCCATTTAGTTCCAGCAAAAAGCTTTGCTCCTACACTGGGGGTAGATAAAAAATATGTCTTTTATACTCCATGATTTAAAATAGTGATTTCTCTCTACATATATGTTTTAGAAGAAGAGACATGGGCTATGTAAAAAATATATAAAAAAGGGAGGGACACATGAAGGTCCCAAAGAAAAAAAAATTGGGCAAGTGCCCGCAGTAGAATTAGGGGTATATTCAATACCCACACCAAAAAATGGTGAGCACATGAAGGCTCGTGCTTAGAAAAAAAAAGAGAGAAAGATAGCCATGTCTCAAGGTAATAAGTTTTAGAGAGAGATCATGTCCACAAAAGGAGTATTTTTCATATCATAGTCCACACACATGCACATCTTGATCTAAGAGTATGACACTTCTCTCCTTGGATCCTTGATTTGACTTTACAATATATGAAATACAAGTATGCAATCATGTTTATCCCAACCAAGCTCCACATAAACCTTTTAGAAGTAGGGACATCAAAAGAAGGCAAAACTCCGCTATGCCTTGGTAGGGAATCATACACTATTGAGTGATCCTAGAGAATCATTTGAGGAGTATAAAAGTGAACTATGCTTTTTCTTGATAAAATTTTGAAAACCTCCAAGTTGCTAAGATATGAATCAGGGAAGATAACTTTGCTTCGAGAACTGTTCCACTTTTCAACATCCCAAGGAAGCATGTTAGATAGTGCCACATATCCCACCTGTATAAGGAATGATTTGGAATGATCCTTTATAATAGTTGTATATCTTAAGATTGTTATGATCATGTTTACTTTTATCTCTAAAGCTCTACTCGAGGACGAGCAAAGGGGTAAGTGTGGGGGAGTTTGTTGGCGGTCCTTAACTCATACTTTATAACCGCCAAGACTCGCATAAAACCAACATCAAACATAGAATAGGGCTTATAACTAACTATTTCCAAAAGTTTTGGTGTTTGGTCAATTGCAGGAGGGCATTCACGTAAACGACTACATTCGGGCTCCATCACGTACAAAATATCACATGTATATGGACCCAAAATAAGCCCAAGGGGGGATGATCCACCTACCAGGCAAATAAGGGCCTGGAAAAGTGGAGAATAAGCCCAATACCAAATCAAACAGTCTCAACAGGGCAAGCAACCCATGTAACACTCATCTAGGAGTCCCTAGGAGGCCGCTAGAGAAGATTGGGCTGATTTGGGCCCGGTGGTGGTGCGCCCGCACTGGTGCGGCCGCACCCCCACGGAGGCGGTTCCCGACCAACTTTGGCAGGTGTCCTCCCACTGCCTTGCTGATGTCGGTTATGGTGGTGACCATCCAGGTTCACTGCATCTTGAAGGTGGTTTGAGGTCGGTTTGGCCTTTCCAAATGAGAAGGAGAGGTCCTCCACTCCCCCAAGGCACCTCCACCTATAAAAGAAGGCCTCCATCCTCCTCACAATTCATCCAAGAGTTCATTGATCATATCTCAAGAGGGATCCATGGAAGAAGGAGTAGTGCCTCATATTTCTTAGCTCTAGTAGCTAACTAGAATAGGGAGCTAGTGATTGCGAGTCGGAGAAGTACCGGAGTGGTCAGCTACCTCCACGGAAGGAACACCGAGATCGCCGGTATGACTCCGCTTGTACCTCTACGATCTTGTATACTTCTTGAAGTATAAAGGTTTGTGTACAACTTTGGTTCTAAGTTCTTATCGTGTTCTAGCTTTTCGCTAACTTAGTTTGCTGGACCAATCGTTCACCCTCAGGTGGGTGCTCTAGTAAGAGGGTGCAAGCCCTGATCGCCGCTAGAGTAGTGGCCCTTAACGTAAACGTGGTGTTTAGGCTAAGAGGTTACAGGTTGGTTGCCTGGGTCTCCACGGTTGAGGAGGTAGGCGGCAGGTGGTGACAGCCATGTTCGTCCTTCGTAATCCACCCACGTTCGGGATTCCAGGTAGAGCTGTATCGGCATAGACTGGGAAACCAGTTTTCACCCGATGACCGAAGCAGGCTACGTTTGGCTGAGCTTGATCACATAAGGACCTATACCTTAGAAGAACCTTGCTACCCTTGTTACCCTTCTCCTTGTCTTATCTGGGAGGACTAGACCAAGAGACTGTAGCACAACGTTCCCTGTGGAAAATACGATACCCTGAATACTTCCGGGTGAAGTGCTACAACGGTACTTCCGTGCGCTTGCGGATCTTTTCTGCTTACGCTAAGAAATACCAACAGCCTCGGGCTCTATTGTGACGGTTTAAGATCGTCACATATTTTGTTAATCTGTGATGATTTACAGAAAACCGTCATGGAGGTTAATCCATGACGCTCAATCCATGATGATATATAAAATCATCACAGATACTGCATTGTGATGATTTTTTGGTGATCTATGATGAATATTTTTCATCATGGATTAACAGGATTCTTGTAGTGATAATCTAAGATAACACATTATATTTATACAAAGTATCCATATATGCCGGTATGAAAAATAGTAGAAACTAATCCCTCTATTTGCTTCTAATAACCACCCCACTATTATTAAGTTAAACTAATCCCTAATCTAAATTACCTACATGTGCCATTTGCAAAATATCCAAAAGTGCTTCTTTAAATGCTTCTAACTTTACTCACTCATGTCTTTGTTAATATAAATAAAGCTAACTTAAGTTGTTAAAACTAATTAACCTCTAACTTGCATCTAGGTTACGTGAGACCAACTCTATGTATTAAGAATGAGCTAAAGTAACCTCTAACACTAAATTAGGTACATCTAGCATTATGAAACATCTGAAATTGTTTCTATAAATGCTTTCAAGGAACCACTCATTTCTATTGTTAATATAGAAAAATAATAATGCATGATTTATGTGGCTATGTTGAACATGTACTCCTTCCATATAGGAAATTGATGACGTTTTGGACATGGTTTCGGTCAAACATTGGGAATATAAATCATGAATAACTTTTAAGTTATTGAGTTTGAAAATATAAAAACCATATGAATGAATTTGTCTTGAAAAATACTTTCATAAAAATATACATATATCACTTTTTGATAAATATTTTTTGTATAAAGAAAGTTAAAGTTATACTTTAGAGACCATGTCGATGTCCAAAACGTCTTCTATTTTCTATATAGAGGGAGTATACATGTATACAAAAAACAATGATCATGCAACTTTCCATGGCAAATACATATGGTTTAAGCTAAGCTTCGAACTAAACGTATATTGTACATGCATGCATGAAGACGTGATTCAAAATAATTGAGGAAGCATATAAAGTAGTTGGTAACTAAAATCTATCTCAAGCTCTTATCAATGAATAAAGATAAGAAAGTACATATCTATAAGAGTATTGTGTTAAGTATGAAAACATAAGATATAGTTTTAATTGATACATATATGAACCACGTACATGAGTGGAGGTGGAAGGCATAATGTAATTATAATGGTGAATTAATAAAGTCCACTGCAACAAATAAAGATAATAAAGTATTTATGGTGTATGGAGTATGAAAAAATGAAAGGCTTCCAACTAAACACATATCAAACACACATAGAGTCGAAATGTAAAGGGGAAACTATCAATTGGGATGGAAAAACGAATATAGTAATAGGTAACTGAAATCAATCATAATCAGATAAAGATAAGAAATTATTTACATGAGTACAGAGTTAGAATATGAGGGAGCGGAGAAAGAGAGAGATAGTGCGTGCTAGTGCGTGCTCATGTGGGTGCTTCTATTTTTTATGTTTCTATAGTGGAACAAAATAACCCTATTCATTTAGTGATTGTCATGTACCCCTTAAAAATAAGGCACCGACTATATGGGCTTGTTAGGATACAGTAGCTAATAATGGCTAGCTAGCTAAAAATAAGCTAAATTTAGCACTAGTGCATCCAAACAAGACAGATAATAGGTGGATTATTTAGCCAGTCTTCAACTATTGTTAGCTAACTAGCTAACTAATCATAGCTAATTTAGAATAATTTTTAGCCTCAACTAGTAACTATAGCCATGTGTATTCAAACAAACTGTAAGTTATCAAAGGTGCTTATAGGAATGAAGTATACTTTTTTGTATTCATATGGGGATGAGTATGCATGCATATACTGTGTTCCAAAAAATGAGAGCAAAAATAAGGAATTTTAAGTAGTCGTGGCCGGCCCAAAAGCCAAAATTATACATGAATTAAAATTAATTACTAGCCCTAGTGTTCCATGACCAGGAAAGGTGTTTTTGTGGGATGCGTAGTACTAGGACTAGAAGTACGGCACAAATGTTTTTAAAATGGTTAGGTTGTTTAACGGCCTGTACGGAAATAGTGGCGACCTAATAAAAAGTTAAAGAAATATTTGGACATGTACGGACACAATGGTAAAGGATGGTCAATTTACTCCATTTTTAAATCTACTAACTTTTGTCTAAAGATTCAAGAACTCACACTATGCGATGTTCTAAGGGCATAGAAACTTTTAGTACAATGATTTTATTGTCTTTTCTTATCATTCTTTGCTAATTGTTCGATGTGCTAAGAGCAGTCCCCCGATGGGATATTAATAGCAGTTTCTATCCCTATTAAATAATGTGCCACATAAGCAAATTGCTGACTTGGCATAATGATTAATGGGGAAAGACAAGCAAATTTGTAGAAACCATTTCCTAGTGAAGAAATCACGTCGACTCTTGCCCTAATGTACCAAGAAACGATGAAAACGCTGTTGGGAAGGGTTTCTTCGTCGCTGCGTCGCCGCCGTGGGCTCGCTCGATGGGGCGCCTCGCGCTCGCCCATAGCGCTTGCCCATGGGGCCACCGCCGTGCCCGCCCGACGGGGCCACTGCGCTGGCCCGTCGGTCGCCGCGCGTATTCACCAGCGATGCCGCCGAGCTCGTGTCACCAGCAGCCGCACGATCTCGTCCACGCCGCTGCACGCTCCCAGCCGCTCGCGTGCTTGGCGCCGTGGCCGCGCTCACCCAGATCTCGCTGGCAACCGCGCGAGCTCGCCCACGACACTGCGCGCTCCCAGCCGCTCGCGTGCTGGCTGTCGTGGCCACGCTCGCCAGCAGCTCGTCTCGCATCTGGTGGCCGGAATCGAGCTTGCCACGGCTGGTGGCCCGGCTCCTTGCCTGGCAGGCACCTGGCGGCCCCTCTGCCCTCTCCTCTCATTTGGTATGCTTGTGCTCGGTCCGGAAAAGAAGAGAAGATGCTAGTAGTCGGAGGGAGTCCAGTCAGGGGAAGGTGAGAAAGAAAAAAAATGTAATATTTATTATAGGAAGAAATCACCACTATAGGGTGTAGTTTCTACATATATTTTTTTTTTTGCTGATATGGCTATTTTGGAAAACGTGTATAGTTTTTACCATAGGAACCATTTGTATCATTGATTTGATACTTTTACCAGCAACACCTGGAACAGAAGCCACAACGTAAATTTGACATGCCAATAGCCAATTAATTAAAGAAGTTGGCAATGATGTTGTCAGATGGAAATGCAGGACATTACATTGACAAAGTTTTTTTAAAAAAAAAAGAAAGAATCGCCTAATTATCAGCTTGATTAGTAAGTCGCTTTAGCGGAATGGACGTGTCTTCCGTTTCTCTGGGAACAATATTTAGCATTGATTTGCGATGACTATTTGGATGTTATTAGGGTCCAAGTGGGGGCTGGTCCAGCATGTGCAGGCATGTGCATGGTCTGCCTCTGGCCCTCTCTGCCCATCACCCCCAACCCTCTCTCCCTGTAACATGTTCCCCCACAGAAAGTGTACTCTTTCTCCTCTTCTTTTCCTTTTCCCGTACCATCTTTCATACTTCAGACCTCACCTTTTGTTTCTTACTCCCTAAGTTTATTTAATAATGAGCACATAAATTTCATAGAAAAAGATGCTTGCAGCTCGCTCCAGTGGAAGTTATATAACTGCTTTTGACAGTTAAAATGACCGTTCGGGTTGGGGTGGGTCTTCTGATGTATCGGAGATATTTTCTCTATGTGCATGTGCATACCAGTTCTTTTACTTAATTTATTCGAACACAACACATATTGGCTTGGAAAAATAATTAGTCCCTTATGTTCTACAAAGAGTACACTTCTAGGTTGGAACTAAGATGTTTTTTAAAAACAAAAAGATTGAGTCCACTTATAAAAAAAATATTATCAATATTTATATCTTCAGATACCAGGGGCTCATGTTGTTGTTATATTTATACCTTCAGATGGATTTATTATATAAATGTATTATATGATAAGTCTCAAGGTACTTATTCAGTATCATAAACCTCTCCACATGAAATTAACAACAAGAAATATATTAAGCACCAAATGTATATATGTACAACATATTAGCCTTTTATCAGTAAATAATAACAAATTTATCTGATTTTGTAACTAAGTACTACTCTAGCCCAATTTACTCCTTGTTCTGCAGTTATTACCATCAAAGAAAATGAAACACTAGTACATACAGTACTAAAATGTCTCGATCTGTCCCAATTCAAACAGGGTTGTTTCTTTTAATAAATCCAAATGGATGGTTCAAAGTAGAACAATATACCCTGCACGCCGCGCAATGAATAGCAGCTGAGCAAGGCCACATGCAACTTTCTTGGGCTCACCTAGCTAGCTGCTTTATATTCACATAAACCTCTCCTCTTGGAGCTCCTATCCATATCACCTTCTCTCATTCTTCTCCTCCTTCCAAGAACGAACCAACTGAAAGAAAAAGAAAAAAAGAGGCAAAGGAACGAAGCCAGCTTCGCTGCCATTGCTTTGTTCCTCGCTAGAGACACCAATGCATGCCCCGAGGAGGTTCAAGAAGGCCTTCATGGCGCAGCTCCTGCTGAGCCTGCGGGCGGTCGGCCAGGCGTCCAAGTCCATGGGCCTCCGGGAGCGCCGGGACGCGGTGCGGCTGTCCTCCGACGTGGCGATGGCGCTGGCGTCCGCACGGGCCCGCGCGGCGCCCCGCTCGACGGCGTGGGCGCGCGCGCTCGTCGCGAGGCACGCGGCGGAGCAGCGCAACGAGGCGCTCCTGCGCCGCATCATGGGCCGCGCCGGCTACGAGATGGCCGCGGCGGCGGCGAGGGTCAGGAAGGAAGCCCGGAGCAGGAGGATCGTGCGGAGGTCGCGCCGGGTATGCAGCTGCACCGCCTGGAGGAAGAGGAGGAGCTCGCTGCAGGCGGCGGCGGGCGGCGGAGGCGGAGGTGGCAGCAGATTCAGTGCAATGGCGGCGGCCAGGAGGATGGTGAGGGCGAGGCTGCAGGTGCTGAGGAGCCTTGTGCCGGGAGGGGAGGCGATGCGTGGCCTCTCCCTGCTCACCGAGACGCTGGACTACGTTGTGTGCCTCAAGACACAGGTGGAGCTAATGCAATGCCTCTGCAAAGGATCCCGTTCCCAGCTGGGCTGAGCTAATCATCTCAGCCATCTCACATCTCAGGGTAATTAAGTCTCTGCAATCTTCTGAGTCTGTTATAATTTGATGGTGGATGATCTAGTTTATATGTGATGTGCGGTAAATATGTCAGTCCTTGCATCTCTTATTTATTTATTTAGAATCAGTGTTGACGTTTATTGACGAGAGTAGTACTGTACTACTGTACCTCCTATAAGTGATTGAAATGTCTATTCTTTTACACAAGTGTGATGATGTATATCTGTGGTACATTCCATCTCACGCAACTTTTCCTTTCTACTAGAAGGAGTCCACGGCTTTGAGTTTTTCCATTTAAATGCACACTTGTTTACAGAAATATACAGCTATATTGCCTTCTTTTCTAGTTCTTGATTTGCCCAAAGTAACAATCTTCTTTACTTAAGCTTAGGCCATGTTTAGTTCCCAAAAATTTTCAAGATTTCTCGTCACATCGGATCTTTAGACTCATGTATGGAGTATTAAATGTAGGTAAAAAAATAATTAATTATACAGTTTATCTATAAATGTCGAAACGAATCTTTTGAGCCTAGTTAGTCCATGTTTGGATAAAGTTTACCAAATAACAACGAAAGTGCTACAGGAGCCTAGTACAGTTTGTCTCATAGTTTTTCCACAAATATTTCTTCAACTAAACATGACCTCTCTTTTGCCACATTCATAACAAGATAATCTATCTAAAGGAGCTTCTTTCTAACCTTACTTGGAACTTGGAAATTGGAACACTGAAAAATACTATATGATATGAATGACTCGCCATAACAAACAACTTCCCATATATATCCTCCATCGCTGTCAGTAACATTTCCTTGCTGATTGCAGGGCCGGAGAAGCAACTGCGAGACTGCAGGTGCAGAGAGGTGTGAGAGGATTGAATGAAAATCCTTGGGCACCAGGCTCATGCATGCACAGAAGGCAAGGACCGCAACTCCTATGAAAATCCTATGCCGTCCGGATGGATGGGCATGGCAGAGCTCCGATGAATTGCCTCCGGGAGGAGCCAACATATTATAGCTATAGCTAGCAGTACTAGCAGTACCAGCCGTAATGTAACTATTGTGCAAGTACATGTCAGTGCAAAGGTGGACCTGGTTTTGCTGTATCTCCTCACAGCATAGGATGAACACAAGCCATCATCCATTTGGTGAGACAAGCAGCTTTATTGTTAAATAACTAGCAAATTTTGGTTTGTTATATTGGGTGGGCAAAATATAATCAGCTTGTATGTGGAGTCTTCAGTCAAGTCTTGATGAGATGGGGATCTGCTTTCTGGTCTTTTTGTATGTTCAAAAATCAAAATATGGCATAGCATATATTACTAGCCTGTATGTGCTGGTAATGAGGAGAAAAAAGGTGTTGTGATCAAAGGTGATTTAATTATAACGAAATTAAACTAAACATGCTGTCAAATAAATTTTGTAGTCAAGATCTAGCACTTAGTGCCTGTGTCAATCAACGTCCAAAAGTCTGAAATGACTCGTATTGTGTTATTTGTGTACTAGGAGATGGAGAGGGAGCAGTTATTTTTCTCTCCACTTAAGGAGCTAACAAATTTTGTAGTTTCGCCCCATTCTTCTGTGAGACCACAGATATTTAACCAAGAAGAACAAGCAGTGTCCTGTGTCTTCAAATAAAGTTTCAAGTTTCTGATTGCTGCCATTTCAGGCTCAGAAACTACGCCGCGCGCATTAAAACGTCCAGTTCAACAACATTGGGCTCGAAACATCAAGCTAGGAAACCAGTCGAAAACAGTACGTACGTAGTGTATATTATCAATACTTGAGTATAATAGGTGTATATTGAACTTGAACCCTCTGTAGGAGTACGATTGCAACGACTGTACCCGTCGTTGCATCTAGGTAGAGGCCTAGGATTCGACAGCACTATTGCAACTTGTGTGTAGGTAGACCACTAAGATTGCGGAGGTAATGATTCAATCCGACGAACATTCACATGCAAATCCCTGTTCCCTGCTAGTAGCTAGTACCACACTGCCAACAGGACATTAAACAGATGTGATTTCCCAGGGCAGTGTCATTATATTTCTCTCGATCCCCTGTAAGGGCACCCGCAACAACAAGAGTCGGTTGTCAATTTAAGCCAACTCTTCAATAGTGTTAGCTTTTAGCAATAGCTCATAATACAAAAAGCCCCACATAACATACTCACATCATCTTGAAATGTGTGTATAAGTCTAGCTCTTGATTAAGAGCTAGCTCTTGTCTTTCTTCTATTAAAATATGAAAAAATGCTAAGAGCTAGCTTATGAGCCACTCATTGCGGGTGCCCTAACAAACTCGAAGTACCATGCTGGCTTGGCTCGTCTCGGTCCGTCGGCTTTCTAAGAAAGATGAAGAGTAAAGTCCATCACTAGTCTCTAAACTTCTGTCGTGTCATCCCGGTCCCTAAACTCATAAATCGACCGTTTAGGTCCTAAACTGGTTCGGTTGTGTCATCTCGGTCTCTAAACTTGTTCGGTTATGTCATCCCGGTCCATAAACTTATAAAACACTCATTTAGGTCCTCAAACTTAGTCAATTGTGTCATCCTGGTCCCTACACTTTGTTTTGAGTTTCATCTAGATCTAAACATAATAATTTAATAACTTTATATCAACAAATAATTCATAACTTTTTCGTAGAAACTCGAATGAAGACAAACTTTATACCAAAATTGTAGCCCTCAATGTGATCTACAACTTTGTAGTTGATTTTTTTTTATTTAAAACTGTTTAGGGTCCTAAAATATTATTGTATATTTATAGATTTTAAAATTTAAAATTTAAAATTAATTTTTTGGATACTAAATGACGTTAAATAAAAAATTTTATGTACAACGTTGTAGATTGCATTGAGAACTATAACTTTTATATAGATCCTGTCAATATTCAAGATTGTTTGATAATTTTAAATTTTAAATTTTAAATTTTAAAATCTATAATCATACAACAATATTTTGGGACCTAAACAATTTTAAATCAAAAACTTTTGAACTACAAAGTTGTAGATCATATCAAGGACTACAATTTTTATATAAAGTTTGCTTTCATTCGAGTTTATATGAAAAAATTATGAATTATTTGTTGATATAAAATTATTAAATTGTCATGGTTACATCTAGATGAGACTCAAAGCAAAGTTTAGGGACCAGGATGACACAACTGACTAAGTTTGAGGACCTAAACAAGTGATTTGCAAGTTTAGGGACCGGGATGACACAACCGAACAAGTTTGAGGACCTAAACGGTCGATTTACGAGTTTAGGGACCGGAATAACATAACAATATAAGTTTAGAGACCGATGATGGACTTTACTCAAAGATGAAAGATCTCGACAGACTTTTTTTTATGTTATTTTTGAGGTCAATCTCAATTAGAGTTTTATGAATATTAAATACGCTAATGTGACACTATATTGATGAAAAGAGATGATGATAAGAGTTTCATGAGAGTAGAGATAGTTTCATAGAGATAAAACTCTTGTGTACTGTTTCCAAAAATATGAAGGTGTTAAAAACTATGACATGAAACTAACACTGAAGATGACCTAATCCTTAGTCCACAAAGAACACTATCATCTGGAAATGGAAATGTCAACCGTTTCCAAAAGGCACAACTGCATGCATGGGAAGCTATACATGTGCGGGGGTATGCCAATGTGGCCACTGCCAATGTGTGAATAGCACCCTAAACCATGAACTAATTACAGCTAGCATATCATATATCCATGAAGCTGACACTGCTCAGTATTATCCATGAGTTGAGGGAACATATGTGCATTATTGTACTTGTGCCATCCAAAGTATGCACACTAGTGCATGCTTCAATATCACTGAGGGTACACCACAGTGGAGAGGAAAAATATTGGGAGACTAAATGTTTTGTCAGAGCAGCTGCATTTGGTTATTATATATGACGATACTCCTAATTTTCAAAGATAAGAAATAGGAGGGGTTATGATTTGAAGCTACATCAGTCAGTTTCTTACTGTTCTCTTTTGTCCAGTTTCAGATACGGTGGGACACCAAATACTCATCAAGACTGTAAAAGTCAAGGCTATGAACAACAACCACATTCACATGTTCATGTTGGATCTCCATCAGCTGGAAAGCAAATAATTATATACTCCCTCTATATAGCAAATATACGTCGTTTAGGACAACGACGCAGTCTTCAAAACATAACTTTGACTACTTGTTTTTTAAAAATATTTGTTGTAAAATGGTATATGTATATTTTTATGAAAGTATTTTTCAAGATAAATTTATTTATATGATTTTTACATCTCTAAACTCAACAGTTTAAAAGTTATTCATGATTTATATTTTTATTTAACTCAAACGTTGGGTAAAACGATATCTATTTCCTAGGTGGAGAGAGTATATTATGAGCACTTCGGTAGGTTTATCAAAAGTTTGGACCCCCTCTGCCAATTGTAGTAGTAGGCCTTGCTACTAGCTAGTGACCTAGGATACTTGAGCACTATATTGTTAGTTGTATATGTGCCCACTGAATAATATGCTCAGGCAATGATTCATATGAAAATCCCAAACAGCCAATACCTTATCCTTGCATTGAGGATCTAGCTTGTAGCTTTCGTGAATCAAAAGCTTCCTTATTGCACAATCTAAATTACAAACATCATACAGTGTAACTTCCTTGAAAAAAAATGTTTCATAACCTGTACTCTGTTTCTGTCTATCTGGAATTTGCACACATAAAAAAATGACTTGGACAAAATGTCTGATCCAAAATCCATAGTTTCATTTTATTCTCGCATATATCATACTGATAATTTTTCAGAAACAGCTGCAGTTGGGGTGGGCAACAAGAGAACACTATTATACATGGCAGTGGCACGCATCTTCTGAGTTCTGAAGACCCAAACCAGACTCTTCCTACTTCCCAACCAGGGCGTACTTGTGCCGCCGGTTGTTCCGAAGCACGCAGCATCCGATGGAGTAGACGACGATGAGGAGCGCGATGAATGCAGCATTGAAGATGGCAATCTTCTTCCAGCTGTTCTTGAGATTACCCAGGACGCCGGCCTTGCAAGACTGGCAGGCGTAGCAGAGCTGAGACTGGTCGTTGGACCAGGCGTCACAGTCAGGGTTGGACGAGTTGCTAGGACCCGAGGGCTTCATCCAGTAGGTCTCGTTCAGGTATGCGAAGTTGCATTCAGTCGGGGGCTTGCAGCATCCAGACTGTAAAACACAATGCAAGTTGGATCACAAAGTCATTAAGATTAAGGGCTTGTTTAGTTTCTTCAACTTTCCCCCAAATATTTCTAAATTCCCCGTCACATCAATCTTTAGCTGCATACATAGAGCATTAAATGTATGTAAAAAATGAATAATTGTACTTTTAGTGTGTACATGTCGAGACGAATCTTTTGAGCTTAGTTCGTCTTGGACAAAGTTTGTCAAATAACAACGAAAGTGCTACAGTGCAAATCCCAAATATTTCCTAAAACTAAACAACACCTAAACTCTTTTCACCTTTCTTTTTCATGCTTCATAAACTATTGCTATTTTCTGCCACATTTTTTTTGGCAGAAAATGAACGGTCACAGATGAACTAGACTAGAGTGTGTAGACTTGACCTTTTACAACATTTTGAAATGTGAAATGTAATAAATGATCTATTCAAAAGTGCATGTATGTAGAGTGTAGAAGCATGCTCTTGCAAGTGCACATCTAAGACCAAATCAAATGATGTACACTGTAGAAGCCTTCCATTCACGATTACCCGTTACCATCACTATAATCAAACTTTTTGTAGTTTAAAAGAGTTGTTAGCGTTGATCGAAACCCTATGGTATGGATCACAAGCTTGTCCTGGTCATCTACTCTGCTAGCTATTGCGCATGTAAGGCTTTGATGAAGTCGTGATGGTTGCGAAATATCACATCAAGTGATGCCACATGAAAGATACTATTGACATGGATGTGATAAAACTTAAGGTGATAAAACTCCGTTGAAAGCAAGCGTGGATAAAACCTACGACTCAAATTAAACTTAACCATACCATTGTCTCTCATATATTCCGTGCTGTCACTGACAGATAAAACGGTTATACACGTCGGCCCTATTTTATTTTTCTTTTCCACAGTCTTTTTCGTTGCTAGGTAAAATTATGTAAATTCACCTATTGATGGAACAATGAGTCAAATAAATAAAGTGGAAAGGATCAAATCTGGGAGGACTGTTGGAAATTTTGAAATAGATATAAAGAAGAAAACATTATATTTGGCAGTGCGTTCTATCAAAAAAAAAAACATTCAATGTCCTCGAGCAAGTAATGGGCAAACATAGTTTAGAAATATGTCATCAGCGTTACAGCCATGGGCGAATCGATGGAGGGGCACACAGTAACCCCCTATTGCTGGATGAGTTCTTCTTGTGTACATGAAAATTTACTATGTACTGTAATCAGTAAAATAATATTGATTTTGCCTCCTAATAATTTACATTTAGCGCCTGGCCTTGTTATCCTTAATTTCGGCTTCGCTCATGGTACGGCCTAAAATAAGTACACCGTGCTGTCACGCACCGATTTTTTTTTTCTGCAATAGAGTCGTTCTCTGCCTGTTCTAAACAACAGTTAAACGCTAAAGAAGCAACTTGAGCAATCCACTGGATCACTTCACCAGAATGGGTCAAGAAAGCATTTGCTTTCAAAAATATCTAAGGGCAGTTCAGGTGAAGATGTGCTCCTGTTGACTTTAGGATACATGCATGCATTAGGTAGCGCTTAGATTACGAAACTGAAGAACCTCTCCTTTGCAGGACAAAATACAAAAACTAGATCATACTACTTTGCAAAGAAAATTTGCAGCAATACATGCACAGAAAATACAAAAAGTAGCACCTCTTTTAAGAACTCAATCATAAAGCCACTTTTTAGTTTTTACCATCACAATTAGTTTATATACTATGAAGATCACAATCACAATTAGTTGAAAGCAGGCGAACAATTTTCCTTAAGCATGTTTCTAGCATGCAAAAAAGTACTCCCTCCATTCCAAATTATAAGACGTTCCAAGAATCTTGGAGAGTCAAAGTTTTTCAACTTTGACCAAAATTATAGAGAAAAATATAAAGATTTATACCATCAAATATACATATTATGGAAATATAACTAATGGAGAATCTAATTGCACTTAGTTGATATCATAAATATTATTAACTTATTATATAAATTTGGTCAAAGTTGAAAAACTTTGACTCTCCAAGATTCTTGGAATGTCTTATAATTTGGGATGGAGGGAGTATTTCACAAGCGACAATTAGCATGGCCCACTGACCTGCACCGGCGAAAGGTTGTCACTGACGAACTCATTGAACGTGCGGTTGCTCTGCAAGCTCCGGCACACGCCGGCCTCCGCGAGGCAGCTCCTGATCCTTCCCCAGGTGCGGTCGTCCTCCACCCTCCGCCTGAGCCAGCTGGAGTAGTCTCCGAGCCGGTACTCCTTGAACCCTCTCCCCGACACGGCCTGGCCGGCCCCGGCGTTGGTGACGGCGAGCGCGAAGACGCCGAAGCAGAGCACGGCGAGGATGAGCAGCGCCGCGAGCAAGAGGTAGAGCCAGAGGAGGAGCGACGCGCGGCAGCACGCGCCCGCGATGCCGGCCATGGAAACGACCATGACGGCTGCGCCCAGGAGCAGGGCCGGCGTGCGGAGGAAGCGCTGGCAGTCGGTGGCGCCGCCGCCGCGGTGGGGCGCCCCGGCGTAGATGCCCCACGCGAGCACGGCCGCGCCGAGGAGGAGGGTGAGGACGTTGAATGACACGAAGACGGCGTTGCTGCAACGAGGCTGCGCCATTGGTGGTGCCGCGACGGTGATTTCAGACGCACAAGCAGAGAGGATGCGACAAGCAGGGGAGCTAGATATAGCGGAAGCCGGAAGATGGAGGGAAAATGTTGAATTGGGCAACGCACGTGCATGATGATTACGTGGGCTGTGAGATGGGCCCCGCGGGCTGGGTTTCAGACCATCAGTCTTGGGCTATCTCTTCACTTAATATACACCTCTTGATGGGCCAAAACAAAAAACATTCGATCAACCGCAACCACCCAACCCAAAAAGGTCCAGTTTATCTGCATAAACTATTGCCGTCGTTAAGAGCACAAGATAGTTAGGGCACGCCGTCATCGCCACCCGCCGCTCCCACCGCAGAGCGCCGCCGACGTCCCTCCGTCGGTCCCCCTCTCCTCTTCCTCCGGCCTATGCCGGAGGCCGGAGAGGGTGGGTATCCATTGCTTTTAATCCTTTTTACTAATAGATCGAGTTTTTAGGGTTTAAATCTCTCTATGTCAAGTAGTGTGATATTAAAGATTTATCTCCTTCTTCTCCTCTTCGGTGACGGAGAAGGGGAAGGATGGAATTGTCTTCTCCATGGCGGCTTCGTTGAAGATGAGGGCGACAACTTCGGCGTCAGCATCTTCATCAGCATGACGACATGAAGATTTTTGTTTCTGGATGGCGGCATCAAGGCAGAGATGTTGTCGTCGTCATGGAATAATTTTCTCTGGTCTCTTCTCTGTTTTGTTGTGGTTGGATCTGGCCACAATGAAGGACCAGGGAGAATAAATTTCAGATCAGTCTTCCTCACTCTTCGGTGGCAGAAAGAAGAAGAAGGAAGACACGAGAAAGAAGAAGTTTCTCAACTCCACCTGCAGGAATGTTGGCCGTCCGTTGGGCATCTATTGTCTGACCTAAAACAATTGTTGCCGAGTATTTGGCTGTGCGGTCATCCATACGAAGTGTCAAATAGGTTTGGATTTGAGAGTTTGAGTTATTCACAGTGTGGGTGCAATATAGATGAAAATCAATTTCTGGATATACGTTTTTCTAGAGTACTTGTAACGTAATGATGTACCCAGCTATATTTTAATATAATTCTTCTTTCGTCTAAAAAAACTATTGCCGTCGTTTTGTTTTTTTCCTCAATAAAATTCTAAAAACACGTTTTACCCCCAAACTCTCAAAGGTTTTGAAGATGGTTTGGTCCTTCGCAAAGTCTAACCGATGACAGGTCGCACTGCTGCGCTTATGCGCGACCTGCACCTAGGCGGCCTGGCCTGCCTCTGCGCTCACATGGCCTGGCCCGCGTTGCTTGTTCCGCACCCACATGGCTTCTTGCATGTAATGCCAAACACGATGGACATGACATTTTTCTGTAGCGGGAGGATTGCTCCAATCAAATTTTTTGTTCTATTTTCTTTCTTTCAAAAATGTGTTAAATTTTTTATACATAATCTGTTTCCGGCTTTTAGTTATTATATTTTGCTTTCAGTTTTTATTTGTCAAGTTCAGTAAGCTTTTATTTTTTATTTGTCAATTTCTTTTAAATCTTTTTGTTGTCAATTTTAGTATTATTTTTTTATATATAAAACTTAGTTTTACTGTTCCTATTTTAATTTCATTTTTTGGTAATTTCAGTTTTAGTTATTTAGTGTTTTTAGTTTCAATTATTAGTCTTGTTTTAAAAATTTTTAGTTTTGGTTTTGAGTCACTTTTTTAGGTTTGAATAATATTTTTAATCTTTTAAGTTTTAGTTAAGTTTTTATTGTTTTTTTAGTTTTAGTTTTCAGTCTAGTTTTTAATGCCTTTTTAGTTTCAGTTATTAGTTTTTTCTTTTAGGTTATATAATAACTTGTTCTTCTAATTGGTAGCTTATGCAATATTGTTGTAATAATTTATATCCAAGTTGTAAATTGTGTCTGTTTTAGTTTTTATTTACTGTTTATAAATTTTAGTTTTATCTTATGATTGTTAATTTCAGTTTTTAGTTTCTGGTAGCTATTTTAGTGTTTTAATTTTCATTTTAGGTTTGAAAGTCTATTTTAGTTTTTAGTTTTATGTTTTAGTATTTTGTTTTTATTGTGTGTACTTTAGTTTTAAATTTCTGTTTGTCAATTTTAGTTTTAGTTGGCAGCATGTTATTTTCATGGCTTTTGTAATAAATGCTTTCAGTTGACAACTAGTGTAATGTTTATTTTAATAATTTTTCTCTTCAGGTACCACAAGTGGAATATGAGAAGTGGCGGCAGAGTAGCAGAGCTTGTTGGAGCATGCACGGCTGGTTGCGCGCTCACAAAATAGCGCAATGGGTTACGTTTTTACCCCTGACAACAATCGATATGCATATACTATGTAAACACTTTAGCATATTTTTAGAGTAGCAACTTTAGTATTATATGGTAGTAATTCTTTTATAAATCTCCTAACATATATTATCCATAAATTGCTAGCACAATTAAATTCTTCCAAACTTATGTAAATGGGGTCTATTTTTGTTCGGCTCGTCACATGAAACACATTAATACAGGCAGAATCGAAAAAGGATACAACATTCAAAAATTATAGCCACTCAAATAAAATGTTTTTTTTTTGTGTTATCATGACATCAGAGTAGCAGACTAGTGGTGCTCATTCATATCAGAGTAGTAGGCTAGTGGTGCTCATTCAGTCATTCAACCGTATAATCAGTGGCGTAGCTAGGATTTATAGTTATGGTGGTCCATTGTCTAAAATTTTTTTAACCGCTAACGGCTAATATGTTGTTACACAAGTATATAACTTACAAACACAATTAGTGAAAAAAGACATGTAGAGTTCATAAAATAAATGAGTATTGCTTTCATTATATAGAATTGAAATATTACATACCCATAATAGTTGAAGAACAATATGCCACTACTTCTTCTTCTTGTCAGGTCTGCGCCTTCTAATAGCCATAAAAGTGTTGATGATTTCTTCTTCACTCAATTGTAAGAAGATATCCCGCTCAATAAAAGTCACTAAACAATCATCTAGAAGGCTATCACCCATCTTATTCCTTAACTTATTCTTGATAAAGGTCATTGCAGAAAATATTCTTTCAACACTTGTGGTAGCCACCGGTAGAAGCAACACCAGTTTGATAAGTAAATAGACCCAATGATAAACTTTATCCCTCTTTGTTTCAACAAGTTTTACTGACAGGTCAACAAGATTGTTTAGGCCTTTGAACATGTCATCTTTTCTCATGTCATCAATAAAGGTTTCAAGTTGCAAATCGAGTCTTAGCAAGTCAGAGCTTGAAAAATCATTAGGATAAAATTCAGCAAGTCTATGTACTTTGCTTGCATCAAAAGAAGCAAAGGAATCTGCTGGATTCAAAGCAGCCATACAAATTCGAGATACAGAGAAATTAAATTATTTTGGCTTACCCCATGGCAGATGCAATACTTAGAGTTGGCGAGTTGCTGTGAATTGAAGTTGAACTGTAGATCGTTGATCAGTGTCTCCTGTTTAGCAATTAGGGCTTAATCACATGAGATACAGACAAAGAAACGTGATAGATTGATAGAACTTGGGTATAGAAAGGATATCAGGATCGTTGGATAAACGTACATGTACTGAACTCAAGTGCGTTGCTACTTGCTAGCCTGGACGACGGGCGGATGGCCGGCGGCGGCCGCTCCGGCGCTATGCTGCTGCAACTGCAAGTCTCCTAGTCGAACGGAGAATACCAAGGAGCAGACCACGGTCTTAGCGAACGTCGCTTCGACTTCATTAGTTTGGATCGGCAGCGTACGCAGATAGACTTTGGGCCAAATCTTCAGGGTGGTCCACGGCCCACAGGGACCACCCTGTAGCTCCGCCAGCGCGTATAATGCAAGTGTAGTCAGGAACGTGTGTGGGACAAGTGTGGGGCTCAGTTGCACACGCCAGGCTTCGGACTTGGCCACTTGGGGTTGCACGCTACGTGTGAGAGTGACGGGTCACGACATATCGGTTCCTTGGTCCCTTTTAGTTAATGAAAAATTGATAAATTCTACGTAAGGTCTTTAAAGTATAAACCATGGAGCATATATCTAAACTTCTAAAATTTTCTAGAAAAAAATTTAGAGATTGATGGGGACACCAGACCTGACAAAATCAAAGAAAACATTTAGTCCTGAAAATATCTCTAAAACATTTTAAAAAATTAGATTTAGCTCTAAAAAAGTTAGAAAAATATCCAAAAATATGAAAAACTTTCACAACATTGTAATCAATGTGTACACATGTTAGAAAAACGTTCCATGAGAAAAAAATGTGATGTTACTAGCATGAATAATGCAACATCTATTAACGTTGAAGACATTCATGTATGCATTCGTGTTTATTGCATGTTGCGGAAAGTTTTCAAAATGTTGTTTAGATATCAATCTAAATATTTTGAGAATTTTTTAGATTTTCCTATTTTTCTAGAGGTAAATCTATTTTTTTCAAAGCTAAGATATTTCCATAAGCTTATTTTATTTGGATTTTTTGTATTTGAATCTATCTATAAGAGCTTTAGAAATTTTTACAAACTTAGAGACATTTTTCTGTGGTTTAAAAACTTTATCAAGTATTTTACTCAATTTTTGTTAACTAAAGACAGGACAAAAATGCTTTCAAAACCGCTACAATTCAGGCAAGGGAGGTTGAACGACATTTAGAGTTAAGTGCATAAGATGTTTGGTTTAAATGCTTTATTGCGCTTTTATGTTTGCATTAACATAAGTTTCACATATACTCAAGGTGATGAACCGAAGAAAAAATAAGACACTATTAAATCTTAAATCCATAGAAAAACACTTATATAGAAAATAAATTATACTCTAGTCATTGTATAAGTTATGCACACAACATTCATTATTTTAATTCATGGTCTGTGTGAATCAAGCTCTTAAAATGCAACTCTGAAAGCGAGGCCTATTATTAGACCAGAATCATCCATGATTAGCAAAGATCTCTAATACCACTATCTTTAGCATATAATAAGCCCATTTCAAACTTATTATTTGCCACTCTTTTTGTTAAAAAAGCTCGTTATTTGAAGTTCAAAGTATAAATAAAGATCACAAGAACATCGACTTTGTGCATGTGACACCGATGCGACTGCCTATCCCACCCAACAGAAAATTGGGAATTACTCTCTTTGTTACATTGTGCCAAATTGAACTACTCTCTTTATTGCAATTTGCCCAAATGGGAATACTTGAGGTTCTTGTGCCTTTTGAAAGCATCTAGCCTCCAGTGGGTTTCGATGATTTATGTCAACGAAAAATTATTGTGACTAACATATGTTCGCAGAGGTAATTAAGTTAGGTTGCAATAATGGTGATTGTTTTGGGCACTTATGGTATTTATACCTCTCTTAGTGTAAATCGTTTTGGTTTTCCAAGGATGAATGATAAGGTTAAGGACAGACTAGTTCTAAGTGTTTTTTGGTGTTTAAGAGACGCCTAGAGTAGTTGAGGACTTTGTTTTTTCCTTTGGCCATACTATAAAGGGGGTATGGACTAGTAGCTTGACTTAGATGAATATAATGTGTAAGGTGTGGTGTACATTTGTCAAACTTAGCAGTAGGTAGCTCAGAGACAACCCAAAGATCATTTGGTAGAAAGTCTATTCATAAAGTTTCTTGATTTGGAAGTGAATGGGGCTTCAAATCAGTGACCTGCCGCTGAGAGGGTGCATTCGGTCAATTCAAAACCCTGTGGCTAGGGTTCGTTGTGACTGCACGCTGTCCCAGAGGCTAGATCAGACACGTTTGAGGCCTCCACAGCTGACCGGACGCTGGACAAAAAGCGAACGGACACGCCTGAGGGTAGCATCCGGTAACAAATACTAAGGTTCCAGAGAGGAATTTTATTGACCTGATGTATCCAGTCATTGATGATCGGACGCGTGTCAGAGTCTGTTTAGTCCAAAGTATTGTTGTCAGAGCTAGCGTCATTTAGTCGTTGGGCACTGACCGGACGAGTATGGTCACCCCAACTGGCGCGTCCGATCAGTACTGCGAACACAAGGTTGATATGTGCCCTTGTGGTTCGACCCTTTGTGATGAGTGATTGATCAACAGGCTCACCGGTAGGGGGCAATGGACAACATGTCTCTTGGCTGTGTTGTTGTGCAGGTGTGGAGCTCGAAGGCAGTGGTCAATGACGAGGTGAAGGTCAAGTAGAGAGGTATCGTGTCGATAGACCGGGAGTGGCGAAGGGCGAACGTGAGGCTTTGGACCGACGGACCAGAGGGCCAGAGGACCAGCTGCGGTAGCTGGCACTTGGCTTCAGCAAGCGGGAGCACATGTGATGTGCGACTACATTGGCCAAGTCGAGACGGAAGATGATGGCGTCGTGACACTTGGCGGAGGCCGGACACGAACTTGCACGGGGCAAGTGTCGTCGGTCGAGTCAAGGAGGAAGGCGAAGGCGTTGTGCTCGACGGAGGCCTGACATGCATCGACATCGGTGTCGGTGGTTGGGGCGTGAGACCCACGCTCCATCTTCGGCGCGGGTTTGGTGGTTCAGCCTCGAAAAACCACCCGCTACAGTTTTCGAGTTTGGGCCTCAAAACTCGGGGTGGTCGGTTTCTGAGTTTGGGCCTCAAAACTCGGGGTGGACGGTTTCTAGGTTTGGGCCTCAAAACCTGGGCTGACGGGTTTGCTGGTTTGGGCCTCAAAACCCGATGGAGGTTCCTATGCAAAACAAGACGACGAGTGGCGGCACCGCGAGGCTTGCGGTGAGGTGAAGCTAGCGGTGAGAAGGCACAATGGTCGTCAGGACGGCACGTGGCGGCATCCTGGATCTTACGTTGCGGCGAAGCGAAGGATGAGAAGGCGTGTGACCGTTAGATGAAGACCTGACAGAGTTGGACTAGAATACCCTAGGGTTAGCTAGTTTTCTCTTGTATCTAGGGGTAGAAGGGGTAATATGTAATAGGCTATAAATAAGGGATGCAGCCCCTCATCCCATCTATCACATCCTTGCGGCATTTCATTGAGACTTTACACAATTCATCTGTTAGGGCTTTCTTCCTCTAGTTGCTTGTGATCCGTAGAGACTGTGTAATTCCTCTGTGTACTTTTGATTTCAGGAAAGGAGACCCAAATTCCCCTTCCCATGTTAGGTAACTAGATTTAAATTCTTGCAATTTCTTTTAACATCTAGTTCCTTTCATTACCTAGGTTTGCATTTGCATATTTAATCCTTGTCATGCATACACTAGGCTTATCATATGGTAGGATTGCTCGGTATCACTCTCATCCTTGGAGCAAACCTACATGGTTTAAATTTCTTAGGATCACGACACATAGCTTCTCTTGTATTTATCTTATATATGCCAAGGTCCAAATAGGATAAACTACCTCGATTACCATCTTCAACTGGTGTCACATTTCTAGTGATGTCAACTTGCAAAAATGGTAGTTTTACCTTACAAGTCAATGTGCATGTCTCCTACAAGTATTTCAAACTTGTATGCACACTTTTAGGGGGAGTTTAATCGACAATTTGGAAGCTTTGAGACTAACACTACTTTCAAGCTTATCATGCGTGTAGTAGTCTCATTGCAAGGAAAATGGAGTCCCCAGAGACAAGCATCATTGTGGCGACAATCCAATTGGTATCTACATATGGTATTCCTAACTGATATTATTATGTTGATTTCAATTTGATACTCTTACATGCTTTCTCCATGCATTATATAGATTAAACTCATTTGCGTATTAATTTGTTGGTTATGCATATGCTTTGCAATATACTATATGTATGCATACACTTATGGAGAGTTTAATTTATATAAGTGAGAGTCAAATTTTGTGATCAATTCCACTCCACATAAACAGGATCACAAAATTTGATCCTCCCTTGTGCAACTAATGTCTTCCTTTTCGGTGTTTGATTCCAAAAGGGGAGAATTTGAAGGACCAAAATAATAACCAAAACCAAAAATTAAAATTAAAATTTTTAATGGTTATCGATTGGGAGATTTTTTTCCTATTTTGGAAATGGTCCGAGGAAGGGAGGAAGTGGATTATGGAGTTAAGGGGAGGCTTAAACCCATAATACCACAAAGGGACTCTATAGAAAGGGCAAGATAAGTTCTAAAAGTATCTTCAGTTTGGTATCATTTAAGATCATGTGATCTTGTTCTTGCATTGCATCCTAGCAAGTAGATTGCATTTTAATTCATGTATCTTTTATTTGCTTGCTTTGGTCATGTTGTCATCAATCACCAAAAAGGGGAGATTGTAAGTAAAATGGACCTTGGCCCATTTGACTTGGATTTTGGTGTTTGATGATCAACATAACCAAATTGGACTAATGTGTTTACAAGTGTTTGTTTTGTAGTACAATAGGGTGCAAACATGACTTAGTTGAAGGCATCGTGGTGATCCGATGATCAACACGTCAAGAAAGACACTTGAAGCTCAATAAAGACCAACGAAGATCAAGCAAAGTCCAAGGCACCAGATTAGAACCAAGACGACACAAGAAATCACGAAGAAACAAAGCTAATGGTACATTGTGCAAGCATCGGAAGCACCAATGGTAAACCCTAGCTCAAGTCAGCACCAGCAGAAGCATCAGATGCTAAGATTGAGCACATTGGACACGACGGTAACACTGTGCAGCTTGCACAGTATACATCGAACACGTCAGATGCACATCAAACGTTGGATGACAGGTGCATCTGATGCCTATGCAGAGAGGTTCCAAAGAGCCTCTAAAGCTATCGGACACGTTTGAGGGTGTGACATCGGACGTTGTCAGAGTCTGATGTCTACGAGCCAAGCTGGCAACTAGCCGTTATGTGACATCGGACGTGCGTCCGAAGCGCTCGTGAGGAGTGTCCGATGCTCCGCAGAAAAGTCCATCAAGGTGTCCAACGACTCTATTTGCTTGGGGCCCAATATATACCCCCATGTCCGGCCAAATGAGGTGGGTTTGGACCTCAAGGAAGCATATCAAGAGTTGAGACTCATATTTAGTTGCTCTAGCCACCAAAGTGCTTAGTGAAATATTAGGTGATTAAATAGGTGCTTTGCGAAGTGCTTAGGCTAGTTAGACGACCGCTTTGCGCTTGCTCTAGGTGTTATGCCTAGTGTTTAGTGAGATTTTCATACCTCTTATCACCTGGTGCTTGCGTGCACCGTTGTTGTACATCGGAGGGGCTCATAGTCTTGCGAGACCACACCAACCGTGTTTGTGGTGTGGCCACCACCGTGTATCGAAGGGAACAAGACCCACGGTGGTTCGGCCGGAAGCATGATAGTGAAGACAGCGGGGAGGGGTCCGGGAGAGGCTTTTCTACGAGTGGCTTAACCGGAGACCCACTTGCGCGTGGGGAAGGCCCAGAGCTATTCACGGAGTTACCCGACCGGGAGTTTGGCCCTTACGAGAGGCTCCAACGAGGACTAGGGAGAAGCTTGCATGCTTCTCGATACCTCGGTAAAAATACCGAAGTCGTTGACGAGAGTTTGCATCTCTATCTCATCTTTACTTCCGCATTTGCTTCGCTACCTTGGTCATGTGCTTTACTTTTTCTAGCTTAGTTGGTAGGCTAGTTGATACGTTTGGAACCTAGGTTGCATAACTCTTTTGCGGTAGAGATAGCAACGCACCTAGCAAAACCATAGTAGCATAATTAAGATAGATTACTTTTTTGCGTAGGTTTTGACTAGATGGTAATTAGAGATCATAGTTTAGAGTACAGTTTTAAGTTACCTAATTCACCTCCCTCCTCTTAGGCATCATGATCCTTTCAACCTCTCATCCTCTCTTCATTACTTCAGACTGCTATTTTCCTTTTTCATCTGTTAGGTTCCCCTCCCCATAGCTGTTGTAGTGATCTGTAGACAAATCATTCCTCTATGTACTTGGATTTCAAGAAAGTTGACTGTAATCACCTTGTAGCCTCGTTGGCTTTTGGAGTGAAATCTTTTCCATCGCGTTTTGTTCTTCGTGTTCTTGTTTTCCTTCTCTTGCTCTTTTGTGAGACCTTTTGATTTGAGGCATAACTTTGCGAATCAATTGTTTTCACTCATGCTAGAATGTGAGATGATGGTTTCACCAAAGGAATTTGATTGATTCCTCACAAGAACACAGATCAGATCGTTTTCGTTTTGGATCTCATTCTTGAGTTCTTCTCCAAAATCCATCAATTCACGGAGTTACAGTTAGGTTCAAGTCATGATCTTGTAGGAGTACCTCACTAACCTGTTTGTGAACCTCTGTGCAAAGTTTTCCGAGTTGATTTGGTCAAGTTTTGGTTTAAAATTAGAATTTCTAGAAATTGGCTCGACCATATCGGACGCGTCTGGTATTAATACCAGACGGGTATGGTATTCCAACTTTGAAATTTTGAGCTGAAACTTTGCGGAGATCTTGTCCAAGGTGTCTAGAAGCTATGTTCAAAATTTCATAATTCTTGGACATCGTTTGGTTGCCTTTTTTATTTTTCTCCCATCATCCTTGTGTGATGTCAGCATACTGGACATGTTCGGTATTCACCCAAAACATGTCTAGTAGTCCTACAGAACATCGTCTATAATCATACCGGACACATCCGGTATTTATACCAGACACGTCCGATTTTGCTTGGAGCAGCTGCACTATTTTGCCTCTTACTCGTCTGTTCAGGTTCTGATTTGCGATTCATTTGTTGTGTTGATTTCATAACTTCGTAAAAATCTTTCCAAGGTACTTTTGTCACTAATTGGTCTAAGTATTTTTAGGTGGATACTTCCTCCTTCTCAATAGGAGTGGAGTACTCCTTTCTCGGAAGTTCACTATGTTGATTTTGCTTGGTTTGTTGTGTTTTTGGTCACCTGCTGCGTTCTGAGGGAACATCCACCCATTATTTTGGCTTGTGGTCATCACAATTGCTCTTTTTGATCTTGGGGCTTGAACTTGAGACAATGGCCAAATATTTCTGAAAAGAAATTTGCAGCTCCCCTCTAGTCGCTGTTTTCGGTTCTTCATGAGAATTGTCATGCTAGAGTAGAATTGGAACTTAGGGTGCTAAACTTTTGTACGTTAGAAGATAGATCACACCTTTAGGCACTAGAATGAAATGAGTTAGTGTTAGGCTTTAATTATTGCAAGAAATTTTAGAATAGTCCAATTCACCCTCCCTCTTGGGCATTTTTTATCCTTTCACTTTTTTGCATTAGGGTTCATTAATCTCATAAGTGCGATGGGAAAGGGACATCATACAACTCAGTCGTAATGCATTTATATATGCTTTGTCATCATCATTCTCTATACATGTCATTAGGAAGACTTCAATTGTTGTTTGGCCAACCACTTTTATAATTCTTCGCAAAGGTAGGTGAGAAATAAGACCTCAAACATGTAAATAAGATTTGTGTGTAATTATTTATTCAACCATATTTGTCAGGTTCTAAACTTAAGACCTCTGGCTTGATACCGTACTAAGCATTTTGGTGCTTCATGAATCCACCCAAGAGGCCCAAAATATGTAGGGAAGGTATGCTATGAAAACCAGTCTTCTGTGCAAACTATAGAAACTCTAATAAGACCACAGGAATCTAATCTGATTGTGGGTTATTGTAGCACTTAAACCCCTCCACAAATCTCATCCTAATCCAAACAGGTGTGAGCACAGTTGGGGGTTTAAGTGGTAAAATAACTCACATTCACCTCTAACCATCAGATTAGATTCGTGTGGTCTTGATTAAAGTTTCTATAGTTTACACAGGAGGCTGGTTTTCATAGCATACATTCCTAAATAGGTATAACGGTGGTCCAAGTCACTTACACGGAAACAAAGACCCTACATGTGGGTTACGAGGGCCTTAAACACGAAAATAGTAGTATGAGCCAAGTGTAATTAGCTCTTGTTTAGATTGCAATTTTTTTTGCAATTCTAACACTGTAGCATTTTCGTTTATATTTGACAAATATTATTCAATTATGGACTAATTAGGCTCAAAAGATTCGTCTCACAAATTATAAACAAACTGTGTAATTAGTTAATTTTTTACCTATATTTACTGCTCCATGCACATGACCAAAAATTGATTTTTTTTAGAATCCCAAAACTTTATTTATTGGTCTGAGAATAAGAAGTACAAACGCCTTCCGACAAACTGATGAGCCATACATGTCTACCTACCGCCTCATATAAGGAGCCTCTCGCTAACCTATGAGCATCCCTGTTAGACATCCGACCTTCATGGACAATCTCTACTGAAGTGAAGCTTTTCATTCGTGCCTTGATCTCTTGAACAACATGACCATAAGGCCCAAAGCCTGTGCCTCGGATATTTGTAACAACTGTGATGTTATCACACGCCACCCTGAATTTTTGTAACATCAAATCCGACGCCAACGCGAGGCCTTCCCTACATGCCACCGCCTCCATGATTTCAGGATAGTACCTTCAGTTACCACAACCGAAGCCCCAACGAACCTGCCTGAGGAGTCCCTTGCCACTGCCGAAGCTGATGCCCTGCTCGAGTTTTTTGATATGGCCGCATTGACATTTATTTTTATGAAGCCCACTGGTGGAGGGATCCATAGAGCCTTATGTACATTTTGGCGATGATGGCATGCCCGCAGAGGTGCTACCTGTTTCACTAGTTCCAGGTCTGACAAGAAACTCTTAACAAAACAATGCGTGGATAGAGGACTCAAAGGAGTTCTCATAAACAGCTTGCCTCTTTGCGTACCAAATTGATCAAAAATTGATGTGATAGAAAGAGAATGTAAAAAGTTGGAAGTCAGAAGGAATCTAAACAAGGCCGAAAAATGTGGCAGCTGACTCAATTCACTTATATTCATGATCCCAATGAGTGCTTAGCATGTTTTAATTTTTTTCCAGGACAATCTTTTGTGCTGTCGGCAATATTGCAGTATTCCTTTTGTCCTATGGCAACGTAAATTATCACTTTTCTTCCAAAAAAAAAGACGTAAACTATTACTATGTGCAGTAAATTACCCCAAGTATACACATGCTCCGGAGATACTGGGTAATAAAGATGCAGCCGGTCATCGCATGCCTAACAGATGACATTTGAGTGCAAAATCAGTACAGTACCACGTTGCATGATTTAATGACAGCGAATACAGCTAATGCTACCACATTTTTCATAGATAAATCACAACCACACAACACCACTGACTAACACATGTCAGAGTACAATTATATGGTATATCATTCATTCACACCGTAGAGAAACAACAGAACTTCGTGCACATACATTTCGACGATATATTATACCTCAGGTGAAACCCCTAGTGCAGAGACACCAATAAGTTTCCATCTCACTCAGGGCCTGGAAACACCCTTGTCAAGGCCGTAATCCGTCATGCCCACACCAACCTCATTTTGGTGCTTCATGAACCCACCCGTCGCAGCTTTTGAGTAACTCCAGTAGTACACAAGGGACGCCAAGAGGTTGATGATCATCATTGCACTGGCGGCTGCAAAGACTCCTTTGCGAAGAGTGGCGCAGGACACCAAGTCATGCTTCATATAGTAGCCTAAATACTTGGTGTGCTTTGCATTCCTCACCGATCCTCCTATGAGGCAAGCTTCTGCGATGAGAAATGTTATCCTGCAAACAAGTGCAAAAACAATGGAAGGACGGAGTTATTTCCAAACAGAACTTCTAGATCTCAGGAAACAGAACTTTTAGGTCAAATGTTATCCTCCAAACAGAAGTTTTACATCTGACTTAATAATAAAAAAGAAACCAACTGAATGCTTCAATCCAAATTCTACATCTGACCTAATAAAAAAAACAGCCAGGTACAAAATTAAGCTTATATATTTCAACCAAATTCTGTAGCAGGAAAGGCATGTGTTGTGGGACATTTTCTGCAGGACACAATGTGTATTCTGGAACAAATGTGTGCACAAGGGCACTAAATTTTGCCCGATAGCCAATGCATGAAAAAAGAAGATAATGTCCACTGGCGATTTCCACAATAGCTGCCCTAGAGCAAAAGGCACAAAATAAGTGTAAGTGACCCACAACAAATTTTGCCTATTGCAAGAACTCTTCATAGCTACTATTCATGGTTTTTGAGGTGTCCGCATATTCAAGAAAGACAAATTCAGACGGGTTTGCATGCCAAAGAGGGACCCAGTAATGGGAGTCAATAGCAAATCTGGAAACTATAGTCCTAGTTCTGAATACCAAGATTTTTGAAGGAAGAATAAAGACTATGATAATAGTAATGAAATTTCAGAACCAAACTTGTTTAATAGTCATAGTGCAGAAAACCTAGATTTCCTTTGGTTACTGACGCTTCACATCAGGCTTTAAAGCAACAAGGTTTCACAAAACTCCCCACCTTAATCAAGCAACAGTTCGCTGGAGTCAGAATAGAGGTCAGCGGGATGATTGGATCATAATGGAGGAAGCTTTTAATGTGGATCCTCCCATTAAGGACTCAAGAGATGCAATCTAGCAGGGCCATCCCTGGGGGTGTGCAGGTT
Organism: Coix lacryma-jobi var. lacryma-jobi; assembly: GCA_009763385.1. Taxonomy (NCBI): domain Eukaryota; kingdom Viridiplantae; phylum Streptophyta; class Magnoliopsida; order Poales; family Poaceae; genus Coix; species Coix lacryma-jobi. The sequence continues at coordinate 86,788,428 of CM019828.1, read as the reverse complement.
GAGCGACAGCACAGGGCCTCCAATTTTGATAGGCCTCCAAGTATGGAGTACCATTACCGTATTATATAGCTATAAGCACAGAAGGTATTTGTTTGGCCCAATAGCATTGCTAATTAGCCCAATAGAAAATGGTTTCTGGCCTTGTGCACGGACATCGTTTTGCATATCCCAATTCTGAAACTTCTTTGTCTCGATGTTTTGTATCGCCTGTGTGCCGTGCCCTATCAGCCACAGTATGAAGTACAGACGGACGGCAACGGCTACTCGGCGAGGCACCTAGGTAAGGAGCCGAGAACCTGAAGGTAATACTATTCATTCATATTTTTTTTTTCAATTCATCACAATCACAGTGATTCAGCGAACTATAGCGAGTAGCGGGTCGTCTCTAAATTTTGTTCTTTTGATCTTTTCATCTAGACGCCTACTAGAATAGTGTTTAAAGATTTAAGCCATGTCTTCTGCTAATCGGTCTAGAAAATTTAAGTCAAGTTGGGAAAAGCATAAGAAAAAACAAAGAATTGAAGATTTAATCCAATCTCAGAAAGGAGACATGGATAGGTTTACTACAAAACAATCACAAGTGTCATCTGATAATCCAACACCTGACCAGGGGCAGGCAATTGACAGTAATGTTGACAATAGGTACCATTCTTGACATATCTTATTGCAATATAATACATTATATCGTACATCTTATTTTAGACGTAATTTTTCTAGGCTAGTAGGCCTCATTTTTAGTTTCATACAAGGCCTCGAACCCTCGATTTTCTCCAGGACGGTCCTGAATCTAGTCAGGTGTAGGCTAACTTTATTAGGCTAGGTTTGCTAAACTTTTTGAGGTCTGGCCAAAACCTCAGATTTGGTGCCACCAGCCAAGCAGCTTGAGGTTTCTTACATCTACGATAATTTTCAAAACTAGCAAAAAGCATGTGTATCGCAAAGGCATAACAAATCAAACAATTACATGTGCATAATGGTGTCATAGAGGGAATACAAATGACAAAATCATAAGAGTGAAATAAGACGGTCAACAAATTCCCAATAATCAGACTCAATGGCAAAGGTTGGGTAAATAAGAAGTTTAGGGGCAGAGTGATGGTGATGGCAGGAAAATCATCAGCACCAAGTTGAATGTTTTAAGGCCCTGTTTGGATCATTGGAACATGCAGTTTGGATTGGAGGAGTGAATCTCACCATTCCTCCAGAAAGGATCGCTTCCCTTTGCAAAATGCAACAAAACATCTCCCAGACCCAAAGTTTTTTCAGATGCTTGAGATGGACACGTGCTCGAGAGAGAAAATAGAGATCTACAGAGTGTATTCTGTGAGAGAGAATAAGCTGTAGTATGGCTGATAATCCGGCTGATAAGTTCAAGTGAACAGGGCAAAGCAAGATCTGTACTGCTAGAGCACCATCAAGTGCATCGCAGCCTCTTTTCACCTTCCGGGTTCCGCACCAGCCAAGCGCCTACAGAGTGTAATGTGGACCATCCTAAATGGAAAAACATAGACGATCTGCCCTTGCCAGTTGGGAGTGGTCCAAGGTGGCTGCGGGTGGGATGAGAGAGATGGTGCTCAGGTGGAGAGAGACTAGATGAGGCTTGCGGGAAGAGATAATAACATCGGGAATGGAAGAGACTAGAGCGAAAGCAGCAGAAAGGAGATGGAAGAAATGCTCATTCCTTCACAGACGTATGTGGTAGTAAGCAAAATGATCCATATGTCAGGCTTGCTAAAAGAAACTCTTACACCTATAGAGATGAGCAGACTACCTGATCATGACTTAAGAATGAAAACCACATTGAGTCCAAGCAAACAAGTTTCCCATTAGTTCCAATTTTTTTCCAATACTCTTTTTGTTCCTGCATGCATCCCAAACACCAACTCTTATAATTCCTATGTTTTCCAATCCTCTGTTTGGCCACTACACTTCTTTCCCATTCCTATGTTTTCTTCCTTTTCGGTGTTTTTCATTCCTCCATTCCTAACAGGCCCTAAGTAGTAGAGATTGCTCCTAACAAAAACATCTGAAAATTTCTGTGATTCTTCTGGTTTCACAAAAGGTGTGCAGTACATGGCAAACAGTGGTCACTAATTTACAAGCAGCAGGCATCTCCACCAGTTCAATGTCACACAGAAAAGGATTGGGAGATACATGATATGGAACATATGTAAAAGACTACAGATAAAGATAGCTCATAACTTTGCTTAAAGTTCCATTAAAGATGAAGTTAAGCAGGCTTGGGCGACTGAGATTATTAATGTGAAAAGCAATACAACTGTTATGGTGATTGGCAGGTCATAGTTTTCATATTGAGATACATATTAATAAATAGTGATATTTCTTCAAATTATCAAGAGAAAAGATTGCATTGAATACTGATCATTAAAATCTATATTTTTTCAGTTTTATCAATTAAACCATGGAATGACATATTTGATATGTAGTCAAACATTACTCGCATAACTCCTCAAACCTAAATCACAACTAGCATGCATTTAACAAAGAAAAACAATCTCAAAATACATCAAAGGCATCCATTAACATGCTGATAGCAAGTGCATCATATGCATAACAAAAACAATGGGTTGGGGAACAAGTATCTTCGAAAAATGAGATAAGCTAAAGAGATAAAATTGGATGCACCATCAACCGCTGAAGAAGCTAGTGGAATGTGCTTCCCCAGAAAAACTAATTTGATAATTTTAGACCAACTGATGTTACTCTTCTCTTTTAAATGTGAATTGGTATGCTATATAAATCATTCACCATTTGGACACATAAAGAGCTGTACTGCTGTAGGATACAGGTCCATATAATTGAACCAGTGGAGTGCCACTTGTCCATAGAATTAATTCTAAGAATATAATGCTATGTTGCCTCTAATGTATAAGCCATTGAAGCATTTTGGAAGTACATTTACAGTATTATCAAATACTTATGTAGAATCTGCTCTACACTTGTGAGGGGTACAAAGTCCTTCCACTGCTCTTGCAGTAATGGAACAGCCAAAACTGCTAAACAACTACAAGCCAATGCTGCTAATCTATCCATCCATAATTGCTTAACAGTCATTATGCATTTGGACACACAATAAGCTGTTACAGGTCCATATAATTCAACCAAATAAGTTGGACCGATCCGTAGAACGAATTCAAATAATATAATTTCATTAATGCATGCACCATGGCAGCATTCCAGAACTACATTTACAGTATTACCAAATGACTATGGAGAAATTGCTTCTGCTGCTCTTACACTAAAGGAAGAGGTAAAACTGGTAAAGAACTCCAAGCCTATGTTGCTAATCCATTCATCAATAAGTTCATTACTGCTGTTCTAGCATATTGAAAGTAAGCAGTGCATTCTAGATTCTTTTCACTAGCAAGGACTAAATAACAGAAATAAGTTATGTCTGAATTATACGTAGAACACAAAAGTTTGTCAGTTAGCAAAGCAATAAACACTAGTAGTACTAAAAACAACTAAACCTCTTACCCCCACTCCTCCTTCAAATTTCATAAAGGACCTATCTGCCTCCAAATGAAGCTGATAAAATGCAACGATGTAGGCTACTTCACGAAAAGTTTCGGATTTGCAATCCTCAAGCGTATGTGCCTACTACCAAACTGAGAAACAAATGTACCGAAATTGAACTAAAACTACGGATCAATCTACACCGCAGGCCGTGGCATGCATCATCAGCCCATGACGCTACATACAGATCAAAGAAAGAAAAAAGGAAAAAAAATGCGGGGTTTACGTGCGGGTCTAGGGTCTAAGGCACGCACCAGGAGAGGACGAATGCAGTGACGGCGCAGCCGCGGGAGGAGAGCACGGGGCCAAAGCAGAGGCACCGCGTGGCGGCGGTGACAATGGCCTGCTGGAGCAGCAGCACGAAGAAAGCGGACACGCCGTAGACAGTGGAGGCGTCGGTGTCATAAAGGCAGTAGGACCGCTCGTCGTACTCGTCCGGCACCACCTTCCCCTGCATCCAGCCATCGAGCACGAAGATCTCAGCAACGCGTGTAGCGTAGGCGCGGAAGAGATGCAGAGGGAGCGGAGCGAAGGGAGAGGAAGGGGGCGCGTACGGTGCTGCGGCGGCGCTCGGCGCCGACGGCGAGAAGGAAGGCGAAGAGGTTGAGGAAGGTGAGGAAGGCGCAGAGAGCGACGGAGGCAGGGCGCGAGGTCCCGAAGTCACCCATCAGTCAGTATCGAACTCCGGCGGCGGCGTCGCTCCAAGGCGGAGGCGGAGAGCCCCCTCTTCCTTCTTCACTCTGGGAGTGGGTAGCCTGGTAGCGGAAGTGGGAATGGGAGTAGTAGTCTGGGGCTGCTCGGGCCCCGCTCGTCGGCCACCGATATTATCAATCCGCGTTTTCGGGTGGCGGTCTAGTTACTTTTTTCTCCTTTATTTTTCTTTTGATTTGAATAGAAGGGGTTTGTTAGACCCGTCGATGGAAGTTTCATCTGGGTTTTACTTACATTAACTGTGTGTTTAGTTCCTCAATTTTACAAATTTTTTTTCTATAGCACTTTCGTTGTTATTTCATAAATTTTGTGAAGGACTGAGAATGCTAAAGCAAGACGACTAGAAGGGAGGTGAATAGGAGCCTAAAATTTTCTCTCGAAACTTTGGCCTTTGTTCCGAAAATCAACCCTAAAAGCTTCGACCGAAACGTGATGCCCACGACCCTTAGAAGAGGGTGGATGATCCCTAGCATCACAGTGAGGCACCACCAAACGAGAGCAAGTCAAACACCAAAAACTCCAGCACAAGTTAGACCCCGAAAACCGACTCCCGAACGTAGATGGAAGGCTACGTCGGGAAAACTCCAAATACCTGTGCTAACAATTAGCAAAGATACATAGAGAGGTTCCTTGGTTAACTCTAGGGCCAAACGAGAAGTCCGAAAACCAAGCGAAAAAGCCAGGAGAGCAAATGCACTGAAAATCAGCACTCAGCTGAGTCCCGGACTGTCCGGGGTCCCAGTCCCGGACTGTTCGCGCCTGCGCGGACTGTCCGCGGATGGATGGCGGACTGTCCGCCGGCAAGAAACCCCAAAACGCAGTGTTGCTGAAATCTCCCTGGGTGATCCTGGACTGTCCGCGGATCACAACGGCGGACTGTCCGCCGTTCAACCAAAAGCAAAGTGGCCGAGCCACGCAGTCACTGACCTGACTGAAGCCCGACGCCCGGACTGTCCGCGGTTCACCGGCGGACTGTCCGGGAACACACAGTGAGGGCGATTTCGATCGCCTTCTCACCAAATCTCCTCAAAATCGATCCAAATCAAAACCCCTTGATCCCAAAATTGGACAAGATGATCACGAGGGAGACTATCCCCAAGAAATCATCCGCTCAAATCAACTCAATCACCGGAAAATTGAAAGGGAAGGTGCAAGAACCGAAAAAGCGCCACAAAACTTGAATCGACCCGATCTACTTGTTCGTGAGGATTGAGATGAATTCCTTCGGTGGAAATGTTCTCCTCACATCAAAGAACAAGTTGGTTCAAGTGAATTGGAAAAAGACGCAACGAGGAGGGAGATCGAGTGACGGGAAAATCGTGGAGAAACAAAGAACGCGAAGAACAAATTCAAAACGCGAATCACAACCACGAATTGCAACCGTGTCTCGAACCCACAAGACTACAGTGAGATTACGGTCTCACTTCCTCAAAATCTCAAGAACACAGAGGTATGATTCCATCTCTGCAGATCTCAGTTAGCTACAATAGGGAATGGGAGAGAGGAAACCCTAGAATGAAAATAGCAATAGCTGAGATAGGTTGGGAGGTGGGTGTCTCCCTCTACTTATCCTGATTTTATTCCCACTCTACCCCTAATTATACACAGAGCGAACCAGCTAAACCCTAAGGTTATTCTGGACCAACTCAAAGTAGATGGTGATCCGACGGCCACGCCCGCACAACTGGTAGCTTCGCCTCGACACGACCTCACCGATTGCTGCCACGTGCCGCCACCGCTCCGCTCGTCCTTTTCATGGACCTCGCCCCCGGTTTTGAGGCCAAAACCGGGAAACCAGACTTTAAGTCCTCCTCCGGTTTTGAGGCCGAAACTGGGAAACCTGTCGTCCTTCGCCTGAGTTTTGTGGCCCAAACTCAGAAACCCGCCAACGCCCAGGTTTTGAGGCCCAAACCTAGAAACCGTCCTCAGCCCGAGTTTTGTGGCCCAAACTCGGAAACCGGCCGCACCCAGGTTTTGTGGCCCAAACCTGGAAACCGTCCACCCGGTGGTTTTTTTGTGGCTCAACCACCAAACCGACGTCGTAGAGGGGATGCACCGCCCGTACACCCCATCCACCGACACGTGTCCCCAGGTCCTCGACCCGAGCAACACCGTGCCCCGCAAGTCTCCGCTCGTCGCTGTCTCAGGCTGTCAGCCACCACAGCTGATCCTCAGGCCACCGGTCCCTCAGTCCAAGCCTCACGTCCGCCCTTCACCGCTTTGGGTACATCGGCATGACACGTCCGCCGCACGGCACGCCCATCCTTCACCGCTCCCGGTCCATCGGCACGACACGTCTCTACTTGACCTTCACCTTACCTTCGATCACTGTCTCCGTGCTCGACACCTGCACAACACAAGCCAAAGAACATGCGCATCAAACCAGTTGACAATCACTCATCACTCAAGATCCGGCAAACACCCATGTATCCGCAATCTCCCCGTTGATGAGTGCATTGTCAACTACCAACACAAATCATACGAAAGTAGTAGAAAGAAGAAGAAGGAAGAGTGGAGAGCTCGTCCAAATGACCCAAAAGCATAGCAAAGCCGAAAGAAGGTCAAGTGGAATGAGCCAAACAACTTGGTCCCAAATACATGGGCAACGACTCGACGCAACCAAGCAAAGCAAAGCTAGCCCTCAAGAAGAGGTAGAATAGGCTCAACACCGCTAGCGAGAAAGCTCGATACCAATTGAAACTTTGAAAAGGCTCAACATCAATTGAAAAGCTAGCCCCCAAGAAGAAACAGAACAGGCTCAACACCTGTGACGGAACGACCCTAATCCCATGGCCCACGTGTCCCTGTCAACCTCTGACAGCCGAACCCATGTTCCATGTGATTAAGACCTGTTCGCCACCGGGCTACATCAGTGCCCAATATCCGCAGGATCATCTCACAATTCGGTTACAACATTGCATACTTTTACAAATAACATCGGAATAATGAGCGGAAGACTTAAATAACATTAGTTTTACAAACAGGGTTCCAAATAGAAATTAAGGTGCAGTTATTACAAACCAAGTTCTGATAATAGAAATAGTCATAGGCAACATAGTGGAGAACAGCAAAGATACTTATAATCACCCAGCCCGAGGGTGTACAACTATTCTTCGGCCTCATCGGCCTCTTCCTGGACGATGGTCACGCAGCAGGGTGCAAGACACATCGGGGACTCTGTCATACCTGCAGCATGGGTAACAAACCCTGAGTACTGGGGTACTCAACAAGACTTACCCGACTAAAGAAAAAGGGAGAAGACTCAGGAATGAGAGGCTTAGGGTAGTCAAGGTAAGGCTTAAGCAAGATCAAGTATTTGCAGAAAAGCATTTTTGTAAACCTTATTGAAAGATTCAGTATTCCTCAATTCTTCATCGTTCATGATTCATTTTACATTTCAAAACATTCCTAGTTGAGAACCACTCTCCGTTGACAGTCAGTGGACCAAGTCTCCATAACCGAGGAGCAACGTTAATCCGGATAAATAATACTCAGCTGAGGATCCCTATCCACACTGCATATGTAGCACCCAAGCTTGCATATGCCAACTCGTCTACCACGATTCCTCCAAGATTGGACCCGGTCCTACGCCACCCGGAAGTACAGTACACCACTCCTATCCAGGTACGACGACCACGTGGGTACATGCTACTTCCGCCATCTCTCCACTCCCAGTGCGCGGTTGTCGGTCCAATAAAGGATTCCTCGGAGCCAGAGCTTTCCGAAGTATGTGAATAGTTACAAGTCTTGACCAGCAGGCCCCCATACGGATGGTCCCTAATTTTCCAGCCAGAACTATACCTTGGTCATATCTCACCCAAGCGTAATAGTCCTGTCAGTTTTTCAACCCTGTCCCGGTCGGTGTCAACTGTTGAGTCCCGGACTACAACATGACGGCACCGTACGCTCGGACAACCTCTCCTCGCTATTGGCTAGGTACGGATCAGATACCTAGCCAACAGCCGGGGGAGTAAGACCAAATTCCCATAAACATTCCTTAAGTGATCACACTTTTGAAATTGGCATTTTATTGCAAAGTCTAATTCGATAAGCATTGCTAAGCATTTTTTTCAAATACTTTTGAAAAGCAGGTATCAGGTGTATCAGTGGTCAAGGTGGATAGTGCATCAATTAGGATAGCACACAACTCCTATAAACCTAATGCAATAATTTAACTCAAAAGCATTTAAGGAAATCATTTTATAAATTCAAGGAAAGGGTTAAATGCACCAGGGCTTGCCTTGAAGAGCAAAGAGGGCAGGCTCGAAGGCGGCGGAGCAGTTGTCGGAACTCGGGGTAGCCTCGGGGACAGGTTCGTTGGCGGCTGCCTCGATCTTGACTCCTTCTTCGGTGACTATACGAATGCAATGATGCATGCACATGAGTATGCTAGCATGAACAATGCAAAACAGGGCATACAACATGAACCCTAATCATTTTTTTCTATTTTCCTTAATTATTTAAAAAGGTCATTTTATGAAGTTGCTCCAAAAATTACCAAATTAATCACATAAGTTCATTATGGTGTAGATAGATGGCAAAACAAATTTCATAATTTTTGGAGGTCATTAAGGTGCTCAAATAAAATCAGACATTAATTAACAGAAGGCACTATTTAACAATTAAAAATAAATGCTCAAAAATCAACTTGTTCCAAAAGACTTCAAAATTTCATCAGAGACTAAACATGGCATAGGAAGCTCACAAAAATTTATCTCATGATTTTTGGAGTTATAAATAATTTTCTAAAAATCCGAAACTATCAATTTATTAATTAAAAGAGAGATTTTTACATTTTTAAATTCTTGCAGAAAAGTCAAGTTTCATATTTTTATAAAATACTACACAGTGCATGGAGCATACCATAATTTTATCAGGATTTAAGGAACAACATATTAATTCACACAAAAAAGAGAAAACAGAACACTATTCACACTCTTTCAAAAAAGAAAAAAGAAAAGAGCGCTGTGCCCCTTCCTCGCAGGGGCTCGGGCGAATCGCTGCGAGGCGGACAGCAGGGCTCGGGCGAGGCGGAAACACTCGGCCGTCCGAGACCTGGCTGGTAGGCTCGGGCGAGACGGAAACAAGCGTTTCGTCCGAGGCCTGGCTGGGAGGCTCGGGCGAGACGGAAAGCAAGCGTCCGTCCGAGGCCTGACTGGGAGGCTCGGGCGAGACGGAAAGTATGTGTTCGCCGAGGCCTGGCTCGGGCGAAGCGGAGAACGTGTGCTCGAGGCCTGGCTGGGAGGCTCGGGCGAAACGGAGTGGAAGCAGAGACCGGAGGCTTCGGGTGCTTACCACGGGTCGGAGGCAGGGCTCGGCTGCTTCGAGGGAGCGCGGTTCGCAGGCGTGCTCGAGGGTGTGGCTCGGGAACGTGCTCGAGGGTGAGGCTCAACACGTGCTCGAGGGTGAGGCTCGAGGGTGAGGCTCGAGGAAGGAGACGACCGTGGCGGCACTCCGGCGATCCGGCGATCCTGCGCAACACACGAGACCGCAAGGGCCTGGTTAGAGTCGCGCGGAGCCAAGGAAGCTGACACAGGGGTCAGGGGAAGATGATCGTGGCCGGAGAGGTAGTATTTGACGAACCCGAGTTCACCGGTGTTTCGTCGGAGTTTGGGAAGATGGGGTTACGCCGGGCGATTGGAGGCGGGGGAGGTGAAATTGAGGGGTGGGAAAGCTTCACGAGCTCAAGGCGGAGCTTTCGGGCTAGGTGGTTGAGCGGCGGGAGCTTCGGAGTGGTCTGGCCACGGCGGCGGGGTCGAGTGAGGAGCTCGGACTCCGGCGGTCCCTTTTATAGGCACGGTCGGGGACGGTAGAGAGCACGGGATGGTGTGGATAAGCTCGGTCGAAGCGTGCGCACTCGATTGCAAGCCGGCGGGAAGGACGGCGTGCACCTAGGGCCTGGGCGAAGGCTCGCCGGTGACGGCCACGCGGCGGCGACGCCCTGGGCACTGTAGGGGACGGGGCGGAGGTCAGCGCTTGCGCGTGCGGGTGCGGCATGATGGCGCGGGCGCAGGCGACAAGTCGGGGCGGGCGTGCGGCTGCCGGGCGCGCGTGGCGCAGGCGGCGCTGGCGCGCGGCCATGGCCGGGGCCCCCTCCTGCTCTGTGCCGGCTAGAGGTAGGGGATGAACAGGGCTAGGTCTAGGGTTTGACTTTCTGTATTTCACAAATTACTTCCAAAACTTGAACTGAGCAGCAAAAACTCAAAACACCAAAGTTGTTCAGAAAAAAGAGATCTACAACTTTGTCAAAAAGAATATTTTCAAATTCCAAACAGTTTTTGAATTAAATACGAAATTAGAAAAGGGGACACTTTTAGGATTTGAATAATTTCAAAATTACTTTTGATTTTACATTGAAAGTTGGAAATCTGCAAATATGAAAGTTGTTCCTTTTATCAAAACCTACAACTTTGCTAATATACCCTTTTTCTGAAACCCAATAGTTTTAAATAAATTTTGAAAACTGAAAAGGGGACAAAAACTGGAATTTGAATGAATTTGGATTTACTTCAAACTTTGTACAGAAACTTGAAAATTTGTAAATACCAAAGTTGTTTCTCTTGGCCAGATCTACAACTTTGCTTTTTGGACCAACCTCAAAGTTTGAATAATTTTTGAATTACAAAAAGAGGGATAAAATCCAGGGTTTGGAAATCAGGGTTTTGCAAAGGGATTTGAAATCTGATTTTGATTTTTGAACTTTGGCCAACACAACAAAACTTCAAGACATCCAACTGAACAAGAATTACACAAAGCTAGGCACAGAGGTGAAATTACCATTTTTGCCCTTATAGGAAGGTTAGGGCTTTTAGGGTTTTTGAAACGAGATTGCTACACAAGTACTAAGCAAACATAAATGCAAGGCAAGGATGATTAATGACTAATGATGATGACATGTCAGGTTAATTACAGTTAAACACCAGAGGTGTTACAGCCTTCCCCCCTAAAAGAAATCTCGCCCCGAGATTCCACGTCTTAAGAAGGAAAAGGCAAAACCTTACATCTACAGAGATTCGAGAAAGTCGGGATAGTTCTTTGCTAAGAAGTCTTCGGATTCCCAGGTGGCTTCTTCTTCAGAGTGCTGGTTCCACTGGATCTTGTACCATCTTGTGGTGGTTCTTCGGGGTAACACGATCCTTGTGATCCAACACGCGAACTGGATACTCAGTGTATGACAGATCTGGTTCTAGCTCAACGCCTTCAACTTCAACCACATGTTCAGGTACTCGGAGACACTTCTTGAGTTGGGAGACATGAAACACATTATGAACTGCTGAAAGATGATCGGGCAAACTTAGCTGGTAAGCGACCTTGCCACAACGATCCAGAATCTCAAAGGGACCAATGTAGCGGGGTGCTAGCTTTCCTTTGACTCCAAAACGAGTGACTCCTTTGGTGGGTGAGACCTTCAGGTACACATAATCCCCGATCTCGAACTGCAGAGGTCGACGTCTCTTGTCAGCATAACTTTTCTGTCGAGACTGTGCAATCTTCATGTTCTCTTGTATATGCTTGACTTTCTCTTCCATATCTTTTACTAGGTCAACTCCAAAGAATTCCCTTTCTCCGGGTTCAGACCAATTGAGAGGTGTACGACAACGGCGGCCGTACAGTGCTTCAAAGGGTGCCATTTTGATGCTCTCTTGGTAACTGTTATTATATGAGAACTCTGCCAAGGGCAAACAGTCATCCCAAGTATCTGCGAAGGTGAGCACACATGCTCTCAACATATCCTCTAACACTTGGTTGACTCGCTCAGTTTGTCCATCCGTTTGCGGATGATATGCCGTACTATGCAAGAGCTTGGTTCCAAGTGAGGTATGGAACGCTTTCCAAAACTTTGCGACAAACTGGGTACCACGATCAGAGATAATGCTCTTGGGTATGCCATGGAGTTTCACTATGTGGTTCTTGTACAAAGTGGCATAAGTGGGGACGGTGTAACTGGTCTTCACTGGCAGGAAGTGAGCTTGCTTAGTGAGGCGATCCACGATCACCCATATGGAATCAAAACCTCTTGATGTCTTGGGTAGACCATTGATAAAGTCCATACTGATATCGTCCCATTTCCAAGCAGGTATAGGTAAAGGTTGCAATTCTCCTCCGGGCTTCATGTGCACGGCTTTGACTTTCTGGCAGGTATCGCACTGAGCGACATACCGGGCGATCTCAATCTTCATCTTTGTCCACCAGAATTGCTGCTTCAAATCCTGGTACATTTTGTTGCTGCCGGGGTGGATGGAGAATCTAGTCAAGTGTGCTTCATCAAGGATTAACTTTCTTAACTCAGGCACTTTAGGAACTACTAACCGATTCTTAAACCATACTACTCCTGCATCATCAATCCTGAAACAATCAGCCTTTCCGGATTGGACCTTTTCGATGATGTGCTTGATTTCAGGGTTATCTTTCTGTGCAGCGATGATCTGCTCTCTGATAGGGGTTTCTATTCTGATATTATTCAGAGTTCCTTGTGGAATCATTTCAATATTCAACTTTTCCAGCTCATAACACAAAGAAGAATCATAGGGTTTCATCATCAGACAGTTGCAATAAGACTTGCGACTGAGCGCATCGGCAACCACATTCGCCTTACCCGGATGGTAATGCACTTCAAGATCATAGTCCTTAATTAACTCAAGCCATCTTCTCTGCCTCATATTCAGTTCCTCTTGAGTGAAGATATACTTCAGGCTTTTGTGATCAGTGTACACATTACAGGTACTGCCCAACAAATAATGACGCCAGATCTTCAAGGCATGCACTACTGCTGCTAACTCGAGATCATGAGTTGGTAATTCTCTTCATGTCGCTTAAGCTGTCGGGAGGCAATAAGCGATCACTCGACCTTCTTGCATCAAAACACAGCCCAAACCAGTACCAGATGCATCACAGTAGACATCAAAGGGCTTCTCGATGTTCGGCTGGGCTAGCACTGGTGATGTGGTCACAGTTTCTTCAACGTTTGAAAGGCTTGCTCACAAGCTGGTGACCAGACAAACTTCACAGAATTCTTTACTAACTCGGTGATAGGCTTGGCGATTCTTGAGAAATCTGGGATGAATCGACGATAATATCCTGCCATTCCCATAAAGCTGCGGACTTGATGAACAGTGGTAGGTGGCTTCCAATCCAGAATGTCTGCCACTTTACCAGGGTCAACTGACACACCTTCAGCGGAAAGGACATGACCAAGAAACTGTATCTGATCTAACCAGAACTCACATTTACTGAACTTGGCATACAGCTGATGCTCTCTGAGACGGGATAGAACGATACGAAGATGTTCGGCATGATCTTCAGGGGTTTTTGAGTAGACAAGGATGTCGTCAATGAACACGACCACGAATTTATCAAGCTCTGGCATGAACACAGAGTTCATGAGGTACATGAAATGAGCAGGGGCATTGGTCAAACCGAAGGACATGACCAAGTACTCATATAGGCCGTATCTGGTGGTGAAAGCTGTTTTAGGAATATCTTCAGGACGAATCTTTATTTGGTGGTAGCCGGATCTGAGATCGATCTTGGAGAATACTTTGGCTCCAGCTAACTGGTCAAAGAGAAGATCAATACGAGGCAAGGGATATTTATTTTTGATGGTGACCTCATTGAGTGGGCGATAATCAATGCACATTCTGAGAGTCTTGTCTTTCTTCTTTACAAAGATTGCAGGACAGCCCCAAGGAGACGAGCTTGGGCGAATGAAACCCTTGTCCAACAAATCTTGTAATTGGATTTTTAGTTCTGCCAACTCTCTAGGAGGCATTCGATAAGCTCTGCGGGATATAGGAGCAGTCCCGGGCTTTAGCTCTATGGCAAACTCAACGTCACGGTCAGGAGGCAGACCAGGCAAATCCTCAGGAAAAACATCAGGGAATTCACAAACCACGGGGATGTCCCGGGTTTCCAGAACATAGGCGGTATTTATTTGAGTGGCTGCTGGTTTTTGAGGCATTGGAAGTTGGAGAAGGAGTTTGGCGGTACTGTTAGGAATATCCACTCTCACAACTCTATTCAAGATGTCGATCATGGCTTTATACTGACACATCCAATTCATGCCTAGGATGACATCTATCTCCTGAGCATGAAGCACTATCATGGTGGTGGGAAATACATGTTCCCCCCAACATTACTGGTATACTGCGAACCACCTCCTTAGTACTTATACGCCCTCCAGGCGAAAATATGCAGAAACTTTCTTTTAAATCCTCAATTGATATTTCATGCTTGATGACAAAAGTACGACTGATGAAGGAATGCGATGCACCAGAATCAAACAACACAACTGCAGGGTGATTGGCAACAGAAAACCTACCGATCATGACGGGCTCCCCTTCTGGTATATCGCTGACAGCGGTGTAGTAGACTTGCCCGTGCTTCTTGACAATCTTGCCCTTCTGAGCATGCTGCTGCTGTGCATGGTGCTGCTGCTGCTGAGATCCTCCAGGATTCTTCTGAGCATTCTGAGCATACCTCTTGGGCTTTGGGCACTCACGAGACCAGTGACCAAGCTGGCCGCAGTTGTAGCAGGGATGGTTGTAGGCTGTTTGTGGAGTGGTGATACGAACACCTGGGGCGTTCGGCTGTGTGGCACTTTGCTGGTTGGCATTATGGGTGGTGGCCGCGATACGGACGACCACTTGCTGGTTGGGGTAAGGTAGACGATTGTGGTGGTGGCTGGGGGTGATAGATGATTCTCTGGCGTTTGTGACCGCCAGAGAAGCTGCTTGACCCTGCTTTCTTCTTCTTCTTCTCTTCCTGGTACTGGCGATTGCTTTCTTCAAAAGCAACAGCCCGGTCAACAACATCGTGATAAGACCCAGTCAGGTTATTGGACAAGCTCCTGCGGATCTTCGGGTGCAGTCCTCTGAGGAAACAATCCCTCTTCTTCTCATCTGTGTTGACATACTCTGAGGCATACTGGCTGAGATGATTGAATTGACCCACATACTGCATGACTGTGGAGTCTTTCTGTTGGAGAGCCAGGAACTGATCAAGCTTCATTTTCATTAATCCGGAAGGGATGTGATGAGCACGGAAAGCAGTGCGGAACTCTTCCCAGGTCAACCGATGACCTTCTGGCTGGGCAGCCAATAGGTTGGCGTACCAAGCACTTGCCGGACCACGAAGCTGCTGGGAAGCGAACCGAGGCTTCTGGATGTCGGTACAGTTGATAAGACCAAACTTCTGCTCCATGGTGCAGAGCCAATCATCAGCTTCGAGGGGTTCATCGGCCTTAGTGAAGATCGGTGGACGAGTTTCGGTGAATTCCACATAGGTGGTCTCTTGGTTGATGTTGTGGCGACCACGGTGAAAGTTCTGCTGTCCTTGGTTTTGAGCCATTAGGTTGGCAGCGGCGGCCAAGGCTGCAATGGCATCTGCTAGGGTAGCTGGGACAGGTGGAGGGTTTGGGAGGTTGGCATCATCAGAACCTCCAGCTCCAGTGCGAGTGTTCACAGGCATCTATTAAGCAACTTGGAACTTAGCATTCATAGATAGGGTTCTGAAAACAACAGACTGATAGCTTCTTCTGATACAAAAGACTGATGACTTGATAAGGTGACTGACAGATGATACAGACTGATAAAGGGAAAAGATGCGAAAAGAAAGATACATGCCAGACTTGGCAACAAACAGACTAACGCCCCCAAACCTAGACTAAGGTTTTTGGTAAGCAGATGGTACAGACACTACGAGTCTAGTCGTCGTCGATGATGATCATGTCTTCGTCGTCGTCTTCTTCGAGGATGAGCTCAGGCTCCTCCTCCTCGTCCTCGTCTTCAGCGTGGACGTCCTCAGCAGGTTCAATTTCTTCGTCCACGTCTGGCTCTTGTTCCACATCGGGTTCTTTCCACTACTCCGTCCTCAGGGTCTTCCATAACCGGGGGTACCAAGGGGTGGAGTTGATCATACAGCTGATGCACTTCCTCATGAAGCATATCATTGAACTGTTCAATCTGAGCTGTGTACTGCTGCAGTCCGTGGAGCTGGGCTCTGGTAACGTCCTCGCGGGTCCAAGCATCATTGCGCTGCTCGATAGCGCGAACCGTGTTCCGGTTGGCCTGCTCCAGGGAAGCTCGTGCCTCATAAAACTCCAGGCGTGAGTGGTAGAAGTCATGCTCCAAGTTCTTCAGCTCAGCCTTCAGATCCTTGATCTCCTCCTTCAAGTTCTTACGGGTGCGGCGGAGAAAGCGACGACCGTTGGAAGATTCTCCAGTCTCCTCCCCAGCGCGTGGTGCCAGCTGGTGGCGTGGCACACCATGCGGTCCAGTCGACTTGCGGGCAGTCAGCTTGATACGGGCCATGTCTGGATAAGAGAAGATGGATGAGAAAGGCTAGCAAGAACAGGTAAAGGCATACTACCCAACGAACTTAGAGAGGAAGTTAACTTAAGTGATTATGACATGATGCATGAATCGTTCCTACGGAACAAAGCAATGCAATAAATAAATAAAGTACATAGGGCTTAAAACATGTTGTTCCACTAGCTAGTGTTGCCATATGAGAGACAAGATGATAGAAGCAATTTGGACTCAAAATAGTCAAGTTTAGTTTGTTTGGACTAGAAAGGTCTTTTGAAGTTTTCGCAAAAACGAACACTGCAACGTTAAAGTGAGATGCTCCGATACCACTCTGTGACGGAACGACCCTAATCCCATGGCCCACGTGTCCCTGTCAACCTCTGACAGCCGAACCCATGTTCCATGTGATTAAGACCTGTTCGCCACCGGGCTACATCAGTGCCCAATATCCGCAGGATCATCTCACAATTCGGTTACAGCATTGCATACTTTTACAAATAACATCGGAATAATGAGCGGAAGACTTAAATAACATTAGTTTTACAAACAGGGTTCCAAATAGAAATTAAGGTGCAGTTATTACAACCAAGTTCTGATAATAGAAATAGTCATAGGCAACATAGTGGAGAACAGCAAAGATACTTATAATCACCCAGCCCGAGGGTGTACAACTATTCTTCGGTCTCATCGGCCTCTTCCTGGACGATGGTCACGCAGCAGGGTGCAAGACACATCGGGGACTCTGTCATACCTGCAGCATGGGTAACAAACCCTGAGTACTGGGGTACTCAACAAGACTTACCCGACTAAAGAAAAGGGAGAAGACTCAGGAATGAGAGGCTTAGGGTAGTCAAGGTAAGGCTTAAGCAAGATCAAGTATTTTGCAGAAAAGCATTTTTGTAAACCTTATTTGAAAGATTCAGTATTCCTCAATTCTTCATCGTTCATGATTCATTTTACATTTCAAAACATTCCTAGTTGAGAACCACTCTCCGTTGACAGTCAGTGGACCAAGTCTCCATAACTGAGGAGCAACGTTAATCCGGATAAATAATACTCAGCTGAGGATCCCTATCCACACTGCATATGTAGCACCCAGCTTGCATATGCCAACTCGTCTACCACGATTCCTCCAAGATTGGACCCGGTCCTACGCCACCCGGAAGTACAGTACACCACTCCTATCCAGGTACGACGACCACGTGGGTACATGCTACTTCCGCCATCTCTCCACTCCCAGTGCGCGGTTGTCGGTCCAATAAAGGATTCCTCGGAGCCAGAGCTTTCCGAGTATGTGAATAGTTACAAGTCTTGACCAGCAGGCCCCCATACCGGATGGTCCCCTAATTTTCCAGCCAGAACTATACCTTGGTCATATCTCACCCAAGCGTAATAGTCCTGTCAGTTTTTCAACCCTGTCCCGGTCGGTGTCAACTGTTGAGTCCCGGACTACAACATGACGGCACCGTACGCTCGGACAAACTCTCCTCGCTATTGGCTAGGTACGGATCAGATACCTAGCCAACAGCCGGGGGAGTAAGACCAAATTCCCATAAACATTCCTTAAGTGATCACACTTTTGAAATTGGCATTTTATTGCAAAGTCTAATTCGATAAGCATTGCTAAGTATTTTTTTCAAATACTTTTGAAAAGCAGGTATCAAGTGTATCAGTGGTCAAGGTGGATAGTGCATCAATTAGGATAGCAACACAACTCCTATAAACCTAATGCAATAATTTAACTCAAAAGCATTTAGGAAATCATTTTATAAATTCAAGGAAAGGGTTAATGCACCGGGGGGCTTGCCTTGAAGAGCAAAGAGGGCAGGCTCGAAGGCGGCGGAGCAGTTGTCGGAACTCGGGGTAGCCTCGGGGACAGGTTCGTTGGCGGCTGCCTCGATCTTGACTCCTTCTTCGGTGACTATATGAATGCAATGATGCATGCACATGAGTATGCTAGCATGAACAATGCCAAAACAGGGTATACAACATGAACCCTAATCATTTTTTTTCTATTTCCTAATTATTAAAAAGGTCATTTTATGAAGTTGCTGCCTCCAAAAATTACCAAATTAATCACATAAGTTCATTATGGTGTAGATAGATGGCAAAACAAATTTCATAATTTTTGGAGGTCATTAAGGTGCTCAAATAAAATCAGACATTAATTAACAGAAGGCACTAATTAACAATTAAAAATAAATGCTCAAAAATCAACTTGTTCCAAAGACTTCAAAATTTCATCAGAGACTAACATGGCATAGGAAGCTCACAAAAATTTATCTCATGATTTTTGGAGTTATAAATAATTTTCTAAAAATCCGAAACTATCCATTTATTAATTAAAAGAGAGATTTTTACATTTTTAAATTCTTGCAGAAAAGTCAAGTTTCATATTTTTATAAAATACTACACAGTGCATGGAGCATACCATAATTTTATCAGGATTTAAGGAACAACAGATTAATTCACACAAAAAAGAGTAAAACAGAACACTATTCACACTCTTTCAAAAAAGAAAAAAGAAAAAGAGCGCTGTGCCCCTTCCTCGCAGGGGCTCGGGCGAATCGCTGCGAGGCGGACAGCAGGGCTCGGGCGAGGCGGAAACACTCGGCCGTCCGAGACCTGGCTGGTAGGCTCGGGCGAGACGGAAACAAGCGTTTCGTCCGAGGCCTGGCTGGGAGGCTCGGGCGAGACGGAAAGCAAGCGTCCGTCCGAGGCCCCGACTGGGAGGCTCGGGCGAGACGGAAAGTATGTGTTCGCGAGGCTTGGTCGGCGAAGCGGAGAAGGGGGAGGAGGACGTGGGCTCGAGGCCTGGGGGGCGTATTAGCGAGAAGGGATAGTGGAAGCGGAGGAACCGGAAGACTTGGGTGCGTACCAAGAGGTGGAGGCAGGGATCGGCTTTTGCTTCGAGGGAGCGAGCGAGGTTAGAAGGCGTGCTCGAGGGTTGGGTCGGGAACGTGCTCGAGGGTGAGGCTCGACACGTGCTCGAGGGTGAGGCTCGAGGAAGGAGACGACCGCGGCGGCACTCCGGCGATCCGGCGATCCTGCGCAACACACGAGACCGCAAGGGCCTGGTTAGAGTCGCGCGGAGCCAAGGAAGCTGACACAGGGGTCAGGGGAAGATGATCGTGGCGGAGAGGTAGTATTTGACGAACCCGAGTTCACCGGTGTTCGTCGGAGTTTGGGAAGATGGGGTTACGCCGGGCGATTGGAGGCGGGGGAGGTGAAATTGAGGGGTGGGAAAGCTTCACGAGCTCAAGGCGGAGCTTTCGGGCTAGGTGGTTGAGCGGCGGGAGCTTCGGAGTGGCTGGCCACGGCGGCGGGGTCGAGTGAGGAGCTCGGACTCCGGCGGTCCCTTTTATAGGCACGGTCGGGGACGGTAGAGAGCACGGGATGGTGTGGATGAGCTCGGCCGAAGCGTGCGCACTCGATTGCAAGCCGGCGGAAGGACGGGCGTGCACCCAGGGCCTGGGCGAAGGCTCGCCGGTGACGGCCACGCGGCGGCGACGCCCTGGGCACTGTAGGGGACGGGGCGGAGGTCAGCGCTTGCGCGTGCGGGTGCGGCATGATGGCGCGGGCGCAGGGCGACAAGTCGGGGCGGGCGTGCGGCTGCCGGGCGCGCGTGGCGCAGGCGGCGCTGGCGCGCGGCCATGGCCGGGCCCCTCCTGCTCTGTGCCGGCTAGAGGTAGGGGATGAACAGGGCTAGGTCTAGGGTTGACTTTCTGTATTTCACAAATTACTTCCAAAACTTGAACTGAGCAGCAAAAACTCAAAACACCAAAGTTGTTCAGAAAAAGAGATCTACAACTTTGTCAAAAAGAATATTTTCAAATTCCAAACAGTTTTTGAATAAATACGAAATAGAAAAGGGGACACTTTTAGGATTTGAATAAATTCAAAATTACTTTTGATTTTACATTGAAAGTTGGAAATCTGCAAATATGAAAGTTGTTCCTTTTATCAAACCTACAACTTTGCTAATATACCCTTTTTCTGAAACCCAATAGTTTTAAATAAATTTTGAAAACTGAAAAGGGGACAAAAACTGGAATTTGAATGAATTTGGATTTACTTCAAACTTTGTACAGAAACTTGAAAATTTGTAAATACCAAAGTTGTTCTCTTGGCCAGATCTACAACTTTGCTTTTGGACCAACCTCAATTTTGAATAATTTTGAATTACAAAAAGAGGGATAAAATCCAGGGTTTGGAAATCAGGGTTTGCAAAGGGATTTGAAATCTGATTTTGATTTTTGAACTTTGGCCAACACAACAAAACTTCAAGACATCCAACTGAACAAGAATTACACAAAGCTAGGCACAGAGGTGAAATTACCATTTTTGCCCTTATAGGAAGGTTTGGGCTTTTAGGGTTTTGAAAAGAGATTGCTACACAAGTACTAAGCAAACATAAATGCAAGGCAAGGATGATTAATGACTAATGATGATGACATGTCAGGTTAATTACAGTTAAACACCAGAGGTGTTACAACACCGCTAGCGAGAAAGCTCGATACCAACTGAAAAGAAAAGAGAGCTCGATACCAATTGAACCAAAATCAACTAAAAGCACATCAGAACGCAAAACTGCTAGTCCCTCAAGATAGAGGCACAGAGGCTCAACACAACTAGCAGAAAAAGCTCCGAACCAATTGAAAAATGCTCCAAAGCTACAAACGAGCAAACTCCCCCTTCAATAATGCACACAAACTAAGACATGATTTGACAGAATTTCTCCCCCTTAGTTGATAATGCACTATCAAGCAAACTTCTCCCCTTCAAATGCATATGAGTCAAAAATGCAAGTTAGCAGCTTCAGGAATATAGTCGATACAATGAAAAATGCTCTAAAGAGTGCTGAAACGACAAAACTCAACAATAAGCATCAGTGCCAGCAAAGGGCTCAAACTAATCACCAAATACGAAATATGAACATATGAGCAAAGTGAGCAGTTTCAGCCATTCAGAAAAGGATGTTCACCATAAAACTAGCACCAAACATGTTAGACAGGAAGTCAAACAAGTTCTAAACAAGTATGCAAGGTGAACTACCCCTAGCAAGTTCAATCATTATGCTTATAGAATGAATCATAGACTTGTGTTTTCAAATTTTATCGGAGTTGCAGCGTGAAAATACACAGTTCAAAAATTCAGCAGTGACTGCAAAGTTGAACTTGTCATTGCCTACTTTTCAACCGAGCTAAGCCTAGCAACAGCAATCAGAAGCTTAAGCAACAGTTTCGATCTTACACTACAGGCTCAAGTTTAACTCATTGTGCAATGAGAGACAGTCTCGATACCGTGATGTGCTGACAAGCAATCCCATCTCGATCTTTTCAATTCACTAAACTTGTTCAATTTTATGACAGAATATGAACATACCAAGCAAGTGAATAACTCAGAACTAGAAAATAGCAACCTAGCATTATGAAAAGCACAAGTGATTTCAACGCATTCTACACATGCTAGTTGCCAATCTCAATGGTGAACAGTTTCAAATTTTAAGTTCATTAAGCAATTCACCATTCATAAAATAGCTCAGCTCACAACATGTATCAGTGATCAAAAAGAGCCTAAGCTACGAGCATCATCATGTATCATCGGAACATACACTAAACAGAGCATAGTCACATTCAAAGATTATATACATGAAGCTTGAAAATGCAAAGATGCATGATGAAATGCAAAGACTAACTTACCAAAAACGAAAACAAACCAAAAGAAAAGAGTTAGTCTATAATACAATAGACAAAATATTTCCCCCATCTAAAAGGGGAAACACACACCAAGCTCTCCTCTCAACCTAGCAAAGGTTGATTGATCCAAAGGCTTGGTAAAAATATCTGCCAACTGATGATGAGTATCGACATGGCGAAGGTCGATATCACCCTTCTCAAAATGGTCTCGCAGAAAATGAAAGCGCACATCAATGTGTTTGGTCTTAGAATGCAGCACAGGGTTCTTAGCAACGCTAATAGCACTCGTGCTGTCACAAAGCAGAGGAACTCGAGAAAAGCTCAGACCAAAATCACGCAAAGTGGCCATCATCCAAAGCAACTGGGAACAGCAGCTAGCCGCAGCAACATACCCAGCCTCTGTGGTAGACTGGGCGACACTAGACTGTTTGCGAGAAGACCAAGATACAAGAGAAGAACCTAAAAACTGACAAGTCCCAGAAGTGGACTTGCGATCAAGTCGGCAACCAGCAAAATCGGCATCAGAATAACCGCAAACGGAGAGGGTGGAGGAAGCAGAATACCAAATCCCAAACTCAGGTGTGAAACGAAGGTACCTCATAACGCGCTTGACCGCCTGACGGTGAGAGGTGCGCGGCGACGCCTGAAAGCGCGCGCAAAGACACACCGCGAACTGAATGTTCGGGCGTGTCGCCGTCAGGTACAGCAGCGACCCGATCATACTCCGGTACTCCTTCTGGTCCACAGCTTCTCCATCCTCGTCCGCATCCAGGGCCGTCGTGGTCGACATGGGTGTTGGAAGAGGCTTGGCCTCACCCATATCGAACTTCTTCAATATGTCCTTGGTGTATTTGCCCTGGTGCACAAACGTCCCTTCTTGGGATTGCTTAATTTGCAACCCGAGGAAGAATGTCAACTCGCCCATCATGCTCATCTCAAATTTCCTGCTCATAAGATCTGCAAACTTGACAACCAAAGCGTGAGAAGAACCACCGAAAATGATATCATCCACGTAAATCTGGACCAAGAGAGTGTCATTGCCTTGCTTGAGGAGAAAGAGCGTTTTATCCACACATCCCATTTTAAAACCCTTAGCAAGCAAAAAGGTTTTCAATCTATCATACCAGGCTCTAGGGGCTTGTTTCAAACCATACAAGGCTTTATGAAGTTTAAAAACATGGTTTGGAAACTTGGGATTTTCAAAACCGAGGGGTTGTTTCACATACACCTCTTCTTCAATGTAGCCGTTTAGGAAGGCACTCTTGACATCCATTTGAAAAAGTTTAAACCCTTTGGATGCAACAAAAGCCAAGAGTATCCTAATTGCCTCCAAACGAGCTACAGGAGCAAAAGTCTCCTCACAGTCTATCCCCTCCTTCTGACTATACCCCTGGGCTACAAGTCTGGCCTTGTTCTCAAAATGTGGCCATCCTCTCCTTGTTTGTTTTTGAAAACCCATTTTGTCCCAATAGGATTACAGTCTGGAGGAGGTGAAACCAAAACCCAAACCCGATTTCTCTCAAAATTTTCTAACTCCTCATGCATGGCATTGACCCCATCCGGATCAGATAAAGCGTGTCCAACATCTCAGGGTTCAAAATCAGCAACAAATGCAGAATGAGCAAAGTGAGAGATTTGTTGAGACCTTGACCGAGTGACACGTTCGTCGATGCTGCCGATCATCTGTTGAGGCGGCTGTTGGCGCTGAATGGTTGTGGTGCTCCGAGCTGAAGTAACCTCCCCCTCAATAGCAGCTGGTGCCTCCTCGGGTACAAAAGGTACAACCCGATGTTGACGTTCACTAATGTTCATAATTAACCATCAACTATTGCATGAAATGACACTAAATGAATCACAAAGCATAGTTGTAGGGTTGAAACTAACAAGTTCCACGAGTTTTGGTGCTCTCACTTGTTTTGTAGGACATCCATGTTTTACCATATAAAAGTACCTCAAATGATGAATTGGAGTGCACCATTGTGAAGGGCTCGTCGAGACGATCGAAACGGACACATCCTTTGCTATATTTGGAGTCCCGGATGAAAAGATATTAATTTTGCAATGAAATCTGCAAAAGAAGGATCTAAAAGACACCAGAAGACACCACGAGGCGGCCCGCCACGTGGGCCCACTGGGCCAGACCGACCGGTCCCACCCCATGACCGACCGGTCGGCCACGGAGGCCATTTCGCCTCCGCCTTCTGGAACCTTCTTCCACCGCCTCCTAGGATGCATCTCCACCGTCCCTGAAGTCGGTTTGATCCAACGGTGGGCGATAAATGTGACGCGGATCGATGACGTGGCAATTCCTTGCCCCCTACTCCATCCAGGACTATATAAGAGACCCCAGGGGCGCCCCCAAGAGCCATCTCAATCTTCATTATTCATCTCCATATCAGAAACTAGGGTTTCAATTAGAAGTAGAGGTCCCTCTAGATGAATCTCTTCTAGTTCTAGTTCTAGTTCTAGTTCTTCTAGTTCTTCTAGTTCTAGTTCTTGTTCTAGTTGTCTAGTTCATCTAGTTGTAATTAGAGATTGGATTAGAGAGAGGAGAAGGAGAGAGCTGAGGAGGAGCCGGATCTGTCGGATCTTCCTCGACATTGTATTGGTGCAGCATCTGGTTCGTCTTCAAGTAATCTCCAGGTTCTTCATTTACTATTTCTAAGTATTATATTTAATTTCAGTTCTTGCTTTATTTTATTTACTGGATCTCCGCTCGTATTGAGTGCTCTAGTTATCTGCAGTAATTAGAGTAGTAAGCGTTAGTGTAGACTTGGTGTCTAGACTAGGGTTTACCTGAGTTTGCGCCCAATCCTCCGATTAGTTGTGGTAGCTACAGGGGTGACAGCTTTGTAGATTGTTGTAATCCACCACGTTAGGGTTGGTGTTTTCATAGAGCTTTTTGGCAGCCTTCTCCCAATTACCCTTTTCCCAGTCTTTTTCGAGAATCAGAAAGGTACTGTTGCTCCGAAGTAAGTAAAGTATAGTGAGCCCTTAATTAAATAGACCCGCTTAGAAAACCCTATATCTCTCTCTACCCATATTACCATTCTTTTCTTGGACGTTCTTAATTCTTCTAGTACACTTCACGTTCCCCGTGGAAATCGATACCCTGGAATACTCTCTGGTGAAAGCTACATCGGTATCCATGCGCTTGCAGATTTTTCTGTGTGCGTTTAAAATACCCAACAAGCTTTCTGGCGTCGTTGCCGGGGAACGGTAGCTGTTCTAGACCCCTATCGCCCTTTAACCAGGTCTCTACTCATCCATGTTCTTTTCTTTTACCCACCTTTTTCTTCTATCACCACCTTTAGCCTCACCATCACACTTCTTACTAGATGGATTTGCACTCCTATCTTTAAATTCTTTGCTCCAATGGGCGACTTGTTGGAGCCTCACCATCCATCACACCCCATTCTTACAGATGGCTATGAGCTTCGCCCTGCCCTTATAGCCATGGTTCGGGAGAAATCCTTCTCTGGGTCAGAAGACGAAGATCCATACACTTACCTTAGGGAATTTGAGGAGTTGTGTTCTTGTCAGACTATAGCTGGCATGACACAAGAGACCATTAAATGGAAACTATTCACGTTCTCCCTTTTGGGAAGAGCGAGAAAATGGTATAATCATTCCATAGAGGGCGTAAATGGAAATTGGGATGAACTTCGGGACAACTTTTGTCTTGCTTTCTTCCCTCTTTTTTGAATCTCTGATCTTAGAATCAAAATTCTTACATTCAAACAAAAAGAGAAGGAGACACTAGGAGCAGCTTGGGCTAGGTTCAAACACCTTACCAATTCTGGCCTAAACCTTTCCTTGCCAAACCATGTGCTACACTTTCACTTTTATTGTGGTCTTAACAAGGAAGCTGCTCTACATCTCGATTTAGCTTTTGGAGGATCATTCTCACATAAACTTGTTAGTGAAGGAGGAGACATCCTAAATAAAATCCTTGAAAACACTCCTTACACTAACACTTTTGATGAATTCCCAAAAGAAGAAGTCGAGCCCAACCCCGAACAACACAAGGAGGAACACACAACCGAATTTGAAATTCCTTCAAATCCTTCTAATAATTTGGTTGTCACAGAACCTTCTCTAGAGAAAACACCCTACACTTTAGAAAATGATGAACCCCATCCTTCGGTGTTCTTCTCTGAAATCGAGGAAGATGATATCAAAGAGTATGGAAGCTACTTCATAAACACCTATTTAAATCCATGCTCATATGAAACATCTCCTGATTCAAGTGGTCTGTCTAACATTGCCACACTCGAGATTTTCAACCCCCTCATACTTTCTGTTTACAAAAACTTCAAAAGGGTGGTTGTAGACGCGTATGTTTATCACAAATTTTGTAGATCTCGTTGTGCTCTTAAGTTGGTGTTGGAGGGGAAACCACTTCACCAAATCTCATCTTGAAGGTTTCCCAAAGACAAGCTCAGTGTCCTAAAAAAGCACTTTTCAGATCAATGTTTACTTTCTTGCTACACCGCCCTTGTGTAATGAGCATAGAGATATAATTGTTAAAATATTCCTTCGGGTATTCTTGTCACTAACCTTTGCAGGTCTGGAGCAAAAATGTTTGAAGGAACGACAAACACAAGGTATGTCCAACTAATCATCATGCAACATTGAATTACATTCATCCAATCTTGATTTTTGCAAAATCCAAGTTTGGGAATACACTTTGTAAGAACATCTCTTACCATGTTGCTATGTTGGTTGCCCCTACCTTTAAGACATGCTCATGTGCTATACACTAATCATGCTCTCTCATTACCATTTGAGTAAATCTCTTTAATGCTTTAATACTACCCTCATTTGCTATAGTATATGATTTGGTTTTGAAAGTATTCTCATACACCTTTTAAATTAGGCATGGTGCTTAGTTTAAACTATTTTCATGAATTAAAGTAAGACATGGTGTCTAGTTTGATTCTTGAGCTAAAAGTTGTCCTGATTTTACCTCTAAAGGCTTTTAAATTAAGTATGGTGCTTAGGTTAAAATGCCTTCCTAGGTCAAATTAGACGTGGTGTCTAGGTTGAGTTTTGAGCCAATAGTATACTATAGTGGATGCTGGATATTTTGTTGGACTAACCCCTGTAGGAAAACTTTCAATATCAATTTGGGAAAGTCCTGAGATGAACTCACACTGGAGACGAAGAGACACATGAACTTCAACAACTTGCACAAGGGAGACACAACTCACTGATCATGGAGAAATGAGATCCATGGAACAAGACAAAAGATGAGTGCCACAAAACAATACCTACAATCAAAGCACTCACTCCATGGAAGTAGGTGAACAAGTCTGAGCTGGGTCACTAGAAGATAAAGACCATCGTGGGAGGAACAACACACCTTCACTGATAGGTTGACACATAGAGAAGGAAGGTTGATCCCGCTAAAGATGATCCTACTATACCTTCCTCCTCTCAAGCTCCCATCACTCAGGCTCATTATGAGATAAGCAAGAGAAGACAAGCTATTCAAGAACAACCAACCAGATAAGAGAAGCTTTCACAAGGTGGTTCGACACATCACTCTTCAATGATAAAGGTAACATTTCAAGGTAAGTGACCATCACTTTAAAAGTTTCTCTTTGATTCTGGTATGCTCATACATAAAGAACCAAACAAGTTTAAGTTGCACCTCACTTAATCCAACCTAATCAACTCAACATGTTCAGTTCTTTACTCTTTGTTCCTAGCCTTACTCTCTTGAATCTCACTATCTTAACCAATGAGCTAAAATGTTATGCATCTAACCTTTGGAAGATGATATATCACAATCATGAAAATATCGACACTTTATGCATAGATTATCCTTCCTTGGGTTAAACAATCTGATCTGTTAAATATGTTAAGATGCTACCTCCACGCTCATCTTTTGATCCTATCACTCATGTTAAGATTGAATAGAACACATAAACAACAAGTTTATCTTGCTTGATGTGCCTAAGGTTAGAGAGGAATGAAATAAAACTTTTGGTTCTGTTGGTGTTTTTCCACCAACAGAGCCCATGCACTTGATCTCTACCTTGTCTTTATGAGCAGGACACACTATTAAGCAAAACATGGAGGAGTTTGTCAACTCCCACATTCTATTGAGTGAAGGTCCTGAAGCTACAAGAACTAGCACACAGAGCAAGATGCTGTCAGCTTCCACAACTAATGTTCCACTTCAAATTGCTGGACGAACAAAAAAAACATGGGTGACACCATATCAAGAGGTGTAGTTATCAAGGTCTACATATCAAGATGAAATGATGCACCTCAGGAATGAACACAGTGAGAAGTCCTGTTCAGAGGACTTAAAACATTGAACCCTCGCCGAAAGGTAAAATCGGTAGTTATCCATATTTATCTTTTCTGCATTAATTTCTCTTTTAGCATGTTTACTTTCTATCATTTGCATAATCATTTCTCCATAGCATATTTACTTTCTTGCATTAGCATTGCATAAAAAGAAAATAAAAATATTACATTGCATCATAAAACCTAAAAGCCCCATGTGAATAATTCTGTGGTGTGTAAAAACCCACATGAAATATTCACTATGGTGGCATAAAAATAAAAATTAAAATGCATTCATTTTGTTAGACTGTCATTGCATCATAAAAATAAAAAATACAAAAATATTGGGAAAGAGATCTCGCTGAAACTCAGCTTAGAAAGCATCGAGAATAATCTCAAAAGTTTTGGACAGCTAAGGCTTAAGTGGCCAACCACTAACGCTTAATCTGTTCCACAAGTTTTGTTGTTTATTTGAGTTTCACAGGATTTGAGAGGCCAAGACAAGCTGACAAGCAAGTGGAAGTTCCATCCATTGTCGAAGCACTGTCCAACAACCATCAACATCAATCAATGCTCTGATAGAGGAAGAACATTTTCACTGTCAGTCCGCTACATTGCAAGATCGAACGACTACATCAACATTCAGCTTGGGGGAAAGCACCCCCATGTATCCAGGTAAGTATCCTTATCCTCTTAAGTTTTTTTATACTTAAATCTAAAAAATATATATATAAAAAAATATGGGCACATGAAGGCTCACCATTAATTAAAAAGAAAAAAAATATGGGCACATGAAGACCCAATGCTATTAAGGAAACCGGCTTGGGGGAGACGCATCCCCGTTATCTTCGTAATCTAGGTATGTCTTATTCACTATCTTAATTATTTATAATAAGTGTGTGTTAGGTTAAATAAATAGTGTGTTAGGTTAATACTGTGTTAAGTTTGCTTAGTTTGTTTTAAGAAGTTAATAATAAAAGAAGAACTCTCTCTCTGATCTTTTACATGGAAATGATGAATAGTTGCTCTATCTAATTACTTTCAAGTACCTAGCCTTCAAAGCATGAGTTCTCCTGATTAATAATGATGCTTAAAAATAAAATTAAATATATGGGTAGCAAATGCTTGATCCAGAGTCTAGATAATTGATAGATATGACATGTGATGATCTGAGCTGATATTATCTTGTTCTAAACAACACTAGAGTTCCGGAGATTTCTCAATATAAATATGACTAATAATGGCATTGAGTTAAATTAAGCTTTGTTGACCCTATGAGAAGTTATCATGTTATTGAATGGAGATCACTTACACATTCCATCCATCTTCCGCATAAATGCTCATGATTATCTATTGTTATCCTCTCAAAGTTTGTTGAAAGCATGTGGCTATTAAAAAAAGAAGAAGAAAGAAAAATCCGAGGAAATAAAAAGGGACAAGTGTCCGAAATCTCAAAAAGATAGATCCCGAGGAAATAAAAAGGGACAAGTGTCCGGAACCTCGAAAAAAGAAGAAAAAAAGAGAATATCAGAAAAAATGGGCACGTGCCCGTTAGTAGAATTAGCCTGATAGTCATGTGTCTCTAATAGGCAGAAGAGAGTGATATATTCAAAAGAGCATCCGACTCCATTTTCCATACACATGCACTTCTCGATTCAATGATGTGGTTGACTTTCTCTTTGGATCCATTGTTTAATTTGACAACATATGTTAAGCTTTTTGAAAACTCATAAAAACTCTGGAATAATGGTGAAGTGAAAGAGCAAGAGATATAGTGCTTGATTTGATCATTCTATCTTTCAATTACTCAGGATTCAAGGTAAAGTACTAAGCCCCATGATGAATAATATGGTACTTTTTCTATTCCATATGAGAACTTTTGTTTGAATACATGTGTACTTGTTGGAAGTGAAGATATTGCAACAACTCCTGATCCATTGTTGAGATTGGCTTTGCTCGGGACTAGCAAAGGTTAAGCTTGGGGGAACTTGTTGACGTTCACTAATGTTCATAATTAACCATCAACTATTGCATGAAATGACACTAAATGAATCACAAAGCATAGTTGTAGGGTTTGAAACTAACAAGTTCCACGAGTTTTGGTGCTCTCATTTGTTTTGTAGGACATCCATGTTTTTACCATATAAAAGTACCTCAAGTGATGAATTAGAGTGCACCATTGTGAAGGGCTCGTCGAGACGATCGAAATGGACATATCATTTGCTATATTCGGAGTCCCGGATGAAAAGATATTAATTTTGGAACGAAATCTGCAAAAGAAAGATCTAGAAGACACCAGAAGACACCACGAGGCGGCCCGCCACGTAGGCCCACTGGGCCAGACCGACCGGTCCCACCCCATGACCGACCGGTCGGCCACAGAGGCCGTTTCGCCTCCGCCTTCTGGAACCTTCTTCCACCGCCTCCTAGGATGTATCTCCACCGTCCCTGAAGTCGGTTTGATCCAACGGTGGGCGATAAATGTGACGCGGATCGATGACGTAGCAATTCCTTGCCCCCTACTCCATCCAGGACTATATAAGAGACCCCAGGGGCGCCCCCAAGAGCCATCTCAATCTTCATTATTCATCTCCACATCAGAAACTAGGGTTTCAATTAGAAGTAGAGGTCCCTCTAGATGAATCTCTTCTAGTTCTAGTTCTAGTTCTTCTTGTTCTTCTAGTTCTAGTTCTTGTTCTAGTTGTCTAGTTCATCTAGTTGTAATTAGAGATTGGATTAGAGAGAGGAGAAGGAGAGAGCGGAGGAGGAGCCGGATCTGTCGGATCTTCCTCGACATTGTATTGGTGCAGCATCTGGTTCGTCTTCAAGTAATCTCCAGGTTCTTCATTTGCTATTTCTAAGTATTATATTTAATTTTAGTTCTTGCTTTATTTTATTTACTGGATCTCCGCTCGTATTGAGTGCTCTAGTTATCTGCAGTAATTAGAGTAGTAAGCGTTAGTGTAGACTTGGTGTCTAGACTAGGGTTTACCTGAGTTTGCGCCCAATCCTCCGGTTAGTTGTGGTAGCTACAGGGGTGACAGCTTTGTAGATTGTTGTAATCCACCACGTTAGGGTTGGTGTTTTCGTAGAGCTTTTTGGCAGCCTTCTCCCGATTACCCTTTTCCCAGTCTTTTTCGAGAATCGGAAAGGTACTGTTGCTCCGAAGTAAGTAAAGTATAGTGAGCCTTTAATTAAATAGACCCGCTTAGAAAACCCTATATCTCTCTCTACCCATATTACCATTCTTTTCTTGGATGTTCTTAGTTCTTCTAGTACACTTCACGTTCCCCATGGAAATCGATACCCTGGAATACTCTCGGGTAAAAGCTACATCAGTATCCGTGTGCTTGCGGATTTTTCTGTGTGCGTTTAAAATACCCAACACCCGAGGTGGCAGATCCCACGGCCCCCAAGTAGTCGATGAGGAAGGGTTGGGGTCGTGAGTCGTCGTAGTAGAAGCCGATCCTAGCGGCACAACAGGTGGAGGTGGTGCTGGGTCATCCATCCCTTTAGCACCTTCTTCCTCGTCATCAAAAAGAAGAGGTTCGCCAACCTCGTGATCACCTGCACACTCAAATCTAGAAGAAGGACAAACCATGGTCTTGTCGAAGGTGACATCAGATGTCTCCATGACTCGGTTAGTATCAAGGTTAAGTATACGATATGCACGAGTATGAGTGCCATAACCCAAAAATACACCGTCAGAAGAACGAGACTCAAACTTGTCCAAGTTGCCCTTTTTGAGTATAAAACAATGGCAACAAAAAACTCTAAAATAACTCACTTTGGGTTGTCTTCCAAAACGCAACTCATAAGAAGTCTTTTTCAAGAAGCTCGGAGAAAAATGCGATTGGAAATATAGCATGCAGTGTTCATAGCTTTGGCCCAATACCGCCTAGTTGTCCTATGCTCATCGAGCATCGTCCTGGCCATCTCAACAAGGGTCCGATTTTTCCTCTCTACAACACCATTCTGTGGCGGTGTGTAGGGGGAAGAAAACTGATGCTCCAAACCCAAAGAGTCACAAAAGTTTTCAAAGTCCGAGTTTTTGAACTCGGTACCATTATCACTACGAATAGCTCGCATCGAGTTCTTAGGGAACTCGTTTTGAAGACGCAAAATCAGATTGCGGGCAAAAGAGAAAGTCTCAGTTTTCTTAGCTAAAAAGAAAACCCACGAATATCTTGAAAAGTCATCGACAACGACGAGCACATACCACTTCCCCCCAACTGAGCTCACCCGAGCAGGACCAACAAGATCCATGTGTAAAAGCTCTCCAGGGTGGCTAGTCATGACCTAATTCACTGGATGGTGGGGAGCAGCAACCATCTTCCCATGTCTACAAGAATGGCAAACAAGATCCTTCTCTAAGTGCAACTTGGGCAATCCTCGAATTAAGCCAAGTGAACTAAGCCTTGCAAGCAAGTCGAAGCTCAGGTGACCGAGTCTCCTATGCCACTTCCAAAGATCAGAGGAGGAAGGTCCAGCCACAAGACATCGAGAAATTCGAACAATTCCGAGAAATTCGCACGAAAGACTTTCCCAAAGGGCGAAATCAAACATACAAGATTGCCCTGTGGATCTAAAATGCGACTGAGATTTGGCTTAAAACGAATCTCATAGTCATCATCGAAAAGTTGCGAAACAGAAAGAAGGTTAAAATGCAAGTTAGAAACAAGAGCAACATCATGCAACACAAAGTGCTCATTAACTCGCACTGACCCACGAGACAACACTTTACCTTTGCTATTGTCACCGAAGGTGATAAACTCCTTTCCGGCAACTGGACTAAGACTGGAGAACCACTTGGCGTCTCCGGTCATGTGCCTTGAACACCCGGAATCCACCAACCAAATGTCCTCCAATCGTTTTACCTACATCAATAAAAAGACATAGGGTGAGCAAACGGTCCAACACTGGGGTGAGTAAAATGGGAAGAATACTAGTGTTGGGCCGGCTGCTCAAAAGAACGGTTAGTAGAAAAACCATTCCTAGCACGCCTACGGGGAAAGCGATCACCACGCACAAGAAAACGTGGTCCGCTAAGGGAAGAGCGTCCATCGCGATACTCAAAACGCGGTGGAGGGAAACGCTCAACAAAGCCACCGCCACGGGGTCCATATCCTACAAAGTTAGGATCCCGTCGGGCTAAAACTCCCTGAGGCCTAGGACCTTGAGGCATTGGAACTCTAGGCCTAGCTGCTCTCCTCTGAACATTCGGCATATGTACATCATGGAAAGGATGGTACATGTCCGCATTGTTCATCTCCCTTGCACGGTGCTCCTCTCTCTTGCGTCGAAAGCAAAACTCCCTCAAGTGTCCATCTCTCCCACAATGCTCACAATGGTACCTCACCGCTCTCATAGGGGGTTGTTGGTACTCATGGTAGTGGGTGTGGATCACTTTGCCCTTCTGTGGCATGAGCTCCTCCTGGATAGGTGGCATGGTGTCTAGCTTGTTTTTCAGGTGGTTGGGCTTAGGAGACCACACTTGTTTCTTTGGTGGAGCTCTCGGAGGTTCCTCATACACTCCGTCTTTGGTGTTTGGCTTGAGAGGCTCTTTGGGTGGTATCTTGGTTAGCTTGGGAGTAGTGGTGGAGTTGGGCTTCTCACTCGGATTAAGACCACTCGACTCTCCAATCTTACCAAAAGAGGAAGCACACTCCATCCCCTGAGCAAAGCCAACACCTGGACCTCCAGCAGCACGCTTAAATTGGGCAATCATCATCCCAAGCTGCGGCTCACCACAAGACACCCATGACAAGATGGTCCGAAGGTCTGTGTTTTCTTCCTCGGTTTGCATCTTGTCATGCTTCACATTAGCAATCTCCATCTCCAAGCCCTCACACAAAGCACACCTAGACACACAAGTGCTACCCGAGCTAGCCTTCTCAAGAGACACAATCTTGGCATTCTTCTCTGCCAACTCGGATTGCAAGCCTGCACAAGACTTGCACGCACCAAGCAACACGGGTCTAGCCTGAAGCTCATCCACCTCTCCAACCAAAGCAGCATACTTCCCTCTCAAAGTGAGAAGGTCAGTCATGTGCTTGGAGCACATCTCGCACTCACCCTCCTCAGAGACAACAACGGTGGACTTGGCAAACTCAAGTTCCTTCACCGTATCCTTCCACTTCAGCCTAAACTCCTTCCTCTCTCTAGCAGCATGCCTAAGCAGCTTATCTTGACTAAGAAGAGTGGCAGTACGTTTCTCGACCTCAGTAGCAAGTTCATCAGGGGTCTGAGATACCTGGGAGGTGTCGTCGTCGTTGTCATTCCGAGGAATCTCCTCCAGCTGACTGTCGACCTCCTTGCCGAGGGCCATGGTGCAAAAGCCCTCGTTGTCGGTGAAGAAGCAGAGGCCGTTCAGCTTGTCCTCGATCTTCTTCTTCTTCTCGGACTCATCGTCGCTTGATGCAGCGGAGTCGTCATTCGAGTCATCGACGTCGCTGAGCGTGGCGAAGAAAGCACGCTGCTCGACCTAGGCTTTCTCCAAGTACTTCTTCTTGATGTACTCCTTGTTGAAGCCACCCTTCCGCTTGTGCTTGGGAGGGGTGTGCTTCTCCTTGTGCCAGCCGGAGTCGTACTTGTGGCCATGATCGCCCTTGCCCGCTGCTTGCTTGTTCTTCTTCGGGCAGTTGGCGATGAAGTGGTCCGGATTGCCGCACTCATAGCACCCAGCGCGTCCTCCTCCACGACGACGGTTCATGCGGTTGTTGTGAAACCGCGAGAACGGTTGGCAAGCAAAGCCAACTCGTCGTCTCCCTTGAACTCCAGCTGCTCCTCTGTAACAGAAAGAAGAGAAGAAAGTGCAAAGCCTCCAGAGGGGTTAGCAGAAGAGCCAAAAAGCAAAGCCATCGACGGGCCAGAAGGATTCTCATAAGAATCCCTCATCATGGCATCAATCTCACTGGACTTGAGCTTACTAAAAAGCTCATCGCACGTGAGAGTCTCATAGTTAGGCGATTCGATGATCGCCTGAACCTTAGAGTCCCACACCGACCGATCGAGAGAATGTAAAAGCTTGAGAGCCCTCTCATGATCGTCGAAAGGCAACAACTCCTTGTTAGCCCTCATCCTATTGACAATCACCTAAAAGCGAGCGAATAAACTTTCTATGCTCTCGCCAGGCATGTGTCAAAAGTTCTCATACTCCTGCTTGTGCGACTCATAGGGACGGGATTTGACTTGAGTGGTTCCCTCATGGAAGCGCATGAGGGTCGCCCAAATCTCCCGAGGCATGGGGAGGTGAGAAACGCGATCAAACTCAGACATGCTCAAACATGAGAAAAGAGCATTACGGGCTTGGCTATTGGCATCGTGCTCATCGATCTGTAGCTGAGTCACACGAGCAGCCAAAACCAAGTAATCGGCTTTGTTGCAAATCTCCCAGACAGAAGCACCCATGCTCTGAAGATAGGCCGACATGCGTATCTTCCAATACACACAGTTCGTCCCATCGAAAAACGGCGGTTTGCCCACACCGCGATCCATGTCGCCTTCTGCGGATCTGGAACCGGCTAAGGTGGAAGATCCTTAACCCGCTCCGATACCAATTGAAGGACCGAGAATGCTAAAGCAAGGCAACCAGAGGGGGGGGGGGGGGTGAATGGGAGCCTAAAAATTTCTCTCAAAACTTTGGCCTTTGTCCCGAAAATCAACCTCCAAAAGCTTCGACCGAAACGTGATGCCCACGACCCTTGGAAGAGGGTGGATGATCCCTAGGATCACAGCGAGACACCACCAAACGAGACCAAGCCAAATGCCAAAAAACTCCGGCACAAGTTAGACCCCAAAAACTGACTCCCGAACGTAGATGGAAGGCTATGTCGGGAAATCCCCAAATATCTATGCTAACAAGTAGCAAAGATACCTAGAGAGGTTCCTCGGTTAACTCTAGGGCCAAACGAGAAGTCCAGAAACCAAGCGGAAAAGCCGAGAGAGCAAATGCACTGAAAATCAGCACTCAGCCGAGTCCCGGACTGTCCGGGGTCCTAGTCCCAGACTGTCCGCGCCTGCTGCGGACTGTCCGCGGATGGATGGCGGACTGTCCGCCGGCAAGAAACCCCAAAACGCAGTGTTGCTGAAACCTCCCTGGGTGATCCCGGACTTTCCGCGGATCACAGCGGCGGACTGTCCGCCGTTCAACCAAAAGCAAAGTGGCCGAGCCACGCAGTCACTGACCTGACTGAAGCCCGACGCCCGGACTGTCCGCGGTTCACCGGCGGACTGTCCGGGAACACACAGTGACGGCGATTTCGATCGCCTTCTCACCAAATCTCCTCAAAATCGATCCAAATCAAAATTCCTTTATCCCAAAATTGGAGAAGATGATCATGAGGTAGTTGGGAGACTATCCCCAAGAAATCATCCGCTCAAATCAACTCAATCACCGGGAAATCGAAAGGGAAGGTGCAAGAACCGAAAAAGCGCCACGAAACTTGAATTGACCCGATCTACTTGTTCGTGAGGATTGAGATGAATTCCTTCGGTGGAAATGTTCTCCTCACATCAAAGAACAAGTTGGTTCAATTGAATTCAAAAAAGACGCAGCGAGGAGGGCGATCGAGTGATGGGAAAATCATGGAGAAACGAAGAACGCGA
This sequence comes from Coix lacryma-jobi var. lacryma-jobi, assembly GCA_009763385.1. NCBI lineage: Eukaryota > Viridiplantae > Streptophyta > Magnoliopsida > Poales > Poaceae > Coix > Coix lacryma-jobi. Next base: position 86,751,269 of record CM019828.1, on the reverse strand, counting down.
AGAACAAATTCAAAACGTGAATCACAACCATGAATTGCAACCGTGTCTCGAACCCACGAGACTACAGTGAGATTACGATCTCACTTCCTCAAAATCTCAAGAACACAGAGGTATGATTCTGTAACAGAACCGACCAATTTGCACCAGATTAAGCACCGAATCGCTGCTTTCACAGAGATTACAAGTACTTAAGCTCGTACAAACCCGGTAGTCCGGAAATCTCGAAGGATTTCAAGTCATTCAACTTTAACCAAGATCGTAATAGATTAGCGTACATGCCCACAAGGTACATTCAGTTCGCACATAGTTCAAATACATCGGAGTTTAACAGTTATTACAAACCATAGTTTGAATTCAAAAGCGGAAGCAACATAGTTTTGAAACACCAGTCCTTAGTTCACAATACAGTGCCATATGCTTGATCGGTCCACAAAAGCATCAGGGAAGATAAGAGTTGACCATGCCCATGGTCTAGTCACTGCCCTCGACGGGGTACAGACAGTTCTCGCAATAGCCGAAGAAGGATTGCCCATCTGCAACAACAAGGGATAGAACCCTGAGTACGAGAAGGTACTCAGCTAGACTTACCCGTCATAAACCAGAAATAACCGACACCAAGGATTATGCAAGGCTGTATCTGGGGTTGGCCACACTTACCTTTTTGCATAAAAGCACTTTATTATTAACTAATCATCATTAGAGCATTAGCAGTCACTTTTATGTAATCAGCCTGATTATCTAGATTTGCACCTGATCTAGAGCAAACACTTGACTACTTATTCAAGCAAGAGTGACTATTTCATCAATAGCCTTTCAGATTCATCAACCATAACTATCATTAATTCCATATATTACTACTGGTAACACATGCTCAGTCAAGTTACTCACTAACCAGGAGCGATGGCGATTATAATCGATTCCTACCAGCTGGGGATAAAAATGCCGCACACTCGCCCGACACACCCTGCCAGGTGGCCGTTGGCGACCACTTCAGGAGGTTCGAGAACACAACACGCGGGACGGTCATGGGCCCTTCTACACCGGGGGTTATCTCAATGCCAGGTCGCTCAAGCTATTAACTGCCCACGGTCATGCCAGGTCGATCAGGCCCTGCCTGACCTCGGACCATGCCAGGTCGATCAGAATAGTTGCCCACGGTACATCTGAGGCCCTGGGTGTTAGGCGTCAACATCTCCGTCACCGGCTCGAAAAACCTTACTCGGCTTCACGGGAGGTACCCGCACCTGCTCCGTTAAGTGATTGACGCGTTCAAAATGACTGAGGTGTGCCTTCGTCGGTTCCTGACCGACACAGACGGGAGACTACTAGCACACAGAACCCATGTCCTGCTGCTCCTACATCCCGCCCGGTCTCAAATTAATTATCACTTGGTTATCTCCATGATAGCACAAGGCTAAACATGATCAGTATCCACCTATATGCGGGAGACAGGAAATCACCCGACTTTTACCGGTCTAAGCAGGCTAAGCATAAACGAGCCTAGACTTATCAGGGATAACAAGGTAATATTTGCAGGTGGACAAGGATAAGTAATAATGCACCAACGGTAGCAATCAATTCCTATAACCTAATGCAACATCCATCATCAGGTTAATTAGAAACATTTGCAAACCGTAGGAGTTAGAATGCTCCGGGGCTTGCCTCGCTCAAAGTCGGCGGGGCGGTGATCACGGCACTCCGGCAGGTCTTCAGCGTCTCCTTCCGGGATCCCCTCCTCGGGTGTCTCCTCCTGACGCTGCTCCTCCGGCGTCTCCTGGGCTTCCACTACCGATCCTGCATGATGCGGTACATGAATGAACAACATGAATGCACATGGGATGCATGGTGATGCAACATGGAGTAACCATTCAGGAGATAAGCACATGTCATCTACTGCTACTCACTTATTTAATTCGACATACTACTTACCAAGTCTTGTTGTCACCGCATCAAAGTTGCTTAACGGGTTTATTACCCTCTAATTATTTGTAGAATTAAATCTAGTTAAATAGGCCCATAACAGTAACCTATCCTAGACAGCTTCACAAAAACCTATAAAAATTACTGGAGATCAATAACACTTAATCTAACCCTCTGTCCAAATTTCATCCCATTTGGACCTAGACTTCATCCTCTATGAAAAAGACAAATTCTATTATGGAAAGGTGCTTTGAACTACACACCCTAGCAAAAAGTGTCAAACAACAGATTTCTTATTTTTCTACTGAACTTCCTAGCATAAGAGTAATGTGCTTAAATTCTCAGGTTCGTATTCCTCATATTTTAATTACTACAAAATAAACAAGGAAACGACATTTAAGCATTTTAAAAGCTACTGCCAAATTAATTCACAGAACAACCTCATATTATATTTTTCTCTGAAACTACACATTCATACGAACCTAACAAAACTGGAATCACATTTTTCTGACTTATATATAATTAGTTATGCATTTACCAAGTTATGAGCACTTTTCTAAATTAAATAAATCTACACATAAAAGTATCACCAAAAATGCATTTAACAGTTTTCACTGATAGATCTAAACATGCTTGACCTAACAAAATTTGTTTCACAGGATTTGGACTTAAAATGAGCCTTGTAGGAATTTTTGAAGCCATTACATAATTCTGCAAAAACAAACTAAAAAGGAAACTCAAACCTAAACGTACGGACTCCAACTTGGTTCGGCCGAGGCATAAGACAAACGCTCAGCACACCCGGCGCGATTCGGCTGAGGCCCGAGGCAAGGCTTCGGCACATTCGGTGCGACTCGGCCGAGGCTCAAACACACTCAACCGATTCGGCCGAGGCTACTGACTCAACCGAGGCTCGGTGACTTAGCCGAGGCTCGAGGCAAACGCTCGGCACGCCCGGCTTACCGAGGCCTACGGCACCCAAACGCTTCCCTTTCTTTCTTTCTTGCTGCCAGTCGGGGCCCGCTGGTCAGGGCGACCAAGCTACCGAGGCCAGGCTCGGCACGTTACCGTGCGAGGCCAGGCTCGGCGGTCAACGGCGGAGTTTTGCGCCGTGGTCGTTGACCGGCCCTAGCTCGTCGACGGCGACACTTCTGGCGACACAGAGACCATTACTGGGTGCGGGTTTGCGAGGCGAACACAACTAACCGACTCGCTGAGACAGAGGGATACCGGAGCAAGCTCGACGGCGGCCATGGCGGAGCGGCGGCTCTGGCGACTCGGCGGCGGAACTCTTCCCGGCGGCTTGCGACTCGGCGAGACTAACACAAGCCTAAGCAAGTCACAAGTGACCTATTGGAGCAACTCCCGGGCTTCGGCATCCCCGGCATTGTCCGGCGAGATGCACGGCGGCGGTCCATGGCGGACACAGCGCGACTGGCCCGCGGTCCGGCGAACTCAGGACACGAGAGAGGTCTCCATCTGACTCTAAGCTACTACGACGGTAGAGAAGACTAGAACATGGCTCAGCTCAGGGTAGCATGGCCGGAGATGACCGGTCCACGTGAAGGTCACGGTGGCGGCCATGGCGGAAGCTTGCAGATGGCGTCCGCTGTTCCGGCAGCTAGAGAGGGAGAGAGGGGAAACCAACCCTTACCGGAGAAAGAGGAGATCAGGGCGGAAGAACTGGCGAGAGGAATTGGACGGCGGCGCACGGTGGAGCGAGTAATCGCTCGCCGAGATTCGGCGGGCGGCGGCGGTGAACGGCGGCGGCGCTTTGCTTTCTCCCCTTTTCCCGCTCGAACGCCGGCGAGAGCAGAGAGCGAGAGAGAGGCGCGAGCGCGGGGAACAGAATGGAGGGAGGAGCGGGTTCGGACAGGGCGAGGGCGAAGGCATGCTTGCCACGCCGCGCGCGGACGCTGGCTTGGCCGGCCGTCGAGCGCCACGCGGCGACAACGTCCTGGCGCTGTCGGCCACGACGCCGCGCGCGCGCGCCGGCACGGCACGGCCCGGCCCGATTCAGTGCCATCAGGCCGACTGACGGCCAGACTTTGAGCGCGATTAACTCCTAATCCATTTGATGAAAAGCTAAACCACTTGCTCCATTGCTTAGAGCTACATACCGACTACCACTTTGGGTACAAGATTGATCTTTGGTTCGGCCTAGATTGCTCCCGAGAAAGCTCCAAAGATGGCTAGATGAAACTGTTTTGGGCAGTTAGGACTTAGAGAATTTTCTAAGTCTAAACTCCCTCAAATCTGCCTTGTGGGTCCCAAAACACCTTGTTAAACTCATTTTCATGAGTTGGGCCTTAAACAACTTTTGTTCTACTCTAAATTCTACACACTTTTGGTTAAGGGCCCACAGCCATGCAAAGCTTCTATCAAGAAGGTCTTAGTTAGTCAAACAAAAGGACTCCTAGGGCTCTATTAAGGCAACTAGGGTTAGAGACTTGGTTAGCCAACATGACCAACATAAACCTAGCTTCATTTTGACTCCTCAACAAGGTTCAACTACTAAGGAGACTTAAACACTCCACAAACAAGACACACAAGCATTCAATCAAGCATAGCATCACAAAAGGTCACATGAAATGACACTTAACAAAAGAAAGAATGCAACATGAAATGATGATGCTTTATGCTCATGAGATGTCAAATTATGCACTTAGGGTTGCTTAACACCTAGGGTGTTACAGCCCTCCCCTCCTTAAAGGAATCTCGTCTCGAGATTTGAGTTACTAACCAGTCCTTATAAAACTGTGGATATACTTCCTTTAGATAGTCTTCCGTTTCCCAAGTGGCATCTCGGTCGTCTTGTTCACTCCAAGATACTTTATATTGCTTCAAGATTCTTCCGCGAGTTACCCTTTCTTTCTCGTCGAGTACTCGATATGGCTTCACCGGGTAAGTAAGGTCGGATTGTAACTTGATATTGGCCGGTTGTACTTCCTCTTCTGGAACTCGAAGACATTGCTTTAGTTGTGACACATGGAAAACAGGGAATATAGCTTTCAAATGTTCAGGTAACTGTAGTTGATAAGCTACCTTTCCCCTCCTTTCCATTATCCTGTAGGGTCCCACAAACCTTGGCACTAACTTTCTTTTCACGCCAAAACGTCTAACTCCTTTCATGGGTGATACTTTCAAATACACATAGTCACCTACTTTGAATTCAAGCGGCCTTCTTCGCTTATCAGCATAGCTCTTCTGTCGGGACTGTGCCGCGGCGATATGTTGTTGAATTATTCTAACTTGTTCCTCTGCTTCCCTGACGAAGTCAGTTCCATAGTAACGACGTTCTCCTGGTTCAATCCAACTTACTGGTGTTCTGCATCTTCTGCCATACAGAGCTTCGAAAGGTGCCATATGAATGCTTTCTTGATAACTGTTATTATAAGCAAATTCTGCTAATGGCAACCACTTCTCCCAAGATCCCTTTGCTGAGATCACACACGCTCTCAACATATCCTCTAAAACCTGATTCACTCTTTCAGTTTGCCCTGAAGTCTGGGGATGGTAAGCTGAACTATGGATTAACTTGGTACCTAATTCCTTTTGCATTTTCTCCCAGAATGGTGCAGTGAACTGTGTTCCGCGATCCGAAACTATGACTTTGGGTATACCATGCAATCGGATAATCTGATTGATATAGATCTCCGCATAATCCGGTACTCGATAACAGGTTTTAACTGGTATAAAATGAGCGGTCTTGGTGAGACGGTCTACTATTACCCATATCGAATCATTTCCCCTCTGAGTAGTAGGCAAACCGGTGATAAAATCCATACTCACCTCTTCCCACTTCCATTCAGGTATTGATAAGGGTTGAAGTGTTCCGGCTGGCTTCAGGTGAATGGCCTTCACTCGACAACACGTGTCGCATCTGGCTACATACGCGGCAATGTCCTTCTTCATTTTGGTCCACCAAAATCTTGGACGCAAATCTTGATACATCTTAGTGCTCCCGGGATGAATAGACAACTTGGAAAGATGAGCCTCATCCATGATCTGATTTTTGAGTTCCCTATTCTTGGGTACCACTAAGCGATTATCAAACCATAACACTCCCTTATCATCAACTCGAAAATGTTTTACTGGCTCAGTGGCAGTTCTTAGCTTTTCCTTGATATAATAGATTCCCTTGTCTGTTTTCTGCCCTTCTAGAATTTGATCAACTAAGGTGCTCTGCAGCTCGATGTGACGCAAGATCACAGGGTGTTCGAGACTAAACTCGTCCTCTGGTTGTAACCTCAAGTTATTACAATGCGACTTCCGACTCAGAGCATCAGCAACTACATTTGCCTTTCCTGGGTGATAATGTATCTGCAAATTGTAATCCTTAATCAACTCAAGCCATCTTCTCTGCCTCATATTCAGTTCAGGTTGAGTAAAGATATACTTGAGACTTTTGTGGTCCATGTACATGTTACAGACGTTACCAAGCAGATAATGTCTCCATAGTTTTAGAGCGTGTACCACAGCAGCTAATTCCAAGTCATGCGTAGGATAATTAACTTCATGTTTTCTCAACTGGCGTGAAGCATAAGCAATCACTCTGCCTTCTTGCATAAGAACACAGCCTAAACCAACTTTCGATGCGTCGCAGAAGACATCAAACGGCTTCTCGATATCTGGTTGAGCTAAGACAGGGGCAGTGGTTAATAGTTTCCGCAAGGTACGGAAAGCTGTTTCACACTTCTCTGTCCACTCAAACTTCTGATCCTTCTGCAGCAAACTTGTCATGGGCTTGGCAATCTTGGAGAAATCGGGAATGAAACGACGGTAATACCCTGCTAAACCGAGAAAACTCCGAATCTCCCCCACCGAAGTTGGAGCTTCCCAATCCATTACTTCTTGTACTTTGCTAGGGTCCACAGAGATTCCTTCTTCTGACAGGATGTGACCAAGGAATTGTACTTGCTTCAACCAAAACTCGCATTTACTAAACTTAGCGTAAAGTTTATGTTCCCGGAGTCTTGTCAAGACGATCCTCAAATGTTCTGCATGGTCGTCCGGGTTCTCCGAATAAACCAAAATATCATCAATGAACACCACTACAAACTTATCTAGTTCTGGCATGAATACCGAGTTCATCAAACTCATAAAGTATGCTGGAGCATTTGTCAATCCAAAAGACATGACTAAATACTCGTACAGGCCATATCTGGTTGAAAAAGCAGTCTTTGGAATATCTTGTGGTCGGATTCTAATTTGATGATATCCTGATCTCAAATCGATCTTGGAGAATACTTTGGCTCTGGATAACTGATCAAACAAAATATCTATCCGTGGCAACGGATATTTGTTCTTAACGGTCACGGCATTAAGCGGTCGATAATCCACACACATCCGTAGAGACTTGTCCTTTTTCTTGACAAACAAAGCTGGGCATCCCCACTCTGACACACTAGGTTGAATGAAACCCTTGTCCGAAAGTTCCTTAATCTGCGTCTTGAGTTCGGCTAATTCATTGGGCGGCATACGATAAGGTCTTCTCGAGATCGGTGCAGTCCCTGGTAACAGCTCAATAGTAAACTCTATAGCCCGCTTGGGCGGTAAACCCGGCAACTCATCTGGAAAGACGTCTGGGAAATCCCGAACAACTGGAATTTTTGACAGGTCCTCTATAGATAAGGTACAAGACAGATCAACAAAATCTGCTCCTCGAGGAAGAGAGATACGTATCTTGGTGTTAATCCTTGCATCAGATAAGGTAAGAGTTCTATCTGCAGTGTCTAACACCGCTTTCCACATACTCATCCAACTCATTCCTAGGACTACATCCATACTGAGTCCTGGCAAAACTACTAAATTGGCTCCAAACTTATGCCCTCCGATGTCGATGGTTGCATCACGTACCATCTGCCTAGACAACACACTACTCCCCACAGAGCTTACGCGAAACCCATAATCCATTTCAGACACCTCTTGATTATGCTTTTGCGCAAATGCTTTACTCATGAACGAATGCGATGATCCAGTATCAAACAAAACAACTGCAGGATGATGGTTAACAAGACACATACCAGCAGTCACGGGCTCTCCAGCACGAGCTTCTTCAGCGGTCATGTTGTGCAGGCGTGCGGGGTAGTTGGCCTGTTGCTTCTTTGGGTAGGGGCAGTACCTTGCGAAGTGCCCCTCTTGGTTGCAGTTGTAGCATGGTCCCCGAACCAACGGTTTGTTCCCTGAAGAACTGCCTTGACCTCCACGAGCCTGAGCAGCAGCTATCTTGTATGGCTTCTGATTGCGCTGAGCTTGTGGCTGATTCTTCTTCTGCGGCGGCCTAAAACGTGCCCCCGGCGCTGGTGGTCGATACAGATTTCGCTGAGCTGGTGGTCCTCTGGGTTGTGATGATCCTGATTCAAAGGTCCTCTTCCGGGCCTTGCTAGCAGCATGCTTGTTGTTATGGTTCTCTTGAATCAGACAGTCGCTTATGAAGTCATTGAAATTGGTACGGGAAGATGTACCCACTGACTTTCCCATTTTAGTGTTCAAGCCTCTCTTGAAACTAGCAATCTTCTTAGCGTCTGTGTCAACGAAGTCTGGGATATAGCGAGCCAACGAGTTGAACAGATGATGATACTCTGTGATAGACCGAGTTCCTTGAGTCAGATTCATGAACTCTGCCACTTTCATCTGGGTCAAACCCGGCGGAATGTAATGACCTCGAACAGCAGCAGTAAACACTCTCCAAGTGATAGGGACATTGGCAGGATAGGTGGTACGATGATGTCCCCACCAAATCCCGGCTGGTCCCTGCAACTGGTGCGCGGCATATTCTGCTTTCAGTTCTTCTGTGAGCCTGAGCAAACGAAACTTCTGCTCCAAAGTATGCAGCCATTCTTCTGCCTCCAATGGTTCTGTAGCCTCCTTGAAGATTGGTGGTTTGGTATCCAGGAAATCCTTGAAAGAACTGTATTGGTTCGGCTCAGGGCGTTGATGTCCCTGGGCCAAGTTTTCCCTCAGCAAAGCTTCGATGTTGCGCTGGCTTCCAAGAAATTGAGCAAAAAGTTGCTCAGCCGTCGGGGATGGAGGAGGTGGTGGATTGCGGTTTTCTCTGGGGTCCTCATTTCCACCACTACCGCCTGCTCCACTACGAGTTGTCGTCATCTGCATATAGGATAGTAAGCGACCATTAGGCGAAGTTGCAACTTGTAGAGAACAATAATCATACCCACTGAAATTATTCGGAAAACAATTCACCAAACAATGACAGAGGTACAATAAATTTCAATCCACATCGCATCAACACATAACAAGATCACTTAATACATCATGCAAAAGATAACATAACATCCATCGTTTTGCCCATACATATGGGACTTTCCAAGGCCTCACACCACATCACATAGGTCCATACTCATGCTACATCTTAGCACATAACAACAAAAGATCGGGCCACTACAACACAAAAGATCACTAGTCGATAGCGCTAACTAGTCTACTCTCTCATGGCGCCATCACCACTACCACCGTCGCTAGACACATCTGAAGAACTACTAGAAGAACTAATCGGCTCCGGATCCTCCTGGGGAAAGATGGGGTTCCTCTCATTCTCCCTACGGTGGATCTCCTCGTGCAGACGATCGTTGTAGTCCTGCAGGTGATGGAGTTGGAGCTCCAGGTCTCCCACTCGCAACCTCAGCAGCCTGTTCTCCTCTGAAACACGAATGCCCTCGACACAAACTCCTCGAAGCGCCTCCTCAGTCTCCCTCATGACCGAGGCCAAGAAAGTAGTCGACCCCTGCTGAATGGCAAGCTGATGAGCAGTCTCCTGCTCCCTCTGAAGTGCCTGGTCTCTCTCTACTGTCAACTGAGCTAGCTGTGTAGTGAGGAGGTCCATCTCTGTAGCGTGCTCCTCCTGACGGCGATGCTGCGCTGCAATCTCCTCGCTAAGAACATGGTCCAACTGCTCATAGCTGCGGGATAAGCAGCCATAAGTAGCCATAAGTGCAGCCATGGCACTCCCTGCTGGCCCGGCACAATGCTCCCTCTCAAGCGAACTACCCTCCAAAATAGTAGCTCCTGGCTGACGCCACACTGAAAGATACGGATCCACTGTCGGGAAGATACTGGCAGTAGCCTGAGCAACCACCTCCGGATGGTCCTCCATGATGTCCCGAAGAACGGTATAAGCAACCTGGTTGGCTGCATCCCAGGGGGTCCTCCCCTGCAAAGCAAACACTCGGCTGCACCAGACGTGATCCCGGTTCTCACGGCTAGGCACGTCGACCTCCACCGTGTACACGTGGCGATCCTCTGACAACTGCACACGGTGCCAGTCGTACTGTGGCTCCTGGCCCTCCTGATATCCCACCAGGTGCAGAACTCTCCAAAGAATAGTGGGCATCCCAAACTCCTCTAGAAAGTCCTCTGATCCCTCATCGGTCCATGGCCCCAGCATGTAGTTAGGCCTCTTGCCTCCCGTGGACTTGCGAGCAGTGCGCTTGGTGCGTGCCATCTGTAAGAAGTTTATCCACATAGTTTTTAATTAGTTGAATCAACTTTTATTAGAAAAACGGGACAGAAACCATAAGGAAGGAAGTAAGATTAATGCAAGATTATATGATCATGATGCATGCACGTTTCATACGTCCTCACTGCCTAACAATCTAACGGCTAGACGGTGGCATACACGCTCACTCATAACGTTAACTAAACGGACTACACGTTCGCAAGTTAGCGTACCTGCAGAAACTCATTTCAGCCCTTCCCACAGTATGAATATCATGCACCGCGGAAATTTAAATCTAATACTCTCTTAGGTGTACACCCAGTATACACGTAAGCAGTATATGCACCCATCAAAAATTATTACTCCCACAATCAATACTTTCACATATACTTGTGTGGAACAGGTATACGCGTCGGTATCATATAAGCACTTCCCTAGATTGGCGGTTGTCCAATCATGCTCTCACAACTCTCATTACCTTTAACGTAGAGGCAATTGATCCATACATTACCATTCCGAAGAATAGCATCCATACAATTTCACCCTTGCCATATGGACGACAGAATAACAGAAAATAAGTATGATGCACGACCCCCAAAGTTAGTACTTAAATAGCCACCTAAGTTCCTATTGGGCATAAGGACTTGATCAATGGCACACCTTACTCTTGGTCAAGAAGGTTTTTCAAATCCTAATATAACTATAAGTTCTTGTCAAATAGGAATTTTAATTGAAAATACAGTTTTTCAAATACACTTGTGAACAGTAACGCTAACCACGCTCCGATGCCAGCTGTAACAGAACCGACCAATTTGCACCAGATTAAGCACCGAATCGCTGCTTTCACAGAGATTACAAGTACTTAAGCTCGTACAAACCCGGTAGTCCGGAAATCTCGAAGGATTTCAAGTCATTCAACTTTAACCAAGATCGTAATAGATTAGCGTACATGCCCACAAGGTACATTCAGTTCGCACATAGTTCAAATACATCGGAGTTTAACAGTTATTACAAACCATAGTTTGAATTCAAAAGCGGAAGCAACATAGTTTTGAAACACCAGTCCTTAGTTCACAATACAGTGCCATATGCTTGATCGGTCCACAAAAGCATCAGGGAAGATAAGAGTTGACCATGCCCATGGTCTAGTCACTGCCCTCGACGGGGTACAGACAGTTCTCGCAATAGCCGAAGAAGCATTGCCCATCTGCAACAACAAGGGATAGAACCCTGAGTACGAGAAGGTACTCAGCTAGACTTACCCGTCATAAACCAGAAATAACCGACACCAAGGATTATGCAAGGCTGTATCTGGGGTTGGCCACACTTACCTTTTTGCATAAAAGCACTTTATTATTAACTAATCATCATTAGAGCATTAGCAGTCACTTTTATGTAATCAGCCTGATTATCTAGATTTGCACCTGATCTAGAGCAAACACTTGACTACTTATTCAAGCAAGAGTGACTATTTCATCAATAGCCTTTCAGATTCATCAACCATAACTATCATTAATTCCATATATTACTACGGTAACACATGCTCAGTCAAGTTACTCACTAACCAGGAGCGATGGCGATTATAATCGATTCCTACCAGCTGGGGATAAAAATGCCGCACACTCGCCCGACACACCCTGCCAGGTGGCCGTTGGCGACCACTTCAGGAGGTTCGAGAACACAACACGCGGGACGGTCATGGGCCCTTCTACACCGGGGGTTATCTCAATGCCAGGTCGCTCAAGCTATTAACTGCCCACGGTCATGCCAGGTCGATCAGGCCCTGCCTGACCTCGGACCATGCCAGGTCGATCAGAATAGTTGCCCACGGTACATCTGAGGCCCTGGGTGTTAGGCGTCAACATCTCCGTCACCGGCTCGAAAAACCTTACTCGGCTTCACGGGAGGTACCCGCACCTGCTCCGTTAAGTGATTGACGCGTTCAAAATGACTGAGGTGTGCCTTCATCGGTTCCTGACCGACACAGACGGGAGACTACTAGCACACAGAACCCATGTCCTGCTTGCTCCTACATCCCGCCCGGTCTCAAATTAATTATCACATGGTTATCTCCATGATAGCACAAGGCTAAACATGATCAGTATCCACCTATATGCGGGAGACAGGAAATCACCCGACTTTTACCGGTCTAAGCAGGCTAAGCATAAACGAGCCTAGACTTATCAGGGATAACAAGGTAATATTTGCAGGTGGACAAGGATAAGTAATAATGCACCAACGGTAGCAATCAATTCCTATAACCTAATGCAACATCCATCATCAGGTTAATTAGAAACATTTGCAAACCGTAGGAGTTAGAATGCTCCGGGGCTTGCCTCGCTCAAAGTCGGCGGGGCGGTGATCACGGCACTCCGGCAGGTCTTCAGCGTCTCCTTCCGGGATCCCCTCCTCGGGTGTCTCCTCCTGACGCTGCTCCTCCGGCGTCTCCTGGGCTTCCACTACCGATCCTGCATGATGCGGTACATGAATGAACAACATGAATGCACATGGGATGCATGGTGATGCAACATGGAGTAACCATTCAGGAGATAAGCACATGTCATCTACTGCTACTCACTTATTTAATTCGACATACTACTTACCAAGTCTTGTTGTCACCGCATCAAAGTTGCTTAACGGGTTTATTACCCTCTAATTATTTGTAGAATTAAATCTAGTTAAATAGGCCCATAACAGTAACCTATCCTAGACAGCTTCACAAAAACCTATAAAAATTACTGGAGATCAATAACACTTAATCTAACCCTCTGTCCAAATTTCATCCCATTTGGACCTAGACTTCATCCTCTATGAAAAAGACAAATTCTATTATGGAAAGGTGCTTTGAACTACACACCCTAGCAAAAAGTGTCAAACAACAGATTTCTTATTTTTCTACTGAACTTCCTAGCATAAGAGTAATGTGTTTAAATTCTCAGGTTCGTATTCCTCATATTTAATTACTACAAAATAAACAAGGAAACGACATTTAAGCATTTTAAAAGCTACTGTCAAATTAATTCACAGAACAACCTCATATTATATTTTTCTTTGAAACTACACATTCATACGAACCTAACAAAACTGGAATCACATTTTTCTGACTTATATATAATTAGTTATGCATTTACCAAGTTATCAGCACTTTTCTAAATTAAATAAATCTACACATAAAAGTATCACCAAAAATGCATTTAACAGTTTTCACTGATAGATCTAAACATGCTTGACCTAACAAAATTTGTTTCACAGGATTTGGACTTAAAATGAGCCTTGTAGGAATTGTCCGGCGTCCCCGGCATTGTCCGGCGAGATGCACGGCGGCGGTCCATGGCGGACACAGCGCGACTGGCCCGCGGTCCGGCGAACTCAGGACACGAGAGAGGTCTCCATCTGACTCTAAGCTACTACGACGGTAGAGAAGACTAGAACATGGCTCAGCTCAGGGTAGCATGGCCGGAGATGACCGGTCCACGTGAAGGTCATGGTGGCGGCCATGGCGGAAGCTTGCGGATGGCGTCCGCTGTTCCGGCAGCTAGAGAGGGAGAGAGGGGAAACCAACCCTTACCGGAGAAAGAGGAGATCAGGGCGGAAGAACTGGCGAGAGGAATTGGACGGCGGCACACGGTGGAGCGAGTAATCGCTCGCCGAGATTCGGCGGGCGGCGGCGGTGAACGGCGGCGGCGCTTTGCTTTCTCCCCTTTTCCCGCTCGAACGCCGGCAAGAGCAGAGAGCGAGAGAGAGGCGCGAGCGCGGGGAACAGAATGGAGGGAGGAGCGGGTTCGTACAGGGCGAGGGCGAAGGCATGCTTGCCACGCCGCGCGCGGACGCTGGCTTGGCCGGCCGTCGAGCGCCACGCGGCGGCAACGTCCTGGCGCTGTCGGCCACGACGCCGCGCGCGCGCGCCGGCACGGCACTACCCGGCCCGATTCAGTGCCATTAGGCCGACTGACGGCCAGACTTTGAGCGCGATTAACTCCTAATCCATTTGATGAAAAGCTAAACCACTTGCTCCATTGCTTAGAGCTACATACCGACTACCACTTTGGTTACAAGATTGATCTTTGGTTCGGCCTAGATTGCTCCCGAGAAAGCTCCAAAGATGGCTAGATGAAACTGTTTTGGGCAGTTAGGACTTAGAGAATTTTCTAAGTCTAAACTCCCTCAAATCTGTCTTGTGGGTCCCAAAACACCTTGTTAAACTCATTTTCATGAGTTGGGCCTTAAACAACTTTTGTTCTACTCTAAATTCTACACACTTTTGGTTAAGGGCCCACAGCCATGCAAAGCTTCTATCAAGAAGGTCTTAGTTAGTCAAACAAAAGGACTCCTAGGGCTCTATTAAGGCAACTAGGGTTAGAGACTTGGTTAGCCAACATGACCAACATAAACCTAGCTTCATTTTGACTCCTCAACAAGGTTCAACTACTAAGGAGACTTAAACACTCCACAAACAAGACACACAAGCATTCAATCAAGCATAGCATCACAAAAGGTCACATGAAATGACACTTAACAAAAGAAAGAATGCAACATGAAATGATGATGCTTTATGCTCATGAGATGTCAAATTATGCACTTAGGGTTGCTTAACACCTAGGGTGTTACAGATTCCGTCTCTGCGGATCTCAGTTAGCTACGACAGGGAGTGGGAGAGAGGAAACCCTAGAATGAAAATAGCAATAGCTGAGATAGGTTGGGAGGTGGGTGTCTCCCTCTACTTATCCTGATTTTATTCCCACTCTACCCCTAATTATGCACAGAGCGAACCAGCTAAACCCTAAGGTTATTCTGGACCAACTTGAAGTAGATGGTGATCCGACGGCCACGCCCGCACAACTGGTAGCTTCGCCTCGATGCGACCTCACCGATTGCCGCCACGTGCCACCACCGCTCCGCTCATCCTTTTCACGGACCTCGCCCCCGGTTTTGAGGCCGAAACCGGGAAACCAGACTTCAAGTCCTCCCCCGGTTTTGAGGCCGAAACCGGGAAACCTATCGTCCTTCGCCTGAGTTTTGTGACCCAAACTCAGAAACCCGCCAGCGCCCAGGTTTTGAGGCCCAAACCTGGAAACCATCCTCAGCCCGAGTTTTGTGGCCCAAACTCGGAAACCGGCCGCACCCAGGTTTTGTGGCCCAAACCTGGAAACCATCCACCCGGTGGTTTTTCTGTGGCTCAACCACCAAACCACCGCCTGTGCACCCCGTCCACCGACACGTGTCCCCAGGTCCTCGACCCGAGCAACACCGTGCCCCGCAAGTCTCCACTCGTCGCTGTCTCAGGCTGTCAGCCACCACAGCTGATCCTAAGGCAACGGTCCCTCAGTCCAAGCCTCACGTCCGCCCTTCACCGCTCTGGGTACATCGACATGGCACGTCCGCCGCACGGCATGCCCATCCTTCACCGCTCCCAGTCCATCAGCACGACACGTCTCTACTTGAGCTTCACCTTGTCTTTGATCACTATCTCCGTGCTCGACACCTGCACAACACAAGCCAAAGAACATGCGCATCAAACCCGTTGATAATCACTCATCACTCAAGATCCGGCATACACTCATGTATCCGCACTTTGTCCAAACATGGACTAACTAGGCTCAAAAGATTCGTCTTGACATGTACATACTAAAAGTACAATTAGTTATTCTTTTACCTACATTTAATGCTTCATGCATGCGTTCAAACATTGATGTGATGGTTGATGTGATGGAGAGAAGGTGAAAAGAAGTGGAATCTAAATAGGGCCTAAATATACTATCACATAAGCATTTTCGATGACATGACAGTGTATTTAAGAAGAGAGATGAAATGAAAAACTCTCTTTGCACGAATACCAACTCTCTATGAGTCATAGAATTTAATACCTATGAAACTCTAGAATAAAACTCTCACTCTCAATGGAGAGTTTGATTCAAGTTTTATTTTATTCCATATGACATGACAGTCTTCGAAACAATACAATGAAACTCACCATTAAGATTGGTCTTATAAGACTAAAGTTTAGTCTATATCATATTAGATGTTGCGACACTAATTTATTAAATTAGATTAATTATAAAACTAACTAATAATTATATTATCATACAGTAATTAACAAACTGAATCTATTAAGCTAAATTAATACATCATTAACAATTATTTACTATAGCACTACATTATTAATTCATGAACTAATTAGATTTAATAGATTCATCTCGCGAATTATCCTCCAGCAGATAAATTAGTTTTATAATTAGTTTATTTTTAATATAGTAAATTAGAACCGTAAGACTGACAAATTAGTTTTGTAGTTAATCTATTTTTAATAAACTAAATTAGCGCCGCAATATTCGATGTAATAGAGATTAAATTTTAGTCTCTGCAACCAAAAGGGTCTAAGTATAAAACCTTTTTCCCATTCTTTTTTGCTTTTATTTATTTTTTCACCTTTTAACGCTTGATCTACTGCAGCAGCGCACAAAATACTGTACCAGCAGCAGCGAGTGGCTGCAGCAGCCATTATCTAGCTATCTCTGGTGCTTTTTCTAGAAAGCAGGGATATTCTCCTCTACTGAGATCTTGTAATCCTGAAATTAGAAAGCATCCACGTCAGCTGCTAACAGTAACCTTCTCGTGCCTCTTCGTTGCCTCCCTGTTTCCCTCACGTCGCTGTCGGCGAAGAATAAACCGAAGGCAACTTTAGAGGAAGACATATTTGTAGTCATAGGATCTTATTTTTAGATTCGTGCGCTAATACTTTTAAAATAAAAATTCAAGTATTTGGTAAGTGAAATACCAGGTCAGGTCCCAGCACATCAATCATGTCACTTCTCTCCCTAATGATCCTTTTGTGTGTCCTCTCTCTCCTTATAGTACTATTGGAAGATGTTAGCCATTTATTTTCAAAGTTTTATACTCCTACATTAGAATAATTTCAAAAAATTCAGATATTTCAACACAACTTTATGATATGAACTTCATATATGCCAATGTGTTATAATTCTGTAATATTCAATATTTCAACTGAAACAGGGTTCTTTTAATCCGATACATGGATTGTTCTGGCATACAACAATACAATGTGAAGATGTGCATATCTCATGTGAAAATTTAGAAATAAACCAGAAAACATACAATGTGATCTGTACACAAGGTTTTAACTTTTTCACACATATGGGCATCCAAATCATTGGATTGAAATTGCCAAATATTTATGCATTGTAGACTATTTAGAATCATGTACAGCAGATTTGCACTACAAAGAAAAATGCAGAAAGTAGCTTGAGAACCATTCTACAACATCTGACAATTTTGCTGATCTGTAACATGATTTGGTTAAAGTCAGTAAACAATAAAATCTCAAGGATGGATACATATAACAAATGATGAATAAAATTCAGAAATATTAAGAATGGTTTTCTGAATGGGATAATAAAATGGTTTGGAACTAATATTAGTATCAATAATTCTTGCACTACCACCTCCATTAGGACACCATTTTCAGTACAGATGTGCAGAAAGATCTGATATCTGAGTCAATAGACATCTACAATAAACATGACGAGCATAAGAACATAACTAAATTTATTCCCTAATTACCTGCAAAGGAATTTCAACAAGGAAACAAGAAGTATCATCAAACTTGATTAGTGTTTCTTTAACCGGCAAACAAGCTAAAAACTATATTTGCTGAACTTTAGAATTGTAGTGCTTGAACTGCATGTTAGGAGATGTAACATGTAACGTGACAACCTTGTAACATGTGACACAAATGTACCATGACAATGATCTAGTGGTGTACATGGTATAATTGGATTCAGTTGAGGATAATTAGATATAGGTTGTTAGATCTAATTGTTGAGAGATTATCTCTTCCAACCGAATACCTTGTATGCCAAGTTTGTAACTATTATAAATACATCAACACGTAGACATGATGAGCCAAGATAGGCAGTCATGGTTGTCATATTCTTTACATGGTAATCGGAGCAACTCTTCCACACAAAACAAAAATCATCTAGTTATAGAAATGAACTAATAATAAAAACAACTACAATATAGCGCTACTGCAAAAGACAAGACAATGTCGTTGAATGAAACAATTGTGATATAGTGTTGCCATAGATAAGACAATGTCGTGGTTTCCTCCATCAGACTGATGGGTTTGCTGTATAGCTAAGCTTGTGGTTTAAACGTAGAAACCTGATCCACTAATATGATATGGAATGAAGGCGGCCACAAAATATGATAACTCAACAAAAATACCATAAATGGTAACTACAAATTGACATGCACATCTATCTATTAGAAAAAACAGGAGGTTTTCTCTCTTCTGTTCCGACCTAGCAATTTCTAATGCTTGAACTCAATTTATGTCAAACTGTTGTGCTGGCATCATTTATTGATTCTTTGTACCCTGACCACTACATGTCTAACAGATCATAGTACAGTTAGACCTCTGCACTATTTAGGTTGCTCATCTACCATTGGCCAGCTCTGGTCGTTGTCGATCTCGCATTGCCTTGGAGTACAATGACCCCAGCTGCAGCGTCCAGACGTGCATCGTCTGCTCCACTCTATTGGCTTTTCTCCAGGCCATCCTCGCCTTTTCTCCCTTTTCCCTCTGGTTTGTGCTTTCCTTACAAGCGCTGGGGCAGGCCACGTGTGTGCATCAGGCTCGTCGGCCTTCGTCGCTGGAGGAGCCCCACACTGGCGCCTCTGGCCCGTTGCGCATGGCGGAGGTGCGCTCTATCCCTTTCTCCCCTTCCCTTGGCTTCCTGTCCTCACTCCGAGGATCTTGTTCCATCTCCCCTAGGAGGTCGTTGGGTCCTGCCGCTCTCTTGTTTTTAAATATGCAGATCATGCACAGACCCGGTATCCTTCAGTATATACAATGATGACTAATTGTTTCATTCTTCATGTTACTGTTGATACTTCTTAGTGTGGTCACTCAAAAATAGACTTTATGAATACTAACCTAGTGAAGGCACTAGAAATGCACGAGACACTACTAGCATCACTTAGCGTCAAGTTATCATCCCCAACATGAAACTAGCAATGTGATTATATCATAGCACTGACTCTAAAGATAAATATTTACCCGCAAGCGCACAGATAAATACACCCGTTGTAGCAGCATTTTACCCAGAGATGTTCCAAGTGTCGTTATTTATATTTAGCACTAGGAATGAAGTGAGATGAATAAGGACAAGAACTAAAGCTACTCTACACATATGATAGGAGAATTGACAACAAAGTGAGAACACACTCCTTTATCCTAAACAGGGATCAGTCAAATAATGAGGTACACTATAAATGAATATATGATAACAGATCAATCTATGGTAATCCTTAGAGCATTTCAACTTAGACAAGGCATGCAGATTAGAATAGACATTATAAAGAAGTATTCCTAAGTTATTCTAACTATAAGTCATAATATACATTGATTAGTGCAATTATATTTGGCAATCATTGGCTAGGTTATCCCATATTCATATTCAAGAGGCAACTCTATAGTAAAGGTGCCAAACAGAGTAACCCCTAGACCATGAGTTAACTGAGCCATACGATGCCTATATTCGAGGGGTGGAATACAAAGGACTTAACAGGCTTGTCACACCCGCGATCTACCACTCTACCCGGAACATAGGGAGCATTCGCAGATAAACAATGTATAAACACCACGATTACACAGTGTCTACCACCCACCCCTCGCACGATAGGGTGAGTGCTATATGAACATGAGCATAAACATGAAGATAATCTATCTATGCCAAATATATAATCAAAGCAGACTATGAACATTATAATTGAGAATATAGTAATTAATGTCTTAGTCATATCAATCGTCTCTAAACTATTATGAACTAGACTATGAACTAGCACACAAGGATGAACAATATGATGAACTAGAACATGTAGATGAACTAGAGTATGAACTAGAACACGAACTAGAACTAGATTAAGAACTAGAAGATGAACAATGAAGAACAATGAAGAACTAGAAGAATAATTATGAACTAGAAACATAATTAGATCCATAATGTTGATACAAGAGAGAAGATCTTGGGTTTACCGAGCCTTCTCGTGACTAGATCCGGAATCCAAGCGAAACTTGCCTCTTCTAATTCTAATTCTATCTAGCTATGCCTAAGTTGATGTGGCTCTAAGGAAGTTAGTGTTTCTGATTGATCCTCCTCCTCTTCTAATGACTTGAGATCTGATGATGATTGAGAGAGGGGGTCTGGGGTCTGGTTATACAGCCCTGGGCGAGGAACCGTGGCCCTTGTATCAAACCGACTTTAGGTACGGTGGAGATGCATCCTCATAGGCGGTGAAAGAAGGTTCCAGAAGATGGGGGCCATCGGGCCCAAGGGGTGACCGACCAGTGGGCCCACCTGGCCGATCGGTGGGGCCCAGTGGCATCCCCCCATGGGTCGCCTCGTGGTGCCCTCTGGTGTCCTCTAGGTCCTTCTGGAGTATTCCTGATGCGTCGGTTCCGTAATCTTCCGCCGGGTTCCTTCTAGGAGAAGTAATCAGTGCTAGTTTTCCTGTTTAGTCCCTGCAGAATCACAATTCACCAAAACTCGTGGAATATTATCAATTAAACCCCTAAACCTTTATTGGTGATTGAATTCATGCCCTTTCCATATTTATTTCTCTATTAATTTTGATAGATAACCAGTGTCAACAGTTACCTACTGAGGTTTTAGGGTTGTGCAATGATAAACATTTTTTAGACTAAGCAATGGAATTATACGATGACGAATAATTATTTCACCTTCCATGATTCTTGGTTTCTGTGTCAGTTCTGCTGTCTGATGACAATGCCATTATTATATCTTAACAATTTTCTTTTGCATGTGCTGCTTTGTTTTCGTTGACTGCTACAATTTGTTTATTTGTTGTTGAGCGCAAGTCCATTGTCAATGATGTCTTTGCTTCACATAATTTGTTGCTTGCTTTATTACTGAGCGGACCCCATTGCTAATGATGTATTTTTTCCTATCTAGCTCTGTCCACTTTGCATAAAGATGCCTATTTTGCGAGATGAAATTTTACTCATGTTCTTCATGTCTGTGATCTAATTTGAATCTGCCATATAAATATTTACGTCCTTTTCTCTACTCATTTATTTGATTGCTCCATTGTCTTTTCTCCATGCCATCCTCTCTTTTTCTCCCTTTTCCTCTCCAATTTGTGCTCTCCTTGCAAGAACCGGGGCAGGACACTGTGTGGATCAGGCTCGTCGGCCTTCATCGTTGGAGAAACCCCCACACCGACGCCTCTGGCCCGTTCGCAGGGCAGGGGTGCGCTCTATCCCATTCTCCTTCCCTCGGCTTTCTCTTCTCTCTGCGTGGATCATGGCTGCCCTCCCCTAGGAGGTCATCGGTTCCTGCCGCTCTCTTGTTTTTAAATGTGCAGATCATGCACAAACATGATATCCTTCAATTTTGGGGTTGTGCAATGATAAATATTTTTTAGACTGTGACAATTGAATTATGCGATGATGTTTAGTTATTTCACCTTCCATGATTCTTGCTTTAGGCGTTAGTTCTGTGTGATGATAATGCCATTATTATATCTTACCAATTCTCTTTTACATGTGCTGTTTTCGTTAGCTACTACAATATGTTTGTTACTGAGCGTAAGTTCCATTGTCAATGATGTCTTTGCTTCACATAATTTTTTGGTTGCTCTATTAGTGAGCAGATCCATTGTCAGTGATTTATTTGTTCATATCCATCTCTCTCCACTTTGCATAAATATGCTTCTTTTGCGAGATGTATTCCACTCATGTTCTTCATGTAAGCAACTTAATTTGAATCTATCCTATAAATATTTATGACTTTTACTTCACTCATTTATTTGATTGTAGCAGTGCTAGCACCTCCAGATTTGGGGGGGGGGTTGAGATGATTGAGGATGCTTCAGTTTCACCTCCAAACGAAAAACAAGGAACATGGTTTCCCTAGATATGCTTCATTTACAGGTCTATATTTAGCTGTTATGCATTCTCTCTCTCTCTGATGTTATGGCTGAAGTTTCATATACATCGTACCTATTAGGCTGTTATGCAATGCTCCACGTTGCTTAAAATATTGCTAGTTTGTTTTTTTCATCTAGAATTTTATGTCATCCTATGAATGTGCCCGCCAAATTTGTACTTTCCATTTTCTATCCTATTGCTGATTTATTTTCTATGTTATGCTCAGTAGAGGACTAGAGGGATTCCAAGTATATGATAAGGCTGAATGTAAAAAAAAAGTTCTCCTTGTTGGGAGCTTGATGTAGACTTACCAAGGTAACTATACTGTTATTCACTACTTATGAAGATACCACAATCAAATATGCAAACTGTTAATACTGATGCCAATATTTAATTTCCTATCAAGTAGCTTGATTTACTGCTCTATGTGTGTGCTAAGATCTTTGTACATTCAGTTGTGTTGTTTATATTAGAGTTCATCTCACCTCCACACAAATGCTTCCAGGTTCACCATGATCCACCATTGCGGCAGGCTCATCCAGGGATCGTTCAGGCAAGGCCCTAGGTCGGACATAGTACTAATTTTGCTCCTCCTTCTCCTAATCAATCTCCATAAATTGGATTAGCGTAGTCTACATCCGCCTCATAGTCTGCCAACAAAAATTTTATTGTCGTATGTTGACACCTTAGATTAGCATATTTTAGATCCTCATAATAGTCTACCACCGTAATTTCAATTGTCATATGTTAGTATCAATCTAGCTCTGCGATTGATTTGATATATCCCATTTGAGGGCTACGACCATTGTACTAGAGCCAATGCATCCTTGGAGGGGTCCTCTACATTGGTAGACAAGTTTTGTGTTTTCTCCACCCCCCCCTCTGACACACACATAGAGAGATTATTGCTTGTCATGTTAGGCAAATTATTATCCATTGATGTTAGCATACTCCAGTTTAAGCTTGGAGATTTATAATTTCTATGTATATTTATTTTTGCCAATAAATTGGTATGTGTTAGTTTCAGGTGTCTCTTGCAGAGATATATCAGGGTGGGCACAGTCTCTATTTTTATTTAGCTTCTTAGTGAACTACAACATCACTCATGTACTTGTTTTCCATTTGTAGTTGACCAACAAAGTTCTGCTTACATCCTCTTTCACACATTGCCAGCTAAAGCATCGCCAAGGAAATCATGAGACCCTTTCCAGAAATTATCTAGCGAGCTCCCTCCGCCAATATTAGTTAAGTCTTCTAAACCTCCAATACGTGCACTTAATTTTCCTTCTTTGTGGTCCGCATTGGATTTGTTCTTATGCGGATCTCTATAATGTGAAGACTGTTGTATAGGCTAATACAATGGATAGGACACACGCTGATTCTTTTTCCTAGGTTTGGCTCTTGAAAATCATTTGAATTCCTTTAAGTTTAAATTATGTGCTCGTAGTACAAAAGAAGCTATATTTTGGTTTGCAATTCAAACAATATAGATCACTAGGTTTCGCAATTTATTATTTGCAGTCCTACAAAGAAATTGTTGGTTACATATTGCCTTTGGTATTTTCAGCTTCGGTAGCTATCTCAGGACCAAAACAAAAATTTGAAGCCCTTAGGCAGTCTTCTAAAACTTCCAATATGTGGGCTTAATTTTCCTTATTTGGGGCCCCACATTAGATTTATTTTTGTGAAAATCTCTACAATATTATAACTACTGTATAAGCTAACACAAACAATGGGACACACACTGATTCTTCTTCCTAGGTTTGGCTCTGGAAAAACATTTGAATTGCTTCAAATTTAACTATGTACTCATACCAGTACAAACAAAGATATTTTTGTTTGCAATTCAAACAATATAGATCACTGGGTTTGGCAATTTATTTGCAGTCCTACAAAGAAATTGTTGATTACATATTGTGTTTTGTATTTTCAGCTTCAGTACCTATGTCACGGCAAAAAAAAAAAGATCCACACACATGTGCTTCCACCTTTTCCTGTGTTCAATCAATGTTGATTGGTGATCAAATCTCTGCGTAATTGATTTAGAAGACAATGAGAAAATATAGTATGTTACCTTTCATTTGGATGCACTGCAACTACACATGAGGATAAAAAACACATACAGGCTGCTCTGCTGATCGGTTGCTGACCCTGAAGAAAGTGAAACTCTCTGGTAGTCCTCACGCAACGGATCGGAGAAGAAATGACTACAGGGAATACCAGAAGGACAATACAGTCATTAAGAGTATAGGGACTTTAAACATAATTAAAAGAAACATAATCATATGTATTACGAAGTCCACACGTTTGGAGTTATATTTTAGCGAAGTCGATGTTAAGAGTCATATAATAGCGAAACCACACGATTAGAGTCATATAATAGCAATTATCTCGTTTTGCTTTTGTCGGTATAATATTAAAATGTTGGAATCTTCCTTTTGAATAAATTTTGGAGTTCTACCATGGTAGTAGGAGACTTGTTCGATTGTTCAACATAGATAACCGTTTATTACTTATGTGTTCTAGCTCTCTATTTAAGATAGTGTACTTGCTTTGTTTTTTTTTGCTTATAGTTAAACCTATGTTTATTTAGATGCGGTAATCAACTTTGTAAGTTGGAGAAGGTTAAGATCAGTAGGGATCAGAATAATTTGGCGCAGTTTGCGATTAGGTCTATGGAGTGTAAGACTTTTTCTGCTTGTTTTCTAGAGTGGGTCGTGTCCACTCTCCTGTAAGGATATTACTTGATTTTTAATAAAGTTCTTTCTTTCACAAAAAAGATGACGTACATATCTAAGTGTGGTTATACTCTAAAATGCCATTTTTGTTATGGTTGAGGGCTAGAATTCTTTTTACAAGCTCACTTGTTACCAAGGCTAGTTCGAAATGAAATTCAACAACCATGCAAGAAAACAAATCAAGATGGGACTACTCGGAGATAGAAGCTGACATGCAACGAAAAAACTGATATTCACGGAAAAATATATGAAAGTTCAATCAACTATGAAAGGTTAATTAGTTAGAAGGGTCAAATTTAAAAAGAACAGCTCTAATACTCCTCTTTCTAAAAACTACACACATCTCAAAGCAGACAATTTATTGAATTATTATTTTTATTATTTTCACAACTGGATCCCGCATGGGCCATCCCGTCTAAGTCAAGCCTGAGCCTAGCCTTGGGATGTTCTCTAGGAATGTTTTAGGTATTGTTATTTATAGTTTACCACTAGGAAGGACAAGGGGTGAAAAGAATAAGAGATATAACTTTTACACACACAAGTGATAAGAGAATGACTAGATCAAAATCTTTACCCCTTACAGGGATCAATCACAATATAAAGATAATAATCAATAAGATAAATAATATAAGATCATCCTATAAAGGTCCTTAAAGCATTCCATCCTATAGCATTAGCGTTGATAGAAACTAGAAATTAGAGAATAACTCCTAAGTAATTCTAATTATAAGTCATAGAATACATTGATTAGTGCAAATATATCTAGCAATCATTGTTAGACTTCATATCTACACTCAAGAGACATTACTAGGGCGAATTTAGATCAAAGCTCAATTTCGCTATGTAACCAGGTCTTAATAATCCTATATTCAGGGAGTGGGCTACATAGGACTCAACAGATCTGTCACACATGTGATCTACCACTTGTTGGTCCGGAATATAGGGTGCATCCACATGTAAATAAGGTATCAGCACCACGCTTACACTCTGCCGACCACTCACCCCTTGATCGTCAGGATGAGCACTATACAAACATGAGTTTGAATATAAAGGTAATCTATCTATGCTAAACATATAATCAAAGTAAATAATGAACATTATAACTAAGAACATACAATATATTAAAATTGAGGTCATATCTAGATCAAAGATAATATTGACTACAACAGGTAAGAATTAGAATAAAAACAATAAGAATAATAAGAACTAGATTATGAACTAGATGAACTAGAACAAGAACAAGATGAACTAGAAGATAAATAATATGAACTAGAACACAAATAGATCAATAATGTTGATACAAGAGAGAAGTACAAGGCTTTACTGAGTCTCCTCGTGACACGATCTGGAATCCAACGATGCTTGTCTTCTCTAATTCTATTCTATCTAGCTATGCCTTAGAATTGGTGGAGCTCTAAGGTTATCCTTTCAAGGGACACCTCCTGACTAATTATGATTGATTCTTCTCTCTCTAGGGAGGGTCTAGGTCTGGTTATATACCCCGATGGGATGAACCACAACCCTTGGATCAAACTGACTTCAAACAACAGTCAATATGTGAAGTATAGGTCGATTGGAGCATGCCACGCGAAGAAGGCCCACTTGGCAAGGGTGAAAGCTCTAGTTTGGTTTTGGCTAATTGATGAAACCTATTTGGTCTAATCCTATTGCTAAGCATGTGTGTAGCTCATAAGAAAGGATTGAGACAAAGCCAAGTGGTGGAGCTAGCAAGGTGGCAACCATGGAGGATGGTGATGGCCACAAGCACTTAAAAGATCAAGTGCTCTACCATTGGTGAATGGCGAGAAGAAGAGGAGATATGGAGCAAAGAGGCCCGAAGGCAAAGGTATAACCTATAGGGTTCTTTGTTTTGGTGATCAAGACACTTAGCGAGTGTGATCACATTTAGGATACATAGCCGTACTATTAAGAGGAGATAATTCATGGCTTATGCGGTGTTCAAGTGCCACTAGGAGTTCTCTAACATATCGATGCTACAGACCTAGTGAGTGACTAACAAAACCCTTGGAAAATGCTTTGCAAAATGCTAACACACGTGCACAAGTGTTGTAACACTTTGTTGTTGGCACATGGAAGCAAGGGTAGAAGTTAAAAAACGAAAGGTGCTGAGTTAGGGGCATCGGACGCTGCTGGTTGCAGCATTGGACGCTGGGCCGAGCGTCCGATGGTTAACCCTAACTGCTGACAAATGTTGAAGAAGCAGCGGACGCTGGCAACGAACGCTGAGGAAACACTGTTGCAGAGTCCGATGGTGATGACATGGCGCTAGTGTGCTTTCCAGGGAGCATCGGACGCTGGCATGCGTCCGATGTGTTTTGACCCTTTCTGGAACCTCTCTGCATGGTCATCGGACGCAGGGGTTGAGCGTCCGATGTAAGGGTGCCGGTGCATTCGATGTGGCGCAGAAAGGAGCTGAAAAGAGCAGGGGCATCGGAGCGTCCGATGCCTGGCATCGGCGCGTCCGATGTCACATTAATCGTGGCACGAAGGTAAATGACCGTTGGGATCTGACGGACTGAATTCATAGCAGAGGGACATGTGGTGCTCATCGGAGCATCGGACGCTGGGGGAGCATCCGATGGCCCCGACACCGGCGCGTCCGTTGCTTGGGTTTTTAGCCCAACGACTAGGCTGTTTTGTGTGGCCTATTTAAGGGGCTTGGCCGGCTCACTTGGAGCCTCTCTTGCACATTTTTGATTGCTAAGCATACTAGTTAGCATTGGAAAGCCTCCCCACTCATCTCCAAAGTTGATTTGATCATTTGCTTGTGAGATTGAGTGATCTAGTGCATGATTTGAAAGAGTTCAATCTAGTGGCACTAGTTCTTCGCATCGCCATTGAGTTTCTTGTTACTCCTGGCATTTGCCGGTGCCTAGACGGCTTGGAGGCATTGAGGTGGTTGATTGGCAAGATTGGTGATTGTTCTTGGCCACCACTGTCCGTGATTGTGAGAGGTTTTGGAGCCTCACCTCGCTGGAGCGGCAAGAGGCATCCTTAGTGGATTGCTCGTGTCATTGAGCTACCTCACTAGCGGTAGATTCTTGTGGCGCTCTTTGTGAGCTTGGCTTTGTCCTGATTAGCCACCTGATCACCTTGTGTTGGTCGACACAATGGGGAGTAGCATGCCGGCAAGCACTTGAACCTCGGGATAAATCTTGGTGTCCCGGGTGCTTATTGTGATTGGTCTTCATATTCACATTCTTGGTGATTGGCATCACAAGTGGATTTCACCGGTGATTGGCCCTCTACTAGACGATCCCGAAGGCTTGGTGAAACCACTTCTATATAGCTCGTTTACTTTGTGTATTTACTTTGAGCTATTTCATTTGTGTAGATACTATTACTTGTTGTATATCTTTTATCATATACCTTGTATAGTGAGATTGTGATTAGCTTGCCTAATTTATCTTTTGCACACACTTGTTTATCTTAGATCAACTTGATCATAGTTGTGCTAGAGCTAGCTCTTTTATTCCGCATAAGTTTGTAGCTCTACTTGATTGTGTGACATAGAAATATTAGGTAGAATTGTTGGATAGGTGGCTTGCAACACACTATTAGGCTAGCGCAAAAAGCTTCGCCATTTGTCATACTAATAGTGTTTGCTTAAGTGATTTTATAGATTTTTAATTAGTCTATTCACCCCCCTCTAGCCAATTTGGAGCTATCAAGTGGTATCAGAGCTGTGGTCACCGTTTGTTTGAGGCTTAACATCCTCCGGTGTTACAATGGCTCAAATCAACTATATGGGGAAGCCACCACATTTTGACGACACCAACTTTGATTGTTGGAAGAGGAAGATGTGTGCATTCACAAGAGGAATGAATAGAAAGATATGGGATGTGATTGAGCATGACTTTGCGGTAATTGACCCCCACAAGTCGCACTCCAAGAGAAGAAGAGAAGCTACAATGGAATGATGTGGCCATCAACTTGTTCTACGAAGCATTTGATACAAAAGTCTTTGAGCAAATCAAGGACCTTGAAAGAGCAAGTGAGATATGTTAGAGATTGGAAGAAACATACGAAGGCACCAAGGCCGTGAAGAGCGCCAAGCTATATATTCTCAAGGACAAGCTTGCTGTGGCGGAACCGTCCAAATTATAAGAGCTCAAGTACCGTCTTAGCCAAATCAACTGATTTCGACTCATACTTGAACCCATATAACTCCGGTAGTCCGGAAATCTCGAAGGATTTCAATCAACTTACATCATACAGGATCACATCATTCAAGTACCACATTTGCAAGGATACAACGGTCGATGATCAAAATCAAAATTAACATCAGAGTGCGAAATCTTAAAAGTTATTACAATACTGAGTTTGAAAGTGCGGAAGCTTAAATAAGTTTGAAACACGACCACCACATACGTGGTCTAAATAAACATCATTTTTGATAACTCACTCCTCCTTTTTCAAATAGTGTGCCACCAGTAGTCTAAGTCCAGCAAAAGAAAAGGAGAAGCTTCTGGATGACCCTGCCGTGGGCCTACTCCTCATCACCCTCCACGGGGTAGAGACAGTGCTTACAATAGCTGAAGTAGACCTGGCCATCTGCAACAACGGGATAAACCCTGAGTACGGGAATGTACTCAGCTAGACTTACCCGTCCAACTGAAAATAAAAGACACCAAGGGTATGCAAGGCCTTTTGGTGGAGCGGGGAATTTACTTGCAAAAAGCCCAATTTAAGGGAAGTAATATTTAATGGTACAGATGAGCAGTCAAATTTTAAGCCTATTTCTTATTCTAAGTTTGCACCTGAACTATTACACCCACTTGAGTCTAACAATCAATAATAATACCATATCAGATTGACTTGTCCACATTTTAGTTGAACCTTAATCATCACATGGAGTTGCATCGTGGTGAACCTCGACATAGTTTCCCACTAACCGGGGGAGACGACGACTCGAATCGAATTGCAAACCAGCTGGTGAGAAACCTTCAATACAAACCCACACTTTCCCCGTCGGGTCCATGCATTGGGTAACCGCTCGATACTGTTCGTGGTGGTAATCGTCGCGGCTCACAGCACGGACCACCCAATTGGATCTAAACGATGGTCATTCCGCGGCAGATCGTGTTTTCATACTAGAGGGTGTGACACGGGTTGAGACCAGCCCGAACAGCGTCTAACCGGCTTCGGGGTCGGCGATTACGGCACCGACAACCCTAAGTAAAAGGGTGCTTTCAAAAAAGAACGAGGGCCAACATCGATACAAACCTTCACGATCCAACGGACGAGCTGCCCCCAAGTTCCGATTTGGTGCCTTGCCGTCTAGTTGACCGTATTTCATTACTACTCACGTCAACATCCACGATAGCAAATATAGCCAACCGTGATCCGGTAAATACCCACCAGGGGTATTACGGGAACATCCTTTCTTTACTACTTTATTAAGCAGGCTAAGCAATTCTACATATAAATAAATAACAGGATAACAAGGCAGGTGTAAACAATATTCAAGGAAGGGTAATGCAGCAAGTAGGATTCAATCAACTCCTATACATAATGCATCACAATATAAAATACTCAATTAAATTAATTGTAAAACTAGGAGACTTAAGATGCTCCGGGGCTTGCCTTGGGAGAAGACCGATGCCTCGTGGGAGGGGCATTCGGGCAGGTTCGTTTCTGCTGAAGGGTCGGCCTCCTAGCTCCGCGGCACCTCCTGGATCTCCGGCTCGGCGTTTACCTTTTGCTCTTGGTCGGGCTCCGGGGCTGTCGATCCTATTGCAATGCGGCGAATAAATAAATAATGCACGTGCATTTATGATGGTATGTCATGTAAACATTTCTTGCAAACCAACAAACCCAACTTGTTGAACCACTTTTGACATTGAGAAAAACACTTATTTACCACATTAAATAAAACTATTAACTTCACCATTTTCTGTTTATTTATTT
Source organism: Coix lacryma-jobi var. lacryma-jobi (assembly GCA_009763385.1). Classification (NCBI taxonomy): domain Eukaryota; kingdom Viridiplantae; phylum Streptophyta; class Magnoliopsida; order Poales; family Poaceae; genus Coix; species Coix lacryma-jobi. The sequence continues at coordinate 86,720,254 of CM019828.1, read as the reverse complement.
GAGAAAACCCTAGGTTTAAACAGCAAGTACATTTTTCTGCCCCCAGAAAAATCCACTAAAATTACAGTATGTAACCTACACTCACAGGACTTTACTGCACAAATTTCAGCAAGAGATAAATTACTGAATGGCAGATACAAAAAGATGAAATAAACTGCCCAAAAGGTACTTTGAGCTAACTTTTCTTTTGAAAAGTATCAAACAGTAGATTTCATATTTTCTCTGGCTTCAACTACCTATAACCATTTTACTGCAGAAAATTTACTGCTAAAGCATGAAGATATAAATCTACACAAAATAAACAAGTTTATTTCAAAATAAACCCTTTGAACTGCAACCCTACTGGAAAAGGGTGCAATCCTCATTTTTATATTTTTCCCAGATTTTACTTCATATATCATACTTATCAAGAGAGTTCCATGAATAGAGACATTATATTCTTTTCTGCATAAATTTTCTAAGAAAAACATAAAAAAACACATTTGTACTACAACTCCTTATTTTTCCACATAATAACCCATGTTTAGCATTTTTCTCAGCTTGAGCATAGGACACAGAAACTATATAAATTTTTCCATATTTTATTTCCACATATATTTCTCTTAACAATTATTTTAAGAAAACAACTAGAAAGTAATTTAAATCTAAACAGGTACTTTTCTACAAAATTAGGCCCTCATAAATTTTTCACAGACACATAACCTGCATAAGAAACATACACAATTTTTCCCATGAATTAATTCGACAAGAAAATATGTAATCCTATTTATTTAACAAAAAGCACATAAACTGAATTAAATAAAAATAGTGCCATAAACTGCTATCAAAAATACTTTCACATTTTTCTCTGATAGATCTACTCATGAACAAATTAACAAAACTGAAAGCGCTCCATTTGTATCACTAAAACATGCTATACAAAATAAACAAGCTTTTCCTGGAAAATAAAAGGAAAAGAAAAACGTTTGAAAACTCCCGGCTGGTCTTTCCTGAACTCGGTCCATGGGCTATGTGCGGCTGACGCGTGGGGTCAGCTGGGTCAATGGACCCACCTGTCGGTGAAAGCCGAGCAGAGGAAGGGGTTTGACCGGCGATCTCTCGCCGTCGGCGAGGTCGCCGTCGGTGAGAGTGGGCTCGGTGTGCTCGTCTCGTCAAGGCGGTTCACGTGGTGGAGTTGGTTTGGCCAGCGCGCGACCGTGGCTTGCCGGCGGTGAGCCATGGCGGACTGCAGCGGCGGTGTGGCTCGGGCAGACCATTTCCGGTGGTCGCCGGTGAAATTGGCGCGTGCGAAGGCTCGAGTGAACCCTAGGGAGGCTACGTGGCAGGTTGGTTTGGCCGGTAAAGCTCCGGAGGAGCTGGACCTCGTGCACATGGCGCGGCGGCGCTAATGGCGCTCGGCCGGGTGAGAGAAAGATAGGGAGCGGTAGCATTGAGGGTAAGGGGCGTTCTCACCTTGCCTTCGCGCGGTGAGGCCCGTCGGAGAAGTAGGAGGCTCGGCGTGACTTAGTTGACGCGCGACGGTGGCGTGCACTCCTCGGCATCGGCGGCGGCCGAAAGGGGGGCACCGCGTGCTCCGGCAATGGTGGGGCTCCAACGGTGGCACAAGCGTGCGCACCATGTGTGCGGGAAGGAGGCGAAGTGGTGTGCAGAGGGAATTGGACGGAGGAGCTCCGGCGAGGCCGGAACGACAAGGGGAAGCTTGCGGGCTCCTGATGTCCAACGGTGGCGAGCAGGGGGCGTTCGGTTCGCATTCGCGCGTGGGAGAGGAGAGAGGGGGAGCTGGCGAGAGTGAAGGCGTGCAATGGTGAGCGAGGGAGAGGAGAGTGCGGTGCTTGCGGTTTTGCTTCGGCCGGTGGTAGTGGCGGGGCCCGGCGCGGCGAGCGGCGAGTGGCGGCACGGCGGGCGAGGGCAGCGTGCAGCAGCCGAGGCGCGCGCGGAGTGGCCGCGACAGATCGCTTGCGTGATCGGGCAGAAATGATCGCACGAAGAGTGGGCGAGCAGGATTCGGAGCAGGAGAAAGCCGCCACGCAGCGATTCGGCCGGCGTACGGCGCGGCGAGCCGGTCGGCCGGTGCGCGGCCGCGCGGCGCGGCGAGCGGGAGCGGCGCGGCGTGGGTGAGCGGGCCTGGGCCAGAAAAGGCCGTGTGGGCCGGAAAGGTGGCGCGGAAGAAAACATTTCCATTTTTCTTTTTCTAGAAATTGTTTCCAAATTTAACCATTTCAAAACAGTTTCAAAAACTTAAAACTAGATTTTGACCCAAAAATAAAAGTTGCTCAAAATAATTTTCTCTACAACTTTCATATAAGACACTTTTTCTGAAAATCATTTCTCTAGCCTACACATAATTAAAGCCCATTTTGAGCCATAAATCATTTTTGTTGCCATATTTTTAATTATTAAACTATACTGAACTAGGTCAAGGTGTCAACATAGAAAGTGTTATACTCAATATTATCTATTTTATAAAATTATTTGCCAAGACAGAAGTTTATTTAAACAACCAAGTCCTATTGAAACAAAATTTCAAATAAACAAACAAAAGGCAAAAACACTTCTATGCACATGAGATGATGCAATGCATTGCTTATGGAAATTTAGTAGCTAATGTGGTTCCTAATGCAGTGCTTGACACTAGGGTGTCACAGCCCTTCCCCCTTAAAGAAATCTCGTCCCGAGATTTAGGTTACGTACCAATCTTTACAAAAAGCGGGGTAGTTTACGCGTAGGTACTCCTCGGTTTCCCAGGTTGCATCATTGGGTCCATGATTACTACAGAGAATCTTGTAAGTCTTTATTTCACGGTTGCGAGTTACTCTGGTCTTGGTATCCAGTTGTTGACACAAAATATGGCGCACTGTGTCTCACACACAGCAAGCCGAAGAAGCTGGCTTCAAATTGGGTACCCGGTCGTCTAAATCCGGAAGCGTGCCAGTCGGTTTGACCTGAAAACCGACAAGGGATAAAACCGTGAGAATAAAACCTGGAACGTGCCGGGCGAAACCAGACAGTTCCATATTTACGGCCCTGAAGCCACTTATGACGGCATATAGCTATGGAAGCTGTCTGCTAACAGGTTTAAGGGTCATTCGGCTAACTCTAAACATGAACATACGTAAACAACCGATTGCCGAATGCACGTGCACGAAAAAGACATGTTTGAACAAGTGAAAATAAATTACAAATTGACGTATAACCAAGCTCGGCTAACTAGCCGAATTGGGATCCATGAAGAAGGAACATGCAAACAAACACGATCAAACCAATCTAAAACCTGCACCTGCCGCATGATACCTAGTTTTATCGAAGCTCAAACGTGATTGACGTATATGAACCCACAACACGTAACAATCTAGATTGATCTAGTTCGGCTACGCAAGCATACGTTCTACCTATCATGCTTTGACAACAAAAAGTGTAATAGAGCCGAAGCGTACCAATCTAGATTGGGCAATAAGGTGTTACAATTAAATATAAAACATTAAAAGATAATGCAACACGTGGTAACTTAATGAATCTAATAGATCTTGCCAAATCTAATAGAGCCGATAACTATTTTTACTCATGACTTAATCCGCCGCACGATACAAGGCACAAGCAAAAACCTCCCGTCATAAGCTTAAATCCGCCGCACGATACTAAGCTTAACGAACGAGACTACTTGCATCATGGTCTAAATCCGCCGCACGATACTAGACATGATAGCAAGGTTGCCGGTACTTACGGAGGTCGACAGATCGATGACTCCTCTCGAAGAACTCGACGACACGACAAAGGACTCAAAAGGTGGCACAGGGCCGGTTTGTATTGATGTGGTTATGAACTCCTTTTTACAATAGCCGGAGGTTTATATTTATACCCTGGGCAGATAAGAGTCCTGAAGGGACTTACCTAATAATATCTAAAATAAAGGGAAATATTATATGACATGCTTACGTACGTACGTAAGGATCCTAGATGGATACGTGATATCGTAATTGCTGACCAATCCTTCGAATCTGGTCCCTTGCTTGTTTCACACGGAAATAGCTCCGACCATATACGTTTTGCACTTGCCCCTTCCACCACAAACCAATGATTTCTTTCCTATATTCTTTTCATTATCAATTGTCAAACGGCTAATAATATTTCCATTGAACTGGTCTTCAAGCTGGCTGTACGGTTCATGCCCGGCTAGTTGTAATTGGCTAATTACGTATACGTGTATGTATAGCCGAACATGTAGGTCCGTTGAACATGTACGCCGTCTTCTAGCCTTTCATTCATCGTGAAGCCATTCATGCTAAATATAGAACTGGACGTCGAGACGTGCATGCTTTATTTATATTTAAATTGCCTTCTTTGCTTGCTTGCCACATCACAACGCCACCAAATCCAACTCCTGGCCAATGAGATCAAATCCCTCTGATTCTTGAATACTCGGTTAATCTGTCACGGCCATGGTCAATTAATCTCGTGATCGACTTCTCTTGCCATATCTATTTCCCGAATGGAGTCACACCCTTGTAAAATAGCCGACCGCACAGGTAGTTGCCGAAACTCCGAAAATTAACCGACCGCTTAGCTATCTGCCGAATGCTCTTCTCACTGTTCGTTGGGTCCACCTGTCATCTTCTCAAGGTTGACCAAAATCCAGTGTTAACACCAGTATCTCTTGAGGTTGTTCATAGTATTCCAAATCTGATCGGATAGTGACATCTGGAATTTGAACTTCTTCGTGTTCGGGTACTCGAAGACATTTCTTTAGCTGCGATACATGGAACACGGGAAAGATTGCACTCATCTCTGGGGGTAACTGTACTTCGTAGGCTACTTCTCCCTTTTTAGCTATGATTCGATATGGTCCCACATATCGAGGTGCTAACTTCTTCTTAATTCCAAAGCGTTGGACCTTTCTCATAGGTGAGACTTTAAGGTAAACGTAGTCTCCTACTTGGAATTCCAAGGGTCTCCTTCGTGTGTCAGCATAACTCTTTTGCCGAGATTGTGCCGCCTTGATATGTTGCTGCACAGTTTGCACAATCTCTTCGGCATCTTTTACATAATCTGAACCGTAGAATCCTCGATCTCCCAATTCTACCCAGTTTACCGGGGTTCTGCATCTTCGTCCATATAACACCTCAAACGGTGCCATCTTTATACTTTCCTGATAGCTGTTGTTATATGAGAACTCGGCTAGAGGTAACCATTTCTCCCATGATTCCCCTGAAGAAAGCACACATGCTCTGAGGATATCTTCCAAGATTTGATTCACTCTTTCCGTTTGTCCTGCGGTCTGAGGGTGGTAGGCGGAACTCCGTACCAACTTGGTTCCTAGCTCCTTGTGTAACTGTTCCCAAAAACAAGCTATGAACTTTGGTCCTCTGTCAGAAACAATCCTTTTGGGAACTCCATGCAACCTTAGGATGTTCTGAATGTACAAATCTGCATATTGGTGTGGCCGATAGGTAGTTTTGACTGGTATGAAGTGAGCCACTTTGGATAACCGATCCACGATAACCCAAATAGAATCATGTCCCTTTTGGGTGGTCGGTAGACCTGTGATGAAATCCATACTAATCTCTTCCCATTTCCATTCTGGAATTGATAGCGGTTGTAACAGTCCGGCAGGTTTCAAGTGTATAGCTTTTATCCTGCAGCAAGTATCGCACTTCATGACATAAGCTGCAACCTCATTCTTCATCTTTGGCCACCAATACCTTGTTCTCAGATCTTGGTACATCTTACTACTTCCTGGATGGATAGACAATTTTGAATTGTGAGCTTCATTCAAAATTCTGTCTCTCAGTTCCGTATCCTTGGGAACTACTAACCTTTGATTATACCATAAAATCCCTTGCTCATCCATTTTGAAGTTCAATGAACTACTGGTTTCTAGTCTCTTCTTGATCTGACAAATTTCTTCATCGGTCTTTTGTCCTTCAATGATATCACTTTCCAGGGTACACTGTATGGTGATATTATTCAACATAACGGGGTGAATTAGGTTGAATCCATCTTCCAACAATGGCTGTATGGAGTTGCAATGAGCCTTGTGACTCAGAGCATCTGCCACGACATTCGCTTTTCCAGGGTGGTAATGCACTTCTAGGTTATAATCCTTGATCAGCTCTAACCATCTTCTCTGCCTCATATTCAACTCTGGCTGAGTGAAGATGTATTTCAAACTTTTGTGATCTGTATACACGTGGCAAAGGTTGCCCATAAGATAATGCCTCCAAATCTTGAGTGCATGAACTACTACTACCAATTCCAAATCATGAGTTGGGTAATTCTCTTCATGCGGTTGTAACTGGCGTGAAGCATAGGCTATGACTCTTCCATTCTGCATACGCACACATCCAAGTCCAATCTTGGATGCGTCACAAAACACATCAAAAGGTTCCTCCAGATTTGGTTGAGCCAACACTGGTGCAGAAATCAACAAAGTTCGCAGAGTTCGAAATGCTGCTTCACACTCTGGAGTCCATTCAAACTTCTTGTTTTTCTGAGTTAAACAGGTCATAGGCTTTGCTATCCTTGAAAAGTCCGGAATGAACCGACGGTAATACCTGGCCAATCCCAAAAAGCTACGAACCTCATGTACGCTGGTTGGCGCATTCCAATCCATAACTTCCTGTACCTTAGAGGGGTCCACAGAGATTCCTTCTTCTGAAAGGATGTGTCCGAGAAAAGGTACTTTCCTTAACCAAAACTCACACTTACTGAACTTGGCATACAACTTGTGCTCGCGAAGTCGAGTTAAGACAACTCGTAAGTGCTCAACATGGTCTCACTCATTTTCAGAGTACACCAAGATATCATCAATGAACACCACAACAAACTTATCCAATTCAGGCATAAAAACGGAATTCATCAGATACATGAAATGTGCCGGTGCATTTGTCAGTCCAAAAGACATAACTAGATACTCATAGAGTCCATATCTGGTGGAGAAAGCTGTTTTCGGTATATCCTCTCTTCTAATCTTGATCTGATGGTAACCTGACCTTAAGTCAATCTTGGAGAACACTTTTGCCTTAGATAACTGGTCAAACAAGACGTCGATTCGGGGTAAGGGATACTTGTTCTTTACAGTTACTGCATTCAAAGGTCTATAATCCACACACATTCTCAAAGTTTTGTCCTTCTTTTTCACAAAGATGGCAGGACATCCCCAAGGTGACGAACTAGGACGTATCAAACCCTTATCCAAAAGCTCTTGCAACTGGGTTTTGAGCTCTGCTAGCTCGTTAGCCGGCATTCTATATGGCCTCCGAGAAATAGGTGCCGTTCTAGGAACTAACTCTATAGCAAACTCCACATCTCTATCTGGTGGTAGTCCTGGCAACTCATCAGGAAAAACATCTGGGAACTCGCACACTACCGGGATCTCGGCTATCTGCTTTGCCGTGATATGGAACAACACTCCTATCTCATGGGGGTTTTGGGGTAACTTGAACCGGAAAGAAGACCCACTCCGGGGACTAACCATGGAAACTACTCGCTTTGCGATGTCAAGATTGACCTTCCAGAGTTTCATTCAACCCGTACCCATGATTACATCCAAACCTAGACCAGGGATTACTATGGGATCCACTATGGCCTTTTTATCCCCAAAAGTCATTTCCACTCCTTTAGCCATTTTATGGGCGGAGAGAACAGCTCCGGCGGAACTTATCTGGTAACCCCGATCCAACTCTACTAACTCAAGGTTACTTCTCATAACAAAATTCTCACTTATTAAAGAATGCGATGCTCCAGAATCAAACAACACAACTGCGGGGTATTGGTTAACAAGAAACGTACCAGCGGTGATAGGCTCTCCTTCTGGCACTTCCTCAACGGTGGTGAAATGCACATTGCCCGTGCGGGGTCGAGGCTGGGTGTACTGCTTCTTCGGCTGGGGGCACTGACGCGACAAATGTCCAGTCTAACCACAGTTGTAACACGGCCCGATCACATAAGGGGTCTTGGGACCTCCTGAACCTCCTGCCTTTGCCTTGTTCTGCATGAGGGGAGCAGTGTAGGGCTTCTGGAAACTTGGACGAGGGCGGTTGGTGGTTATCTTCCTCTGCGGGGGATGGAACCTTGCTCCTGCAACCGGCGGGCGATACGGGGTGTGTGCTCCGAATGGGGTCCTCTGCTGAGACGAACCTCCTTCATTTGCACGTTGGCGAGTCTCTATCGCCAGCCTGCTGTCATTGGCCTCTTGGTTCAGGCAGTCACTGACGAAGTCGCTGAAGGTGGTGCGGTGACTGTTTCCCATCTTGGAGAGCATGGTGGCATTCATGCCACGCTTGAAGCTTGCAATCTTCTTGGCCTCAGTGTTCACGAAATCCGGGGCATAGCGAGACAGGTTGTTGAAGCTATGGAGATATTCTGACATTGAACGGGTCCCCTGGGACAGCCTCATGAACTCTGTGACCTTCATCTCCATCAGTCCACTAGGGATGTAGTGGTTGCACATCGCGGTGGAGAACTGATCCCAAGTAACAGGTGCATTGGCTGGCAGAGATGCACAGTACTGGGACCACCATAAGCCTGCAGGTCCTTCCAACATGTGGGCAGCATATTCCGCCTTGAGCTCTTCAGTCAAGCGAAATAGGCAAAACTTCTGAGTGATGGAGTTGAGCCATTCATCGGCCTCGAGCGGTTCAGTGGCTTCCTTGAATACAGGGGGACGAGTGTCCAAGAAGTCACGGTACGAGCTGTACTGGTTGGGCTCGGGTCCTTTACGCTGCTGATGCTGCTGCGCTGTATTGTTGGCGATGTTACGGAGTGTGGCCTCCATATGCCTTTGCATCTCCTCCATGTTCCTTTGGCTGCCCAAAAACTGCCCGAAGAACGCTTCTGGCGTCATCGGCGGCGGTGGAAGTGGTGGCAGATTCTCCTCCTGCCCTGACCCTTGTCCGCACTGGCTGCGGGTGTGTGCCGGCATCTGCATATCCCATTAATGAGCAATAATTAGGTGATGTCATATTGATCATGAATAAATACTGTGCTACACATAATTCAAAAATTTAGCACACGACCAAGTATAATTACTCATTTCCATAAAACATCACAGAATAATCGCTCGAAAAATAAGATGCGAACAACGGATTTCCATAAAAGGTGCTAGATCGAAATCTGGACTTTGTCCAAAAGCCGTACATGCCCTCATACAACTTAAAACATAAGACCAACACATGTCTGATTACAACAAAAGCGGCCATGATCAAGCTAAGCAAAAGAAAGAGACTCCTAGTGAAACTAGCGCTGAGGCGTCTCCGATGGTGGATGCGGCGTCATCCACATCGACGTCCATCATCGGCTTGTCAGCATGGGCCTCATCCTCCGGGGGAACGTCTGGACCAAGCACTACACCGTCCTGGGGCTCCAGGGCCTCATCTGCAGGGGCCTCGTCAGCTGCTGGGGCGGCAGCCTCCTGTGCCTGATGATGCATCTGGTGGATCGCCTCGTGGAGATGGTCGATGTAAGTCTGCTGATCATGCACCTGCTGTATCAGGTGATGGGCACCCTCCCTGAGCTGGTCAAGTGCTGCGCGGGCTTCATCCCGCTGAAAAGCTGTCGTCAGGTACATCTGCTCAGCGACGGTCCTGGCGGTGCTCTCTGCTCCTGCGGTGGCACGTGCATCGTCATGCTCTAGAGTGACCTAGTGCAACCTCTCCTGCAGTCGGGCTACCTCGGCGTCGAACTCCTCCTGCAACTTCCTCTTGCTCTAGTAAGTGGCGATGAGGGTGAAGGACACGCTCTCCAAGATGCGCTCCAAGCTCTCACATACACCCACCAAAGCTCCGGTGGCGCTCATCGCAGACGTCTCGCAGAAGAACCTCTCCTCAGCGCTCCCTGTCAGAACCGACTCCAAAGTCTGCCTCCAGTGCAATGGAAAGGGTGATCCACGAGGGAACACTCCTGCCATGGCACTAGCAAGGTCGGTGGGGAAGTGGGCGATAATGTCCTTCAACACGAAGTAAGCTGCCCTGTTGGCCCCATCCTTTGCACAACTACCCCTGGTGATCTCTGTCCATCCTGACCAGTGGGGCTTGCTAGCCAAGGCTTTGACCTTGACCTGCACCATGACCAACGAGTCCTGCCCATAGATATCCTTCTGCTAAGAATACCGGGGCTCCTGTCCTTCCTCATATCCCACTGCCTGCAGAATCCTCCAAAAGATGGTTGGCAACCCAAAGTAGGACAAGAACGTGTTCTTGGTCAACTTTGTGGCCATGTGATGACATGGGACTCCTCTGCCTCCGGTGGCCTTGCGAGCTGTCAACTTAGTCCAGGCCATCTGTAGAAACAAAAGGGTTTCGAACTCTCATGAGACGTATATTTAAGTTGGCAAATTTTATAAGGAAAAAGGAACAACTTTTAATTAAGGGGAGGCGATGCAAGTGCAAGAATATAAACATGATGCATGATCGTACTTACATTCTCACTCACTAATAATGACTCGTGAGTCCTAACGTTCTAGTCGGTGGCAAGAACGATCTCTCATGCGTTATCTACACGTTCTAATCGATCGCGTAGTTAGTGTACCTACAGAAGATTCATTTCAGCCCAAGCAAATTCCCAATGATAAAATAATGGAGTATTGGCCCATACGTACGAAAATACATAGAAGCCAATACTAATCACCATGCACTACTCCAGAAAACACACCCAACATTTGATACCCTCGTATACGCTTGCATAGAGCTTTGCATATACTTGGTATAACAACACTCACCCTAGACCGACGGTTGGACGGTCATGCTCTCATATCTCACAAAATCATTTTATGCATGTTTTCGCAATCGACGCATTCTCTTTCCCTCGAGAATGGACCAACAATTAAAAGATCCAGCATGAAGCAATATCCCTGAACCCTGTTAGCAGTTAAGCCACCTGAATCCTAGTATAGGGCTTAAGGACAAGACTGGGCACACTTAGAATTTCAAAATAGTTTTTGAAAATAGTTTTAAAATACCCATTTTAGTTCGAAAATAGCTCCTTACGGATGCAATAACTGGAACCATGCTCCGATACCAGCTGTGGCGGAACCGTCCAAATTATAAGAGCTCAAGTACCGTCTTAGCCAAATCAACTGACTTCGACTCATACTTGAACCCATATAACTCTGGTAGTCTAGAAATCTCGAAGGATTTCAATCAACTTACATTATACAGGATCGCATCGTTCAAGTACCACATTCGCAAGGATACAACAGTCGATGATCGAAATCGAAATTAACATCAGAGTGCGAAATCTTAAAAGTTATTACAATACTGAGTTTGAAAGTGCGGAAGATTAAATAAGTTTGAAACACGACCACCACATACGTGGTCCAAATAAACATCGTTTTTGATAACTCACTCCTCCTTTTTCAAATAGTGTGCCACCAGTAGTCTAAGTCCAGCAAAAGAAAAGGAGAAGCTTCTGGATGACCCTGCCCTGGGCCTACTCCTCATCACCCTCCACGAGGTAGAGACAGTGCTTACAATAGCCGAAGTAGACCTGGCCATCTGCAACAATGGGATAAACCCTGAGTACGAGAATGTACTCAGCTAGACTTACCCGTCCAACTGAAAATAAAAGACACCAAGGGTATGCAAGGCCTTTTGGTGGAGCTAGGAATTTACTTGCAAAAAGCCCAATTTAAGGGAAGTAATATTTAATGGTACAGATGAGCAGTCAAATTTTAAGCCTATTTCTTATTCTAAGTTTGCACCTGAACTATTACACCCACTTGAGTCTAACAATCAATAATAATACCATATCAGGTTGACTTGTCCACATTTTAGTTCAACCTTAATCATCACATGGAGTTGCATCGTGGTGAAGCTCAACATAGTTTCCCACTAACCGGGGAGACGACGACTCGAATCGAATTGCAAACCAGCTGGCGAGAAATCTTTAATACAAACCCACACTTTCCCCGTCGGGTCCATACATTGGGTAACCGCTCGATACTGTTCGTGGTGGTAATCGTCACGGCTCACAGCACGGACCACCCAATTGGAACTAAACGATGGCCATTCCGCGGCAGATCATGTTTCCATATTAGAGGGTGCGACACGGGTTGAGACCGGCCCGAACAGCGTCTAACCGGCTTTGGGGTCGGCGATTACGGCACCGACAACCCTAAGTAAAAGGGCGCTTTCAAAAATGAACGAGGGCCAACATCGATACAAACCTACACGATCCAGCGAACGAGCTGCCCCCAAGTTCCGACTTGGTGCCTTGCCGTCTAGTTGACCGTATTTCATTACTACTCAGGTTCTTTTCCACTGTTTACACCAGATTTTGGACCAAAGAGAATATTATTTTGTAAGCATAAACGGCTGATTTATTAAGGAAAAAGATCTGCCTAAAAATAAAGAAGCTTGTGCGGATCAAGCGTAACTAGAAGAATTCATGTAGATCAGCACAACGGGCTTCAAAGACGTGTCGGGCTCGACCAAGGAGTTCAAGTCTGAGTCATCTTTTATTATTACCTATTATGTAACCTAGTCGTGTTAGGACAGGAGTCAATCGGGTTATAAATAGCTAGAAACCCGAATTTTGTAAGACGACAATCATCCAATCAATCAACATACCGGCCACCGGCCAAAACCCTAGGAGTAGGAGTAACGTAGATCTCGGCGAGACCTTCAACCAGGCAGGGCTGCATCGGCATCGACCGACCTCCGGTTTGCTTGTAAGTTTCACCAATGGCTTGTGTCATCGTGTAATAAGGCTGCATTTGGCATCGACCAAACTCTTGTTAGGCTATGGCATGGCTAGTTATCGGTTTAAGCTCGTCTTTTGTAAGACTGTCTTGACTCTGATCAATCTCTTACTTTAGTCGATCTTGGCTAGTTATCGGCTCTATTGGTTTGGCAAGCTAATAGATTCATCAAGTTATCGATGTTGTTCTATGCTTTATTTTGTTTCCCTATGTTTTAAAGCAACATCTTGCCCAATCAAGATTGACAAAGTATATTAAGCTTAAAGGATGCTTAGTTTTGGCTATCCCGAGGTCTTCCATGCTCACAACAGAGAAAATAGCCAATTCAAGCCTTTCATTGACTATTTTGTCAATCTTGGTTGTTACATGTTGTGCGTTCGAGATATCCGGCAAAATCGTGATCTGATCTAAGAATAAATAGATTTAATCTAGCATGTGTATTACGGCTGTATTTCCGAACCCCACTGATATATATGACAGATTAAGTCTGTTTATTATAGATTTAATCATGGTTTTGACGGGTAGATCTTGTTCGTGCCTCATGGACCCTGTATCAGCTAAAATAGCCAATCCAGTTATGCTTTCTTCATAGTGTGTTCTTTTAAGTGGCTTGGAATTAATGGATCTACTCTTTGCACGAGACGTGATCTAGCTTGGTCATCATCAAGGCTGTATGGAGACACCCCACTGTTGATGTTTAAGCTTTTTTATCGATCTATTTGTTATTATGGCTATATGGAAACACCCCACTATTAATGAATAGACTTGCTCGTACAATTAGTCGATACGTTGGATTCATGTCGCTTAGACGTACACATAGATCTTAATTCTATTTACATCTTTTAAGCTCATCGGCTGTTTATCTATTATAAACACTCTTTTACATATGTCATAGCCGTTATGTTTTATATCTTTTCCAATGCTTTTCATGCAATATCCTGGGAGTTGACCTTATAGTCAATATCCTAAAAACAAGTGGCTATATCAGAGCCGTATATTTTGGAACTGTCTAGCATCAAACCGGCAGGTTCCACAATTTGACTACATTTTCTCTTCCTTGTCAATTACAGGTCAAATTGACTGGCACGCCCGAAGTCGATCTCGCTAAGAATCGGCACCACCACCTGTCGAAGGTTCAGGAGGTCAGGACCTTGCTCCGTACGCCCTCTGAGGACCGTGTGCACGAGTGTGTTGGCACGACCGACAAGTTTTCACGTCAACACATTCTTTTGGCACGCCCAGTGGGACACAATCATCTGAATCATGGCGTTCAACAATGAAGAAGTGTTGAACGTTACAATGGAGGAGCTTCCAGAGGAGACTCAGCGTTTAATAGAACAGACTATTGAGCAGTATCGACACTTGTGTTTACTGAGCTATAGCAAGACCAGAGATAAAAAGATCATTCAGAAGACTCATCTTCTGAGGGTGGTCTTGGAAGGGCATGAGGATCCAATGGTCCAAATACAACATAATGCTATGCGAGAAGTAATCAGCAAGGCCATGTCCACTACTCTGATGAATCACAATGAAGTGTTCCTCAATAGTCTTACAAATGCCATTAAAGAGGCTTTCAACTTGGGTGGTGACAAAAGAGGTCCGGCTTATACTGTTGGAAACAGTCTAGGAGCTGGAACCTCTGCTGGATCTCAAAGCAATGGTTTGAATGGCAATGGAAGCCCAATGATAATTAACCCTGGAGGCGTGACACCACAGCCAATGCAACAGCCGAATATGAGTAATAATATATACTCATTGGCTAAAAAAATAGCTCCTCATGCAAGGCGCATCACCAAGATTTCAATGCACCGCCATATCAAGGGAGCGTAGCGCCTGGTGATATTCCTCAAGGATATCATTATGTCTCAGATTATTATACCTTAGATGCTCAAGGAAATCCGGGGTATAATGGCAACACTTTCGGGGGCAGAACATCGGCTATCAAAGGCCGGTGAATCAAATTGACCAATTGATGAGTCGGGTAACTGATCTGGTTCAGAAGCAATTTGGCTTGACGCCAAAATCTACAGTGACTGGCTATAAGAAGCCATATCCAGAATGGTTTGATCAGGTTGTTCTTCTTCCAAGATATAGAATCCCTGATTTTACTAAATTCACAGGAACCGGCTCAGTAACAACTATGGAACATATAACCCAATTTCTAGTCCAGCTTGGGGAGATTGGTGACGAACCAACACTTAAAGTCAGAATGTTTCCTCTATCTCTATCTGGTTCGGCTTTTTCATGGTTTTCATCTCTGCCACCCAACTCTATTCAAAGCTGGGAAGATTTGGAGGATAAGTTTCATAAATACTTTGACTCTGGAGTATTAGAAAAGCGCCTTGTGGATTTAGTCGATACAAGGCAAGCAAATAATGAATCTGGATGCCAATATCTTCAGAGGTTCAGAGAAGTGAAGAATCAATGCTATACTTTATCATTACCAGATTCTGAGATTGTTAACAATGCAATTCGAGGACTGACACCTGCTATCAGAGAAAAAATTGGCTTTGATTGTAACAATATGGCCGATTTAGCTAAGAAGGTGGCAAATATTGATGCTCAGAATCGGTACAATCAAGTTTTCAAGCCCAAGAAAGCTTACAACACAGAAAGCCATTTCTTCCTGGAAGATGAAGACAATAATTCAAGCGATGAAAATGAGGATGAAGTTGCTACTGTGGACTGGGCTTGGAAAAACAATGAGTACATGCCTTGGGCAAAGGCTAAAAGTACCGAAAAAGATGTGAAGTATAGCTTCGACATCACTAAGGCCGACAAGATATTTGACTACTTGTTGGAAAAGGGTTAGATCAGGTTGAATGGGAATCACAATATCCCATCGGCTGAAGAGCTCAAAGATAAGAAGTACTGCAAATTTCATAATTCTGGTACCCATACTACTAATGATTGCCGAGTTTTCAGAGATATGATCCAGAGGGCTATCGTTAAAGGAAGAATAGGCCTAGAAAAAGCCAAAGGCATGGACATCAACGGCCATCCTTTCCCACAAAACATGGTAGTTCCAGCAGCTCGGAGTGAGATCAAGGTGTTGACTTCTGAAAAAGCCAAAGCAGCTGGGACAGTTGATCCGAAGAAGCAACTAACAGCCAAGGAGTATCAGGAGATGAAAGGAAAGAAAGATATTGATCAACGAGATCAACCTGAGACTTCAAAGGCTAGTGAAGCAAGAAGGCGTCCAACTGTCAGAATTTTACTGAACAAATGGCAACGTCAGAAGGAAAGAAGCCCAATGCAAAGGGAAAGGGATGAACAAGAATATCAAGAGTGGCTCGAAGAAGAAGAGTATAGGAGGTCTCATGAAGAGGGAAGACGCATCAGAGATGAAGAAAAGAATCATTGGGACTGTCCCTTCTTCAGGCATTGTTGGAATGAAGGCTTAAAACTTCCTACTCTTCGTAATTGCCCAGAATGCAGTGATCAATATCGAGAATATAGGCAGTCGAGAGACAACCGCCGATCCATACATGAACGATTGAGATTTGAAAAGACAGATCGACGCATAAAAATGAAAATGTTCATAATCGGCTTGGAGTAAGGTTAGCCGATCATGATCATCCTTGGCAAGAAGGGCAATGGTGTCCTGGTGGCTTGACCAAAAGCCAGAAGAGACGGGTTCAAAGGTTAAGAAACGATGAAATCCAAAAGAAGAAACCCAAAGTCTGGCAAGTAAAAAAGATAGCCGATAAGGGTGAGTCATCGGCTAATATTGTTGCTCTATTCATGTTACCTGCTGAATTTAGATCTTTTGACCATGAAGAAGAATCTGATGGTGAAGAAGAAATTGCTCAGTGGATCTATCAAGCAGAAGAGGCCATGTTTCAAAAACCCGAGAAACATTCCCATTTGAAAGCTTTATATCTAAAAGGGTTTGTCGATGGGAGGCCTCTGAACAGGATGCTAGTTGATGGAGGGGCAGCTGTTAATTTAATGCCATATGCCACTTTTAGAAAGCTTGGTAAGACTACAGAAGACTTGACTCAGACCGATATGAGGTTGACCGACTTTGCCGACAACGTATCGGCTACTAAAGGTGCTATATGTGTTGAGTTAACGATTGGTAGCAAAAGTATGCCGACTACTTTCTTTATAGTCGACGCAAAAGGATCCTACAGTGTGCTTCTTGGAAGGGATTGGATCCATGCCAACTGTTGCATCCTGTCTACCATGCATCAGAATGTAATTCAGTGGATCGGCGACACCGTGGAAGTGGTACCAGCCGATTCAACTGTTAGTGTTGCTTATTCAGATCCTGATGTTTGGAATTTTGACAACATCGAGTGCTTTTCCAGGAGGATTCTCGAAGAAGACTTTCTCAAGACGATTGACGAAAGTCAACAGCCGATCCAAGCAGTCGGCTTTAAAAAATATATTTAAATGGATTGTGCAATCAATGAGGATGAGAGTAAGATGGGTAAGGGTTTCACATCGGCTGATGAACTGGAAGCAGTTGATATTGGAAATGGTGATAAGCCGAGGTTAACATACATCAGTGCCAAGTTGGATCCTAAGTTTAGACAAGAGCTCATTGCATTGTTGAAAGAATATAAAGAATGTTTTGCTTGGGATTATTCTGAAATGCCTGGTCTTGATCGATCGTTGGTTGAGCATCGACTACCTATTAAACATAGGAGTCGGCCTGTAAAACAAGCTCCAAGGAGGATTAGAGCAGAAATTATGGTTGATGTGAAAACAGAAATCACTCGGCTTTACGAGGCTAACTTCATTCGACAATGTAGATATGCTGAATGGATATCTAGTGTAGTCCCTGTGTATAAGAAAAATGGAAAAATGAGAGTATGCATTGATTTCAGGGATTTAAATAAAGCTACTCCAATGGATGGCTACCCAATGCCAGTCGCAGATATGTTAGTCGATGCGGCAGCAGCACATAAAATGATTAGTTTTATGGATGGCAATGCAGGGTATAATCAAATTTTTATGGCAGAAGAAGATATACATAAAACTGCATTCAGATGTCTAGGCGCTATAGGCTTATATGAGTGGGTGGTCATGACTTTTGGGCTTAAAAATGCTGGTGCAACTTATCAGAGGGCTATGAATTATATCTTTCATGAGTTGATTGGCAGAATCGTGGAAATTTACATTGATGACGTGGTTGTAAAATCCAAAGATCATCAAAAGCATCTTAAGGATCTCAGAGACTCTTGAATGCGCAAGGAAACATGGCTTGAGGATGAATCCCCACAAGTGTGCATTTGGGGTGTCAGCTGGTCAGTTTTGGGGGTTTATGGTGCATGAAAAAGGAATCGAAGTTGGTCAAAAGAGTTACGATGCAATTGACAAAGCAGTACCACCAACCACAAAAACTCAATTACAATCTTTGATTGGCAAAATGAATTTCATCAGGAGATTTGTTTCAAATCTGTCAGCTAGAATTTTGCCGTTCTCAGTTTTGTTAAAGTTGAAGGATGATCAAGAGTTTAAATAGGGAGATGAGCAACAGAGACCATTCGATGAAATTAAAGAATATATGAAGTCTCCACCAGTTTTGATTCCTCCTCAAAAGAACAAACCTTTCAAGTTATATGTGTCGGTTGATGATCATACAATTGGATTGGCCTTAATGCAAGAATTTGAAGGCAAGGAAAGAGTAGTGTTTTATCTCAGCAGGAGGTTACTTGACCCAGAAACGAGGTATTCTCCTATTGAAAAGTTATGCTTATGTTTGTATTTTTCGTGCACCAAACTTCGACATTACTTATTATCTTCTGAGTGCACGGTGGTGTCAAAGTTTGACGTAATTAAGCATATGTTGTCTATGCCTATTCTAAATGGGAGGATTGGTAAATGGATTCTTGCATTATCAGAATTTGATCTGAAATATGAATCGGCTAAGGCAGTTAAAGGTCAGGTAATAGCCGATTTTGTTACTCATCATCATGAACAAGAGATTAAGACTTTGGATTTTACTCCATGAGCTTTGTTCTTTGATGGTTCCAATTGCAAGCAAGGTGGAGGCATTGGTGTTGTTCTTGTTTCTCCTCAGGGAAGAAGTTTTGAGTTTGCTTTCTCAATTAATCCAACCTCCACTAATAATCAAGCTGAGTATGAAGAACTTCTCAAAGGACTTCAGCTTTTGTGTGAGGTAAGGGCCGAGACTGTTGAGATTTTTGGAGATTCTCAATTAGTGATTAATCAGTTGCTCGGCCTATATAAATGCAAAGATGACATTTTAAGGAAGCATTATGATAAGTGCCTTGAATTGCTTGATTCTTTTTCTTCTGTTGTCATAAAGCATTTTCCTAGATGTCAGAATCAAGAAGCTAATCGATTAGCTCAAAGTGCTTCTGGATATCGGCAAATTGTTGAAGTATTAGCCGATGAGATTGCCGATGGTGATGATTGGAGAATTGAAATTATTGAATACTTAAGAAATCCATCACGATAGGTATCCAGGAAGTTGAGATATAAGGCTATGGAGTTTGTCCTTCTTGATGATCAACTTTATCATAAAACAATCGATGGCGTACTCCTTAAATGTATCAATCAGGAGGAGGCCAAGGTTCTGATGGGGGAAATTCACGAAGGAGTGTGTGGAGCACATCAATCTGCTCATAAGATGAAATGGATAATCAGAAGAGCAGGATATTTTTGGCCAACTATTTTAGAAGATTGTTTTAAATACTATAAAGGATGTCAGGAATGCCAGAGGTTCGGTAATGTTCAAAAATCTCCAGCATCAGCTATGAATCCAATCACAAAGCCATGGCCATTTAGAGGTTGGGGAATAGATCTGATTGGCCAAATATTTCCGGCATCTAGCAAAGGACACAAATTTGTGTTGGTAGCAACTGACTATTTCACTAAATGGGTTGATGCTGTCCCTTTGAAGGAGGCTTCATCGGCTACCGTAATTGAGTTCATCAAAGAGCATATCATTTATCGGTTTGGTGTTCCTCAAACCATTACTACAGATCAAGGAAAGATGTTTGTATCAAAAGAGTTTGAGGATTTTGCTGCCAGCACAGGATTTAAGTTGATTAACTCGTCTTCATATTATGCTCAAGCTAATGGATAGGCTGAAGCTTCTAATCAAATTTTGATCAAAATCATTAAGAAGAAGGTTAAGGAGCATCCAAAAAAGTGGCATTCGATACTCAGTGAAACCTTGTGGTCCTATTGGATGGCATGCCATGGTGCAACTAAGTGTTCACCATATGAGTTGGTTTATGGTCATGAGGCTGTATTACCTTGGGAAATTAACATAGGATCTAGGAGAGTATTGCAGCAGAATAATTTGAAGGCCAATGAATATAAACATCTCATGATGGATAACCTTGATGATTTAAACTTTCATCGGCTAAAGGCTTTAGAAAATATTAGAGCTCAGAAATTGAGAGTGGTTAAATATTATGATCAAAAGGTCAGAGAGAAGAAGTTTAATGAAGGGGACTTAGTTTGGAAAGTCATTTTGCCTATTGGAACTAAGGATGGCAAATATGGTAAATGGTCACCAAATTGGGAAGGACCCTATCGGATTACCAGATGTGCTCCCGGCAATGCTTATTTCTATGAGACTCTAGAAGGTATCAAATACTTCAGGGAAGTTAACGGGAAATATTTTAAGAAGTATTACCCTAGTATCTGGGTGGATCAGTTATAACCAGTTGATCTGATCAGTGATTAATGTATCGACATTAGGTGTTCAATTGACAGCCGATACTGATGTCTCGCCTTCAGAGCAAAAAATAGCCGATGCAATCGGAGCATCGCCTTCAGTCCAAAAATACGAGATCAAGAATCATTGAAGTTAAAAGACCTCGATGGGTCTTATCACAAGGAGATCATAAAGGAGCAGAAATTTCATTATATTCAGGAAAAGGTTTATTTACAGAAGCTTGGTCCTAGTAAACTACTCGAAGACCTTATCTACTATAATTATAGAAGGGGTGGACTCTGCTATTTCCCCGGCCGCTCCATCAACACCATCGAAGTGCACTTCCATGGCGTGACTTATTTCCGGGGTGACTTCGAGGCCACCCAAGTCTTGGCCAGTGTAGGCCTGGGCAGCTCCAAGAGCCATGGTAGCGCCATGGCAGATGCCGTGAAGGGTGACCTCATGTACCCTTGTGGGGATGTTGGTCACCCTCTCCGTGACGCTGTCACCGGCGGCGTTCACGGAGTTGGCCGCCTCATTCCCCGCCTCCTGAAGGGCCTCCAGGCGCACAGTCAGGTCTACAGAGTAAACGAGATACATCAAGATTGAGCAAAGGAAATCCGATCAAATGAAATTTCTTCAGGAAGAAGGAAAATACCGGCGACACGCGCATCGGATTCTGCGCACTGTTGAACCGCCCGGGAGGCCCTCGCCTCTGCCTCCTCCAACGCCTTTTGGAGTTGGGCGATGTGGTCTTCAAGGAGGCAGTTCCTGATGGTGGCCTCGGAGTGAAGGTTCCGCATTTCCGTCATCTGACGGTAATGGCAGGTAGCCATCGACTCAGAGTTGCTAGAGGAGGGGTTTTCGGAGACCGACTCCATTCCAGGGGGAGGTGCCAGAGCAGCGGCAGCGTTGGACGGACCTTCGTCAATCCTAGATGAAGATAGTAGAAGGAATCAAGTCAAACTCTGAGAAAAACAATGAAAAAGACGGAATCGATTAAGGGAAAACGTGCCTAATACGGCGCTGAGGGCGATAGCGAGAATTCACTTCTTCCTCTGGGGGCGCTTGCCGCGGTTGTTATCCGCCATTGAAAAGAAAGAAGGAGCTTTGGGTGAAAAAGAGGGTTTTTGATGGAAGGCAAAAGCAAGCGAAGAATGTGTTCTGAGTGTGACGGAAGATGGAGATGAAGGGGAGATTTATATTGGGAAATTGAGTCTCAGAAGGGGAAAAGATGTCGTTTCGTACGATGTGTGCAGAGTACTCGCGTGGGATGTTAAATCATAACACGGTTTTCAAGAGAAGAGCAGCCGTCTCGCATTGATCGTCAAGATACTATTCAGACTGTTTAAAATATCGAAAGGGAAGAAAGAAAAGGACTCAAAATTTTGGAATAAAATAAATTTCATACCAAAATTGAGGGGCATGTGTTTACACCAGATTTTGGACCAAAGAGAATATTATTTTGTAAGCATAAACGACTGATTTATTAAGGAAAAAGATCGGCCTAAAAATAAAGAAGCTTGTGCGGATCAAGCGTAACTAGAAGAATTCATGTAGATCAGCACGACGGGCTTCAAAGACGTGTCGGGCTCGACCAAGGAGTTCAAGTCTGAGTCGTCTTTTATTATTACCTATTATGTAACCTAGTCGTGTTAGAACAGGAGTCAATCGGGTTATAAATAGCTAGAAACCCGAATTTTGTAAGACGACAATCATCCAATCAATCAACATACCGGCCGCCGGCAAAAACCCTAGGAGTAGGAGTAACGTAGATCTCGGCGAGACCTTCAACCAGACACGGCTGCATCGGCATCGACCGACCTCCGGTTTTCTTGTAAGTTTCACCAATGGCTTGTGTCATCGTGTAATAAGGCTGCATTTGGCATCGACCAAACTCTTGTTAGGCTATGGCATGGCTAGTTATCGGTTTAAGCTCGTCTTTTGTAAGACTGTCTTGACTCTGATCAATCTCTTACTTTAGTCGATCTTGGCTAGTTATCGGCTCTATTGGTTTGGCAAGCTAATAGATTCATCAAGTTATCGATGTTGTTCTATGCTTTATTTTGTTTCGCCATGTTTTAAAGCAACATCTTGCCCAATCAAGATTGACAAAGTATATTAAGCTTAAAGGATGCTTAGTTTCGGCTATCCCGAGGTCTTCCATGCTCACAACAGAGAAAATAGCCAATTCAAGCCTTTCATCGACTATTTTGTCAATCTTGGTTGTTACATGTTGTGCGTTCGAGATATCTGGCAAAATCGTGATCTGATCTAAGAATAAATAGATTCAATCTAGCATGTGTATTACGGCTGTATTTCTGAACCCCACTGATATATATGACAGATTAAGTCTGTTTATTATAGATTTAATCATGGTTTTGACAGGTAAATCTTGTTCGTGCCTCATGGACCCTGTATCGGCTAAAATAGCCGATCCAGTTATGCTTTCTTCATAGTGTGTTCTTTTAAGTGACTTGGAATTAATGGATCTACTCTTTGCACGAGACGTGATCTAGCTTGGTCATCATCAAGGCTGTATGGAGACGCCCCACTGTTGATGTTTAAGCTTTTTTATCGATCCATTTGTTATTATGGCTGTATGGAAACACCCCACTGTTAATGAATAGAATTGCTCGTACAATTAGTCGATACGTTGGTTTCATGTCGCTTAGACGTACACATAGATCTTAATTCTATTTACATGTTTTAAGCTCATCGGCTGTTTATGTATTATAAACACTCTTTTACATATGTCATAGCCGTTATGCTTTATATCTTTTCTAATGCTTTTTATGCAATATCCTGGGAGTTGACCTTATAGTCAATATCCTAAAAATAAGTGGCTATATCAGAGCCGTATATTTTGGAACTGTTTGGCATCAAACCGGCAGGTTCCACAATTTGACTACGTTTTCTCTTCCTTGTCAATTACAGGTCAAATTGACTGGCACGCCCGAAGTCGATCACGCTAAGAATCGGCACCACCACCTGTCGAAGGTTCAGGAGTTCAGGAACTTGCTCCGTACGCCCTCTGAGGACCGTGTGCACGAGTGTGTTGGCGCGACCGACAAGTTTTCATGTCAACATCCACGATAGCAAATATAGCAAACCGTGATCCGGTAAATACCCACCAGGGGTATTACGGGAACATCCTTTCTTTACTACTTTATTAAGCAGGCTAAGCAATTCTACATATAAATAAATAACAGGATAACAAGGTAAGGCAGGTGTAAACAATATTCAAGGAAGAGTAATGCAGCAAGTAGGATTCAATCAACTCCTATACCTAATGCATCACAATATAAAATACTCAATTAAATTAATTGTAAAACTGGGAGACTTAAGATGCTCCGGGGCTTGCCTTGGGAGAAGACCGATGTCTCGTGGGAGGGGCACTCGGGCAGGTTAGTTTCTGCTGAAGGGTCGGCCCCCTCGCTCCGCGGCACCTCCAGGATCTCCGGCTCGGCGTTTACCTCTTGCACTTGGTTGGGCTCCGGGGCTGTCGATCCTATTGCAATGCGGCGAATAAATAAATAATGCACGTGCATTTATGATGGTATGTCATGTGAACATTTCTTGCAAACCAACAAACCCAACATGTTGAACCACTTTTGACATTGAGAAAAACACTTATTTACCACATTAAATAAAACTATTAACTTCACCATTTTCTGTTTATTTATTTGAGAAAACCCTAGGTTTAAACAGCAAGTACATTTCTCTATCTCCACAAAAATCCACAAAAATTACAGTATGTAACCTACACTCACTGGATTTTACTGCACAAATTTCAGCAAGAGATAAATTACTGAATGGCAGATACAAAAAGATGAAATAAACTGCCCAAAAGGTACTTTGAACTAACTTTTCTTTTGAAAAGTGTCAAACAGCAGATTTTATATTTTTTCTGGCTTCAACTACCTATAACCACTTTACTGCAGAAAATTTACTGCTAAAGCATGAAGATATAAATCTACACAAAATAAACAAGTTTATTTCAAAATAAACGCTTTGAACTGCAACCCTACTGGAAAAGGGTGCAATCCTCATTTTTATATTTTTTCCAGATTCTACTTCATATTTCATACTTATCAAGAAAGTTCCATGAACAGAGACATTATATTCTTTTCTGCATGAATTTTCTAAGAAAAACACATTTGTACTACAACTCCTTATTTTTATACACAACAACCCATGTTTAGCATTTTTCTCAGCTTGAACATAGGACACAGAGACTATATAAATTTTTCCATATTTTATTACTACATATATTTCTCTTAACAATTATTTTAAGAAAACAACTAGAAAGTAATTTAAATCTAAACAGGTACTTTTTCTACAAAAGCAGACCCTCATAAATTTTTCACAGACACATAACCTGATAAGAAACATACACAATTTTTCCCATGAATTAATTCTACCAGAAAACATGTAATCCTATTTATTTAACAAAAAGCACATAAACTAAATTAAATAAAAACAGTGCCATAAACTACTATCAAAAATACTTTCACATTTTTTTCTGATAGATCTACTCATGAACAAATTAACAAAACTGGAAGCACTCCATTTGGATCACTAAAACATGCTATACAAAATAAACAAGCTTTTCCTGGAAAATAAAAGGAAAAGAAAAACGTTTGAAAACTCCCGGCTGGTCTTTCGTGAACTCGGTCCATGGGATATGTGCAGCTGACGCGTGGGGTTAGCTGGGTCAATGGACCCACCTATCGGTGAAAGCCGAGCAGAGGAAGGGGTTTGACCTGCGATCTCTCGCCGTCGGCGAGGTCGCCGTCGGTGGGAGTGGGCTCGGTGTGCTCGTCTCGTCAAGGCGGTTCATGTGGTGGAGTTGGTTTGGCCAGCGCGCGACCGTGGCTTGCCGACGGTGAGCCATGGCGGATTGCAGCGGCGGTGTGGCTCGAGCAGACCATTCCCGGCGGACGCCGGTGAAATTGGCGCGTGCGAAGGCTCGAGTGAACCCTAGGGAGGCTACGTGGCGGGTTGGTTTGGCCGGTAAAGCTCCGGAGGAGCTGGACCTCGTGCACATGGCGCGGCGGCGCTAATGGCGCTCGGCCAGGTGAGAGAAAGATAGGGAGCGGTAGCATTGAGGGTAAGGGCGTTCTCACCTTGCCTTCGCGCGGTGAGGCCCGTCAGAGAAGTAGGAGGCTCGGCGTGGCTTAGTTGACGCGGGACGGTGGCGTGCACTCCTCGGCGTTGGCGGCGGCCGAAAGGGGGGCACCGCGTGCTCCGGCAATGGTGGGGCTCCAACGGTGGCACAAGCGTTCGCACCGTGTGTGCGGGAAGGAGGCGAAGTGGTGTGTGGAGGGAATTGGACGGAGGAGCTCTGGCAAGGCCGGAACGGCAAGGGGAAGCTTGCGGGCTCCCGGTGTCCAACGGTGGCGAGCAGGGGGCGTTCGGTTAGCATTCGCGCGTGGGAGAGGAGAGAGGGGGAGCTGGCGAGAGTGAAGGCGTGCAATGGTGAGCGAGGGAGAGGAGAGTGCGGTGCTTGCGGTTTTGCTTTGGTCGGTGGTAGTGGCGGGGCCCGGCGCGGCGAGCGGCGAGTGGCGGCACGGCGGGCGAGGGCAGTGCGCGGCAGCCGAGGCGCACGCGGAGTGGCCGCGGCAGATCGCTTGCGTTATCGGGCGGAAACGATCGCGCGGAGAGTGGGCGAGCGGGATCCGGAGCAGGAGAAAGCCGCCACACGGTGATTCGGCCTGCGTACGGCGCGGCGAGCGGGCTTGGGCCAGAAAAGGCCGTGTGGGCCGGAAAGGTGGCGCGGAAGAAAACGTTTCCCTTTTTTTCCAGAAATTGTTTCCAAATTTGACCATTTCAAAACAGTTTCAAAAACTCAAAACTAGACTTTGACCCAAAAATAAAAGTTGCTCAAAATAATTTTCTCTACAACTTTCATATAAGACACTTTTTCTAAAAATCATTTCTCTAGCCTACACATAATTAAAGCCCATTTTGAGCCATAAATCATTTTTGTTCCCACATTTTTAATTATTAAACTATACTGAACTAGGTCAAGGTGTCAACATAGAAAGTGTTATACTCAATATTATCTATTTTATAAAATTATTTGCCAAGACAGAAGTTTATTTAAACAACCAAGTCCTATTGAAACCAAATTTCAAATAAATAAACAAAAGGCAAAAACACTTCTATGCACATGAGATGATGCAATGCATTGCTTATGGAAATTTAGTAGCTAATGTGGTTCCTAATGCAGTGCTTGACACTAGGGTGTCACATTTGCCACCTTAAAGATGCAAGAAGATGAAAGCATACCGGAGATGTTTCACCGGTTGCAAGTGATTGTGAATGACTTGAAGGCTTTGGGAGAAAAGGTTGAGGACAAGGATTTTTCTCACAAGTTATTGAGATGCTTACCACCAAGGTTTGATACTTTGGTGACTATCCTTGTGAGGGAAGGATTAGATATGGTAACCCCAAACCAAGTACATACCGTGTGGAACGGGATGGAGGAGCCCAAGAGGAAGAGAAGAAGAAGAAGACCGTGGTATTCAAGGCTTCATCCTCCAAAAGCAAGAGCAAGGGCAAAGCAAAGAAGAAAGAAAGTGATGATGAAGCTTGCACAAGCTTAAGTGAAATGGATGATGAAGAAATGGCTCTCTTTGTGAAGAGGTTTGGAAAGTTCATGAAGAAGAAGGGCTATGGAGCAAGAAAGAGAAAAGATGCAACCAAAAGCACAACTAAAAGGTGCTATAGATGCAAGAGCAAGGATCACTTCATTGCGGATTGCCCATACTCTAGTGATGAAGATGATGATAACAAGAAGAGCAAGAAGAAAGACAAGAAAGAAAAGAGAGAAAAGAAGGAGAAGAAGAAGGAAAAGAAGAAGGGTGGTTCCTATGTTGTGACATGGGATAGTGATGCTTCCTCAAGTGATGATGATGATTCTAGTGATGATGAGAGGAAGACCACCAAGAAGAAGGCTATGGCTAGTCTTGCTATCTCAAGCAAGCCTTCTATCTTCAACACTCCATCGACATGCTTCATGGATAAAGCCACTAAGGTATCATCCGATGAGAGTCACAGTGATAGTGATGATGATGAGGAGTATTCAAAGGAGGACCTCATGAGCATGCTACAAGATGCTCACTCTTACATTGAGACTAAGAGGAAGGAGTGCAAAGAATTGCGCAAGGCCAACAAGGCTCTTGAGCAATCCTTTGATGAGCTCAAGTCTACTCATGAGAGGCTAGAGGAAGCCCATGAGAAGCTTGATCAAGCTCACACTAGGCTTAAGGAAGCCCACTCCTCCCTCCTTGATCAAAGTAAGATTGAGGATGTTGTAGAGACATGCAATGTAGGAGTTACATGTGATATACTTGATGAATCATTTTATGCTCCTATTATTGTTGCTCCCACAAATGCATCATCATCATCTAGCTCAACTAAAATGCCTACTTCTACTACTTGTGATTCATCATTAGTGGTAGAGAATGAGAACCTTAAGAACAAAGTTGTTGAGCTCACTCATGCCTTAGGCAATTCCTATGGTGGAGATGCCCGCTTGCTAAAGTACTTGGGTAGCCAAAGGTGTCCACTCAACAAGGAGGGACTTGGCTATACCCCCAAGAAGGGCAAGGCGGCTTTTGCTCCTCACAAGACTTGTTTTGTGAAGAGCAATGGTCGGTTTTGCCATAGTTGCAAGCAATCCGGGCATATAGAGCAAAATTGCTTTAACAAGAACAAGAACAAGAACAATGCTCATGTTTCATCTATTAGACTTGATTCTTGTTATATGCTTACAAAGGGGACTAATGGTGTGAAGGCTTAGTACATTGGTGCACCCATGGTTGGCCCAAAGAAGATGGCAATTTGGGTGCCGAAGAGCTTGGTGACTAACCTTGGAGGACCCAAAAAGATTTGGGTACCTAAAAAGAATTGATCTCTTTTGTAGGTAAATTATAAAGCGGGAGGAAGGCATTGGGTGCTTGATAGTGGGTGCACTCAACACATGACTGGAGACGGAAGAATGTTCAAATCAATCAACACTAGTGGCAATGATCATGCGGATGCTATTACATTTGGTGACAACAAGAAAGTCAAAGTCAAAGGCTTGGGCAAGATTGCAATATCCAATGACTTGAGCATCTCCAATGTACTATTAGTGGAATCACTCAACTTCAATCTATTATCCGTGGCACAATTGTGTGATTTGGGATTCAAATGCATATTTGGTGTTGATGATGTGGAGATAGTGAGTGTTGATGGAAGTGACTTGGTGTTCAAAGGATTAATATATGAGAACCTTTATTTGGTGGACTTTGATGCTACTGAAGCTCAATTGACAACATGCTTATTCACCCAATCAAGTATGGGTTGGCTATGGCATAGGCGCTTGGGACATGTTGGAATGAAGCAACTAAAGAGGCTTGTGAAGCATGGCATGGTGAGAGGGCTAAAAGATGTTCATTTTGAGAAGGACAAGCTTTGTAGTGCATGCCAAATGGGAAATCAAGTTGGAAACACTCATCCAAATAAAGGAATGATGAGCACTACACATGCACTTGAGTTGTTTCACATGGACTTGTTTGGACCAACAACATATGCAAGTATTGGGGGAAACAAGTATGACTTTGTGATAGTGGATGATTATACAAGATACACATGGGTCTTCTTTCTCGTTGACAAGAGTGAAGTGTTTGGGATATTCAAAACCTTTGTCAAGAAAAGCCAAAATGAGTTTGATAGAAGAATCAAGAAAGTGAGAAGTGATAATGGAAGTGAGTTTAGAAACACAAGAGTTGATGAGTTATGTGATGAGTTTGGAATCAAGCATCAATTCTCGGCCAAATATACACCTCAATCCAATGGGATAGTTGAAAGAAAGAACATGACACTCATTGATATGTCAAGATCTATGCTTAGTGAATGAGAACATATATGATGAATGATTGACTTTGATGAGGAAGGTTTGAGGCTTTTCCCGGTTGAGTCATTATTTGCTATGCGCTTGATGTTTATGACTAACCGGTGGCGTTGAGTTGTGTGTGTTTACCGAGTTGGTGTGCATGTGCAACATGTGTCTCTTGGCTGTGTTGATGTGCAGGTGTTGAGCTCAGAGACAGTGGTCGATGGCGAGGTGAAGGTCAAGTAGAGACGTGTCATGCCGACGGACCGGGAGCGGTGAAGGATGGGCGTGCCGTGCGGCAGATGTGCCATGCCGATGGACCCAGAGCAGTGAAGGTCGGACGTGAGACTTGGACCGACGGACCAAGAGGCCAGAGGACCAGCTGTGGTAGCTGGCACTTGGCATCGACGAGTTAGAGCACATGGGGATGTGTGATGCATCGGCCGAGCCAGGAGAAAGACTGTAGCAGAACCGACCAATTTATACCAGATTAAGCACCGAAATCTCCGCCTTCGCAAAGATTATCAAGTACTTAAGCTCGTACAAACCCGGTAGTCCAGAAATCTCGAAGGATTTGAAATCATTTCAACATCAGCCAAGATCGTAATAGTTCAGTGAACATGCTCACAAGTTACATCACAGTTGCACATAGTTCAAATACATCGGAGTACGAAACAATATTACAAACCATAGTTTGGAAACAGTAGCGGAAGCAACATAGTTTTAAACATAACTTCGGATTGTTCTCAGTACAGTGCCATCAGTCTGATCAGGTCCACAAAAGCATCAGATAAGATAAGTGGTGACCATGCCCATGGTCTAGTCATCTCCCGTAACCGGGTACAGACAGTTCTCACAGTAGCCATAGAAGCATTGGCCATCTGCAACAACAAGGGAATAAAACCCTGAGTACGAGAAGGTACTCAGCTAGACTTACCCGTCATAAACCAGAAATAATGAGACACCAAGGATCATGTAGGCTATATGTGGGGTTGGCTACACATACCCTTTGCATGAAAGCTTTTTGTAAGTAAAACTTGACTGAGGTGTTGGCAGTCATTTTTAATAATTAATTCTACCTTACTAGATTTGCACCTGATCTATAACAAGCGCTTGACTAATTATTCAAGCAAGAGTGACTATTTTATCAATAGCCTTCCAGATTCCATACCATAACCATATTCAGTTCCATAAGTTCTACGGGCAATGATCTATAGTCAACTGCTCACTGTCCAGGAGCGATGGCGATAATAATCGATTCCTACCAGCTGGGGATAAAATGTCTCACACTCGCCCTTTCACACCATGCCAGGTAGCTGTCGGCTGCCACTCAGGAGATTCGAGAACACAACGCACGGGACGGCCATGGGCCCTTCTACATCGGGGGTTATCTCAGTGCCAGGTCGCTCAAGCTATAACTGCCCACGGTCATGCCAGGTCGATCAGGCCCTGCCTGCCCTCGGACCATGCCAGATTGTTCAGAATAGTTGCCCACGGTACAGCTGAGGCCCTGGGTGTTAGGCGTCAACATCTCCATCACCGGCTCGAATAACCTTACTCGGCTTCATGGGAGGCACGCACACCTGCTCCATTAAGTGATTGACGCGTTCAATTTGACTGAAGGGACATTTCCCGAAACGGGTCCTATGCGACACAGACGGGAGGCTACTAGCACACAGGACCCATGTCCTGCTGCTCTTACATCCCGTCCGGTCTCAAATTAATTATCACATGATTATCTCCATGATAGCACAGGCTAATCATGATCAGTATCCACCTATATGCGGGGGACAGGAAGTCACCCGACTTTTACCGGTCTAAGCAAGACTAAGCATATAACGAACTTAATCCTAACAGGGATATCAAGATAATATTTGTAGTGGACAAGGTACGGTAATAATGCATCAGCGGTAGCAATCAATTCTTATAAACCTAATGCAACAATCATTATCAGGTAAATTTGTAAACCATTTGCAAACCATAGGAGTTAAATGCTCCGGGGCTTGCCTTTCTCGAAGTCAGACGGACGGTGGTCGCGACACTCGGGCAATTCCTCGACGTCGGCTCCTCCGGTCTCCTCGGGCAGAATCTCCTCCTGGCTTGGCTCTTCCTGCTGCGGTGGGTTCTGGGTCTCTTCTACCGATCCTGTATGATGCATAATGTGTATAAATAGGATGAATGCACATAGAATGCAGATGGGATGCGACAGGGTTAACAACAATTTGGGAGATAAGCACATGTTGTCTACTGCATTCTCTTCAACAAGGTAGTCAACATCATCTAATGATTTTGAAAGACCTTATCATCTAACAGTCATTTAACTTTCCTAATCAGCCAATTAAGACACTTAATTACCACCACATTATCTACTTATTTATTTTATTCAACATCTACTTACTTGCCTAAATAATCTATTTAAACATGCTTATAACAGCAACCTATCACAAATAGCTTCAGAAAAATCTACAAAAATTATGTCAGGTTACCAATATAAGATTCTAGCCACTGTTCAATTTTCAAGCCATTCAAACTTAAACTCTATCCTCTATGAAAAAGACAAATAACATGATGAAAAGGTGCTTTGAACTACACATCCTAGCAGAAAGTGTCAAACAATAAATTTCACATTTTTTCTCTGAACTTCTTAGCACAAGAGCAGTCCACAAAAATTATCAGGTTCATATTCCTTATATTTTAATTACTACAAATTATACAAGAAAACAACATTTAACCATTTTAATTGTTGCTGCCAATAAATTCCACAGAGTATCTTCACATTACATTTTTCCCAGAAACTACTTATCCACACAAACCTAACAAAATTGGAATCACATTTTTTTTGAGCTACATCAAATTAGTTATGCATTTTCTAAGTTAACAGCAAATTCCTAAATTAATTTAAACTGCACATAAAAGCATCACAAAATATGCATTTAACATTTTTCACAAGTAGCTCTATTCATTCTTAACACAACAAAATTTGTTTCATAGCATTTGGACTTAAAATGATTCTTGCATGAATTTTTGAAGCTTTTAAATCATTTCTGCAAAACTAATTTAAAAGAAAACCCGACCTAAACTGCTACGGGTACCCCACTTCATACACCAGCAGACACAGGGCAAAACGCTAAATGCACCCGGCTAACCCGAGTGCCCGCGTACCCGGACTTCTCTCCTTCTCTCTTCCACTCACTGCCAGTGGGGTCCACTGGTCAGGTGGCCCACACGTCGGTGGTCAATTGGACCCACGCGACAGAGGCACAGTGCATCCGCCGGTGTTGACCGGCCCTCGGCTCGCCGGCGGCGAGGTTTCCGGCGCAACCGTCTACACCACTGGACTCACCTTCGCGAGGCGGACACGGTCGGCTAGGTCTCCCGGCCACGGGTTCACCGGAGCAAGCTCGACGGCGACAATGGCAGGGCGGCAGTGCGACAACTCGACGGCGGGGCTTCGCCTGGCTATTCCGAGGCTCGGCAACGCGGGCATAAGCTCAAGCAAACCCTAAGCTACCTACTAGGGCAACTATCGAGCCTTGCCGACCTCGGCATTGCCCGGCGCCACGCACGACGGCGGTCCGCGGCGGACATGGCCGTGGCACGGCTCGGTTCCGGTCAAAACACGGCGAGAGAAGGGTCTCCATCTAACCCTAGGTAACTACGGAGGTAGAGGAGGTGAGAACGAGGCTCGGTTGGAGATGGTTTGGCCAGAGACGGCCGGACCAAGCTTTGGTCGCGGCGGCAGCCATGGCGAGAACCCGAGACTGGCACTCAGCGTTCTGCCGGCTAGAGAGGACAAGAGGGGAAACCAACCCGTGCTGGTGAAAGAGGAGGTTAGGGCGGAGAGGTTGGCGGGAGGAATCGAGCGGTGGTGCGTTGAGCGGTGAGCAATCGCTCACCAGAGTTCGGCGGGCGGCGGCGGTGTTGCGAGCTGGAGAAGATGAGCCGTGGGAGGAGGTGAGCGCGCGAGTGAGAGAGTGAGTGAGAGGCTCGGCTGACTCGTGCGCGAAGTGGAGAAGGCAAAGGTGGGCTTGGCAGCGGGTGCATTGCACCTGGCCGGTTCCCGTCGGCCCGCTCCGACCGGCGCGGCGACGGCCAGGCATCGGCGGCCACGCGGAGGGTTGGCAGAGGGGGACAGAGAGATGCTGTCGGCTCGGCACAAACCACGGGCGACGGCGAGCGGCGGTTTGGGCAGCGGCGAGGCGGTCTCGCGCGGCAGTGGCGGTTTCGCCGGCGTACGGGCAGGCGGCGTGCGCGCGGGGGGGGGGGGGGGGGGGGGAAGAAAGGGGGCTGACAGGTGGGTCCCACTAGGGTATAAACTAAAGAGGTTTTTGTCTATTTCTTTGTTGCTCCATAACTCCCAAACTAAGCCAAATTAGGAAAAGGTCCTAAAAGCAAAGTTGCTTAGAATTTTGCAAGGAACAATTCATCTTTAAGGCTCAAGTCCAACTTCTGCTTAGAAAAGGAATTTTACTCCTAGCCCATTTTTCTAGTGCAAGAAATAACATTTAAAAGACTTTTTCTGAAAAAGTGCTTTTAAGCAAAGTTGTTCCTTTCATCAAGATCTACAACTTTGGTTTAAGGCACTTGGTCAGAAATAGAAAGTAAAATATAGCTATACTAGAAGCTAAGCAAGGACTTAAACATTCATACACACAAATGCACATGAAATGATGAGATGCCATGCTCATGCTATGTCAAGTTATGCATTTAGGGTTGCTTAACACCTAGGGTGTTACAAAGACGATGGCGTTGTGGCACTTGGCGGGAGGTCGGACACGGGCTTGCGTGCGGCGCAAGTGCCGTCGGCCGAGTCAAGAAGGAAGGCGAAGGCGTTGTGCCCGGCATGGAGGCTGGACATGCATCGGCATCGGTGCCGGTGGTCGGGGTGTGCGAACCACATCCCATCTACGGTGCGGGTTTGGTAGCTGAGCCTCAAAAAGCTACCATCGACGGTTTCCAGGTTTGGGCCTCAAAACCTGGGGTGGCAGGTTTCCGAGTTTGGGCCTCAAAACTCGAGGTGGACGGTTTCCAGGTTTGGGCCTCAAAACCTGGGCTAGCGGTTTTACCGGTTTGGGCCTCAAAACCGG
This sequence comes from Coix lacryma-jobi var. lacryma-jobi, assembly GCA_009763385.1. Classification (NCBI taxonomy): domain Eukaryota; kingdom Viridiplantae; phylum Streptophyta; class Magnoliopsida; order Poales; family Poaceae; genus Coix; species Coix lacryma-jobi. The sequence continues at coordinate 86,685,947 of CM019828.1, read as the reverse complement.
GCGGAGGTTCCTATGCGGAACGGTCGACGCGTGGCGGCGTGGAGAGGCTGGCGCGGCGGCGACGCTATCCACGAGGAAGGCGCGGTGGTCGACGTGACGGCACGTGGCGGCATCCTGAAGCTTGCGTCGAGGCGAAGCGAAGGATGAGAAGGCACGTGGCCGTCGGATGAAAACTGCTAGGGTTGGACAGTTTTACCCCTGCGGGGTATTTGGGTCAGTGCTTCATGTGAGGGCGTTTTGGTCTTTGGACGTGCGCCTATATATAGATGAAGGGGCTGTGTTGGACAACCATCCTTGGACGGTGTCTCTCTCATTTTGTGCTTGTGAGAGAAGGCTAGGGTTAGAGGAGAGTTGGCTCTTGTTCTAGAGCTTTTTGCCATCCAAGCTTTGTGTTGCTCGGAGTGGCTTGTAGCCCGACATCGAGTGCTTAATAAATCATCCAATTCGCTGAATCCTAGGATCAAATTCGTGGTTTGAATTCGCGTTTTGAATTTGTTCTTCGCATTCTTCATTTCTCCACGATTTTCCCTTCACTCGATCTCCCTCTACGCTGCGTCTTTTGCGATTCCGTTTGAATCAGATTGTTTGTTGCCATGAGCTCCTTCTTTCCACCGAAGGATTTCTACTCTAACCTCACGAGCACATAGATCGGGTCGAAATCGCATTCGTTCTTCGTTCTTCCCCCTTTTCTAGTGTTCTTTTGATTTCTCATGGATTAGTTGGTTTGGAGCGATGATATCCTAGGATTAGCTTCCCAACACATAGAAGAACACTTGGGTGGAGTTAGTTTGCAGCCTTGTTCGATTTGGTGAAGATCCAATCGATTTTGGTTTTGTTCCGTGCAGTTTTTGGGCATTCTGGACAGTGGCGGACTGTCCGCCCCTTGTTGGCGGACTGTCCGGCCATCGGGCTTGGCCAGACCCGAACAGCGCAACGCGCACTGTTCACGGTCATTTTGACCGGCGGACAGTCCACCGTATATGGCACGGACAGTCCGCGAGTCGAGTAGAGGCTGTTCAGCAGCTTTGCTGTTTTGGGACTTTGACCGGCGGACAGTCCAGGAAGGAACCGCGGATAGTCCGCGACTTGCGCAGGGAGGGTTCAGCAGGTTTGCTGATTTTGCCTCTTGGCCAGCGGACAGTCCACCAGGGATTCGCGGACAGTCCGGGATCAGTTGTCCGGACAGTCCGGGAATTGGCTGTAGGTTGCGTTTTAGTGCGTTTGCTCTCCCGGCTTTTTGGCTTCTTTTCCGAACTTCTCGTTTGCTCCTAGAGTTCACCTAGGAACCTCTCTACCTATCTTTGCTACGTGTTAGCATAGGTATTTGGAGGAATCCTGACGTAGCCCTCCATCTACGTTTGGGAGTTGGTCTTTTAGGTAAGAACTTGATTCGGAGTTTTGGGAGTTTCGGTTTGTTCTCTTGTGTGGTGCCTCGCTGTCATCCTAGGGATCATCCACCCTCTTTCCGAGGGTCGTGGGCATCTTGTTTGATTCTGAAGCTTTTGGGGTTGATTTTGTTGGGACAGAGGCCAGGATTTCGGAAGAAATTTTTAGGCTCCCATTCACCCCCTCCTCTGGTCGCCTTGCTTTAGCATTTTCGGTCCTTCAGTGAATACAATGTGAGTGATTCCTTTTGGGTCGAAGCAATCAACACGACATGCTATTATAGCAACCGACTCTATTATCACCCTCTATTGAAGAAGACACCATATGAGCTCCTCAATGATAGAAAGCCGAACATTGCTTCTTTCCGGGTCTTTGGATGCAAGTGCTATATATTGAAGAAGGGCACAAGACTTGGAAAGTTTGAGAAGAAGTGTGATGAAGGGTTTCTACTTGGTTACTCCACTACAAGCAAGGCATATAGAGTGTGGAACAACACAACAAGAATAGTTGAAGAAGTCCATGATGTTGAGTTTGATGAAACCAATGGCTCTCATGAAGAACAAGATAATCTAGATGATGTGAGAGGAACATAATTGGTGGAAGCTATTAAGAACATGGACATTGGTGATATAAGGCCAAAGCAAGTGATTAACATTGAAGATGACAAAGATCAAGTGCTCTCTCCTCCAACCATGCATGGCAATGATGTTGCAAGCTCTAGTGGTTCTCATGATCAACAAGATACTAGTAGCTCTCAAGTGGCTCATCCAAGTGAAAGTGCAAGTGCCCAACCACAACAAGTGCTCCAACCAACACATGTTGCAAGCGATCATCCTTTGGATCAAATTGTTGGTGACATAAGAAGAGTTGTGCAAACTAGATCAAGATTGGCATCATTTTGTGAACACTACTCATTTGTATCATCTATTGAGCCAACCAAGATTGATGAAGCTTTGATGGATGTTGATTGGGTAAATGCAATGCATGAAGAATTGAACAACTTTACCCGCAATGATGTTTGGGAGTTTGTGGAAAGACCAAAGAACAGAAATATTATTGGTACAAGATGGGTCTTCTGGAACAAGCAAGATGAGGATGGCATTGTTATAAGAAACAAAGCAAGATTGGTTGCACAAGGGTACACTCAATTGGAAGGAATTGACTTTGGAGAAACCTACACACCGGTTGCTAGATTGGAGGCCATTAGAATCTTACTTGCATATGCTTGTTCTCACAACATCAATCTCTATCAAATGGATGTCAAAAGTGCTTTTCTCAATGGATTCATAAATGAGCTAGTGTATGTTGAGAAACCTCCCGGATTTGAAGACTTAAAGAAGCCCAACCATGTGTACAAGCTCAAGAAGGCATTATATGGGTTGAAGCAAGAACCAAGAGCATGGTATGAAAGATTGAGGGATTTCTTGCTATCAAAGGGTTTCAAGATGGGAAAGGTCGACACCACTCTCTTCACCAAGAAGATTGGAAGTGACTTGTTTGTGTTGCAAATCTATGTGGATGACATCATATTTGGATCAACCAACCAAGACTTTTGTGAAGAGTTTGGAGAGATGAAGGCTAAAGAGTTTGAGATGTCTATGATTGGAGAGCTTAGTTACTTCCTTGGTTTACAAATCAAGCAAATGAAGAAAGGCACATTTGTTAGTCATGGCAAGTACATCAAGAACATGCTCAAGAAGTTTGGGTTGGATGAAGAAAAGGGAATAACCACTCCAATGGGCACAAATGGACATTTGGATAGTGACTCTAGTGGTGACATGGTGGATCAAAAGTTATATCGATCAATGATTGGAAGTTTACTCTATGTGACCGCATCAAGGCCGGATGTCATGTTTAGCATGTGCATGTGTGCAAGGTTCCAAGCTTCACCAAGGGAAAGTCATTTGAAGGCAACCAAAAGAATATTGAGATATTTGAAGCACACTCCAAATGTTGGACTATGGTATCCCAAGGGCTCTCAATTTGAATTGATTGGATACTCGGATTCTGATTATGCGGGATGCAAGGTGGATAGGAAGAGCACATCGGGCACTTGTCAATTGGTTGGAAGATCACTTGTCTCATGGTCATCAAAGAAGCAAAATAGTGTTGCACTCTCTACCGCCAAAGCCGAATACATATCTGCGGGTAGTTGTTGTGCACAATTGCTATGGATGAAAGCTACATTACAAGATTATGGAGTCAAGTTTGGACAAGTCCCATTGCTATGTGATAATGAGAGTGCCGTCAAAATAGCCACCAACACGGTTCAACATTCAAGAACAAAGCACATTGATATAAGGCATCACTTCATTAGAGATCATCAAGCAAAGAAAGACATATCTATTTAGAGTGTGGGCACCGATGATCAACTTGCCGATATCTTCACCAAGCACTAGATGAGAGAAGGTTTTGCAAGCTAAGGAATGAACTGAATATCCTAGACTTCTCCAACATGAGTTGAATGCACCCCCACTTATGACATGCCTCTCCTCCAAGAAAGCAAAGGTGAAATTGTTTGGCATGTGCATTCATTCTTATTAGGTTGTGCTCTAGTTCATATAGCCATCACATTGCTTATTTAGGCTCATTCATGGTAAATCAAATGAATTTGAAGTGTATATGGTACCACTTTTGCTTCTATGTTTGATTTGTTCTAGTGGTAGCATATAACTTGTTTGTGAGCTTGTAACTCTAGTGTTTGATCTAGTAAGTGAGCAATGAGTGTTTAACCGACGTGAGTAAGATAACCATTGCAAGATGTGTGAAGAAGCTTACTCTAGAGCAAACCGTGTTAAGTATCTTATGCTCATGCGCTAGATTAAGCCACAACTTGACTTAGTTTGATCCCATCATGCTAATCTCATGGTAAACGTTGTCTCCTTTCATTCAAACATGCCCCACCTTTTATGATAATTGTTGACAAAGGGGGAGAAAATGCTACAAAGATATGCTAATGAAAGGGGGAGGACAACTAAAACAAAGATAAAAGAGATATGCTAAGTAAGCTTTCAAGTGGGATTGGTGCTTGAACTTAAAATTTGAGCATACAAATAGGGGGAGCAAGCTCATAAACATGTATGTTGCATTTGAAATATGCATATTCATATGTTTGATTGCATTGCATAAGCTATTTATTTTGATATTCATACTTATGTGGTGAATGCTAGTGTTAGAACATGATTGATGATATGACTTACTAGCATGTATAGGTCTACAACTAGACATATTTGTTTTTCAAGTGGTTCAAGAGCCTTATTATTATGTTGATCTCACGGGGTTCTTGAGTTTTGATGTATGTCTAGTGATAAATGGTGCTAAGGATGGTATAACATGTGTACTCCGATTGGTATCACACTTCAAAGGTCCATTCTTATGCCTTAGCATCATCATTGGTAGTATTGCTCACCCACAATTCATATCCATACATATGTGCCAAATTTAGAACCAAACTCATTAGCACATATGTAGGGGGAGCTAATACTATCAATGTGGTTACTCAAATTTAAATCACATATCTTTGTATAGGTTGTCATCAATTACCAAAAAGGGGGAGATTGAAATCCCTAGTTTGGTTTTGGCTAATTGATGAAACCTATTTGGTCTAATCCTATTGCTAAGCATGTGTGTAGCTCATAAGAAAGGATTGAGACCAAGCCAAGTGATGGAGCTAGCAAGCTGGCAACCAAGGAGGATGGTGATGGCCACAAGCACTTAAAAGATCAAGTGCTCTACCATTGGTGAATGGCGAGAAGAAGAGGAGATATGGAGCAAAGAGGCCCGAAGGCAATGGTATAGCCTATAGGGTTCTTTGTTTTGTTGATCAAGACACTTAGCGAGTGTGATCACATTTAGGATACATAGCCGTACTATTAAGAGGAGATAATTCACGGCTTATGCGGTGTTCAAGTGCCACTAGGAGTTCTCTAACATATCGATGCTATAGATCTAGTGAGTGAGTAACAAAACCCTTGGAAAATGCTTTGCAAAATTGCGAACACAAGGTTGATATGTGCCCTTGTGGTTCCTTTCCTGAGTGATGAGTGATCGGTCAACGGGCAACATGTCTCTTAGCTGTGTTGATGTGCAGGTGTGGAGCTCGGAGACAGTGGTCGAAGGTGAGGTGAAGGTCAAGTAGAGACGTGTCGTGCCGATGGACTGGGAGCGGTGAAGGGCGGACGTGAGGCTTGGACTGACGGACCGGGAGACCTGAGGACCAGCTGTGGTAGCTGGCACGTGGCATCGGCAAGCAAGGGGACATGGGGATGTGCGGTGCATTGGCCGAGTCGGGAGGAAGGTGATGGCGTCGTGACACTTGGCGGGAGGCCGAGAAGGAAGGCGAATGCACTGTGCATGGAGTGGAGGTTGCACATGCTCCGGCATCGGTGCTAGAACTCGGGGTGTGCGAACCACATCTCGTCTACAGCGTGGGTTTGGTAGTTGAGCCTCGAAAAACTACCCTCGACGGTTTCCGAGTTTGGGCCTCAAAACTCGGGGTGGCCGGTTTCCGAGTTTGGGCCTCAAAACTCGGCATGGACGGTTTCCAGGTTGGGGCCTCAAAACCTGGGCTCGCAGGTTTCTGAGTTTTGGCCACAAAACTCAGCCGGAGGACAGGTTTCCCGGTTTTAGCCTCAAAACCGGGGGAAGGCCCAGGTTTCCCGGTTTCGGCCTCAAAACCAAGGGGAGGTCCAAAAAGGACGGTCGACGCATGGCGGCGTGGAGAGGCTGGAGTGGCGGCACAGCTATCCGCGAGGAAGGCGCGGCGGTCGACAGGGCGGCACGTGGCAGAATCCTGAGGCTTGTGTCGAGGCGAAGCTAAGGATGAGGAAGGCGCGTGGCCGTCGGATCATCAACCAGCAGAGTTGGACCGGGATACCCCTAGGGTTGGCCGCTTCGCTCTTGTATCTAGGAGTAGAAGGGGACTATTGCACTTAGGCTCTAAATAAGAGAGGCACCCCTCCTCTCTCCTTATCCTTGCAGTCATTTGTTCCTGAGCTTTCTCTCTCTAGCCCCTGCTTAGGTTCTAATCATACCTCGCTGCAAGCGATCCACAGAGAGACTCCAATCATACCTCTGTGTTTTGGGATTTTGAGAAAGTGAGACCGTAATCTCACGATTGTCTCGTGTGGTAGCCACATGGTTGCAACCCTGGATTGATTCGCGTCTTGCTCTAGTGTTCTTCGCGTTTTCGGTTTTGCCTTCACGAAGTTTTGGTCGATTCTCCCTCTCCGAGGAACGGTTTTTGATTCTACTTGAACACACCTCTTCTAGGTCGTGAGGCGCATCTCTTCACCGAAGGAACCTGTCTCAAACTTCATGAGCTAGTAGATCGGCCGATTTTTGTGTTGGATCGGTTTTCTCTTCATTTTCCCCAAATCTCTACAATTCACCGATTTGGAGTTAGGTTCGAGCCATGATCTCTTAGGAGTAGCTCACTAATATCCTTGTGACCTCTCAGATCGAGTCCTAGTCGTAGAGCTCTTGATTTGGAGGAGATTGGGTTGAATTGCCAAAGAATTGTGCAGTTTTCGGAGGCATCGGACGCTGGTCACGGGAGCATCGGACGCTGCTGTTCATAACATCGGACGCTCAGGTGACACGTGTCAGTTCTGGTGATTTTGAGTGGACATCGGACGCTAGGCATCGGACGCGTCCGTTGGACATCGGACGCGCCGAAGCCTGAGCATCGGACGCTGACTTGTTACTCTAGGAGCGTCCGATGGTCATGCAGTAAGGTTCTAGAACTGCTCTGTTCACATCGGACGCGTCCGCCAATTTGGCATCGGAATTAACGCACACCTCTTACATAAGAGTTTATATATCAACATCTAACACACACGCGAACTGAACAAACACACAATTTAAACAAGATACAATATGGCTGAAAACAAACTGCTTACACTGAGCAACATCATGTGCGTGGTCACCCCGCTCCAGCGCTAACACCAATCATTCCTGCCATGCCTTTGTTTCAAACTTGCTGCATCTCCTGCTTCTCTAGCTTTGACACAACTCAAGTAGCTTCGATGAACAATAGCTTACACCAAAAATCTCCCCCTTAAGCTATATGTTCACTAAGATCTCGAACACCCAGCAAATGTCTCATGACACCAAGTTTGACAGTCAACAAAGGCTTTGTCAATGCATCTGCCTTCTGCTCTATGGTACAAACCCTTTTAACCAATATCTACCCACGTTCAATACACTCTCTGATGAAATGATATTTGATATATATGTGCTTACTTCGCCCATGGAACACATGATTCTTTATCAGAGCAATAGCTGAATTGTTATCCATAAACAATGACATTGTTCTTGTCAGCTCACTCAGCAAAACTCACAGCCACAACGCCTATTTAGCTGCCTTAGTTGCTGCCATAAATTTAACTTCACAAGAGTATAGTGCCACTGTCTTCTCCTTGTGAGAATTCCAAGTCACCAGCCCTTCATTCAGATAGAATGTCATCCCACTAGTGCTTCTTCTCCCCACCAGATCACCACCTCACCCACTAACACTTCATCAGTCCCAACTTGAGTATACACCAACCCAAACTCTGTTGTTCCTCTCAGATATCTCATGATTTGTTTAACAACCTTCATATGCTTGGTTGTTGGCTTTTCCATAAACCTGCTTGCTATCCCAATAGAGAATGAGAGATCTGGCCGAGTGTGCAGCAAGTATCTCAAGCAGCCAATGATCCTCCTGTACTCAGTTGCATCACCCCTCTCCCCCTATTTGTCTGCATCAAGCTTAACACCAGGGTCCATTGGGAACTTTGTAGGATTACAATCTGCCATCCCGAACTGTGATAACACTTTCTTTGCATAGCTTGACTGCTTGATTGTGACATAGTCCTCACACTTCTCAACTTCAATCCCAAGATAAAATGACAATAAACCCAAGTCACTCATCTCTAACTGTGAAGTCATCTGCTTCTTCAAAACTGTAATCTCTGATGAATCCTCACCTGTCACAATCAGGTCATCTACATAAACTCCGAGTATCACTATACTCTTCTCAACTCCCCTCCTGTACACAGCTGGTTCACTTGCACACTTGCTGAAGCCAAGCTGCCTCAAACATTTGTCAAGTTTAGTATTCCAAGCTCTTGGAGCTTGTTTTAGTCCATACAGAGCCTTGCTCAATTTCAGAACCAACTTCTCTCTACCTTTCTCAACATAGCCTTCTGGTTGTGCCACATACACCTCCTCTTCTAATTCACCATTTAGAAAAGAAGATTTGACATCTAGGTGATGAACATGCCACCCTCTATTAGCTGCCAGTGCTAGAATCAATTTGATTGTATCTAGTCTTGCAACTGGAGTAAAAAATTCTTCGAAATCAACACCCTGCTTTTGTACATAGCCCTTGGCAACCAATCTAGCTTTGTATTTTACTACATCACCATCATAATTCCTCTTAAGCTTATAGACCCACTTAAGTCCAATTGGTTTCTGTCCTGGTGGCAAAGTGACTAACTCCCATGTTCCATTCCTGCAAATTGAGTGCATCTCACTGTCCATGGCTTCCACCCATTCTAGGTTCCCAACTGCATCTCTGAAACATGAAGGTTCTTCCATTACTACAAGCAATGCAGCTATTTCCACTACATCCTCTTCTGTATCAGATTCCAAAACAATCTCTTGAGTGTGTTGGTAGACATCATTCAGACTCCTAAACCTCTGTGGCTCATCTCCTTCATCACCATGATGATCTACTTCCATCTCATTTGATTCAAGTCTGAGCCCTGAATCAAAATCTATGGTGATGCACTCTGTGCCCCTATTGTCGGATTGTGAACACTCCCTGACACACTATTTGCAGCTGCTGATCCAGTGCTATTCCCAGTCACTATATGTTGTTCACCACTTGATACTCCCCCAAAATCATTCAAATGATGATCCTTTTGAGTATCCATATCACCAACACCTCTCATTGCACACTGATGAGAGAATTCACCACTCTGCACCTCCACTATCTTTGAAAAATCAACATCTTTTGCAGCTTCCTAGCCCCATTTATCTGTTTCTTCAAACACTACATCCCTACTAACCACAATTCTATTAGTGTTAGGATTGAACATTCTATGAGCTTTGCGGCCATCTTCTATGCCAAAATAAACAATTGGCACACTTCTGTCATCCAGTTTCTTCAAGTGTGGTTCCCCTGGCCTGACATGTCCTTTGCATCGAAAAACCCTTAGATGTCCAAGATGAGGCTTCCTGCCATTCTAGGCTTCATAAGGTGTTCTATTACCCATAGGTTTGGTTGGCAATCTATTCAAGAGATACACTGCATGTCTGACTGCCTCTGTCCAAAACCTCCCAGGTATGCTCATACTTTTCAATAGTGCTCTTGCCATCTCCATCACAGTCCTAGTCTTCCTCTCTACAACCCCATTCTGTTGTGGTGAATATGGAGTTGTAAAATGGCACCTAATACTAGCTTTTTCACACACACCTTGAAAAGAGCTAGTTAGAAACTCCCCACCTCTGTCAGACCTCACCACCTTGATAAAATTTCCAATACTATTCTCAACTTCTGCTTTGTACTTTGCAAAAGCCCCAACTGCCCGATCCTTGGTTTTCAATGCATACACAACACACCACCTAGTACAATCATCAACAAGCAGCATAATGTACTTATTGCTAGCAGGAGTAGCTGGAGTGATAGGACCACACAAATCAATATGCACTAATTCAGGTGGTTCATCTGCTCAACAATGTGTTGAATGTGGGAATGGATGTCTAGTTTGCTTTGGAGCCAAGCAATGCTGACATACTTGATCAGGATGCTGAATCAGTGGAACTCCCCCAACCATCTCTCTGCCTACTAGCTTCTTTAATGCTTGAAAATTAATATGTCCCAATATACTATGCCATAACCATGCATCATTACACAAGCTAGCCAAGAAACAAACAGGTTCAACTGGTTTCAATTCAATTTTGTACAATCTATTTGCAGTTCTCTACACACACATGATCAGTCTAGGTGGGTTCTTCTCTAAAACAGTTATCTCATCATCATCCAAAACTGCATGATGCCCAATTTCAGTCAGTTGTCCAAGACTAATGAGGTTAGCTCTAAATTTTGGTATGAAATAAACATCATCTAGCACCCACTGATCCCCATTTTCCCCCTGAAACAAAATTGAACCTTTCCCCTGAATATCAACACCAGACCCAACCCCAAAACACACCTTACTAGTGACTAAAGGGACGATTTCTCTGAATTTGTGTCAATCGCCAGTCATGTGGTTACTTGCACCATTGTCCAGGTACCAGATCTCCCTAGTAGAGTTGCCATCACCGGTGAAGTGTAGTTCCGGATGCACCATGTTCACATTCAGAGTTACTCCACTCTGATCTTCCTGTGAAGTATGCCCATGCAGACCCAACATCTCCGTCTCTGCAAGTAGCATTGACGGCTCCACTTCCACCGCCTTCACATGATGAACTTCCTCCTCCTCCCCTAGACAACGATTGGCATAGTGCCCATAGCGTTGGCACTTGAAACACTGGATATGGCTCTTATCACGTTTGCCATTCCCAGCGACTTCCTTCGCTTGATCACCCTGACCTCCTCGGCCACTATGTCCACCTCCACAACCTCAACCACGACCATGGCGGCCCACTTTTGCCGAGCCTCCCACTCAGCTTGTGTAAGTAACACATGACCGGTGTCAGATCTCGTACCACCTTCTCCCCACCTAGTACGCTCTTCGAACGCCTTTAATTGTCCCACGACCTCAGCAAAATGAAGCTTCTGAAGGTCATAAAACTGCTCTATCCCGATCACATGGATGTAACGCTCCGGCATGGTGTCAAAGAGCTTCTTCACCAGTGCAGTGTCATCCAACATGCCACCGAAGTTGTTGTATCTTACTGACATCCCCGTCAGTTTCTCGGCATACACATCAATCATCTCTTCCTCCCTCATCTTCAGCCCATCAAACTCACTCTTTAGCGTCTGCAGGCATGCCTCTTTCACTCGCTCCTCACCGATGAACCATGCCTTCAACGAATCCCAAACCTCCTTCACGGTTTTCTTTGTTGCCACTTGCATCAACAAGTTATCAGGCAGACACTAAAGATGATGAGCTCTTGCCTTCCGATCCTTCACCTTCGCCATTGCCACCGTGGTTGTGCCCTGATCGGACGACTCCCCCAACGGTTCCATAATCTCCCAAATGCCTTGATCCTCCATGATTGCCTGGACCCGGATGCTCCAACTAGTGTAGTTGGTTGCGGTGAGCGCCGGGGTAAGCAATCTGCCCTCCGCTGCCACCACCGCTCCCGCTTCGGTCTCCCATGGATAGACTTCGCATGACGCTTTGCAAGCAATTGATGGCTTTGATACCAGATGTTGATCTCAGGAACAACAATCACAAGCAAGATTACACAGTGGCTAATCCTAGAACACAAGAACATGATGAACTTGCACGAGAAACCTTGGTAACTGCCCGGAGATAAACAATGCCCCTTTTCACTTCTGATAACTCACCATACAAGAACGATTACAAACGTGTCACAAACATTATCACACACCTCTTACATCAGAGTTTATATATCAACAGCTAACACACATGCTAACTGAACAGAAACACAATTTAAACAAGATACAATATGGCTGAAAACAAACTGCTCGCACTAAGTGATGTCGTGCGCGCGGTCACCCCACTCCAGGGCTGACACCAACCGTTCTCGCCATGCCTTGGTTTCAAACTTGCTGCATTGCCTGCTTCTCCAACTTTGACACAACTCAAGTAGCTTCTGTGAACAATAGCTTACACCAACAGCCTCGTCGTCCACGTCTAGAACCATGCCTTCAGCTCCCCTCGTCGTCACCGCCGCGGCTCCTCGTGGATCTAGGAACCGTGACGGGACTTCTGATGCTCTTTTTCTTCCTGATTGTGCGAGCTTAGTTCATGCAGGCGAGATAGCGCTTTCAACATTGGTGGCTTCCTTCAGGCTAGATTAGGTGCGGCGACGATTGCTTCCTCACATGGCGGACAGTACCATGTGCCTTGCCGCCAGCTCCTTCCTTGGTACACTAATCTTGCTTATTTTCATGTTTGATTATGCAATTTTTTTGGCCGTACTTATTCTTGAAATAGAAAAATAGCAGCTCTGCAGTGAGTTTCAGCATCTTGTGTGCTGCTTTAAATAAAATTATAATTTTAAGTCATGAAACTGAACTGAGGTCTTGTTTAGTTCCCACCGCAAAAACTTTTCACCTATCACATCAAATATTTGGACACATACATGGAGTACTAAACATAGACTAAAAAAATAACTAATTACATAGATTGCGTGTAAATTGCGAGACGATTTTTTAAGCCTAACAAGTTTATGTTTTGACAATGTTGTGCTACAGTAAATATTGCTAATGACAGATTAGTTAGTCTTAATAAATTCGTCTCACGGTTTCCAGGCAGAATATGTAATTTGTTTTCTTATTACTTTATTTTTAATAGACTAAATGAGTGTCGAACATCTGATGTGACACGCAAAAACTTTTCACACCTCAACTAAACAGGGCTGGCATACATCATTTCTGTCTGTGACTAGTCAGGCTATAACTATCAGTTACAGGCTTCTTGAACATATGTCATATCTGAATGCACCACCTGATTGCCATCTTTTTTTCACCCCTTGATTTGTGACATATGTATCAATTTTTATGAAGAAGAGTTAGCTGTGAGAAGTTAGCTACCAAGTAGTTTACCCTTATTTTTCGTCCTTAGTTTTCAACATGAATTTTTTTGTTCATCTATTTTTACCAGGGATAAAGACCCCCATGCTTCTGGTGGGTTCATGAGCTATAATTACCACTTGGACATGGTTGATGCAACTGGTAGCTGTTTTCATAATGTTTGTGAAGGACCGAGAATGCAAAAGCAAGGCGACCAGAGGGGGGTGAATGGAAGCCTAAAAATTTCTTTCGAAATTATGGCCTTTGCCCCAAAAATCAACCCCAAAAGCTTCGAGCAGAATGTGATGCCCATGACCCTCAGAAAAAAGGTGGATGATCCCTAGGATCACAGCGAGGCACCACGAGAACGAACAATCCAAGACTCACAAAACTCTGAGTCGAGTTCAAGTCCAAAAACCCACTTCCGAGCGTAGATGGAAGGCTACGTTGGAATACCTCCAAATACCTATGCTAACAAGTAGCAAAGATACCTAGAGAGGTTTCTTGGTGAACTCTAGGAGCAAACGAGAAGTCCGAAGACCAAACGGAAAAGCCGGGAGAGCAAACACACTAAACAGGACAAGTCTGCGAAGTCCCGGACAGTCCGCGGGTACGGTCCCGGACTGTCCGCGGTACTACCGGATTGTCCGCGGGGGAAGGGCGGACTGTCCACTAGCAAAATCCCCAAAACAGCACTGCTGCTGATCTTGTTTTGCTCAGGCCCGGACTGTGCGCGACCTAGCATGGCGGACTGTCCGCCGTTATCTCGAGCCTCAGAACACTGAGAGAAGCAGCCACTGATCTGGCTCACGCCCGATGCCCGGACTATCCGTAGGTCAAACTGCGGACTGTCCGCGACCACCCAGGGAAGGCAATTTTGATTGCCCTTCTGTCAAATCTCCCCAAATCCGATCCAAATCAAAATCCCTCGATCCCAAACTTAGAGAAGATGATCACAAGATAGTTAGGAGACTATCCCTGAGAAATCATCTGCTCAAATCGATTCAAACTCCGGGAAATCGAAAGGGAAGGTGCAAGAACGGAAAGAATCGCCACACAACTTGAATCGACCCGATCTACTTGTTCGTGAGGATTGAGATGAATTCCTTCGATGGAAATGTTCTCCTCACATCAAAGAACAAGTTGATTCAAGTGGATTCGAAAAAGACGCAGCGAGGAGGGAGATCGAGTGACGGGAAAATCATGGAGAAAATGAAGAACACGAAGAACAAGTTCAAAACGCGAATCACAACCACGAATTCAACCTTGTCTCAAACCCACAAGACTACAGTGAGATTACGGTCTCACTTCCTCAAAATCTCAAGAACACAGAGGTATGATTAGCCGTCTCTACGGATCTCAGTAGCTACAGCAGGGATGTGGGAGAGCAGGAAACCCTAGAACGAAAATAGCAATGACAGAGATAGTTTGGAGGGAGGGGTGGCCTCTCCTAATATAGCCTAATACAATTATTCCCCTTCTACCCTTACAACTAATGAGCGGGCAGGCTGACCCTAAGGGTATTCCTGACCAACTCGGAGTGTAGTTGATCCGACGGCCACGCCCGCACATCCGGTAGCTTCGCCTCGACGCGACCTCACCCGATGCCGCCACGTGCCGCCTCGCGCCGTCCGTCCGTTTCCTAGACCTCCCCCCAGTTTTGAGGCCGAAACCGGGAAACTAGTCGTCCATCGCCTGAGTTTTGTGGCCCAAACTCAGAAACCCGCCAGCGCCCAGGTTTTGAGTCCCAAACCTTGAAACCGTCCTCAGCTCAAGTTTTGTGGCGCAAACTCGGAAACCCGCAGTACCCAGGTTTTGTGGCCCAAACCTGGAAACCATCCACCCGGTGGTTTTTCTCTGGCTCAACCACAAAACCAACGCCGTAGAGGGGATGCACCGCCTGTGCACCCCGTCCACCGACACATGTCCCCAGGTCCACGACCCGAACCACACCGTGTGCCGCAAGTCTCCGCTCGTCGCTGTCCCAGGCTGTCAGCCACCACAGCTGATGCTCAGGCCACTGGTCCCTCAGTCCATGCCTCACGTCCGTCCTTCACCGCTCTGGGTCCATCGGCACGGCACGTCTCTACTTGACTTTCACCTTGCCTTCGATCAACGTCTCCGTGCTCGACACCTGCACGACACAAGCCAAAGAACATACGCATCAAACAAGTTGACAATCACTCATCACTCAAGATCCGGCATACACCCATGTATCCGCAGTTTCAGAACAAGGGCTTTGAAAAGTGAAGTATGTGTTGTCTGTTAAAAGCTTGTAATTGTGTGTAGTGCTATTTCAGTTCTCTTAAAAGCTTGTAATTGTGTGTAGTGCTTGTTGACACTCAAAAGTGTCACAGATAAAGATGAATTTAGAACAGGTATTTGGCCTATAATATTAGGGTCGAATTTATCTTTTAATATTTCATAATTGAAAGATCGGATGTTCTAAGTCAAATGGGCCTGGTCATTTTGGGTTTCCGACCACTCATGTTATGTCCGACCAGGTGACGCTGGTCGGAGGCCTTATGGTTGTGATGAATGCTGAGTCCAACGCTAATATATAGACCCTTCTTTTGTAAGGACGATTTTGTTGATCAGTATGGGCTGATAAAGCCCATTAAACCGATTTAGTCGATTCAAGGATCGGTGAGATCAGGTGTACCTTGTCTCGTCCGGATTGGATTCTTGGATTCCATATTTTGATAGAGTTCGGATAGGAAACTTGGAGATCGTATCTGGAGATGTTTCCTATTGGGATAAGACCAACCCCCTCTATATATATGAGAGGATCTTGGCCGATTGAGGCATCCAACCCTAATCGATCAAAATCAATCTACTATCCCTTTTACCCTTTTCCTATCTCTACTTTGCAATTCGGCGTGTCTCCCGGCGAGGCTCGACGGCGTTCTAGGCGGCCTTGCTGGTCGTAGAGCAACCTCTACGTGCTTCTCCCTGACGGGTCTTCCCGGGAGGAGTTCTAGAGTTATCAACACAGGGGTCTAAAACCCTAAATCGGCTTAGACCGGTCTCTAGATCGGTTTTCGTCGGCTTAGCCAGGGTCCCCGCTGTCTCAGGTTGATCTGCAACCTCTTCGGGCGTTCTAGCCCTGCTGGTGTGTGATTCGGATCACTTCCAACGTCAACACACTTTTTGGCGACTCCGCTGAGGAAGATTGAAATTTCATCTACTACCAACATGGGCGGCAAAGACCGTGCTACTGATAAGGATAACATCATCCGTCCTGTGGGCATTGACGAGCTCCCCGACGAGTTGAAGCAACAAGCGCAGGCCAAGCTCGACGCCGTATTGAAGGCTTTCCTGGAAAGCTGTGTTGACACTTCTTAATGCAATTGCCCATAATAAATTTTAATGATCTGATTCTAGCAAAAGCCCTCAGAAATGTACAGGACACTCCTAGCATCACTTAACGTCAAGTTGTCATCCCCAACATGATACTAGAAATGTAATTCATTTGTGACACTAACTCAAAAAATATAAACAAATATTTATCCGCAAGCGCACAGATAAATATACCTGTTGTAGCAGCATTTCACCCAGGTTGTCTAGGTATCGTTATTTATATTTTATCGAGGGGAACAGTGAAGCTGGGAACAAAAGGATATAAATGTAATTTAATGGTAGTGGAGATTACTATTCATTCATTACTACTCACATGTCTAAACAGGGGTAACACAAGATAAAGATAAATAATGAATAATAATGATAATAACGGGAATTCTAGAGATAGAGCAAACTACATGGATCAAGTAGAGCAGTCAGGAGATTAATTAAGAGATTCGAAACCTAAGTTACTTCACATTTACTAAGCTTAGTGGTTACTCTAGTTAATATACAATCATTTATAGCTAATTAATCTATCATCCATGATCAAGGGACATTACTAAATTAGAATCAAGAACAAAGTAATGAATTCTAACTTGCAACCGCGTCCTACTAAGGTCTACACTCGGGGGGAGGACTACAAAGGACTCAACAGGACTGTCACTCCTGCGATCTACCTCTCGACCCGGAGCATAGGATGTATTCGCAGGTAAACTTAGCCTAAACACCATGTTTACACCAGTTTGACCACTTAACTCTATCCAGAATAAAGCTAAGCACTTTACGAACATGATCATAAACTTTATCATAATCAGATCTATATTAAATATATAACTAGAATAAACTCCAAAACTAAATAAACTGAAATATATTAAAGTAGCACAAAGTCGAATAAAGATACAAATTACCGAGTCTTCGACAACGATTCGAAGACTCAGACGAAGCTTCTAGCCGGATATGCCGACGAAGTCGCCTGCCTCTACTTGAACCTAGCTAGACTAAACTCTAATCTTGATGTAGAGCTCTAACTCTTTCTCTAGAAACCCTAATTCTCTGTCTTCTGTCTTGTCTTCTCTTCTGATCTCTGCTCTGGAGGGGGGGTCAGGGGTCTGGTTATATAGCCCTGGGTGTGGAACCGTGGCCCTTGGATCAAACCGACTTAAGGTACGGCCGAGATGCATTCTAGAGGTCGGTGGAGGAAGATTCTGGAAGGAGGAGTCGTGGGCGCTCTGGCCAGGACCGACCAGTGGGCCCAGGGGACCGGTCGGTCCCACAGGTAAGAGTCCCGGGGTGCCTCGCCTCGTGGTGTCTTCTGGTGTCCTCTGGAGTCTTCTAGAGACTTCCTGACGTGGCGGTGGAGTAATCTACGTCGGGTTCCTTCTTGGGGAAGCAATGTAGCCCGGTTTTCCTGTTTAATCCCTGGAAAATATAGAATCACCTAAACTCGTGGAATTTGTTAGTTTAAACCTCCTATTTCTATGTTGGCAATTCTTTTTGATATTTATTCAAGTATTATTGACAGTAAATAATGATAGTTAATAGATGTCAACAAACTCCCCCAAGCTAAACTTTTGCTAGTCCCTTAGCAAAACATCAGGTTCTGAGAGTAAAACTATAAATTAATATACAAGCCATCAACTGAAAACTTTCTTGGAAAGAAATTGGAAGAATTTTCATATATTTCCTTCGCCAATCTTTTACCGTAGTTTAGAATAATTGAAAGTTAGAAGCAAACAAGTCAAGTACTATATCTCAAATTCCTCATTCCAACTTTACTCCGGAGTTTTGCAAGATTTCCATAATAAAAGCTCAGAGAACCCCTGTATGACATTTTTTTAGATATATTTTTTAAGATTAAAAGCACAACTTACTAAGTCAAAGTTCAGAGCTTAGGGAGAGAAATGTCATACCCTTAGATCAAGCATTTGAATTTTTTAAATTTGTCAACTCTTACTGGCATATTATAATTAGAGGGACCATGGGCTATCATTCTTTTTCTTTTCATATTTTTATCACATTTTCTTTTCTCTTCTTTCTTTTTTTTCTGAGGTAGTCGGACACTTGTCCCTTTTTATTTCCTCCTTATCATATTTTTGCATAGTCCCATGCCTCTAACACAATACTACTTTGAAAGAGTGAATCTTTTATATTTATAGAAGCTTGATCTTTAGAGCATGATAAACCTCTCTACCATAGCTAAAAACTTAGAACAGAGCAAGCAGCCTCAAAGTATGAATCATTTATTATTAGGCTTTAGTTATTATGTCATATAGGTTCTCATCATATGTTTGAAGTTTTCAAAATTAAAATTCTAGAGATTCATTGAAACTAAGAACAAGATAAATAGCAGCTTAGACTTTTTTGTCTCTAATTCTCAACTATCCAAACTTCAGTTAAGATCATTGCTTTGAGATTTTTCAATTAAGAACTTGGAAGGAATTGTCTTGCAGTTGAGGTTATGAAAAATAGCTCTCTCCTTTATATATATATATTCTACTTCAAGATTATTTTATTTAAACATTAAACAGATACTAGCTAAAAAGCAAACAGAGGGGTACAGCATACTCAGCATACTTACCTCGGGAATAGGGGGTCCTTTCCCAAGCTAGTTTCACTCGTACGGTGGTGGCGGCTGAGGTGGATTAATTCCCATGTGTCCGAAGAGGTAACTGAAATTCTCGTTCGTCTGGGCGCTTTGATGATGTATCTCTTCAAGAGTGTGGCACATGTCTTCTTGACCCGTCTCAAGATGAGTAAGACGAGTGTCGATGCCCTGAAAGTAAGGTTCTCTGTGGTATGGGAACTGGTGGTATGGTTGGTGTTCTGGGTAACCATGGGTGGCATGGTAGGAATATGGATGATGAGTGGCATCATGAACGCCTCTCCCAGAAAAAGACATTCGTCCTCCGTGGAAGTCATACATCGTATCCTCTTCAGGATGTGGTGGAGTGTATTTGCGAAAGTTTCCTCGTCCCCATGAACCTTGTGGTGTATGTGGCTCGTAGGCGGTAGTGTCTTCCCAAGCTGGATGGTGTGATGTAGATGGTCCAGCTCATTCAAATCCTTGATAATGAGTGTAGGCCAGTCTAGATGGTGCAGCATCTTCTCCTTGATATCTTGGGCCAGTGTTTCTGGTGAATCTTTCAGAAGGGCTTCTTCCTAATCCCGCGCCAGGTCTCTGCAAGTTTAGCAAAAAGGTTTCCACGACATACAGACCAAGTGATCTGTTTGGCAACTCATATTCATTTGTATATCCCTTATATTGCATGTAGAGTTTGTTATTCCTCTTCTTTATGAGATGTGCTTGACTGAAGAAGTAGAAACCTATGACTGGTCGTGGAGTGGAGATGTACATAATATTTCCAGTTATGCTCAGATTTTTAGCAAGACGAGTAACCCAAGAAGTGATAGATATGGGGCCTTGTAGAGTGTGAATGTAAGGCCAGTAGTCTACCAGGAGTTTTACGGGTGAGATTTTAGTTTTCTTAACCATTGCATACATGAGCTTTAACTCCTCAATTCTAACAATACGACCTTCTTGCCTAGGAAAAAGAGTGAAACCTAGCCACTTATGCATCACCCTTAATGTGGGGTTGTGTATATCATTAGTGCAAGGGTGATGATCTGTTTTCTTGCCAGTAATGTCCTCCCAAAAGCTATCTCTATCAAAGTTTCTTAAGGCAACATCTAAGTCTATGGCGCAGTTTTCAGGAAAACCTAAATTTAGACTGAACTGTTTCCATGTGAGAGTGAAAGGTTCATTATACAACCTAAAGTAGACATATGTGTCATCCGAAGAGAGAGTGCAAAGAAATTCTAGAGTGAGTAATCTACAACCCTCTTTGGAGAGCTCCCAGATGTTCTCCCACCCAATATTATAGAAGACTAGATCGAACTCATAGTCCATACCTGTGTCTCGAAGAAATTGTGAATCAAAGGTAGGAGTATGGGTGTACTCTTTGTCGCGGCAATGCCTGAACATGTCCTTCTCGTAGGCTGTCTGGAGCTTGATGTGCCTTTCATGAAGAAGATCACGTGGCTCAGACCGGCTCGTGGTAGAGGATCGAGGCAGGGATGAGGTATCCATGTCCGAGCCTCCTTGTGATGAGCCAGCTCGCGAACGGCTTCTCGTTGATCGGAAAGTGAGCGTGTTCTTCGCCTTTCTCAAGAAGTTGCTCATCTTTGCTGCAAAAATAAGAGAGCACACAGACAAAACTAGTGGAACAAGTGAGGGTTAGAGCAAATAAATGTCAGAGAGTTAGCGGTCCAAAATTTAGTAGTCCAGGAGTCAGTCATTCAAGTTGACACTTTTATTTCAACTTCTCCTAGTTCATTAACTAATTGGACAACACTTCCCCTCTCTTATTGATTTCTCTTGCTTGCTCTCACTATCCCTTTCTACTTGCTACTAGCTAAAGCTTCCTCCTCTATTCTCTCATATCTTCACTCACTCAGAAACTACCCAAAATGATGTGCTAAGTGAACTCGAAATTGATATTTCAAATTTCGAAGTGAGGCTAGTGTTTCTGAAGGGTGGAGTGTGTGGAGAGTGTGAAGAGTGCTTGCCAATTTATAGGGGGAGAGTGGGGAGGCCGGTCGGTCTAGTGGTGGGACCGACCGGTCCCCCCTTGGGCCCACTTCTCTCCAACTTGTTTCCTCACCTACCTTGCTCAAGTTCCCACTCTTTGGAATACATGCCGACGGTTGCATGTGGTGGTAGGTGAGATGAGTGGTTGTGAGTGCATGTGATAATTTGAAGTGATATGATGTGGGTCGCAGGTGTCCGTGGGTCCGTATGTCTCCTGTATTTGTACAGTGCAAGTATAAAAGAAAATTGCTTTTTATGAAACTATAGAAAACAAGGATTCTAATGATGAAATTCTTATATGTTTTTGTTGTCGTAGTAAATAATACTTACGGGGTTCATAAATATTAATTACATGGGGCCAATTTTATGATGCAATGTTGATGCTAATTTTTATTTTGTTTTCCTATGCATGAGTAAATAAATATGAAGTACAAAAGTAAATGCTGATAACTACCGAGTTACCTCCGGTGAAGGTTCGGGGTTTAAAGTCCACCGAATTGGACTCTCCAGTCTTCTTCATTTTTCTTGATGGGTCTCCACTACCAGAGACAACAGTTTTGTTTCTTGAGCTTTATGGTCTACTAGAGTTGAGCATTGTTCGGGCCGTGGTTTGAATGAGAACTTTTCTTCCTTTCCATTTATGGTGAACCTGATTTCTCCAGCTCCGACATCAATGTGGGCCTTGGCGGTGCTCAAAAATGGTCTTCCTAGAATGAGTGATACTTTTGAATCGGGGTGCATTTCTAGTACTACGAAGTCCACTGGTATGAAGAACTCTCTAATCTTGACTGGGATGTTCTCAGCAATTCCTATTGGGTATCTGAGTGATTGATCAGCTAGCTGAAGACACATTGGTGTTGACACAAGTGCTGAATGGTTGAGCTTATAGTAGACTGATGCGGGCATCACACTAACACTAGCTCCAAGATCACACAGTGCGTTGCTAAACCATTGATTTCCAATTGAGCACTCAATAGTGGGGCATCCTGGGTCCTTCTTCTTCTCTGGTATTTGATTGAGGATAGCTGCACTACATTCTACTGTCAGCTCGATTACTTTAGTAGTTGGCAGTGGTCGTTTGTTGTTAAGTATATCCCTTACATACTTGGCATAGGTAGGTACCTGTAATGCATCTAGCAGAGGAATATTGATATATAATTTCTGAATTACTTCAACAAACTTACTGAACTGCGCATCTAGCTTGGCATTTCGATTTCTGCGTGGGAATGGTAGAACATTGGTGTCTTGAAAATACATCTGTATTTCTTCATTTTGCACTTGACTTTCTTAAACTTCTTCATTCCTTTCTTCTGCCATCGGTGGTGTTACTGGTGCTGTCTGTCTTCTTTGTGCTCCTTCTGGGTATGGCGGATCTCGAGTGGTCCTCCCACGTCTAGTGGTGATCCCCTTAATCTGCTCATGGTTAGTGGTAACAGGCAAAACAGCAGCCAATTGTGATAGTTGAGTTTCTATTCTTTTATTATAATTGAGTTGATTCTTAATGGCAGAAGAAAATTCATCCATCTTAGCATTTATGTTTTCAAGAGTCTTATCATTTAAAGCAAGTCTTTTAGTAATGCTATCATTTATCCTGGCTTGTTCTAAAATTAGATCTCTTAAAGTAGGTTGATTAACATTGGAAGAATTGAAGTTACTGGTGCACTTATCTGGTCTGGAGGGTTGTTGTTGACACAATCCTTGCTTGTGTAGAGAGTTGTTGATAATATTAGCTTCTTCTTGATCTTCGGAAAATTCTATTCCCAAATATTCTCCACTTCTAGTTTGAGCATTAAATGCGTCTTGAATAGCTTGACGTTCTTCCTTGTAGTCGGCTCTCTGAGTGAGTCGATCCATAAGTACATCCATCTTGGTTGACAGCGCACACACTTCTTCTGAAACTTCTTCAATTTGGCGACAGCATTGAGTAGTAACTTGTTTCCAGCCCTGATTCTCAGCTATCTTATCCATTAAACATTCTGCTTTTCCAACAGTGAGTGACATAAATGATCCTTCAGCGGTGGCATCGAGTTGCTCTCGTGTTCTTGGTAATAATCCGTGATAAAATAGTTGTATGAGCAATTCGTTCCCTATTCCATGATGTGGGCATCTTAAGATTTGCTCCTGAAAACGCTCCCAAGTTTCTGGAATGGTTTCTCCTTTTTGTTGCTGAAAGTTGTAAATCTTTCCCCTTAAGATATTGATTTTGCTAATTGGGAAAAATCTTGATAGAAAGGTCTCTGAATATTTCTCCCATGTCCTGATGTTGTCCATGTTTGCATAGAACCACTGCTTCGCTTTTCCTTTCAGTGAGAAGGGAAAGAGACGAAGGAGTATAATGTCCTGGGGAACGTCCTTGATGATGATGGTGCTTCCAATCTCCAAGAAATCTTGTAGATGAGCAGTTGCATCTTCTTCTTCCTTTCCACCAAATGTAGTAGCTTGCACCATGTTGATAAGACTTGGCTTGAGCTCAAACTCAAGGTTGTTCGTCTGGAGTGTAGGTCCGGTACGAATGTTCCTGACACTTGGAGTAGAAAACTCCAGCAGAGTCTTGTTGGCCATGGCTTGACTACTGATGTTGATCTTCCACATGATCTAGTTGATTGTTGATTTGTAAGTGATGAATTACAACTGATCCTGTGTTACCCTGTATATGATATAAACAAAGAAAGACAAGGGTAAGCCTGCCAAGACAGAGGTACAAGTTAATGAATGAATAGTAATAATCTCCTTTGCCATGTTAGATTCTTAATAAGTTTTGTTTCCACTGATTTACTGGTTTCCATTTGGTTCCCGGTGGCTTCCGCTGCTCAATCCCCGGCAACGGCGCCAGAAATGCTTGTTGACACTTCTTAATGCAATTGCCCACAATAAACTTTAATGAACTGATTCTAGCAAAAGCCCTCAAAAATGTACAGGACACTCCTAGCATCACTTAACGTCAAGTTGTCATCCCCAACATGATACTAGAAATGTAATTCATTTGTGACACTAACTCAAAAGATATAAACAAATATTTATCCACAAGCGCACAGATAAATATACCTGTTGCAGCAGCATTTCACCCAGGTTGTCTAGGTATCGTTATTTATATTTTACCGAGGGGAACAGTGAAGCGCGGAACAAAAGGATATAAATGTGATTTAATGGTAGTGGAGATTACTATTCATTCATTACTACTCACATGTCTAAACAGGGGTAAGACAAGATAAAGATAAATAATGAATAATAATGATAATAACGGGAATTCTAGAGATAGAGCAAACTACATGGATCAAGTAGAGCAGTCAGGAGATTAATTAAGAGATTCAAAACCTAAGTTACTTCACATTAACTAAGCTTAGTGGTTACTCTAGTTAATATACAATCATTTATAGCTAATTAATCTATCATCCATGATCAAGGGACATTACTAAATTAGAATCAAGAACAAAGTAATGAATTCTAACTTGCAACCGCGTCCTACTAAGGTCTACACTCGGGGGGAGGACTACAAAGGACTCAACAGGACTGTCACTCCTGCGATCTACCTCTCGACCCGGAGCATAGGATGTATTCGCAGGTAAACTTAGCCTAAACACCATGTTTACACCAATTTGACCACTTAACACTATCTGGAATAAAGCTAAGCACTTTACGAACATGATCATAAACTCTATCATAATCAGATCTATATTAAATATATAACTAGAATAAACTCCAAAAGTGAATAAACTGAAATATATTAAAGTAGCACAAAGTCGAATAAAGATACAAATTACTGAGTCTTCGACAACGATCCGGAGACTCAGACGAAGCTTCTAGCCGGATATGCCGACGAAGTCGCCTGCCTCTACTTGAACCTAGCTAGACTAAACTCTAATCTTGATGTAGAGCTCTAACTCTTTCTCTAGAAACCCTAATTCTCTGTCTTCTGTCTTGTCTTCTCTTCTGATCTCTGCTCTGGAGGGGGGTCAGGGGTCTGGTTATATAGCCCTGGGTGTGGAACCGTGGCCCTTGGATCAAACCGACTTAAGGTACGGCCGAGATGCATTCTAGAGGTCGGTGAAGGAAGATTCTGGAAGGAGGAGTCGTGGGGGCTCTGGCCAGGACCGACCAGTGGGCCCAGGGGACCGGTCGGTCCCACAGGTAAGAGTCTCGGGGTGCCTCGCCTCGTGGTGTCTTCTGGTGTCCTCTGGAGTCTTCTAGAGACTTCCTGACGTGGCGGTGGAGTAATCTACGTCGGGTTCCTTCCTGGGGAAGCAATGTAGTCCGGTTTTCCTGTTTAATCCCTGGAAAATATAGAATCACCTAAACTCGTGGAATTTGTTAGTTTAAACCTCCTATTTCTATGTTGGCAATTCTTTTTGATATTTATTCAAGTATTATTGACAGTAAATAATGATAGTTAATAGATGTCAACAAGCTGCTCTAAAGATCGGCACGGCAGGGTCACTCAAGACAAGGAACTGGACTTCAACGAGATCATTCCTACCACATCAACTACAACCGCTGAAGACACTACTAATAAGGTAAATACCAAGGTACTTGGAGATCCTTACCTTACCCATGCTAATTATTCTGCGATGCTGGTCGATACTTCAAAAACTCTCACCAATACTATTCAGCATTCGTTCAAATTATTTAGTGACCGCATGGACAAACTAGAGGGTTAGATCGTCGAACCTGATTGCCCTACCGGGCAACCACAGTTCGGTATGCCTTTTAGTTTCTTCAAAGGCCAAACTTCACACACAGAGTTTGGCCAAACGCAATCAGGAAACAATACTGGCAGCACCACTCACGGTGAAGCCAGTACATCGATGTATACCAATAGTCTCCACCATGGCACTGGTCGGACCATACAGACCGACCAAGGTACAACGACAAACAGGACTTCAGGAGGACAGGGAACAGTGTTACCCAATCCACCGAAGTCCCCAAGCCACAATCCCATGCAAAGTGGCACTCCAACCTTGCTGACACCGATTTTGGACGGGCTATAAATCGGTTTAAGGAAGAGATAACCAGGTCTCTCGAGACCAGTTTAGGGGTCCAATTTAAGCCTACCAGGACCACTTATTCTAAGCCATACCCTTCGTGTTTTGATTTTATGAAAGCACCTGATGGTTGGAGGGTACCGGATTTTTATAAGTTTAGTGGTGACGGTAGTAAAACAACTATGGAACATATTAGTATGTTCCTCGCACAAATGGGCGAAGCTAGTACTTTAGATTATATGAATGTACGACATTTTCCTTTGTCTCTTACTGGTACGGCTTTCACCTGGTTTACGTCACTACCGGAATGCACCATAGGTTCTTGGGCCGAGTTAGAGGAAAAATTTCATAATCACTTTTATGACGGGGTTCAAGAAACTAGGTTATCACACCTCACGTCGGTTCGACAAGGACGTAGCGAGCCTGTGGTCGACTTCTTTAAGCGCTTTAAAGAAATTAAGAACCGATGTTTCCATTTGATGATCTCCGACAGAGATCTAACAGATCTATGTCTCGCTGGTCTACGTCGGGAGATCAAGGATAAACTTGAGCATCATGATTTCTTTAATGTAAATCAGCTTTTGCAAAAGGCCATTTTAATAGAATCGCGCCTTAAAGAACCTTACGATCCTCATAAGACTCATCGGTCGGGCGTACATATTGTTGAGATGAGTTCTGATAGTTCCTACGATGAGTCTAAAGATTGTTACGCTACCAAGTTTTTATGGCCAGCATAGAATAAACTAGTCACTTGTCCTTCCCTTAAACCGATTCAAAAGAATCGGGGTGAGGAAGTAAAGTTTACTTTTGATTTCTCTAAATGTGACCGAATATTTGATGAATTACTTAAATTTGGTTATCTCAAAATTAATTATACTTTGCCATCACCCGACGAACTAAAAAGGAGGGCTTGTTGCAAATACCATAATTCTTTCTCTCACGCCACTAATGATTGCAATGTTTTTCGTCAACAGGTCCAATCGGCCCTCAATGAAGGACGATTGAGTCTTACCGAGATGCAGATCAGTACTGCTCCGTTCCCGATTCATATGCTGGAGGCAGGGAATCCTGCTATTCTGATTCGTCCAGAGGAAGCCGATACGACCAGAGGGAAGAATGTTGTCATCGGCGAACCACGAGTTGCACCGAATACTGAGAGTGATTCGGGGCGCAAGGTGGTGCTCTAGAATGGTGATGATAGCAAAAGCAAGCTCAGAATTACTGCAAGGTCAGCACGACACTTGCACAAACAAAGATATTTTGAGACCAGGGCAGCACAACAAAGACCGACCAGGTCGGGCTCTCGAGTCGACCAGTCTGGTTCATCTTCGAAGCAGCCAGTACCGTTGGAACAGAGGGCCGACCAGGTCAAGCCGGTTTCTCCTAACACCAGTGGAACCAATAAATCGACTGATACAATTGGTTTAGCTAGTTCTAAAAATCCTATCCCTTCCGGAGTACATGTCCTACGCACATTTATCCCGCAGAAGCCCGAGGTCGGTACCTGGAAGACCAATGCGGATAGGAGTAAGGGGAAAGTTGCTAGGGAGCTGTGCACCTTTGATAAGCTCATGGCTAACTACAAACGGCAAAAGGCCGATTCCCAGAATCGGCCATTAAAAAAGAGAGAGTCTACTCCTCCGAAGTGTGAGGATGAGAAGCCCAAGCAAATGATGGTGTCCCAGGCAACATCTCTGCGGATACATGGGTGTATGCCGGATCTTGAGTGATGAGTGATTGTCAACTAGTTTGATGCGCATGTTCTTTGGCTTGTGTTGTGCAGGTGTCGAGCACGGAGACAGTGATCGAAGGCAAGGTGAAGGTCAAGTAGAGACGTGCCATGCCGATGGACCCAGAGCGGTGAAGGGCGGACGTGAGGCTTGGACTGAGGGACCGGTGGCCTGAGGATCAGCTGTGGTGGCTGACAGCCTGGGACAGCGACGAACGGAGACTTGCGGGACAAGGTGTTGCTCGGGTCGAGGACCTGGGGACACGTGTCGGTGGACGGGGTGCACGGGCGGTGCATCCCCTCTACAGCGTTGGTTTGGTGGTTGAGGCACAGAAAAACCACCGGTGGACGATTTCCAGGTTTGGGCCACAAAACCTGGGTGCTGCGGGTTTTCCGAGTTTGGGCCACAAAACTCGGGCTGAGGACGGTTTCCAGGTTTGGGCCTCAAAACCTGGGCGCTGGTGGGTTTCTGAGTTTGGGCCACAAAACTCAGGCGATGGACGACAGGTTTCCAGGTTTTGGCCTCAAAACCGGGGGAGGACTTGAAGGCTGGTTTCCCGGTTTCGGCCTCAAAGCCGGGGGTGAGGTCCGTGAAAAGGACGAGCAGAGCAGTGGCGGCACGTGGTGGCAATCGGTGAGGTCGCGTCGAGGCGAAGCTACCAGTTGTGCGGGCATGGCCGTCGGATCACCACCTACTTCGAGTTGGTCCAGAATAACCTTAGGGTTTAGCTGGTTCGCTCTGTGTATAATTAGGGGTAGAGTGAGAATTAGAATTAGGATAAGTAGAGGGAGACACCCACCTCCCAAACTATCTCAACCATTTGCTATTTTCACAAGGGTTTCCTGCTCTCCCATATCCCTGTCGTAGCAACTGAGATCCGCAGAGACGGCTAATCATACCTCTGTGTTCCCAAGATTTTCAGGAAGTGAGACTGTAATCTCACCATTGTCTCGTGTGGTAGCCACACAGTTGCAATTCGTGTTTGTGATTCGCGTTTTGAACTTGTTCTTCGCGGTTTGCTTTTCTCCACGAATTTCCCGTTGGTTGATCTTCCTCCTCGTTGTGTCTTTTGTGATTCCGTTTGAACTGAATTGTTCTAGATCATGAGGCGCATCTTTCCACTGAAGGAATTCACCTCTAACCTCACGAGCTAGTAGATCGATCGATTTTCGTTTTGAATCAGTTTTTGTCTCCCTTGCCCCGAATTCTTCCGATTCACCGATTTGGAGTTAGGTTCGAGCCATGATCTCTTAACGGTAGCTCACTAACCTCCTTGGAACTCCTCATACCAAGTCTAAGCCTTAGAGCTTTTGATTCGGAGGAGATCGGGTTGAATCCGCGGAAGAACTGTGCAGTTTCGGGGGCATCAGACGCTCTGGTCAGGGGCATCGGACGCTGAGTTCATCTCACCGGACGCTCAGGTGCCACGTGTCAAAAGTCAGCATTTTTGAAGGAGCAACGGATGCTGACCATCGGACCGTCCGTTGCCATCGGACGCGTCCGAGGGTTGAGCATCGAACGCTGAACTGTCACTGTAGCCAGCGTCCGATGGCTATGCATTAAGGTTCCAGAGTGTATCATTTAGCATCGAACGCGTCCGGTGGGTTGGCATCGGACGCTGCCAGCGTTCGATGCAGTGAAAACTTCACTGTTTCGTCCGCAGTTTGACCGTTCTACTTTAGATTTGGTTTTGGGTTTTTGCGTTGGATTTCTGACTTCGTGCTCTACAGAAATCGAGCTCCTTGGTTTGCAAAATAGCCTGAATCCCCCTCGCGTTGCTCGGGGAAGTTTGAGGTTACCCAAAGTTCATCCTGTCACTAGTTGACTTGCGTGAACTTGGACGAGTGAGCTTTTGTGGTGTCCCGCTGTGTTCCTTGGGAACATCCACCCAATATCTTGAGTCATGGACATCACGCTTGTCAGCTTTTCTTTTGGGGTTGATTTTCTGGGACAAAGGCTAGAGTTTCGAAAGAAATTTTTAGGCTCCCATTCACCCCCCGCTGGTCGCCTTTGGTAGCATTCTCGGTCCTTCAATTGGTGCAGGTGTCGAGCACGGAGACAGTGATCGAAGGCAAGGTGAAGGTCAAGTAGAGACGTGCCGTGCCGATGGACCCGGAGCAGTGAAGGGCAGACGTGAGGCTTGGCCTGAGGGACCGGTGGCCTGAGGATCAGCTGTGGTGGCTGACAGCCTGGGACAGCGACGAACGGAGACTTGCGGGACACGGTGTTTCTCGGGTCGAGGACCTGGGGACACGTGTCGGTGGACGGGGTGCACGGGCGGTGCATCCCCTCTACAGCGTCGGTTTGGTGGTTGAGCCACAGAAAAACCACCGGTGGACGGTTTCCAGGTTTGGGCCACAAAACCTGGGTGCTGCGGGTTTTCCGAGTTTGGGCCACAAAACTCGGGCTGAGGACGGTTTCCAGGTTTGGGCCTCAAAACCTGGGCGCTGGTGGGTTTCTGAGTTTGGGCCACAAAACTCAGGCGATGGACGACAGGTTTCCCGGTTTCGGCCTCAAAACCGGGGGAGGACATGAAGGCTGGTTTCCCGGTTTCGGCCTCAAAACCGGGGGTGAGGTCCGTGAAAACGACGAGCAGAGCGGTGGCGGCATGTTGTGCGAAGCTACCAGTTGTGCGGTCGGATCACCACCTACTTCGAGTTGGTCCAGAATAACCTTAGGGTTTAGCTGGTTCGCTCTGTGTATAATTAGGGGTAGAGTGAGAATTAGAATTAGGATAAGTAGAGGGAGACACCTCATCTCAAATTCCCTGCTCATAAGATCTGCAAACTTGGCAACCAAAGCGTGAGAAGAACCAACGAAAATGATATCATCCACGTAAATCTGGACCAAGAGTGTGTCATTGCCTTGCTTGAGGAGAAAGAGCATTTTATGAACACATCCCATTTTAAAACTCTTAGCTAGCAAAAAGGTTTTCAACCTATCATACCAAGCTCTAGGGGCTTATTTCAAACCATACAAAGCTTTGTGAAGTTTAAAAACATGGATTGGAAACTTGGGATTTTCAAAACCGGGGGGTTGCTTTACATACACCTCTTCTTCTATGTAGCCATTTAAAAAGGCACTCTTGACATCCATTTGAAAAAGTTTGAAACCTTTGGATGCAGCAAAAGCCAAGAGTATCCTAATTGCCTCCAAATGAGCTACAGGAGCAAAAGTCTCCTCATAGTCTATCCCCTCCATCTGACTATACCCCTGGGCTACAAGTCTGGCCTTGTTTCTCACAATGTGGCCATCCTCTCCTTGTTTGTTTTTGAAAACCCATTTTGTCCCAATAGGATTATAGTCTGGAGGAGGTGAAACCAAAACCCAAACCCGATTTCTCTCAAAATTTTCTAACTCCTCTTGCAGGGCATTAACCTAATCCGGATTAGATAAAGCGTGTCCAACATCTCGGGGTTCAAAATCTGCAACAAATGCAGAATGAGCAAAGTGAGAGATTTGTTGTGACCTTGACTGAGTGACACGTTCGTCGATGCTGTCGATCATCTGTTGAGGCGGGTGTTGGTGCTGAATGTGTCGTGGTGCCTCCCGAGCTGAAGAAACCTCCCCCTCAACAGCAGCTGGTGCCTCCTCGGGTACAAAAGGTACAGCCCGAGGTGGCGGATCCCACGGCCCCCAAGTAGTCAAAGAAGAAGGGTCAGGGCCCTGAGTCATCGTAGTAGAAGCCGATCCTAGCGGCGCAGCAGGTGGAGGTGGTGCTGGGTCATCCATCCCTTCAGCACCTTCTTCCTCGTCGTCAAAAAGAGGTTCGACAACCTCGTGATCACCTGCACGCTCAAATCTAGAAGAAGGACAAACCATGGTCTTGTCGAAGGTGACATCGGATGTCTCCATTACTCGGTTAGTATCAAGGTTAAGTACACGATATGCACGAGTATGAGTGCCATAACCCAAAAATACACCGTCAAAAGAACGAGACTCAAACTTGTCCAAGTTGCCTTTCTTGAGTATAAAACAGTGGCAACCAAAAACTCTAAAATAACTCACTTTGGGCTGTTTTCCAAAACGCAACTCATAAGAGGTCTTTTTCAAGAAAGCTCGGAGAAAAATGCGATTGGAAATATAGCATGCAGTGTTCATAGCCTCAGCCCAATATCGCCTAGTAGTCCTATGCTCATCGAGCATCGTCCTGGCCATCTCCACAAGGGTCCGATTTTTCCTCTCTACAACACCATTTTGTGGCGGTGTGTAAGGGGAAGAAAACTGATGCTCCAAACCCAAAGAGTTACAAAACTTTTCAAAGTCCAAGTTTCTGAACTCAGTACCATTATCACTATGAATAGCTCGCATCGAGTTCTTAGGGAACTCGTTCTAAAGACTTAAAATCATATTACGAGCAAAAGAGAAAGTCTCAGTTTTCTCAGCTAAAAAGAAAACCCACGAATATCTCAAAAAGTCATCGACAACAACAAGCACATACCACTTCCCACCAACCGAGCTTACCCGAGCCGGACCAACAAGGTCCATATGCAAAAGCTCTCCAGGGCGCTTGGTCATAACTTGATTCACAGGATGGTGGGGAGCAGCAACCATTTTCCCATGTCTACAAGAATGGCAAACAAGATCCTTCTCCATGTGTAACTTGGGCAATCCTCGGATTAAGCCAAGTGAACTAAGCCTTGCAAGCAAGTCGAAGCTCAAATGACCAAGTCTCCTATGCCACTTCCAAAGATCAGAGGAGGAAGGTCCAGCCACAAGACAACGAGAAATGCCAAAAGACTCTGAGAAATTCGCACGAAAGACTTTCCCAAAGGGCAAAATCAAACATACAAGATTGCCCTAAGGATCCAAAATACGACTGAGATTCGGCTTAAAACGAATCTCATAGTCATCATCAAAAAGTTGCGAAACAGAAAGAAGGTTAAAATGCAAGTTAGACACAAGAGCAACATCACGCAACACAAAGTGCTCATTAACTTGCACCGACCCACGAGACAACACTTTACCTTTGCTATTGTCGCCGAAGGTGATAAACTCCTTTCCGGCAACAGGACTAAGACTAGAGAACCACTTGGCGTTTCCGGTCATGTGCCTCGAACAACCGGAATCCACCAACCAAATGTCCTCCAATCGTTTTACCTACATCAATAAAAAGACATAGGGTGAGCAAACGGTCCAACACTGGGGTGAGTAAAATGGGAAGAGTACCAGTGTTGTCCCGGATGCTGAAAAGAACGGTTAGTAGAAAAAACATTCCTAGCACGCCTACGGGGAAAGCGATCACTATGCACAGGAAAACGTGGTCCGCTAAGGGAAGAGCGTCCATCGCAATACTCAAAACGCGGTGGAGGGAAACGCTCAACAAAGCCACCGCCATGGGGTCCATATCCTACAAAGTTAGGATCTCACCGGGCAACACCTCCCTGAGGTCTAGGACCTTGAGGCATTGGACCTTTAGGCCTAGCAGCTCTCCTCTGAACATTCAGCACATGCACATCATGGAAAGGATGGTACATGTCCGCATTGTTCATCTCCCTAGCATGGCGCTCCTCTCTCTTGCGCCGAAAGCAAAACTCCCTCAAGTGTCCATCTCTCCCACAGTGCTCACAGTGGTACCACACCGCTCTCATAGGGGGTTGTTGGTACTCACGGTAGTGGGTGTGGATCACTTTGCTCTTTTGTGGCATGAGCTCCTCCTGGATAGGTGGCATGGTGTCCAGTTTTTTTTTCAGGTGGTTGGGCTTGGGAGACCACACTTGTTTCTTGGGTGGAGCTCTCGAAGGTTCCTCATACACTCCATCTTTGGTGTTTGGCTTGAGAGGCTCTTTGGGTGGAATCTTGGTTAGTTTGGGAGTAGTGGTGGAGTTGGGCTTCTCACTCGGGTTGCAAATTAAGCAATCCCGAGAAGGGACGTTTGTGCACCAGGGCAAATACACCAAGGACATATTGAAGAAGTTCAATATGGGTGAGGTCAAGCCTCTTCCAACACCCATGTCGACCACGACGGCCCTGGATGCGAACGAGGATGGAGAAGCTGTGGACCAGAAGGAGTACTGAAGCATGATCGGGTCGCTGCTGTATCTGACGGCAACACGCCCGGACATTCAGTTCACGGTGTGTCTATGCGCGCGCTTTCAGGCGTCGCCGCGCACTTCTCACCATCAGGCGGTCAAGCGCATTATGAGGTAAATTCGTTTCACTCCAGAGTTTGGGATTTGGTATTCTGCTTCTTCCACCCTCTCCCTTTGCGGTTATTCTGATGCCGATTTTGCTGGTTGCCGACTTGATCGCAAGTCCACTTCTGGGACTTGTCAGTTTTTGGGTTCTTCTCTTGTATCTTGGTTTTCTCGCAAGCAGTCTAGTGTCGCTCAGTCTACCACAGAGGCTGAGTATGTTGCTGCGGCTAGCTGTTGTTCCCAGTTGCTTTGGATGATGGCCACTTTGCGTGATTTTGGTCTGAGCTTTTCTCGAGGTCCTTTGCTTTGTGACAGCACGAGTGCTATTAGTGTTGCTAAGAACCCCGTGCTGCATTCTAAGACCAAACACATTGATGTGCGCTTTCATTTTCTGCGAGACCATTTTGAGAAGGGTGATATCGACCTTCGCAATGTCGATACTCATCATCAGTTGGCAGATATTTTTACCAAGCCTTTGGACCAATCAACCTTTGCTAGGTTGAGAGGTGAGCTTGGTGTGTGTTTTCCCTTTTAGATGGGGGAAACATTTTGGTTATTGTATCATAGACTGACTCTTTTTTCTTTTGGTTTGTTTTAGTTACTGATAGATTAGTCTTTGCATTTCATCATGCATCTTTGCATTTTTTGAGCTTCATGTATATAATCTTTAGAATGTGACTATGCTCTGTTTAGTGTATGTTCCGATGATACATGATGATGCTTGTAGCTTAGGCTCTTTTTGATCACTGATACATGTTGTGAGCTGAGCTATTTTATGAATGGTAAATATGCCTAATGAACTTAAAATTTGAAACTGTTCACCATTGAGATTGGCAACTAGCATGTGTAGAATGTGTTGAAATCACTTGTGCTTTTCATATATGCTAGGTTGCTATGTCTCTCGTTCTGAGTCATTCACTTGCTTGGTATGTTCATTTTTTATCATAAAATTGAACCAAATTTAAGTGAATTAAAAAGATCGAGATGGGATTGCTTGTCAGCACACCACGGTATCAAGACTGTTTCTCATTGCACATTGAGTTAAACTTGAGCCGTGTAGTGTAAGCCCAAAACAGTTGCTTTAAGCTTCTGATTGTTGTTGCATAGGCTTAGCTCGGTTGAAAAGTTAGGCAATGACATGCTTTCAACCTCTCGCAATCACATGCTGAATTTTGAACTTGTGTAATTTCACCGCTGCAACTCCGATAAAATTTGAAAACACAAGTCTATGTATCATTCTATAGCATGATGATTGAACTTTGCTAGGGGTAGTTCACCTTGTATACATGTTTAGCACTTGCTTGACTTCTTGTCTATACATGTTTGGTGCTAGTTTTATGGTGAACATCCTTTTCTGAATGGCTGAAACTGCTCACTTTGCTCATATGTTCATATTTCGTATTTGGTGATCAGTTTGAGCCTTTGCTGGCACTGATGCGTATTGTTGAGTTGTCGGACCAGCACTCTTTAGAGCATCTTCTCATTCTATCGTCTATATTCCTGAAGCTGCTAACTTGCATTTTTGACTCATATGCATTTGCGGGGGAGAAATCTGCTTGATAGTGCATTATCAACTAAGGGGGAGAAATTCTATCAAATCATATCCTTAGTTGTGTGCATTGTTGAAGTGGGAGTTTGCTCGCTTGTAGCTTTGAAGGCATCTTTCAATTGGTTCGGAGCATTTCTGCTAGTTGTGTTGAGCCTCTGTGCCTCTATCTTGAGGGACTAGCAGTTTTTGCATTCTGATGTGCTTGTCAGTTGATTTTGGTTCAATTGGTAAAGTTCAATTGGTATCAAGCTCTCTTGCCTTTTCAGTTGGTATCGAGCTTTTCTGCTAGCGGTGTTGAGCCCATTCTGCCTCTTCTTGAGGGCTAGCTTTTCAGTTGTTGTTTGAGCTTTCTCAAAAGTTTCAATTGGTATCAAGCTTTCTCGCTAGCGGTGTTGAGCCTGTTTTACTTCTTCTTGAGGGCTTGCTTTGCTTTGCTTGGTTGCGTCGAGCCATTGCCCATGTCTTTGGGGACCAAGTTGTTTTGCCCTTCCACTTGACCCTCTTTCGGCTTTGTTATGCTTTTGGGTCATTTGGACGAGTTCTCTACTTCTCCTTCTTCTTCTTTCTTCTACCTTCATACGATTTGTGTTGGTAGTTGACAATGCACTCATCAAGGGGGAGATTGCGGATACATGGGTGTATGCCGGATCTTGAGTGATGAGTGATTGTCAACTGGTTTGATGCGCATGTTCTTTTTCTTGTGTTGTGCAGGTGTCGAGTACGAAGACAGTGATCGAAGGCAAGGTGAAGGTCAAGTAGAGACGTGCCGTGCCGATGGACCCGGAGTGGTGAAGGGCGGACGTGAGGCTTGGACTGAGGGACCGGTGGCCTGAGGATCAGCTGTGGTGGCTGACAGCCTGGGACAGCGACGAGCGAAGACTTGTGGGACACGGTGTTGCTCAGGTCGAGGACCTGGGGACACGTGTCGGTGGACGGGTTGCACGGGCGGTGCATCCCCTCTACAGCGTCGGTTTGGTGGTTGAGCCACAGAAAAACCACCGGTGGACGGTTTCCAGGTTTGGGCCACAAAACCTGGGTGCTACAGGTTTTTCGAGTTTGGGCCACAAAACTCGGGCTGAGGATGGTTTCTAGGTTTGGGCCTCAAAACCTGGGCGCTGGTGGGTTTCTGAGTTTGGGCCACAAAACTCAGGCGATGGACGACAGGTTTCCCGGTTTCGGCCTCAAAACTGGGGGAGGACTTGAAGGTTGGTTTCCCGGTTTCGGCCTCAAAACCGGGGGTGAGGTCCGTGAAAAGGACGAGCAGAGCGGTGGCGGCACGTGGCGGCAATCGGTGAGGTTGCGTCGAGGCGAAGCTAACAGTTGTGCGGGCATGGCCGTCGGATCACCACCTACTTCAAGTTGGTCCAGAATAACCTTAGGGTTTAGCTGGTTCGCTCTGTGTATAATTAGGGGTAGAGTGGGAATTAGAATTAGGATAAGTAGAGGGAGACACCCACCTCCCAAACTATCTCAGCCATTTGCTATTTTCACCTAGGGTTTCCTATTCTCCCATATACCTGCTGTAGCAACTGAGATCCGCAGAGACGGCTAATCATACCTCTGTGTTCCCGAGATTTTGAGGAAGTGAGACCGTAATCTCACCATTGTCTCGTGTGGTAGCCACACGGTTGCAATTCGTGGTTGTGATTCGCGTTTTGAACTTGATCTTCGCAGTTTGCTTTTCTCCATGAATTTCCCATTGGTCGATCTCCCTCTTCACTGCATGTTTCTCAAATCCGTTTGAAACAACTTGTTCTTTGTTGTGAGGGGATCATTTCCACTGAAGGAATTGAACTCAAACCTCACGAACAAGTAGATCGATCGATTTTTCGTTTTGGATCGGTTTTCTCTTCGTTTCCCCCAAATTTCTTCGATTCACCGATTTGGAGTTAGGTTCATCCTATGATCTCTTAAGAGTAGCTCACTAACATCCTTGTGACCTCTCAGATCGAATCCTAGCCTTAGAGCTTTTGATTCGAAGGAGATCGGGTTGAATCACCGAAGAACTGTGCTATTTTCGGGGGCATCGGACGCTGGTCACGGGAGCATCGGACGCTGCTGTTCATAGCATCGGACGCTCTGGTGACACGTGTCAGTTTTGGTGCTTTTGAGTGGACATCGGACGCTGGGCATCGAACGCGTCCGTTGGTCATCGGACGCGCTGGACCCTGAGCATCGGACGCTGACCAAACACTGTAGCAGCGTCCGATGGTCACACAATAAGGTTCCAGAGAGGACCTGCTTGCATCGGACGCGTCCGGTGGGTTGGCATCGGACGCTGCCAGCGTCCGATGCAGTGAAAACTTCACTGTTTCGTCCGCAGTTTGACCGTTCAACTTCAGATTTGGTTTTGGGTTTTTGCGTTGGATTTCCGAATTCGTGCTCTACAGAAATCGAGCTCCTTGGTTTGCAAAATAGCCTGAATCCCCCTCGCGTTGCGCGGGGAAGTTTGAGGTTACCCAAAGTTCATCCTGTCACTAGTTGACTTGCGTGAACTTGGACGAGTGAGCTTTTGTGGTGTCCCGCTGTGTTCCTTGGGAACATCCACCCAATATCTTGGGTCGTGGACATCACGCTTGTCAGCTTTGCTTTTGGGGTTGATTTTCTGGGACAAAGGCCAGAGTTTCGAAAGAAATTTTTAGGCTCCTATTCACCCCCCCTCTGGTCGCCTTTGGTAGCATTCTCGGTCCTTCAATCTCCAGCACCGAAGACCGGCCCTTATTGGCATCAATGGGCCCCTCCTATTTCGCCACCGCCACAATGGGGTCCTCAAGGAGTGTGGGTACCTTACCCTATGCCGGCACATATGTACTACCAACCAGGATGGGGGATGCCCGCCAATCAGCCTACAAGGATCTCGGTGTTCGATCGTTTGGGTGATCGGCCAAGTTCTAGTAACACAAATCAGAATCGGTTGATCGCGTCTAAGACCTCAACCTCTCAGGAAACGGGGAAAGCACAAGTGCGACAAATCTATGTACCTAAGAAGGTGCAAAGTGTCCCCATTGTTTCTCCGACCAGACCCGATCATGTACCCACTATTACGATCGGTTCTATGGAGGTCCCTCTCGCCAATGAACCCGAGCCGATGGCGGTCGAGGAGCCAACTCCAGTAAAGGTTCTAGAAGCTCAAAATACTTCAACCAGGGTAGAGGTAGAAAAGCCTGTTAAGCGTGGTCCCAAATACATGCAGCCCAGGTGGTGCCCTCCTGGTTTAAGTAAAACTCAACGAAGGAAGCTGCAGAGGGCTCGCTGCAACAAACAGAGGCGGGAACAGCTCAAGAAAATGAGGGAAGATATATTTAACTCGACGCATCCCGTTTTCCCTCAGGGTAAGTGAGGGGGTGAAGAGCCGGCTTGTAATCAAAGGCCGACTTTGAAAATTGTAGAGCTAAATAGGTCGGATCCTGAACTGACCAGTCTGAACACCGAATCTACTGGAGTGGCTTCGGAACCAATCAGGTCGGACCCCAATCCGACCACCTCAGGACAGGTGCCGACCAATTTAGGGGTCGAGCAGGTTGAGTCGGCTAATGCTGAATTAAGAATTGAGCCGACTCGATCAGATTCCAAGACCAAATTGGTTCCTGATATTCCGATGGGATCCGACACGTCTCTTAACGACCCTGTTTCCTCCGCTGGTGTTGCTGCGACCAGTGAAGAATTACCTGAAGAACAAGATGAGGAGATGGTGGATTACGAACCTTCCCCAGAAAGGGCGGAAGTCAATGTGGTGTACTTGTCGGCCGACTACTATGTGGTCGGAGATGATTCGACAGCGGCGGAGTTCAACTTCGCTACACAGTCTGCTATGTTTAAGAAGCCAAAGGAATCTGTCAATCATCTTAAGCCGTTGCATATAAAAGATCACGTCAATGGCACACCAGTTCACAAGATGCTGGTCGACAGCGGGGCGATCGTGAACTTGATGCCATATTCGCTTTACCAGAAGCTTGGTGGCACTGATGAAGAGCTGATCAAGACCAACATGACTATCACTGGAGTCGGAGGAGGAGATCCTATTCCAGCCAAAGGAGTTGCGTCCATGGAGCTGACCGTTGGGAGCAAGACTTTGGCCACTGCTTTCTTCGTCGCCAACATACAAGGTAGCTACAACCTTATACTTGGGCATGACTGGATTCATGCTAATCGGTGCATACCTTCTAGCCTACATCAGTTTCTCATTCAATGGGTGGAGGACGATGTTGAGGTAGTGCACTCAGATTCATCGGCCTATGTAGCTACGGCCGATGCTCCTTTGCTCGGGGGGCATGATACTATTGCTTGTTTATCTGGTCGGGACCTTTCTGATTTCCAGTTTGTTAGTGTTACTAAGGAAGGTTTTGTACCAGTGTCTTTAAAGCCGATCGACAATCGATTCAACATTATCATGTAATTTGATGGATGCTAATGTTGATTGGTTAAAACATCGTGTTGAGCAATATCGGACCTATAAGACCGATACTTGCGAAGCTATTGATGATTTTGATGAGCTCAATAAGTTGGGCCAAGGTTTCACGTCGGCC
This sequence comes from Coix lacryma-jobi var. lacryma-jobi, assembly GCA_009763385.1. Taxonomy (NCBI): domain Eukaryota; kingdom Viridiplantae; phylum Streptophyta; class Magnoliopsida; order Poales; family Poaceae; genus Coix; species Coix lacryma-jobi. The sequence continues at coordinate 86,646,015 of CM019828.1, read as the reverse complement.
GACCCTTTAGAACAAGTAGATATTGGGGATGGTTCTATACCTAGGCCGACCTTTGTAAATCAAAATCTTGAAGCCGATTATAAAATAAAATTAATCACGCTTTTAAAGGAGTATGTTGATTGCTTTGCATGGAATTATACGAAGATGCCTGGATTAAGCCGAGAACTTGTTGAGCATCGGCTTCCTATTAAACCGGGGTTCAGACCATTCAAGCAACATCCTCGCCGTTTTAATTCTACAATATATGACCGGATTAAAGAGGAAATTAATCGGTTATTGCAAGCGGGGTTTATTCAGCCATGCAGATATGCGGAGTGGGTCTCTAATATCGTGCCTGTGGAGAAGAAGGACACTGGGAAGATCAGAGTTTGCATTGATTTTAGAGATTTAAATAGAGCCACTCCCAAAGATGAGTATCCTATGCCTATAGCCGATATGTTGATCAATGATGCTTCGGGGCATCAGGTTGTCAGTTTTCTTGACAGCAGCGCTGGTTATAATCAGATATTTATGGCCGAGGAGGATATGTCCAAAACAGCCTTTATTTGTCCTGGGTTTGTTGGTCTTTTTGAGTGGGTCATGATGACATTTGGTTTGAAGAACGCAGGCGCTACCTATCAACGCGCTATGAATCTAATCTTTCATGATTTAATTGGAATAATCATGGAAGTATATATTGATGACATTGTGATTAAATCGGCTGCTCATGTATCTCATTTAGCCGATTTGCGTTTAGCGTTTGAGAGAATGCACCGCTATGGTTTGAAGATGAACCCACTAAATGTGCTTTTGGTGTATCGGCTGGGAAGTTTTTAGGGTTTATCATTCACGACAAAGGCATAGAGATTGATCCTAAAAGGATAGAAAAGATCAAGAAAGTTCAAGTGCCAACATGCAAAAAGTACTTGCAGAAGTTCTTGGGAAAAGTGAACTACTTGAGGAGATTTATTGCAAACTTATCCGGGAAAATTATTCCTTTTACCCCTATATTAAAGCTGAAGGATGAAACTGAGTTCACTTGGGGGGCAGAGCAACAAGAAGCATTTGAGAAGATAAAGGAATATTTGTCATCTCCACCAGTTCTTCGAGCACCTAAGAGAGGAGATCCTTTCAGATTATATATCGCCGCCGAAGAGAAGGTCATTGGAGCTGTCTTAACACAAGAAGATGGAGGTAAAGAATATGTAATTGCTTATATTGGTCGCCGTCTTCTTGATCCTGAGACAAGGTACGCCCATATTAAAAAATTATGCTTATCCTTGTACTATGCTTGCGCTAAAATGAGACACTATTTACTATCTAGTACATGTGTTGTTGCATGCCAGGCCGATGTAATTAAACACATGTTATATCGGCCAATACTTAGAGGAAGGATTGGTAAATGGGCGTATGCGTTGATTGAGTTTGACTTGACTTATGAACCATTGAAAACGTTAAAGGGTCAAGTTCTTGCTGATTTCATTGTTGAGCATGGTATTAGTTTAGAGGATGAAATTAGTTATTTTACTTTTACTCCTTGGAAACTTTATTTTGATGGATCGGCTTGTAAGGAGGGCCAAGGTGCTGGCGTGGTCATCATTTCTCCTAATGGTGCTGAATTGGAAATGCTAAGCCGGTTAGATTACCTTTGCACTAATAATCAAGCCGAATATGAAGCTCTGTTATTCGGTTTAGAAATATTATGTTCCATGGAGGTTAAACATGTTGAGGCTTATGGCGATTCCTTGCTAGTAGTGCAACAGGTTGCCGGTGAGTTTCAATGCCTAGAAGGGTCGTTAAATGTTTATCTTGACATGTGCCTTGATATCATTACCCATTTTACCGAATTCTAGATTCGGCATATACCAAGGCATGAAAATCATAAAGCCAACATATTAGCTCAATAAGCATCTGGCTATAGCACCAGTGGACGTAAATTTCACATAAAGTCGGTGCAACAGCATGCAGAAGTATTGTCAGCTCGTAAAGCCGACCAGTTTGTTTTTAAACCAGTTCGGCCACCTTATCCCGGAGACCAGGTATATATTAAGCATACTTGGGTAGAAACTTTGGCCGACCAGGTTGTTCATGAATCAAGTCAGTTAATTCGTCCGATTGACCGGGTCGATCCTGGAACGATTAATTCAGTTGATTTATCTGAAAGAACTCTAAATCGGTTCGAGTCAAGTTCTAATAAAAGTGAAACCAATTTAGAAGATTGGAGGACTCCCTTGCTAAAATATCTCAGTGATCCGAGTACTAAGGTTGATCAAAGTGTTCGGCGGAGTGCGTTTAAATATGTACTGCACAATGATGAGCTTTACCGAAGAACTGCCGAAGACTTGTTGCTTAAGTGTTTGGGATCTGATCAAGCTAAGGTGGCTATGGGAGAAGTTCATGAAGGTATTTGTGGTACGCATCAATCAGCCCTAAAGATGAAGTGCCTATTACGCAGAGTTGGGTTTTACTGGCCCACGATGATAGCCGATTGTTTTCGTTACTACAAAGGATGTAAAGAATGTCAACGGTTTGGAAATATACAGCTTGCACCTGCTGCTATGCTTCATCCTATTATCAAACCATGGCCTTTTCGTGGTTGGGGGCTAGACTTCATTGGCCAAATTCATCCCCCATCTTCAAAGGGACATCGTTTTGTTCTGGTCGCTACAGATTATTTCACTAAGTGGACTGAAGCGGTGCCTTTGAAGAATATGACACATAAGGAGATGATTGAGTTTATTACTGAGCATATTATACATAGATTCGGCATACCTCAAACGTTAACTACAGATCAAGGAACGTCTTTTATTTCTAAAGAGGTACGAGATTTTGCCGAATTATACAAAATAAAAATGTTCAATTGATCTCCATACTATGCTCAAGCTAATGGTCAAGCTGAGTCTAGTAATAAGACTTTGATCAAGCTTATCAAAAAGAAGATTGAGGATAACCCAAGGAGGTGGCATGAGGTTTTGTCTGAGGCTTTATAGGCTCATCGTGTATCAAGACATGGTGCTAGAAAAGTTACTCCTTTCGAGCTGGTATATGGGTAAGAAGCGGTGTTGCCCGTCGAGGTAAATCTGGAGGCATATAGACTGGCTAAACAGAATGATTTATCTGTTGTTATGTATCATGATGCCATGATGGACAATATTGATGAAGTGACCGATAAGAGATTAAAGGCTCTTAAGGAGATGGAGAAAGACAAAGCCCGAGTTGCCAGAGCTTACAACAAAAAAGTGAGAAGCAAATCGTTCCAAGTGGGAGAATTGGTGTGGAAGACTATATTACCGCTTGGATCGAGAAGCAACAAGTTTGGCAAGTGGTCGCCAAGCTGGGAGGGTCCTTATAAAGTGATCAAAGTGATATTCGGGAATGCATGTGCTAGAGACGTTACAAGGTGAAAGTCTCCCAAGAGCAATAAACGGGAGGTATTTGAAAAAATACTTTCCAAGTGTTTGGCAAGAAGCCTGGGCGCCTTCTAAACAATGGCCGATACATGTATCGCCCTTAGAACAAAAATAATCAGAATATTTATCCTTAATTATTGAATAGCCGATGAGTTGGACATCGTTGTTATTCGGTTTGCTTTTAGGTTCTACTAAAGATCACCTAAAAACAGGGGGGCATATGTTGACACTCAAAAGTGTCACAGATAAAGATGAATTTAGAAGAGGTATTCGACCTATAATATTAGGGTCGAATTTATCTTTTAATATTTCATAATTGAAAGATCGGATGTTCTAAGTCAAATGGGCCTGATCATTTTGGGTTTCCGACCACTCATGTTATGTCCAACCAGGTGACGCTAGTCGGAGGCCTTATGGTTGTGATGAATGCTGAGTCCAGCGCTAATATATAGACTCTTCTTTTGTAAGGACGATTTTGTTGATCAGTATGGGCTGATAAAGCCCATTAAACTGATTTAGTCGATTCAAGGATCGGCGAGATCAGGTTTACCTTGTCTCGTCCGGATTGAATTCTTGGATTCCATATTTTGATAGAGTCTGGATAGAAAACTTGGAGATCATATCTGGAGATGTTTCTTATTGGGATAAGACCAACCCCCTCTATATATATGACAGGATCATGGCCGATTGAGGCATCCAACCATAATCGATCAAAATCAATCTACTATCCCTTTTACCCTTTTCCTATCTCTACTTTGCTGTTCGGCGTGTCTCCCGGCGAGGCTCGACGGCGTTCTAGGCGGCCTTGCTGGTCCTAGAGCAACCTCTACGTGTTTCTCCCCGACGGGTCTTCCCGGGAGGAGTTCTAGAGTTATCAACACAGGGGTCTAAAACCCTAAATCAGCATAGACCGGTCTCTAGATCGGTTTTCGTCGGCTTAGCCAGAGTCCCCGCTGTCTCAGGTTGATCTGCAACCTCTTCGGGCGTTCTAGCCCTGCTGGTGTGCGATTCGGATCAATTCCGACGTCAACAGTGTTATTTCAATTCTGAAAACTGAAGTTATCTACCTGTATGTGTTGAAAGTCTGTTTCATGTGTTGATGTACATGTAAGACCAGAGGTTATGATTATGATCTAGGACTGCATAGCTTATTTGTTATATATTTGTAGTAGTTTTGTAAAGCTTGGTTGTTAAGGAGGTGACTCTCTGTCAAGCTTGCAAACTGCTATTCATTATTCGATAGCTTCTAGAATATGTTAAAAATATTGCAATTATATATTACATATCATTTATATTGACGATTTCAGAGAAATATTGTAATCATGTTCATCGTATTTATGCTTGATCTATTTTATATCAAATAGCAACACAATTGTATACCATTGTTGTTCGGCTGGTCGTTTTTATGGCTGATTTTGGCTGTTTCAATATTGTTCCATGAGAGAGAATAAGCCGATGTACGACTGATAAGCCGGCTGATAAGTCAAATGTTCACGATTGATCTTGTCTACATATAAAGCATTAAAAATCTTATAGACACTGCAATAGGCTCTCTCTGGTATGACCTGTCTTTTTACTAGTTGTATGTATATTCAACAATCTTACATATGACCCCGTGGGTTGTACATGTCCTAACAATATTCATATGTGTAGCCAACGACCCACTAGCGTCAACCTTCCACATTTATTTTTTTTAAATATGTGAAAATAGATGCCATAAATAATAAGTGCATTTCACGATCTAGCCCATGAAAGAATTAATGCAGGATGGATGCTTGCATGGGCTAGCATATATATATATATATACATTTATAATTGATAATGTGTAGCGAAGAATGGTCGGCTTCTCTAAAAATTAGGCCATCGTACCTTTCAAGTGCCATGCATGTATGTCGGCACATCATTTTTTTTTCCAGAATCGGCGGGTCAACAATGGATCATGCCCGGGGGTGGGGTGGGGGGGGTGGGGGTTGCAAATGTATATTAAGTGGAAATTATATTGATACCTTCTCATGTAATCCATTTACTTGTTCATGAGCGACGAAGACAACAGAATATTTGAGCAAGATATTGGGGATCTCCGATATAAATTTCCATATCTGTGGTGTTTTTCCATTGACTGTTTATATTAAAGGAATATTGTTAGAGCCTCTCCAATAGTTCATACAACTAACTAATTGGTAAATCAATGTTTTTCCAAGCAGCTAAAATATTAGAAGAATATTTGTTGGGTTTGTCCCTCAGTTTCTAAAATTTCGGTTCTGAAATACAAAAGACAATTTTGCATTAGGATCAAATTACCCTAACCATTTTTATACTTTCTTTGTCTCTTATACATTTGTATCAGAAATAGGAACATATGCTATGCAAACTAGACTTCTGTGCAAACTATGCAAACTCTAATCAAGACCACAAGAATCTAATCTGATGGCTAGTAATTTTAGCACTCAAACTCCTCCACTCATAGGGGTGTTTTGCAACAGCCGGATAGGATGAGTGGGTGGGGGGGTGAGTGCTAAAATTAGCAGCTATCGGATTAAATTCTTGTGGTCTTGATTAAAGTTTGCATAGTTTGCACATGAGTCTAGTTTGCATAGCATACGTTCCCATCAGAAATACTATATTACTTACTCTTCCTATGTCCATCTCCAGATTGGCCGATCCATACACGCATGTATATTTCCTTGTCATTAGATTGGTTTTCCTAATTGCAGAAGGATTGAGAGTTGTGTATTTTTCCAACCTTGTCAAAAATCAGGATTGAAAGTGTCTTGGAAACTATTGGAGATGCTCTTATATAGGGAAAGTTTCTTACTAATTTTTCGGTGCATCTACACGGTGGTTTACAACATATGTTTATTTATTCTTACGAGACATGGTAGGAACTTTATGAGAAACCTTGACCTTTCATTTATCTTTAAATCAAATTATCATCATAAATAATAACAGTAAGATCTATGATGTTTACTAATAAAATATAATATAAAGTAGCACCTAAAGTTACATATGTTATTGTGAAAATAATGTAGTTTGGCCTATTTATTTTGCGAGATTTTTACTATTGTTGGAGAAGCGTCGGGAAGCGAATTAAATTTCTATAGTTATACAAATGAATAAATTTCTATATAACTGTGCGTAATTTTGCATCTAAATCAGAAACATTTATAGTTATGCAAATTAAAAATTAAAACATATATCGAATCTAAGCTGTCATAGAAAAGAATTAAATTTCCATAGAGTACCATATATATTTCTCGGTTCCTGCTTCAACCATTGCTATCTATATAAAGAGAGAGATAGGAGAGAGATTTTATAGTTTATATTAATAAAAAAAAATGTTTTCATAAAAAACTATGCATAGCAATGATAATGACAATTCATTTTAAATTACATTAGTTGTTGATGAAAATAAGTTTTTTGTGTCATCACTTCAGACAAACTTTGACTAAAAATTACAGCTGAAAGCATCTAGACCCCATAGTGGGTTTTGGTGATTAATAACAATATAAGATTATTGTAACTAATGTGTGTTTTACAGGAATAAATGAGTTGAGTCACAATAATGGCGATTGTATGAGCAATATGGTATTCATACCCCATATCGATGAAAATCGTTCCGGCTCTCGAATGATGGTCGACAAGGTTGAGATAGGCTAGTTCTAAGTGTCGATTGGCGTTGGAGAGACACTTAGAGTAGTTTAGGACTTTGTTTTTCCTTTGGTCGTACTATAAAGGGGAGTATTCTAATAGCTTGACCTATGTGAGTCTAATGTGTTAGGTGTGGTACATACTTTTATCAAATCTAGCTCTAGGTAGCTCACAAATAGCCCATAGGTCGAGTGGATCAAAAGTCGTTAAGGCAGCATCGCGATTCGGAGATGACAGAGCCTATTTCTAGGCATCGAGCACTGACCCTATACCCATCGGACGTGTCTGATGAGTACAGGAAGTGCACAATGAGTGGCACCTGTTACATCGGACATGCCAAGGGACTGTGTCGGACGCAGAGGTGACATTGTGCATATAGAGCTGGCTTTCAGCATGGTATCGGTAGCTGCATCGGACGCGCCAGGGGGAGGATCTGATGTCTATGCAGAGAGGTTCTAGAGAGGTCCAATTGCCATCGAACACGCCCGATGGAGTGGTATAGGATGCTCCCAACGTCCGATGTCACTTTGACGCGTGCTGTCAAAAAGTATACATTACCGATGGAAGAGGCATCAGACACATCTGATGCAGTCGATAAGACGCATCTGATGCCTCTTTAACAACTGAGTTTTACCCCTTCGTGAGTGGGTTGGTTGGGGGAGTACAAATACTCCACCAACTCATCCATTTGAGGTCTCTTGCCTATTTGTACAACTGAGAAGACACTTGATAGTGCAAGGGAGAGCAAGAGCCTAGTGAGGTGTTTGAGATTTGATAATCGCAAGATTAGAGACCTCATTAGTGAGTAGAGAGCAGCAACTGTGCATCCACCTTCCTCATTAGCCTTCTTTAGGTCAAGTCAGAGTTTGTGCTTGTTACTCTTGGTGATCGGCATCACCTAGACAACTTGGTGGCGATCGGAAGCATGGTGATCATTCGATGGAGCTTGTGGATGACCCATATCATTTTGTGACCGGTTGAAAGCCCTGGTTTGGTTTTGGCTAATTGATGAAACCAATTTGGTATAATCCTATGGCTAAGCATGTGTGTAGCTCATGAGATGGATTACGACCAAACCAAGTGGTGGAGCTAGCAAGTTGGCAACCATGATGGAGATGGTGTTGACCACAATCACTGAAGTGATCAAGTGCTCCACATTTAGTGAAATGGAGAAAAGAAGAGAAGAGGAGAAGGAAAGAGGCTCGAAGGCAAAGGTATAACCTATAGGGCTCTTCAGTTGGTGATCAAGGCACTTAGTGAGTCTTGGCATTTCTTAGCACAACCACCAAAGGATAGGTTAGGATTTATCCCCAGCAATCACGCTAGAAATACTTACTAGCATCTCTTAGCGTCATCACTAGGATATGCCATCATCCCCGGTAACAGCGCCAGGAATGCATATTGACATTCCTTAATGACATACACCGAGTATGTTGGTTCCTAACGATGCTACCAAAAGATGTCCGTGTCAGCCTCAGACGCAGTCGCTCTAGCTACACATCTGGTATCGGCGCTGAAGTGCGATGGCACTTCATATACCAAGACATGTGACTTTAGCGATGGCCTGCGAGGCTGGCCTGGTAAACCAATTCGTTTACAGACAGGGTCCACGAGCGCACGGGGTTACCATTGTAGCATTTTACCGGGAGTATTCCAGGTATCGTTATTTATATTTTTACCATAGGGAAGGCTAGATGCGAAGGATTCGAGATATACTCATGACAAGAACATAATACTTACTTAGTTGACCAATTAATCATAGCAGGAGGATAAATAGTAATTTGGATAGTGTGATCATCACACACACATCCTAAGATAAATGGAGCTTCTACGGGGATAGAAGAAACAATAAAAGAATAAAGAATATCCTACAGAGCATGGATCATAACAAAGTTATGTTAATGAATTAAGCATACATGTTGTAATCATGTTAACGTTAATATTAGATATTGGATGGATTAGGTGACCTGGTGTCACACCTCTGGTGTTAAGCAGTAATTAAAATCCTAATTAAGTAAGGTGATTAGTGTGCATAATCAACTAGCATCAGGGCATAAAAGCATTTCATGTTTAAGTCATGATTGTGATGATTCATACATGTTTGACATGAGTATTGTATGATCATGTGAGATGACCTCAATGTTTGAAATGTGGGTTGTTTGAATGTGATGTTGTTCTTTTTATCCCCTTTTCTATAGTTCAAAAAGTAAGTCAAATTTTAAAATGATTTCAAAAGCAAAGTTGTAGCTCTTGTTGAGAGGTACAACTTTGGTATTTAACGTTTTCAAAGTTTCAGTACAAAATGTTGAATAAATTTGAAATCTTTCAAACCATAAATTTGACCCCTAAACTAGATTTCAAAAAAACTAAAAAGAATTAGACTTTGGTCCTTTAAGAAAAGTTGTAGAAAGGTTTAAAATAAAAAACTTTTAATAAGATAGATTTTCATGTTATTAAAGAAAATCCAAAGTAATTTTAGAAACTAGATTGATTAGGGTTTCAATTTGAAAAATCAATTTCGAAACCCTAATTGACCCCCTTTTGTGTAGTTCAAAAACTAAGCAAAATTTTGAGGTATGACCAAAATCAAAGTTGTAGATAATTTTATAAAGAAGAAGTTTTATATTGGTAAAATTTGAAGTTGTGTTTTAATTCAAAAGTAATTTTGAATCAAAGTTTGAATGCATTTCAAATTCAAATTGTGATGTCAAAATCTAGGAAGATTTTGGGTGTGCTTCTTAAATGAAAGTTGTAGATCCTAATTTTTGGAGCAACTTTCATGTTGGGATTTTTTCATGTTATGCTATGTTTTTGGGAGATTTTGAGAAAGGAAAACGTGTTTCTGCTCTGGTCTATAGTAAAACGAGAGGGCGAGGGAAAACAGAGCACGACGTGCTCTGCTCCTGGACGCCATGGCCGCCGTGCTCGAGTCGCCGGCCATGTGCGCTTGCCACGCAGATGCCTCCGTGGCGTGCTCGAGAAGGTGCTGAAGAGCATCCCAGTTCCGTTTTGGCCATCTCCATAACGGCAATGTAGAAGCTCGCGTCCTTTCTTCCCCTTTGCCGGCAAAAACAGAGCCCATCGCCGTCAGGTTCGCTCGCCGTCGCTGCACAGTCTCTGCCCGCTAGCGCTAGCGGCCGAGTTCACAGTGTTGTCATGAACCCTCTGAGCTTGCTCACGCTAGCCCTCACGGCCTGCATCGGCCAGGAGCCGGAATCCCGGCACAACCGCCGCCATAGCCGCCGCAAGCCACCCCATCGTAACCACCTTAACCTAGAGCCTCCCTCAGCCATCCAGTGGATGCTTCAAGTTAACCGAAGCTCCCTGGTGCTAGTCGGCTCAATCCTTTTACCTCTACCGCAGCAGGATCGTCGGAATGCCGTCGCGACACCGATTCAAGCCGCTGTCGCCGCCATGACCGTCGGGTCCCTAGCTCCGTATGATTCCTGTTGACACTCAAAAGTGTCATAACAAAATAATAAGGTTAGAAGGTATATTCAGCTCATAATGTTTTGAAGATGAATTTATCTTCTGATACTTTATATCTAAAGGTCGGATATTATAGGTAAGATGAGCTTGCTTGCTTGATGTCTTCCGACCAGTTATGCTGTCCCTGACCAGGATGCGGGTCGGAAATCCTAAGATGATGATGAATGACGATTCAGGTACCAATTCAAGGATCTTTTATCTACAAGGGTTTTGAAGATCTATTAATCGGTGTAATCAGTTTGGGTTGATGTCTATAAAGCCCATTGAACTGGTTTAGTCGATTTAAAGATCGACGAGATCGGGTTTACCTTGTCTAGTCCGGATTGGACTCTTGGATTCCATGTTTTGATGGAGTCTGGATGGGAAACTTGGAGATCGTATCTGGACATGTTTCCTATTGGGATAAGACCAGTCCCCTCTATATATATGAGAGGATCATGGCCGATTGAGGCATCCAACCCTAATCGATCAAAATCAATCTACTATCCCTTTTACCCTTCTTCCTCTCTACTTTGTTGTTCGGCGCGTCTCCCGGCGAGGCTCGACGGCGTTCTAGGCGACCTTGCTGGTCCTAGGGCAACCTCTACGTGCCTCTCCCCGACGGGTCTTCCCGGGAGTGGTTCTAGAGTCATCAACAATAAGGGATCTAAAACCCTAAATCAAGCTAAATCAGTCTTTAGATCGGTTTCCATCGATTTAGCCAGGTCCCTTGCTGTCTCAGATTGATCCGCAACCTCTTTGGGCATTCTAGCCCTGCTGGTGTGTGATTTGGATCTTTTCCGACGTCAACAATTCCTGACCTAGCTTTGGTGCGCAGAGGGAGCTTGGAGAGTCCCTGGTGCTATTAGGTCCAACCTCGAGGTTGCTACCGCCTTCTTCTCGTCGGACCGCCGTCGCGCTTCCGCTGTGCCCACGACTGGTCGCCATGGCCGGTGTAGGGTCTCGCCTGAGTGCTAAACCGCTGACCTAACTACTTAGGGGTGTCCGCAGAGTCATCCCGAGCATGTGAGCATCCTTAGCGCCGCCTAGGAGCTCGCCGTCGTGAGGAGGTCGTCGTTTCCGGTCGGCGCACGGGCAGAGCCCGGTCTTGGCCATGGTCAAGGCCGGGGAGGTGGTTTTGACCCGGGCCCGGTCGTCACTCGTCAGTGACGGGGGTAAGACTAGATGAGGTGAGAAAAGGTTTTATCTTTTTCTGAAATGAATAATTGTGCTGATTTTTTGTTAATTTCATAGCTAAATAAACATCCATGATAAAAATGTGAAATAAATTTTGTTATGTTCCCTGTGATGTGTTCTATCAAATAAAAATATATAACTTGAAAAATAAATAATTTTTTTAAAGTAATTTAAATATGGCTTTTATTTAATAAATGATAATTTGATAATTTTTGTAGGCTAATTTATATGTTCAAAAATCATGAAATTATTTTTACCACTGTTTTCATCATATAAGTAATCTTCACAAAAATTTTGATGTTATTTGGACAAAATAAAGTTTATTCATAATTTATGCCTTGTTAAATAATTAAATAATGAATAGAACTTACATAGTTTGTGTAGGCTGGAATAATGATCCAAAAATCATAAAATTTGTTTTGCAACTATAGTTTTCTATAATCAACCATCAATAAAATTTTGAGCTCAATTTGGCAAAATTTAGTTTAACCTTAATTTCTTTATTTAATTAATAAAGAATGGTTAATAGAACTTTGTTTAGGTAATTAAGCCTTGCTGATTTTTTTTGGTTAGGAATAATCCATATTACCTGATTAACCTTTATTGCCTTAGTATCTCATTAATGATGGTTGTGCTCCATGTTATTAGGTTGTTAAGCAAGATCTTGCTTGTAGATCAAGTTTAACACTTGATCTTAATTGTGGTTTGTTATGGCTGCATAGACAGTTTTATTAGATAGCTTAGTCCGTGAACAAAACTAGGTTTTCTGTAAATGTGTTATATAACAAACTTGCAGTTAACTTCTATATCTAGCTTGTCCTAAAATTTTATGATTTTAGGCCTGGTTAATTAGGAGTTATAGATTTTATAAGTCAGCAGAACAGATCTGCCCTACCTTTTGGACAGATCTGAGTTTTTGAGCAGTTTGAGCCTTTTAACTAGGGTATAACCTGTTGGAGATAATAGTAAAGTTGTAGAATTTTTCATAAGCTTTTTAGATTGTCAAGGATCACCAATTTTGGTGACCCATAGCTCCAGTTATAGGTGTTGGAAGTTGGGTAAGCAAATCTGTCCTAACTCTGGACAGAAATGTTTATCCAAGTTAGATGACCTAGTTGCCTATAGAACCAACCCAGGGTGATACTAGGAAGTTTGTAGACAATTTGATAAGCTTTTCAAATTGTCTAGGATCACCCCTTTTGGATGTTAGGAGCTCTGGTTATGTCTTGATTAGTATAGAAGGTGTGATCTGTCCAAAATGTTGGACAACTTTTGTGTGTTGTTTGGCTTAGTTAGATATGTTTAGCCATCCTTAAGTAAGAAATATGTGAGTCATGGGTGACTTTGGGTCCTTGTTTGAAGACCATGGGACTCCTCTCATCTTGTGATCCTATGGCTTGAGTGATGTTTTAATAAACCTTAGTCACTTTAGTTAACCCACCTAAAGGTGCTTGGTGGAAGTTGTATGTGTAGCTAAGAATCTTAGTTGGTAAGTTGCAAATTGGTTTTGTTGGTTTGCAACTTTACCGTGAAGGAAAGTTGTACTCGACTTTCCTTATCTTGTGTTTAGCTTCTATTTTACTTTTGAATTGTCCTGCACCTTAGCATGCATTCCATGACATCATACTAAGCATACATCATTTATCTATGTGTAGTATTCAAGAGTGAGAAGAATCGTGTTGAGCAAGCTTCGGCTCGAGAAGGTCTTGGTGATCAAGCTTCGATGATCATCCTTGTTGAGCAAGCCTCAGGAGGAGATCCTTGCTAGACAAGCTTCTCCGAAATGGTTCAACTTCAAGTCAATAAGGAAACTAACCTTTGTGGATCCTTCTTGGATCCTGTCTTCCCTACAACACAGGCAAGCCCTGGTGCATTTAATCCCTTCTATTTTATGAAAAGCTTATATCACACTTAAGTCTAGTGTATTGTGCATTACGTAATATAGGATTATGGTATGAAACCCTCCTATTGCATATATTCCTTATCCTTGCCACTCACCCCAAATAATCCTATTTTGTGTGCGGTTACGGATTAGGAATGCTTAGCCATGCTTAGATGTAGATAGGATGGTGTGACCGTCATTCATGATGACGTGATCATCATCGTTTAGGGTACCTCTGTCAGGTACATCTTGTAAATGGGAAGATATGTTAAATCTAGACCGGGCGGGCAACTTGCATCCAGAATGGGATCCTGATGTAGTGTTTCCGTCTGTGTCACTTAGTACCCGTTCGTTGTTGGTCCTTGGAGCAAGACTATGTTATAGTACTGGCCACATTACCAGGAGGTTTTGCCACACCTGGGAACACTGGTTTGCCAACAGGATACATCGGACAATTTAGACTCCTACCCCAAAGCTGAATGTGGGGGGATTACAAGGGACGGACAAGGCTATCATCACCTGCCGCCTACCACCTCAACCATGGACTAAGCCAGGCATTCACCCATCTCCATATACCCGAGAACCACTCTCGCGCGAAAACACCACCCAACATATAACATTAAGCTAGCAAGATCTAAACATGTTGAATGAAGAACATTGTTTATGTTCATGATGAACATGGGTCTAAAACTATAAACTAGTTCTAGAACGATGAACAATGAACAAGAACATAGCTCTAATTCAAGAACAAAACAATGTTGATCATAAGAGAACAAGAACAAGTATGAAAAGAGGAACTTAGTATTCATAGGAAGTTGATCCTTACAATTTCTCCTCTCTTGCAAGTAGCACTTGCTCCAACTACTAGAGGAACTAATCTAAGGTAGAGAGCTCCAAATACAAAGTGGACTAATGAAATGTGAGATGTGTGATGTGAGAAGGTCTTGAGAGGGAGCTCTACCCCTACATTTATAATACAAGAGGTCAGTTCCGGGTGACGTAGAAATGGAAACCCCAAGGAACCGCCTTTGCATGCTTCCATGCAACTACCGTACAAGGTCGGTGGCCAGTGGGCCAGGGGCGCTGCGCCCGCACCCCTGGTGGGCCCGCTGGTCACCGCCATTGCGTGGTGAGCCGTGGGCTTGGTGCTCAAGGTTGCAATGCTGGTTGCTAGCCCAGTTGTGATCCTTAGGTGTCCTTCTTCCTTATTCCTTGAATTTACACTTTGCCGGAAAGCATATTCTTCTTGCCTTTTCCACTATATTCACTTATGTTACCTGTAAAGCAATCATTCCCCAATACAAGTGGAAATAGGTCAAGGTGATAACATATGTATGTAAGTGTGCTTTGTTTTGTCCTTGGTTGGCTCATAAAAGTTGTCGGTAAGCATCGCCAACAAAACCCCCCAAGCTTACCCCTTGCTCGTTCTTAGCAAGTAGTACAACTTTAGGTTGTTTATTAGAAGTTGCTGCAATGTCGATCATCTTTCAAAGTTGCTATGCTTATAATTGAGAATTCTTTTTTGATTTAAATGAATTGCTATGCTGCTCACCCTTTTACCTTGTTACCTATGGTCGTTGTAGCAATCTCTGTGTCTTTGGCGGTTGCAAGACCGATCGATTTACATAGACTTGCTTGTATTTTATTCTTTGATCTACTATCAATCTGAAGGTTTTAAATATTTTAAAATTCAAAAAGGTAGTTCCTCAAATGATACACTCGATCGCTCATTGTGTATTTGATCCTTACCAAAGGCTCTTTGGAAGTTGCCTTTCTTTTCTCCTGCCAACTATGAAGGCTTATGTGGAGCTTTGGGCAGAGAATAAAGTGAGGCATACTTGTATCACATATGTTGCTATGTCAAAGACCGAACCACATGGAAATCCAAGTCATATACCTTGATCGAGATGTGTAGGTGTGTGGAAATATTTTTGTGTTTGAGCTCCTTTGGTTAAATCTCTCCCTCTTTTGGAATTTTGAGAGTATGGGCTATCTCTCTCTTTTTTCAGGTGGGTATTGAGTATACCCCTAATTCTACGGAGGCACTTGCCCATTTTCTAACATGCCTTTTTGTATGGATTTATTATATTTTTTTTTGTCTCATACCCTTTTGGTATGGATGTTTCTTTTTCACAGCCCGTAACTCTTTTTTGGGACTTTTTTATGAGAGAAATGACAAGTGAATGGAGCTTTATTTGGTGGATGGCATGTTGTGCGTAACTCTTGGTGTAAGAGTCAGCGATGTTTGTGGAGTGTACGTGAATCTCAGATCATCGATGTATGACAAGAACCTCAACGTAGGTCACAAATAATTTGACAAAGCTCAATGTAATAACAAGTAGCATATGAGTGGAAGGTTTTTCAAAAGAATAACTCATATTGCTCTAGTAGGATACATGATTATTGAGGAACATGAAATTTTAACATTTTAAAAATGAAAACTTCGAATGTCAAGTGTCACTTAGAACAAAGTCATAGCAAAGTCTATTTCCATCAAATCAAGTTAAGCAACAACTTAGACAATGTCGACGAAATATCGCCGATAGTCCACCTAGCGGTATGCCCAAGGTGGTAGATTAGAGGGGAAGGTGCGCAAGACGACGACCCGGACATTGACACAAGGCAAACTAGATGAACACAACGGGTTATCCTGGTTCGGGCCGCTAGGTTTAGCGTAATACCCTATGTCTTGCATCGAGTTGTATTGATTGGATCTCGCTTATGATCTCTGACCTGTCCTCTCGGAGGACCCCTGCCCCTCCTTATATATTCCGAAGGGACAAAGTTACATGGTAAGTATTTGAGTTGGTACTATATCTAGATTACAACTGTCGTGCGGTGCATGCCGTGCGGTGCATGCCGTGTGCCGCACGTCTTCATCCTATGGGCCAGACGACCCCCGGTGTTGCGGCCGATGTACAATCGTGTGGCACCCTGGGGTCTATATCCCTACAGCTAGTCCCCGAGCCTGATAGCAGGTGATTCGGTCACGTGGTGCCAGGGTCTTGAGAATGATCAGACTTATATACATGCGCAGACGAGCGCCATGTATACACAGTAGTCCCCAAGGCTGCTAGAAGATGAAGAATAAATCTTGTAGCAAGCTTATAAGAAAGGGAAATCTACTATGATAAAAGTAGTATGTCGTTCGAGTAGGTTGCCAAACGACGAGTCCGAGCACCAAGCAGTCCCCAGGTTTGCTGGTGAGCCCTCCGTGTAGCCGTCGATGAACGCCGAGGAGTACGGCTAGCTGGTCGATGATGAAGTCCGAGCGGTCCGACCAGCGCAGCTGACGATGTTGGCACGAGAATCCAAGCACCGAGGAGTCCCCAGGTCAGCTGGTGAGCTCTCGGTGTAGCCGTCGATGAACGTTAAGGAGTTCGGCCACCTGGTCGATGATGAAGGCCAGCTGGTCGATGATGAAGTTCGAGCGATCTGACCAGCGCGACTGACGATGTTGGCACAAAGAATCCAAGCACCAAGGAGGTGAGCACCGTGCGAAGCGACCAGCTGGTCGGCAACGAAGTCCGAGCGCCAGGTGGTGAGCACCGTGCGAAGCGACCATCTGGTCAGCGACGAAGTCCGAACGCCAGGTGGTGAGCACCGAGCAAAGCAACCAACTGGTCGGCGATGAAGTCCGAGCGCCAGGTGGTGAGCACCGAGCGAAGTGACCGACTGGTGGACGATGAAGCCCAAGCGGTAGGTGGTGAGCACCGAGCGAAGCGACCAGCTGGTCGACGACGAAGTCTGAGCGCCAGGTGGTGAGCACCGAGCGAAGCGACCAGCTGGTCGATAACGAAGCCCGAGCGCCAGGTGGTGAGCACCAAGCGACCAAACCAGTTGGTCCTAAGTGGTGACCTTCTTGTTCTTCATGACTGGTCCAGTCCCCGAGCGTAAAGGATAAGCTCGTTGACTGAACCTCGACCCTTAAAATAAATACGGAGAACGGTAGTACATGATGTACAAATAAAATACGAAGAAAACATCAGCGGTAAAGAAACAACATATGCCGCTCAGCGGTCAGTCAGCTGGTATGAATGCTCAGTATTAAATAAAATGCCCCCGAGAAGTTTGTCTGTAACCAAGTCGCCAGCCCCGGCTAGCCAATAACTACGGAGCATGAGGCGCGGAGCCCAGGCACGTGTAAGAGAACCAGCGTCACCGAGGAGCCGCTGCCGACCACCCGTAACGCTGAGCGTGGAGCTGCATTCACGTGTAGGGAGGAGCCGAAGACAGGGCCGTCTCTGGAAAGCACAAGTGTAAACGTAGCTGCTCAGGAAGTCGCATACGTCATCCTCAGGATGGTATATATGGTGAAAAATAACGAAGAGCCATTGTAAAAAATAATGTGACTATGGAGGCACATGATAAAATCCGGTGTGACCACAGAGGCACACGATGATATCTAGAGATATATGATGATCGAAGTAATATTTGATTGATGTGAAAGATAATACTTAGCTTGATTGTCGTCCGAATGGAGAACAAAGAGCGGTCAATGAGGATGGCGGTGAGACGATGACGACGACGTGATGGCTCGCTTGTGGCTCGTCGGCTCGTTGCTGGCTCATCGGTGGCTTGACGGCTCGTCGATGGCTTGTTGGCTCATCGATGGCTCGATGGCTCGTCGATGGCTCGTTGGCTCGTCGATGGCTCATTGGCTCGTCGATGGCTCGTCTTTGGCTCGACGACGATGTGATGGCTCGCTTCTGGCTCATAGATGATCAGAGCGAGCATAGGGCACGGGTCGTCGAGCAGCTTCTCGGAATCCTCGTCGTAGATGGATCTACTGCGTGGCTAATCAACCAAGCCAATGATGTCTTCTTATCGATGATGATGAAGTTGCCTAGCCCTCGATCTTTCCTACCAGTCATTATAGCATCGGTCGTGGTCGTCATTGCACCGATTATTATGGCGGCGATCATCATTATGACGCGGTTGGAGGTCAGAGCGAAAGGTATTGGTGATGTCGTGCTCGGGAGATCGATCTCTGATCAGATCGACGAGAGCGAGAGTGTCGGTGAAGCCTACTGTGACCCGATCGATGGATTCGATCAGATCGGTGTTGTCGACACGCCGCCCCCGATAGCGGGGAAGCATGGTCGGAGCACTGGGGAAGATGACCTCGAAGAGATGTCAAGGCTGGTCCCACCGATACTGAAGTGGTGGAAGCAGATCCGTTTGGCACAGGAGAAGCCTGCACCGTCTCCACGCACCGGAAGAGTCGTGGAAGTGGGGAAGATGACCATCTGGCTTGCCATGGAGTCTCTACGCACATGCCCCACGGTGGGCACCACTGTCGATGAAATATCACCGATAGTCCACCTAGGGGTATGCCCAAGGTGGTATATTAGAGGGGAAGGTGCGCAAGACGACGACCCAGACGTTGACGCAAGGCAAACTAGATGAACACAGCGTGTTATCCAGGTTCGGGCCGCTAGGTTTAGCGTAATACCCTACGTCCCGCATTGAGTTGTATTGATTGGATCTCGCTTATCATCTCCGACCTGTCCTCTCGGAGGACCCCTGCCCCTCCTTATATATTCTGAAGGGACAGAGTTACATGGTAAGTATTTGAGTTGGTACTATATCTAGATTACAACTGCCATGCGGTGCATGCCGTGTGCCGCACGTCTTCATCCTGTGGGTCGGACGACCCCCGGTGTTGCGGCCCATGCACAATCGTGTGGTACCCTGGGGTCTATATCCCCATAGACAAGGATCATGCTTATGCTACCCACAAGTTTCAAGTTCCAGGATGAACAATTTTAGCCAATAAACTTAAATGTGTGCTTGAAACAGAGCAACTATTCATCATCTCAACAAGGACATAACAAAAGCATGCTCGACATAAAGATGTGAGTGGAATTAAAGATTATTATTATTTATTATTATTTTTTATATATGAAATTAAAATTTCAAAATTAAATATGCAATGCTATAATTAGAAAGGGAAATATGCAATAAAGATACAAGATACAAGGTACCTGGGGGGCTCCTCCCCCCTTGCAGCTATGGACCTCGGGGATAGTACCCCAGCGATGCCCAATACGCGAACTGCTGCTCATGTTGTTGTCGTAGTAGTGCATGGACCTGGCGTATTTCTTCGAGTGGTTCTGCTTGTCTGGCGTTGAACTGGTCCTGTCTGGTGTCCCGGTGTTGGTTCCATTGGGCTTGTTCATTCAGGGATCCCTGGATGTTATTTGTGCAGATCTTCAGCCCTTCAATCCTCGTGTTTAGGCCTTTTGATGTGAACAAGGGTTCCCGATCTTTCGAAAGGTTCTGGTAACTCTCGATTTGGTGGAAACTAGACATAAGTCGATCCGACTTTCGAACAACACGATCTGAAACCCTGCAATCGCAGCACCATGTCTCCTCTGGTTATCAACCGGCATTGCACGGTTGTCCTCGCCAAGAAGGCTAAAGTCCTTGCCTGTGAATCGAAGAACACGAGCAAGAACAAGGAAGAATGCAACCAAGTTGCGGTTGAATGATTATGAGTTGGGGTCTCACAAACCGACGAAACGATGAAACTGTTGTAAACAGAATAATCTAAGTAAAACCAAAATCTAGCGAGAATGGTGGCGGCTGATAATAAAGGTCTAAGGGTCGCCACCCCTGCTGGACGCCCCCCCCCCTAATAGGCTCAACTATGATACACGACTCAACGGACCAAAAATGGTGACGCAGCACCGGGACAGATTCTGTATGCTGAATTGTTTCGACAATTTCCATTGACTCATGATGAATTTTGATATGGGACCAGAATCATTGGTTAGCTTATCAAAATAGCTTTGCAACCTGGGTAACCAGTTTAGTGCTGACTGCTCCTAGACTCTGCGGATACATGGGTGTATACCGGATCTTGAGATGATGAGTGATTGTCAACTGGTTTGATGCGCATGTTCTTTGGCTTGTATTGTGCAGGTGTCGAGCACGGAGACAGTGATCGAAGGCAAGGTGAAGGTCAAGTAGAGACGTGCCGTGTTGATGGACCCGGAGCAGTGAAGGACGGACGTGAGGCTTGGACTGAGGGACCGGTGGCCTGAGGATCAGCTGTGGGGGCTGACAGTCTGGGACATCGACGAGCGGAGACTTGCGGGATACGATGTAGCTCAGGTCGAGGACCTGAGGACACGTGACGGTGGACAGGGTGCACGGGCGGTGCATCCCCTCTACGGCGTCGGTTTGGTGGCTAAGCCACAGAAAAACCACCGGGTGGACGGTTTCCAGGTTTGGGCCACAAAACCTGGGTGCTGCGGGTTTCTGAGTTTGCGCCTCAAAACTCGGGCTGAGGACGGTTACTAGGTTTGGGCCTCAAAACCTGGGCGCTGGCGGGTTTCTAAGTTTGGGCCACAAAACTCACATGATGGACGACTGGTTTCCCGGTTTCGGCCTCAAAACCGGGGGGAGGTCCGTGAAAAGGTCGAACGGCACGTTGGCGGCACGTGGCGGCATCGGGTGAGGTCGCGTCAAGGCGAAGCTACCGGATGTGCGGGTGTGGCCGTCGGATCGACTACACTCCGAGTTGGTCAGGTATACCCTTAGGGTTAGCCTGCCCGCTCATTAGCTATAGGGTAGAAGGGGAATAATTGTATTAGGCTATATTAGGAGAGGCCACCCCTCCCTTCAAACTATCTCAGTCATTTGCTATTTTCACCTAGGGTTTCCTGCTCTCCCACATCCCTGATGTAGCTATTGAGATCCGCAGAGACGGCTAATCATACCTCTGTGTTCTTGAGATTTTGAGGAAGTGAGACCTTGATCTCACCTCTTGTCTCGTGCGTTCGAGACACGGCTGAGTTTGTGGTTGTGATTCGCATTTTGAATTTGTTCTTCGCGTTCATCTTTTCTCCACGATTTTCCCGATGCTCGATCTCCTTCCTCGCTGCGTCTTTTTCGAATCCACTTGAACCAAATTGTTCTTTGATGTGAGGAGAACATTTCCGCCAAAGGAATTCATCTCAATCCTCATGAACCAGTAGATCGGGTCGATTCAAGTTTTGTGGTGACTTTTTCCGTTCTTGCACCTTCCCTTTCGATTTCCCGGAGTTTGATTTGATTTGAGCGGATGATTTCTTAGGATTAGTCTCCCAACTACCTAGTGATCATCTTCTCCAATTTTGGGATCAAGGGATTTTGATTTGGATCGGATTTGGGAAGATTTGGGAGAGAGGCGATCAAAATCGCCCTCTCTGCAGGGTCGCGGACAGTCCGCCACTATAAGGGCGGACAGTCCGGGCATCGAGGACTTGGCCTGTTCAGTGGCCAAGCCCTCGTGGTGTCTGGCTGAAAAACCAACGGCAGACAGTCCGCCGTTGTAACTCGCGGATAGTCCAGGACTGTCCAGTGAGGTTTCAGCAACCTTGCTGATTTGGGTTTTTGGCCGGCGGACAGTCCGCCACTAGCCCGCGGACAGTCCGGGTAGGCGCGGACAGTCCGGAACCGTACCCGCGGACAGTCCGGGATCCTGCTGTGTGTTGGTTTTTAGTGCGTTTGCTCTCCTGGCTTTTTCGCTTCGTTTCCGGACTTCTCGTTTGCTCCTGGAGTTCACCTAGGAACCTCTCTAGGTATCTTTGCTACTTGTTAGCCTAGGTATTTGGAGATTTACCGACGTAGCCATCTATCTACGTTCGGGATTGGGTTTTTGGGCTTGAATTTGACTCGGTGCTTTCGGGTTTTTGGTTCGCTCTTGCTTGGTGGTGCCTCGCTGTGATCCTAGGGATCATCCACCCTCTTTCCGAGGGTCGTGGGCATCATGGTTGCGCTCGAAGATTTTGGAGTTGATTTGTTGGGGCAGAGGCCAAAGTTTTGAAAGAAATTTTTAGGCTCCCATTCACCCCCCTCTGGTCGCCTTGCTTTTGCATTCTCGTTCCTTCAATTGGTATCGGAGTGGGTTAAGGATCTTCCACCTTAGCCGGTTCTAGATCCACAGAAGGCGACATGGATCGCGGCGTGGGCAAACCGCCATTTTTTGATGGGACAAACTATGCTATTGGAAGATACGCATGTCGGCCTATCTTCAGAGCATGGGTGCTTCTGTCTGGGAGATTTGCAACAAGGCCGATTACGTGGTCTTGGCTGCTCGTGTGACTCAACAGCAGATCGATGAGCACGATGCCAATAGCCGAGCCCGTAACGCTCTTTTCACCTGTTTGAGCATGTCTGTGTTTGATCGTGTTTCTCACCTCGGTATGGCTCGGGAGATTTGGGTGACTCTCATGCGCTTTCATGAGGGAACCACTCAAGTCAAAACCCGTCTCTATGAGTCACACAAGCGAGAGTATGCGAACTTTTGACACATGCCTGGCGAGAGCATAGAAAGTTTATTCGCTCACTTTCAGGTGATTGTCAACAAGACGAGGGCTAACAAGGAGTTGTTGCCTTTTGACGATCATGAGAGGGCTCTCAAGCTTCTTCACACTCTCAATCGGTCGGTGTGGGACTCTAAGGATCAGGCGATCATCGAATCGTCTAACTATGAGACTCTCACGTGCGACGAGCTCTTTAGTAAGCTCAAGTCTAGTGAGATTGATGCCATGACGAGGGCTTCTTATGAGAATCCTTCTGGCCCGTCGATGGCTTTGCTTTCTGGCTCTTCTGCTAATCCCTCTGGAGGCTTTGCACTTTCTTCTCTTCTTTCTGTCACAGAGGAGCAGCTGGAGTTCTTGGGAGATGACGAGTTGGCTTTGCTTGCGAACTGGTTCTCGTGGTTCCACAACAACCGCATGAACCGTCGCCGCGGAGGTGGACGAGCTGGGTGCTTTGAATGCGGCGACCCTGATCACTTCATCGCCAACTTCCCAAAGAAGAACAAGCAAGCTGTGGGCAAGGGCGATCGTGGCTACAAGTATGACTCCGACAAGCGCAAGGAGAAGTACGTCCCCGCAAAGCACAAGCGGAAAGGTGGCTTCAACAAGGAGTACATCAAGCGGAAGTACTTGGAGAAAGCCTAGGCCAAGCAGCAAGCTTTCTTCGCCACGCTCAGCGACGTCGACGACTCGAACAATGACTCCAATGCATCAAGTGATGATGAGTCCGAGAAGACAAAGATCGACGACAAGCTGAACGGTCTTTGCTTCTTCGCCGACGATGAGGGCTTCTGCACCATGGCCCTCGGCGATGAGGTCGACAGCAAGCTGGAGGAGATCCCTCGGAACGACGACGACGACGACACCTCCCAGGTATCTCAAACTCCTGAAGAACTCTCTGCTGAAGTTGAGAAACTTACTGCTGCTTTGCTTAGTCAAGACAAGTTGTTGAGACGTGCAGCTAGAGAGAGGAAAGAGTTTAGGCAGAAGTGGGAGGATACGGTGAAGGAACTTGAGTTTGCCAAGTCCACCGTTGTAGTCTCTAAGGAGGGTGAGTGTGAGATGTGCTCCAAGCACATGACTGACCTTCTCACTTTGAGAGGGAAGTATGCTGCTTTGGTTGGAGAGGTGGATGAGCTTAGAGCTAGATCTGTGTTGCTTGGTGCGTGCAAGTCTTGTGCAGGCTTGCAATCCGAGTTGGCAGAGAAGAATGCCAAGATTGTGTCTCCTGAGAAGGCCAGCTCGGATAGCACTTGTGTGTCCAGGTGTGCTTTGTGTGAGGGCTTGGAGATGGAGATTGCGAATGTGAAACATGACAAGATGCAAACCGAGGAAGAAAACACATATCTTCGGACCATCTTGTCATGGGTGTCTTGTGGTGAGCCGCAGCTTGGGATGATGATTGCCCAATTTAAGCATGTTGCTGGAGGTCCAGGTGTAGGTTTTGCTCAGGGGTTGGAGAGTGTTGCTTCTTTTGGCAAGGTTGGAGAGTTTAGTGGTCTAAATCCGAGTGAGAAGCCCAACTCCACCACTACTCCCAAACTAACCAAGATTCCACCCAAAGAGCCTCTCAAGCCTAACACCAAAGATGGAGTGTATGAGGAACCTCTGAGAGCTCCACCAAAGAAACAAATGTGGTCTCCCAAGCTCAACCACCTTAAGAACAAGCTGGATACCATGCCACCTATCCAAGAGGAGCTCATGCCACAAAAGAGCCAAGTGATCCACACCCAGTACCGTGAGTACCAACAACCCCCTATGAGAGCGGTGAGGTACCACTTTGAGCACTATGGGAGAGATGGACACTTGAGGGAGTTTTGCTTTCGGTGCAAGAGAGAATAACGTCGTGCAAGGGAGATGAACAACACGGACATGTACCATCCTTTCCATGATGTACATGTGTTGAATGTTCAAAGGAGAGTTGCTAGGCCTAGAGGTCCAATCCCTCAAGGTCTTAGGCCTAGGCCACAAGGAGGTTTTGCACGGTGGGATCCTAGTTTTGTAGGCTATGGACCCTGTGGCGTTGGCTTTGCTGTTGAGCGTTACCCCCCACCATGTTTTGGCTATCGCGATGGACGCTCTTCCCTTAGCGGACCACGTTTTCCTGAGCGTGGTGATCGCTTTCCCCGTAGGCGTGCTAGGAATGGTTTTTCTACTAACCGTTCTTTTGAGCATTCGGGACAACACTGGTACTCTTCTCATTTCACTCACCCAGTGTTGGACCGTATGCTCACCCTATGTCTTTTTATTGATGTAGGTAAAACGATTGGAGGACATTTGGTTGGTGGATTCCGGGTGTTTGAGGCACATGACCGTAAACTCCAAGTGGTTCTCCAGTCTTAGTCCAGTTGCCGGAAAGGAGTTTATCACCTTCGGCGACAATAGCAAAGGTAAAGTGTTGTCTCGTGAGTCAGTGCGAGTTAATGAGCACTTTGTGTTGTGTGATGTTGCTCTTGTTTCTAACTTGCATTTTAACCTTCTTTCTGTTTCGCAACTTTTTGATGATGACTATGAGATTTGTTTTAAGCCGAATCTCAGTCGTATTTTAGACCCTCAGGGCAATCTTGTATGTTTGATTTTGCCATTTGGGAAAGTCTTTCGTGCGAATTTCTCAAAGTCTTTTGGCATTTTTCATTGTCTTGTGGCTGGACCTTCTTCCTCTGATCTGTGTAAGGGGCATAGGAGACTTGGTCATCTGAGCTTTGACTTGCTTGCAAGGCTTAGTTCACTTGGCTTAATCCGAGGATTGCCCAAGTTACACATGGAGAAGGATCTTGTTTGCCATTCTTGTAGTCATGGGAAAATGGTTGCTGCTCCCCACCATCCTTTGAATCAAGTTATGACCAAGCACCCTAGAGAGCTTTTGCATATGGACCTTGTAGGTCCGGCTTGGGTGAGCTCGGTTGGTGGGAAGTGGTATGTGCTTGTTGTTGTTGATGACTTTTCAAGATATTCGTGGGTTTTCTTTTTAGCTGAGAAAACTGAGACTTTCTCTTTTGCTCGCAATCTGATTTTGCGTCTTCAGAATGAGTTCCCTAAGAACTCGATGCGAGCTATTCGTAGTGATAATGGTGCCAAGTTCAAAAACTCGGACTTTGAAAAGTTTTGTAACTCTTTGGGTTTGGAGCATCAGTTTTCTTCCCCCTACACACTGCCACAAAATGGTGTTGTAGAGAGGAAGAATCGGACCCTTGTTGAGATGGCCAGGACGATGCTTGATGAGCATAGGACTCCTAGGCGATATTGGGCCGAGGCTATGAACACTGCATGCTATATTTCCAATCACATTTTTCTCCGAGCTTTCTTGAAAAAGATTTCTTATGAATTGCGTTTTGGAAGACAACCCAAAGTGAGTTATTTTAGAGTGTTTGGTTGCCATTGTTTTATACTTAAGAAAGGCAACCTGGACAAGTTTGAGTCTTCTTCTTCTGACGGTGTATTTTTGGGTTATCGCAATCATACTTGTGCATATCGTGTACTTAACCTTGATACTAACCGAGTCGTGGAGACATCCGATGTCACCTTCGACGAGACCATGCATTGTCACTCTTCTAGATTAGAGCGTGCAGGTGATCATGAGGTTGGCGAACCTCTTTTTGATGACGAGGACGAAGGTGCTGAAGGCATTGGTGACCCAGCACTTCCTCCACCTGCTGTGCCGCTAGGATCGACTTCTACTACGTCGACTCACGGCCCCGACCCCTCTTCGTCGACTACTTGGGGGCCGTGTGATCCACCACCTCGGGCTGTACCATTTGTACCCGAGGGAGCACCGACAACTGTTGAGGGGGAGATCACATCAGCTCGAGAGGCGCCTCAACACATTCAGCGCCAACATCCTCCTCAACAGATGATCGACAGCATCAACGAACGTGTCACTCGGTCAAGGTCACAACAAATCTCTCACTTTGCTCATTTTGCATTTGTTGCTGATTTTGAACCCCGAGATGTTGGACATGCTTTATCTGATTCGGATTGGGTTAATGCCATGCATGAGGAGTTAGAAAATTTTGAGAGAAATCGGGTTTGGGTTTTGGTTCCACCTCCTCCAGACTGTAATCCTATTGGGGCAAAATGGGTTTTCAAAAACAAACAAGGAGAGGATGGCCACATTATTAGAAAGAAGGCCAGACTTGTAGCCCAAGGGTATAGTCAGAAGGAGGGGATAAACTATGAGGAGACTTTTGCTCCTGTAGCTCGTTTGGAGGCAATTAGGATTCTCTTGGCTTTTGCTGCATCGAAGGGTTTCAAACTTTTTCAAATGGATGTCAAGAGTGCCTTCCTAAACGGCTACATAGAAGAAGAGGTGTATGTGAAACAACCCCCCAGTTTTGAAAATCCCAAGTTTCCAAACCATGTTTTTCAACTTCACAAAGCTTTGTATGGTTTGAAACAAGCCCCTAGAGCCTGGTATGATAGGTTGAAAACTTTTTTGCTTGCTAAGGGTTTTAAAATGGGATGTGTCGATAAAATGCTTTTTCTCCTCAAGCAAGGCAATGCCACTCTCTTGGTCCAGATTTACGTGGATGATATCATTTTTGGTGGTTCTTCTCACGCTTTGGTTGCCAAGTTTGCAGATATTATGAGCAGGGAATTTGAGATGAGCATGATGGGCGAGTTGACATTCTTCCTCGGGTTGCAAATCAAGCAATCCCGAGAAGGAACGTTTGTGCACCAGAGCAAGTAGACAAAGGATATATTGAAGAAGTTTGATATGGGTGAGGTCAAGCCTCTTCCAACACCCATGTCGACCACGATGGCCCTGGATGTGGACAAGGATGGAGAAGCTGTGGACCAGAAGGAGTACCGAAGTATGATCGGGTCACTGTTGTACCTGACAGCGACACACCTGGACATTCAGCTCGCGGTGTGCCTTTGCGTGCGCTTTCAGGCGTCTACGTGCACATCTCATCGTCAGGCAGTCAAGCGCATTATGAGGTACCTTCATTTCACACCAGAGTTTGACCGCCTGAAGGTGAGAGGTTGACCGCCTGAAGGTGAGAGGTGCGCAGAGATGCCTGAAAGCGCGCGCAAAGGCACACCGCGAACTGGATGTCCGGGCGTGTTGCCGTCAGGTACAGCAGCGACCCGATCATACTCCGGTACTCCTTCTGGTCCACAGCTTCTCCATCTATATCCGCATCCAGGACCGTCGTGGTTGACATGGGTGTTGGAAGAGGCCTGGCCTCACCCATATCGAACTTCTTTAATATGTCCTTGGTGTACTTGCCCTGGTGCACAAACGTTCCTGCTCGGGACTGCTTGATTTGCAACCCGAGGAAGAATGTCAACTCGCCCATCATGCTCATCTCAAATTCCCTGCTCATTATATCTGCAAACTTGGCAACCAAAGCGTGAGAAGAACCACCGAAAATGATATCATCCACGTAATTCTGGACCAAGAGTGTGTTATTGCCTTGCTTGAGGAGAAAAAGCGTTTTATCGACACATCCCATTTTAAAACCCTTAGCAAGCAAAAAGGTTTTCAACCTATCATACCAGGCTCTAGGGGCTTATTTCAAACCATACAAAGCATTGTGAAGTTTAAAAACATGGTTTGGAAACTTGGGATTTTTGAAACCGGGGGGCTGTTTCACATATACCTCTTCTTCTATGTAGCCGTTTAAGAAGGCACTCTTGACATCCATTTGAAAAAGTTTGAAACCCTTGGATGCAGCAGAAGCCAAGAGGATCCTAATTGCCTCTAAACGAGCTACAGGAGCAAAAGTCTCCTCATAGTCTATCCCCTCCTTCTGACTATACCCCTGGGCTACAAGTCTGGCCTTGTTTCTCACAATGTGGCCATCCTCTCCTTGTTTGTTTTTAAAAATCCATTTTGTCCCAATAGGATTACAGTCTAGAGGAGGTGGAACCAAAACCCAAGCCCGATTTCTTTCAAAATTTTCTAACTCCTCATGCATGGCATTGACCCAATCCGGATGAGATAAAGCATGTCCAACATCTCGGGGTTCAAAATCAGCAACAAATGCAGAATGAGCAAAGTGAGAGATTTGTTGTGACCTCGACCGAGTGACACGTTCGTCGATGCGGCCGATCATCTGTTGAGGCGGGTGTTGGCGCTGAATGTGTCATGGCGCCTCCTGAGCTGAAGTAACCTCCCCCTCAATAGTAGCTGGTGCTCCCTCGGGTACAAGCGGTACAACCCGAGGTGGTGGATCCCACGACCCCCAAGTAGTCAAATAAGAGGGGTCAGGGCCATGAGTCGACGTAGTCGAAGCCGATCCTAGCGGCACAGCAGGTGGAGGAAGTGTTGGGTCAACAATGCCTTCAGTGCCCTCGTCCTCATCATCAAAAAGAGGTTCGCCAACCTCATGATCACTTGCACGCTCAAATCTAGAAGAAGGACAATGCATGGTCTCGTCGAAGGTGACATCGGATGTCTCCATGACTCGGTTAGTATCCAGGTTAAGTACACGATATGCACGAGTATGAGTTCCATAACCCAAAAATACACCGTCAGAAGAACGAGACTCAAACTTGTCCAGGTTGCCTTTCTTCAGTATAAAACAATGGCAACCAAACACTCTAAAATAACTCACTTTGGGCTGTCTTCCAAAACGCAACTCATAAGAAGTCTTTTTCAAGAAAGCTCGAAGAAAAATGCGATTGGAAATATAGCATGCAGTGTTCATAGCCTCGGCCCAATATCGCCTAGGAGTCCTATGCCCATCGAGCATCGTCCTGGCCATCTCAACAAGGGTCCGATTCTTCCTCTCTACAACACCATTTTGTTGCGGTGTGTAGGGGGAAGAAAACTGATGCTCCAAACCCAAAGAGATACAAAATTTCTTAAAGTCCGAGTTTCTGAACTCAGTACCATTATCACTACGAATAGCTCGCATCGAGTTCTTAGGGAACTCGTTCTGAAGATGCAAAATCAAATTACGAGCAAAAGAGAAAGTCTCAGTTTTCTCAGCTAAAAAGAAAACACACAAATATCTTGAAAAGTCATCAACAACAACAAGCACATACCACTTCCCACCAACTGAGCTCACCCGAGCCGGACCTACAAGGTCCATATGCAAAAGCTCTCCAGGGTGCTTGGTCATAACTTGATTCACAGGATGGTGGGGAGCAGCAACTATTTTCCCATGTCTACAAGAATGGCAAACAAGATCCTTCTCCATGTGTAACTTGGGCAATCCTCGGATTAAGCCAAGTGAACTAAGCCTTGCAAGCAAGTCAAAGCTCAGATGACCAAGTCTCCTATGCCACTTCCAAAGATCAGAAGAAGAAGGTCCAGCCACAAGACAACGAGAAATGCCAAAAGCTTCCGAGAAATTTGCACGAAAGACTTTCCCAAAGGGCGAAATCAAACACACAAGATTGCCCTGAGGATCTAAAATACGACTGAGATTCGGCTTAAAACGAATCTCATAGTCATCATCAAAAAGTTACGAAACAGAAAGAAGGTTAAAATGCAAGTTAGACACAAGAGCAACATCACGCAACACAAAGTGCTGATTAACTCGCACAGACCCACGAGACAACACTTTACCTTTGCTATTATCGCCGAAGGTGATAAACTCCATTCCGGCAACTGGACTAAGACTGGAGAACCACTTGGAGTTTTCGGTCATGTGCCTTGAACACCCGGAATCCACCAACCAAATGTCCTCCAATCGTTTTACCTACATCAATAAAAATACATAGGGTGAGCATACGGTCCAACACTAGGGTGAGTAAAATGGGAAGAATACCAGTGTTGGGCCGGCTGCTCAAAAGAACGGTTAGTAGAAAAACCATTCCTAGCACGCCTACGGGGAAAGCGATCACCACGCACAGGAAAACGTGGTCCACTGAGGGAAGAGCGTCCATCGCGATAATCAAAACGCGGTGGAGGAAAATGCTCAACAACAAACCCACCGCCACGGGGTCCATATCCTGCAAAGTTAGAATCCCGCCGGGCAACACCTCCTTGTGGCCTAGGCCTAGGACCTTGAGGCATTGGACCTCTAGGCCTAGCTGCTCTCCTCTGAACATTCGACACATGTACATCATGGAAAGGATGGTACATGTCCGAGTTGTTCATCTCCCTTGCACGGCGCTCCTCTCTCTTGCGCCAAAAGCAAAACTCTCTCAAGTGTCCATCTCTCCCACGGTGCTCACAGTGGTACCTCACCGCTCTCATAGGGGGTTGTTGGTATTCATAGTAGTGGGTGTGGATCACTTGGCTCTTTTGTGGCATGAGCTCCTCTTGGATAGGTGGCATGGTATCCAGCTTGTTCTTAAGGTGGTTGGGCTTGGGAGACCACACTTGTTTCTTTGGTGGAGCTCTCAGAGGTTCCTCATACACTCCATCTTTGGTGTTAGGCTTAAGAGGTTCTTTGGTTGGAATCTTGGTTAGTTTGGGAGTAGTGGTGGAGTTGGGCTTCTCACTCGGGTTAAGACCACTAGACTCTCCAATCTCGCCAAAGGAAGTAGCACTAACCATCCCCTGAGCAAAGCCTACACCTGGACATCCAGCAGCACGCCTAATTGGGCAATCATCATCCCAAGCTGCGGCTCACCACAAGACACCCATGACAAGATGGTCCGAAGGTATGTGTTTTCTTCCTCGGTTTGCATCTTGTCATGCTTCACATTGGCTATCTCCATCTCCAAGCCCTCACACAAAACACACCTAGACACACAAGTGCTATCCGAGCTGGCCTCCTCAAGAGACACAATCTTGGCATTCTTCTCTGCCAACTCGGATTGCAAGCCTGCACAAGACTTGCACGCACCCAGCAACGCGGGTCTAGCCCAAAGCTCATCCACCTCTCCAACCAAAGTAGCATACTTCCCTCTCAAAGTGAGAAGGTCAGTCATGTGCTTGGAGCACATCTCACACTCACCCTCCTCAGAAACAACAATGGTGGACTTGGCAAACTCAAGTTCCTTCACCGCATCCTCCCACTTCTGCCTAAACTCCTTCCTCTCTCTAGCTGCACGTCTCAACAACTTGTCTCGACTAAGCAAAGCAGCAGTAAGTTTCTCAACTTTAGCAGAGAGTTCTTCAGGCGTTTGAGATACCTTGGAGGTGTCGTCGTCGTCGTCGTTCTGAGGGATCTCCTCCAACTTGCTGTTGACCTCCTCACCGAGCGCCATGGTACAGAAGCCTTCATTGTCGGCGAAGAAACAGAGGCCGTTCAGCTTGTCCTCGATCTTCTTCTTCTTCTCGGACTCATCGTCGCTTGATGCAGCGGAGTCATCATCCGAGTCGTCGACGTCGCTGAGCGTGGCGAAGAAAGCACGCTGCTCAGCCTGGGCCTTCTCCAAGTACTTCTTCTTGATGTACTCCTTGTTGAAGCCGCCCTTCCGCTTGTGCTTCGCGGGGACGTACTTCTCCTTGTGCTTGCCAGAGTCGTACTTGTGCCCATGATTGCCCTTGCCATATGTTTGCTTGTTCTTCTTCGGGCAGTTGGCGATGAAGTGGTCGGAGTCACCGCACTCGTAGCATCTAGCTCGCCCTCATCCGCGGCGACGGTTCATGCGGTTGTTGTGGAACCGCGTGAACCAGTTGGCAAGCAAAGCCAACTCATCATCTCCCATGAACTCCAGCTGCTCCTCTGTAACAGAAAGAAGAGAAGAAAGTGCAAAGCCTCCAGAGGGGTTAGCAAAAGAGCCAGAAACCAAAGCCATCGACGGGCCAGAAGGATTCTCATAAGAAGCCCTCGTCATGGCGTCAATCCCACTAGACTTGAGCTTACTAAAGAGCTCGTCGCAAGTGAGAGTCTCATAGTTAGGCGATTCGATGATCGCCTGAACCTTAGAGTCCCACACCGACCGATCGAGAGTATGAAGAAGCTTGAGAGCCTTCTCATGATCGTCGTATGGCAACAGCTCCTTGTTAGCCCTCATCCTGTTGACAATCACCTGATTGTGAGCGAATAAACTTTCTATGCTCTCGCCAGACATGTGTCGAAAGTTCTCATACCCTCGCTTGTGCAACTCGTAGACACGGGTTTTGACTTGAGTGGTTCCCTCATGAAAACGCATGAGAGTCGCCCAAATCTCCCGAGCCGTGGAGAGGTGAGAAACGCGATCGAACCCCGTCATGCTCAAACATGAGAAAAGAGCATTACGGGCTCGGCTATTGGCATGCTCATCGATTTGCTACTGAGTCACACGAGCAGCCAAGACCACGTAATCTGCAGAGTTGCAAATATCCCAAATCAAAGCACCCATGCTCTGAAGATAGGCCAACATACGTATCTTCCAATACGCATAGTTCGTCCCATCGAAAAACGGCGGTTTGTCCACGCCGCGATCCATGTCGCCTTCTGTGGATCTAGAACCGGCTAAGGTGGAAGATCCTTAACCTGCTCTGATACCAATTGAAGGACCGAAAGTGCTACAGAAAGGCGACCAGAGGGGGGGTGAATGGGAGCTTTAAATTTCTTTTTAGAAACTAATAGCCACTGTCCCAAGAATCAACCCCAAAAGCAAAGCAGACACGTGTGATGTCCACGACCCAAGAGATTGGGTGGATGTTCCCTAGGAACACAGCGGGACACCATAAAACCTCCCTCGCCCAAGTTCACGCAAGTCAACTGGTGACAGGATGAACTTTGGGTAATCTCAACCTCCCCCGAGCAACGCGAGGGGGATTCAAGCTATTTCACAAAGTGGGAAGGCCGATTTCTGTGGAGCACAGAATCCGGGAATCCAATGCAAAAACCCAAAGCCAAATCCGAAGTCGAGTGAACAAAATGCAGACGAAACAGTGCAGAACTCAGAGCATCGGACGCTGGCCTGCGTCCGATGTGATCCTGGTGGACACGTCCGATGCAAATCAGGCCGAAACAAAACCTTACTGTGTAGCCATCGGTCGCTGCTACAGTGAAAGCTCAGCGTCCGATGCTAAGGCCTCGGAGCGTCCGATGACAACGGAGCGTCCGATGCCAACCCACCTGCTGCGGATGCAAAAAGAGTGTTTCCAAAACCTCACTGCATGACCATCGGACGCTGGACTGTAGCGTCTGATGTCCCTTAAAAGGTACAGAATCTGACACGTGGCAACAGCGCGTCCGATGTGATGAACACAACGTCCGATGCCCCAGTGCACAGCGTCCGATGCTCCCGAAACAACACAGTTCTTCCGCGGATTCAACCCGATCTCCTCCGAATCAAAAGCTCTAAGGCTTAGACTTGATATGAGGAGTTCCAAGGATGTTAGTGAGCTACCCCTAAGAGATCATGGCTCGAACTAACTCCAATTCGGTGAATCGGAAGAATTCCGAGCAAAGGAAAGAAATCCAATCCAAAAACGTAAACCGACCGATCTACTTGTTCATGAGGTTTGAGTTGGATTCCTTCGGTGGAAATGATCTCCTCACTACAAAGAACAAGTTGATTCAAACGGATTCGAGAAAGACGCAACGAGTAGGGAGATCGAGTTACGGGAAAATCGTGGAGAAAATGAAGAACGCGATTTTCATTCGGACGTAACTCGATTTTCTCCACGATTTTCCCGTAACTTGTTCTTTGTAGTGAGGAGATCATTTCCACCGAAGGAATTCAACTCAAACCTCACGAACAAGTAGATCGGTCGGTTTACGTTTTTGGATCGGATTTCTTTCCTTTGCTCGGAATTCTTCCGATTCACCGAATTGGAGTTAGGTTCGAGCCATGATCTCTTAGGGGTAGCTCACTAACATCCTTGGAACTCCTCATACCAAGTCTAAGCCTTAGAGCTTTTGATTCGGAGGAGATCGGGTTGAATCCGCGGAAGAACTGTGCTGTTTCGGGAGCATTGGACGCTGTGCACTGGGGCATCGGACGCTGTGTTCATCACATCAGACGCGTTGTTGCCACGTGTCAGATTCTGTACCTTTTAAGGGACATCGAACGCTACAGTCCAGCGTCCGATGGTCATGCAGTGAGGTTTTGGAAACGCTCTTTTTGCATCGGACGCAGCAGGTGGGTTGGCATCGGCGCTCCGTTGTCATCGGACGCTCCGAGGCCTTAGCATCGGACGCTGAGCTTTCACTGTAGCAGCGACCGATGGCTACACCGTAAGGTTTTGTTTTGGCCTGATTTGCATCGGACGCGTCCCCCAGGATCACATCAGACGCAGGTCAGCGTCCGATGCTCTGAGTTCTGCACTGTTTCGTCTGCAGTTTGTTCACTCGACTTCGGATTTGGCTTTGGGTTTTTGCATTGGATTCCTGGATTCTGTGCTCTATAGAAATCGGCCTTCCCACTTTGTGAAATAGCCTGAATCCCCCTCGCGTTGCTCAGGGGAGGTTGAGATTACCCAAAGTTCATCCTGTCACCAGTTGACTTGCGTGAACTTGAGCGAGGGAGCTTTTGTGGTGTCCCGCTGTGCATCCACCCAATCTCTTGGGTCGTGGACATCACACGTGTCTACTTTGCTTTTGGGGTTGATTCTTGGGACAATGGCTATTAGTTTTTGAAAAGAAATTTAAAGCTCCCATTCACCCCCCCTCTGGTCGCCTTTGTGTAGCACTTTTGGTGCTTCAGAACAAATTCAAAACGCGAATCACAACCACAAATTCAGCCGTGTCTCGAACCCATGAGACAAGATGTGAGCTTATGGTCACACTTCCTAAAAATTTCAAGAACACAGAGGTATGATTAGCTGTCTCTGCGGATCTCAGTAGCCACAGTAGGGATTGGGAGAGCAGGAAACCCTAGGAGAAAATAGCAAAATGACTGAAATAGTTAGGAGGGAGGGGTGGCCTCTCCTATTATAGCCTAATACAATTATTCCCCTTCTACCCCTACAGCTAATGAGTGGGCAGGCTAACCCTAAGGGTATTCCTGACCAACTCGAAGTGTAGTCGATCTGACGGCCACGCCCGCACATCCGGTAGCTTTGCCTCGACGCGACCTCACCTGATGCCGCCACGTGCCGCCTCACGCCGCTCGTCCATTTCCTGGACCCCCCTGGTTTTGAGGCCGAAATCGGGAAACCAGTCGTCCATCGTCTGAGTTTTGTGGCCCAAACTCAGAAACCCGCCAGCGCCCAGGTTTTGAGGCCCAAACCTGGAAACCGTCCTCAGCCCGAGTTTTGAGGCCCAAACTCAGAAACCCGCAGCACCCAGGTTTTGTGGCCCAAACTGAAACAACTGGTTGACATTGTTAAATTCTTTATAATCAATAATGTCCTGGATTTCACGTCTCAAACCCGAATAAAAACGACAATAGAGTTCTCGGGTCCCTCTACTATGCCACATCACATCAAACCTTTCTGAAGCTCACCATAGTAATCCTGCATGGATTTATCTTCCTGTTCTAAATGCATCAATTTCTTACGTAGGTCTCTATGTTAAGATGGGGGAACAAATCTATCATGCATAGAAACCTTAAGCTCTTCCCATGTATGAGGTGTGGAACCATCTGCAGCTAAACCAGTCCACTAAATAATAGCAAAATCTTTAAACTCACTGGTGGCTTGTCTAACTCTATGTTATTCAGGTACTTGGTGGGCACTAAATTTTTGCTCTACTGTCATCTCCCAATCAAGATATCCCTCAGCACCATAATGTCCGGAAAAAGAAGGTATAGTAAATTTAACCTTAGCATAAGGACCTTCAGGAGCTCTATTATACATACCTCGATGGTGGTGGTGATGAGGAACGCCACCCATACCTGTGGTGTTAGTACGAAGATGATGCCGTAATCTATTTTGCATTGTCAACATTGGATCAACATTACCATCAGCATCATACACCTCATCACCATCATTGCTTCCAGTCGCATCTTCGTCGTGTGTGTTGGTGGTTCTTAACTCACATTTTATACCGCCAACTTTCTTTGAAAACCTACCATATCAAGAACCAAAACTTAGGATTAGGTATTAAACTCACAATTTCCACGAGTTTTGGATGTATCAATTGTTTTGCAGGAAACACGGGAAAACCATATCTGAGATGGGCCAAAAGTGCGTACCAAATTCAACATGTCAAAGCCTAGAGCACTTCCGACCCACCCAAATGAAGAGAAATGAAGCCCAAGGCCCATCACACTCCACAAATGGGTTGGAAACCTAAATAACAAGCACCGGGGCCCAGCTAGCAACCCACCATGAGAAGGCGGTGGCTAGAGGTGGGGCCAGGGGTGCGCCCGCACCGCCATTGGCCCCCCTCAAGCCCACCTTCGGGGGTCGGTTGCATGGCGGCATGGTGAGGCAGTTTGTGAAGGTTTCCATGTTGATCACCCCAAAACCGACCTCAAGCCACTATAAAAGCTTGGGTGGAGCTCTCTTCAAATCATGGAAGTTTAGAAGCAACACTTGTAGATTTAGATTAGTCCATTCCCACCTTGTAAAGGATCTATTTCTAGAGAAGAAGTAGTGCCTCAAGTATCATAACTCTAGTAGCTATTTAGAAGAGGGAGCGAGTTCGTGCAAGTCGAAGAAGTGCCGGGGCTTTCGGCTACTTCCTCAAGTGTACTCCTACACTTAGCGGAAGGAATACCGGAATCATCGGTACGACTTCACTTGTACCTCGGCAGATCGAAATACTATTTGGAGTATTAAGGTTTGTGTTTATCTTTGCTTACACATTCTTATTGTGCTCTAGCTTATTGCTTTCGTAATCAGCTAGACCGGCCGTTCACCTTCGGGTGGGTGCTCTAGTAAGAGGGTGCAAGTCCTAGCTACCGCTAGAGTCACGCCCTTAGCGTAAACGCAGTGTTTAGGCTAAGTGGTTACAGGTTGGTTGCCTGGGTCTCCACGATTGAGGAGGTAGGCAACAGGTGGTGATAGTGTAAGGAAAATGGACCTCAGCCCATTTAACTTTGGATTTTTGTGTTTGATGAACAACATAACCAAATTGGACTAATATGTTTGCAAGTGTTTGTTTTGTAGTCCAATAGGGTGCAAAAGGTGGCTTGGACTAAGGCGATGTGACAATCCGATGATCAACACGTCAAGCAAGATGTTTGAAGCTCAATAGAAGACTCTCAAGCTCAATCAAAGTCCAAGGCACAAGACTGGAACCAAGACGGCGCAAGAAATCGCGAAGAAACGAAGCACATGGGACATCGGACGCTGACTACATAAACGTCGGACACACCGATAGCAAACCCTAGTTCAACTCAGCGCCAGCAGAAGCATCGGACGCACCGATGTGGACACATCGGATGCTGCGGTAACACTGTGCAAACCTGCACAGCGTTCATCGGACACGCCGATGTGCATCGGACACTACAGGACACGAGCGTCCGATGGCTGACCAGAAAGGTTCCAGAGAGGCTCTGAAGACATCGGACGCATCAGGTGTCGCTGAAGTACTGAAAGTGCTATACAAAGGCGACCAGAGGGGGTGAATGAGAGCTTTAAATTTCTTTTCAAAAACTTATCGCCACTATCCCAAGAATCAACCCATAAAAGCAAACCCAGAACTTGATAGTGTCCATGACCCTAGATGTAGGGTGGATGCTTCCTAGAAGCACAGCGAGACACTACACAAGTCTAGAAACCCAACGCAAAAGTCCAAAACCAAATCCGAAGTCAGACGAATGAACTGCAGACGGAACAGTGCTGAATTCACAGCATCGGACGCTGGCCTGCGTCCGATGTCCAGGCACCGGACGTGTCCGATGCAAAATGAACAGTTCTGGAACCTCACTGCATAGACATCGGACGCTGCTACAGTGAAACCCTAGCATTCGATGCTTCGACCCCAGACGCGTCCGATGGTCGATGGAGCGTCCGATGGTCAGCGTTCGATGCTCCTTCAAAAACGCTGTTCTGTGACACGTGGCACCTGAGCGTCCAATGTGACGAACTCAGCGTTCGATGGTCCCATGTCCAGCGTCCGATGCCCCCGAAACTGTGCTGTTCTTCCGCGAATTCAACCCGATCTCTTCCTAATCAAAAGCTCTAAGGCTTAGACTTGGTATGAGGAGTCCTAAGGAGGTTAGTGAGCTACTCCTAAGAGATCATGGCTCGAACCTAACTCCAAATCGGTAAATTGGAAGAATTCGAGGCAAAAGAGGAGAAAACCGATCCAAAACGAAAAACCGATCGAACTACTTGTTCGTGAGGTTTGAGTTGAATTCCTTTGGTGGAAATGATCCCCTCACAACAAAGAACAAGTTGATTCAAACGGATTCAAGAAAGATGTAGCGAGGAGGAAGAACGAGTCACGGGAAAATCATAGAGAAAAAGAATAACGCGAAGAACAAGTTCAAAACGCAAATCACAACCACGAATTGCAACCGTGTCTCGAACCCATGAGACTACAGTGAGATTACGGTCTCACTTCCTCAAAATCTCAAGAACACAGAGGTATGATTCCGTCTCTGCGGATCTCAGTAGCTACAACAGGGATTGGGAGAGCAGGAAACCCTAGAATGAAAATAGCAATGACTGAGATGGTTTGGAGGGAGGGGTGGCCTCTCCTAATATAGCCTAATATAGTTATTCCCTTTCTACCCCAACAGCTAATGAGCGGGCAGGCTAACCCTAAGGGTATTCCTGACCAACTCGAAGTGTAGTCGATCCGACGGCCACGCCCGCAAATCTGGTAGCTTCGCCTCGACACGACCTCACCCGATGCCGCCACGTGACGCCAATGCGCTGCCCGTCCGTTTTCTAGACGTCCCCCTGGTTTTGAGGCAGAAACCGGGAAACCTAGGCCATCCCCCAGTTTTGAGGCCGAAACCGAGAAACCTGTAGTCCATCGCCTGAGTTTTGTGGCCCAAACTCAGAAACCCGCCAGCACCCAGGTTTTGAGGCCCAAACCTGGAAACCGTCCTCAGCCCGAGTTTTGAGGCCCAAACTCGAAAACCCGCAGCACCCAGGTTTTGTGGCCCAAACCTGGAAACCGTCCACCCTGTAGTTTTTCTGTGGCTCAAACACCAAACCGACGCCGTAGAGGGGATGCACCGCCCGTGCACCCCGTCCATCGACACGTATCCCCAGGTCCATGACCAGAGCCACACCGTGTCCCGCCAGTCTTCGCTTGTCGCTGTCCCAGGCTGTCAGCCACCACAACTGATCCTCAGGCCACCGGTCCCTCAGTCCAAGCCTCACGTCCGCCCGTCACCGCTCCGGGTCCATCGGCACGACACGTCTCTACTTGACCTTCACCTTGCCTTCGATCACTGTCTCCGTGCTCGACACCTGCACAACACAAGCCAAAGAACATGCGCACCAAACTAGTTGACAATCACTCATCACTCAAGATCCGGCATACACCCATGTTTCCGCAGTCGCCACATCGAACGCTATCAGAGTCCGATGTGACTCAGTGCTAGGTCGGCAAAACTAGCCGTTATGTGACATCGGATGCGCGTCTGATGCTCCTGACAGGAGCGTCCGATGCTACGCAGTGAAGCCCATCTTTGATGTCCAACGACTCTATTTGCTTGGGGCTCTATTTATACCACCATGGCCGGCCAAAACAATAGGGTTGGAGCTCAGGGAAGTATACTGTTGGTATAAATTAACGCACACTCTACTTTATCCGCAAGCGCACAGATAAAATCTACCGATGTAGCACTTCACCGGAGTAACCCAGTTTTAATATCGAACCCAAAGGAACGGATAGTGTTAAGTCTTAAAGTATATCCCCTGAGTAGCTAACAAGGACGGAGAATCTAGAAGTATACAGGGGATCACTAAGGCTGTCTAATTCCAATTTCAGAGTGATATGTTTGCATTATTCTTAGTGGGGAAGTTGCCATAAAAGGTCACAAAGAGAGTATGAGTCTTTTATGCAAATGTATAATCCTACCGAGCCTACACACGGGTAAGTGGACTATAGAAGAATCAACAAGGCTATAAGAGTCACCCTTGCGAACAACCACTACTACCGGCGTTATAGGAGGCATTTATGAGCTATCAAGTCTAAGCACCACGCTTACACTATCCAACTACTCTAACTCTAGAATGACTAGAATTAAAGTACTCCAACGAGAGTCATAAACCTTAAGAATAATAAGAACAATGGCTCAAACATAAATATAGACGTTGATTACCGAAACAATCACTGAAGCAAGTTGAAGATAAACTTGAATCCGCTGGTACAAGATGAAGAAGTTGCTCCAACAGGCCGGAGCTCCTTCTTGATCTCTTCCTCTCTCTCTCTCTTCTAGTTCTAGTATAAGACTAGGTTCTAAACCTAAACTAGAGGGGTAACTAGTCTTCTACTTGAAAGCTGGCTCTTGAAGTCTTCTTCTAGGGTTTCTAAATGAGGCGTAGACTTTTCTGAAGAGAGACCTGATCTTCCTTGGGGTCTGGGGGCCTCTTTATATAGCCCTGAGGGATCAACCACGGCCGTTAGATCAAACCGACTTCACATAGGGCTGAGATGGATCCTCAAAGGCGGTGGAGGAAGCTTCCAGAAGATGGAGGCCATCGGGCCCAGGGGGAGACCGACTGGTCCTAGGGTGGGACCGGTCGGTCCCACCTGGTGGCCTCTCGGGGTGTCCCGCCTCGTGGTGTCCTCTTGGTCCTTCTGGAGTATTCCTGACATGTCGGTTCCGTAATCTTCCGTCAATTTCCTTCTAGGAGAAGTAATCAGTGCTGGTTTTCCTGTTTAGTCCCTGCAGAATCACAATTCACCAAAACTCATGGAATATTATCAATTAAAACCCTAAACCTTTATTGGTGATTGAATTCATGCCCTTTTCATATTTATTTATCCTTTAATTTTGATAGATAACCAGTGTCAACATATAGCAAGTGCATAGACACATATTTAGTTGCTGTAGCCACCAAAGTGCTTAGTGAATATACTAGGTGATTAGTGTAGGTGCTTTGCAAAGTGCTTAGGCTAGTTAGACCACCGCTTTGCGCTTGCTCTAGGTGTTAGGCCTAGTGTTTAGTGAGGTTTGCACACCTCTTACCTACCGGTGCTTGCACGCCCTGTTGTTGTACATCAGAGGGGCTTGTAGTCTTGCGAGACCACACCAACCGCATTTGCAGTGTGGCCACCACCGTGTACCGAAGGGAACAAGGCCCGCGGTGGTTCGGCTGGAAGCTCGATAGTGAAGACGACGGGAGCATCTAGGAGAGGCTTTGCCACGAGTGGCTTAACCGGAGACCCACATGCGCATAGGGAAGGCCCGGAGCTATCCACGGAGTTACCCGACTAGGAGCTTGGCCCTTGCGAGGGATTCCTTGCGAGGGGCTCCAATGAGGACTAGGAGGAAGCTTGCACGCTTCTTGATACCTCGGTAAAAATACCGGTGTCATCGATGGGAGTTTGCATCTCTACCTCTCTCTTTGGCTTCCGCATTTACTTTGCCACCTTGTTGTGCTTTACCTTTCCTAGCTTAGTTGATAGGCTAGTTGATAGGTTTTGTTCATAGGTTGCTTAGCTCCTTTTTGCGGTAGAGATAGCAACACACCTAGCAAAACCTTAGTTGCACATTAGATAGTTTACTTTCTTGCATAGGTTTTGACTAGGTGGAAATTAGAGGCCAAAGTTTAGAGTAGAACTTTTTAAGTTGCCTAATTCACCCCCTCTTAGGCGTCATGGTCCTTTCAATTGGTATCGGAGCCGGTTGGCTCCCTTGTGGACTCTTGGCTTCACCGCCTTCGAGCCGACGCCCCTAAGAGTGGTTGGGATGGATACCTCTAGGCCTCCGCACCTTGATGGCACAAACTTCCCCTACTATAGTGCTAGAATGGCTTGCTACCTAGAAGCGGTTGATCTAGGTGTTTGGAGAGTCACCCGCGATGGGATGAGACCCCCTAAGAATCCCACCAAGTTAACCGCGGGTGATGAAAAGGAAATTCATCTTAATGCTAGAGCTAAAAATTGCTTGTTTGAATCTTTTAGCATGGATGTTTTTAACCAAGTCTTTACTTTGCAAACATCTCATGAAATTTGGTTTAAACTCCATGAGCTCCATGATGGTACAAGTAATGTTAGAGAGCAAAAACATCACCTAGCCAAATCAAGTTATGATTCTTTTAAAATGAATGAAAATGAGCTTGTTCGTGATATGTATTCTCGTTTGAATCTAATTATCAATGAGCTCAATTCTATTGGAATCACAAAGCTAGGTGATGTGGATATTGTGAGGAAGATCTTCTCTGTGCTTCCAAAGAGCAAGTATGCAACCATCTTCACCATCCTCCACAGCATGGAAAACTTGAGCACCATGACCCCGGCTATTGTCATTGGCAAATTGGTGGCATTTGAGATGTCACGCAAGATGGGTCAAGAAGAAGCCACTTCATCAAGCAAAGGCAAAGCTCTCACATGTGATGAGCACAAGAAGATGAAGGGCAAGAAGCAAGTTGAAACAAGCTCAAGCTCCTCAAATGAAGATGAGGAAGAACAAGAGGATGATGAAGATGAAGAATCAAGTGATGATGATCGAGCCTCTACCTCATCCGACTCCTCCTTAGATGAAGAAGAAACAATCAAGCTAATGCGAGGAGTAAAGAGAATGATCCGCAAGCTCAATGTCAAGGGTGTGCCCATCACAATTGAAGATTCCCTCTTCACTAACCAAAGAAGAGAGCAAAGGAAAAATGGATGCTATGGATGTGGAAAGAGAGGGCACTTTGTGAAGGATTATCCAAAACAAAAGCCCACACCCAAGGACAAGAAGAAGAAGGGATGCAAGGTCAAATCCCTCATCACCATCAAAACATGGGATGACTCATCAAGTGATGATGAAGCCCAACACAAGAGGCGCGGCCACAAGCACTCATCATCAAGTTCTTCACGTGTGTGCCTTATGGCACGAGGTAACACAAGTCCTATCTCTAGTGATAGTGATAGTGATGATGAGCTACCTTCTTATGATCAACTTGTGCAAGATAATCTCACCTATGCTAAAGCATGCACTAGTCAACAAAAGAAAATAAATGCTTTAAAAGAAAAATTAGATAGCTCTAAAAAAGACTATAATGATATGCTTGAGCAATATGAAACATTCTCAAACCTAAATGTTGAGCTATTTAATAAAATTGAAAAACTTGAGGCTAGTGCAAGCACAAGTGATAGCACAAGTAATGATGAGCAACTTGCTAAGAAAAATGAAAAACTAAAAGCAAAGTTAGCTAGC
The DNA here is from genome assembly GCA_009763385.1 of Coix lacryma-jobi var. lacryma-jobi. Classification (NCBI taxonomy): domain Eukaryota; kingdom Viridiplantae; phylum Streptophyta; class Magnoliopsida; order Poales; family Poaceae; genus Coix; species Coix lacryma-jobi. Next base: position 86,602,114 of record CM019828.1, on the reverse strand, counting down.
ACACAAGATGCCTACAAAATTTTGCTTGCTAAAATGGAAATCATGTGCAAACTTTGTGACGAGCTAACTAATAAAGTTGCTAATTTAGAAGCCATCGGAGCAAACCCCATCGAGGCACCTAAAATTGAAAAATCAATCTTTGATTTGCCCAAAAAGGATGCCTCTACTTCTTGCATTGATTTACTTGATTTAGACTCACCCATGTGCAAATAAGCTTGTGTTGAGAATGTGATTGTAGAAACATATACATAAGAAGTTGCAATGGAGAATGAGCTACTAAGGCAAGAAGTGGCTCGCCTCACCAAGGACTTGACTCAAGCAAAAGGCAAGACAAAGCAAACCCGAACTCATCAAGATAACACCGTCAAGGGAGTGAAGAAGCTTGATGAGGAGCAAACCGTGGTTTGTTATGTTTGCCACAAGGAAGGCCACAAGTCCTATGAGTGCAAGGTGAAGCATGAGGGAGAGAAAAAGAAGAAAGAGAAAAACAAAAAGCAAACAAGCAAGCTCTCCGACACCTACACCAACAAAGTGAACAAGAAGGCCTCCACACCCTATCTCTTGAAGAAGAAAAAGAATGACAAGGTGGTGGCCATCAAAGTGAACAAGCAAGCCAAAAATGGAGCCAAACGCGTTTGGGTGCCCAAGGACATTATCTCAACCATGAAGAGCACCAAAAAGGTTTGGATCCCGAAAGGGAAGTGAGTAGCCGTATTGGCTACGGGGAATTTGGAGACTTGGCAAAAGAATGGGTGCATATCATGGGGTACATCATATTGGATCATGTCATTGCCAAGTATGTACTGACTACTATGGACCCAAGTTCCCCTTCCCATGTTAGGTAACTAAATTTAAATTCTTGCAATTACTTTTAGCATCTAGTTCCTTTCATTGCCTAGGTTTGCATTTGCATATTTAAATCCTTTGTCATGCATACACTAGGCTTATCATATGGTAGTTTTGCTCGGTATCACACTCATCCTTGGAGCAAATCTACATGGTTTAAATTTGCATAGGAGCACGACACATAGCTTCTCTTACTTGTATTTATCTTATATGTGCCAAAGTCCAAATAGTAGAAAAATTGCCCTGACTATCATCTTCATTTGGTGTCACATTTCTGTCAACTTGCAAAATGGTAGTTTGACCTTACAAGTCAATGTGCATGTCTCCTACAAGTATTTCAAACTTGTATGCACACTTTTAGGGGGAGTTTACACTACGATTTGGAAGCTTTGAGACTAACACCATTTTCAAGTTTATCATGTGTGTAGTAATCTCATTGCAAGGAAAATGGAGTCCCAGAGACAAGCATCATCTATGGTGATAATCTAATTGGTATCTACATATGGTATTCCTAATCGATATCATTATGTTGTTTTCAATTTGATACTCTTGTATGCTCTTCTCCATGCATTATATAGATTAAACTCCTTTGTGCATTAATTTGTCAGTTATGCATATGCTTTGCCATACACCATATGTATGCATACACTTAGGGGGAGTTTAGTTTATATAATGTGAGAGTCAAATTTTGTGATCAAATTCACTCCACATAAAAAGGATCACAAAATTTAACCCTCCCTTGTGCTACTAATGTCTTCCTTTTCGGTGTTTGATTCCAAAGGGGGAGAAATTGAGGGACCAAAGCAAGCCCAAAATAAATAATTAACCAAAATCAAAAATTCAAATTTTTGTAGTTATAATTTTGGGATGGTCCGAGAAAGGAAGGAAGTGGATTATGAACTTAGGGGAGGATTAAATCCATAATGACACCAAGGGACTCTATGGCAAGGGCAAGATGAGTTTTAATAAGTGCTCTTCAATTTGGTATCTTTTAGCATCATATGATCTTGCCTTTGCATTGCATCCTAGCAAGTAGATTGCATTTTCAATTATGTATCTTTTATTTGCTTGCTTTGGTCATGTTGTCATCAATCACCAAAAAGGGGGAGATTGTAAGGAAAATGGGCCTCGACCCATTTAACTTTGGATTTTGGTGTTTGATGAACAACATAACCAAATTGGACTAATATGTTTGCAAGTGTTTGTTTTGTAGTCCAATAGGGTACAAAAGGTGGATTGGACTAAGGCGATGTGACGATCCGATGATCAACACCTCAAGCAAGACATTTGAAACTCAATAGAAGACTCTCAAGATCAAGCAAAGTCCAAGGCACAAGACTGGAACCAATGCGGCTCAAGAAATCATGAAAAAACGAAGCACATGGGACATCGGACGCTGCATCGGACGCTGACTACGCAGGCGTCGAACGCACCGATGGCAAACCCTAGTTCAACTCAGCGCCAGCAGAAGCATCGGACGCACCGATGTGGACACATCGGGCACTATGGTAACACTATGCAAACCTGCATAGCGTTCATCGGACGCGCCGATGTGCATCGGAAGCTACAGGACACGAGCGTTCGATGGTTGTCCAGAAAGGTTCCAGAGAGGCTCTGAAGACATCGGACGCATCAGGTGTCGCCACATCAGACGCTGTCAGAGTTCGATGTGACTCAGTGCCAGGTCGGCAAAACTAGCCGTTATGTGACATCGGACGTGCTTCCGATGCTCCCGACAGGAGCGTCCGATGCTACGCAGTGAAGCCCATCTTTGATGTCCAACGGCTCTATTTGCTTGGGGCTCTATATATACCCCCATGGCCAGCCAAAACAATAGGGTTGGAGCTCAAGGAAGTATACCAAGTGCATAGACACATATTTAGTTGCTCTAGCCACCAATGTGCTTAGTGAATATACTAGGTGATTAGTGTAGGTGCTTTGTGAAGTGCTTAGGATAGTTAGACCATCGCTTTGCGCTTGCTCTAGGTGTTAAGCCTAGTGTTTAGTGAAGTTTGCACACCTCTTACCTACCGGTGCTTGCACGCACCATTGTTGTACATCGGAGGGGCTTGTAGTCTTGCGAGACCACAGCAACCGCGTTAGTGGTGTGGCCGCCACCATGTACCGAAGGGAACAAGGCCCGCGGCGGTTCGGCTGGAAGCTTGATAGTGAAGATGGCGGGGAGCATCCGGGAGAGGCGTTGCCACGAGTGGCTTAACCGGAGACCCACTTACGCGTGGGGAAGGCCCAGAGCTATCCACGGAGTTACCCGACCGGGAGCTTGGCCCTTGCGAGGGGCTCCAACGAGGACTAGGGGGAAGCTTGCGCGCTTCTCGATACCTTGGTAAAAATATCGGCGCCGTCGACGGGAGTTTGCATCTCCACCTCTCTCTTTAGCTTCCGCATTTACTTTGCTACCTTGTTGTGCTATACCTTTCCTAGCTTAGTTGATAGGCTAGTTGATAGGTTTTGTTCATAGGTTGCTTAGTGTTGGCGGTTCTTAATGCACATTTTATACTGCCAACTTTTATCTAAAACCTACACTTCCAGAACCAAAACTTAGAATTAGGATTTAAACTAACAACTTCCATGAGTTTTGGATATATCAATTGTCTTGTAGGAATCACAGGTAAAACTACACTTGGGATGGGCCAAAAGTACATACCAAATTCAACATATCAAGGCCCAACACCTCCGGCCCATCCAAACAAGAGAAATAGAGCTCAAAGCCCATCAAAACTCCAAACCAGGCCCAACAACCTCGATGGACATGGCCCGCACTACCTCATGGACCCACCAGAGCGAGCCGGGCGCGAGAGGGGCCACCAGGGGTGCGCCCGCACCCCTGTTGCGGCTGCACCAGCACCAGCTCCCCTCGGGCCCATCTTCCTACGTCGGTTGCATGCCGCCATGCATAGGATGGTTATGTGGGTGTCCAGGTTCAGTGTATGCTGGAGAGGTCAGTTTGGGGCCTTCCAAATGAGGAGGAGAGGTCCTCCACTCCCCCAAGGCACCTCTACTATATAAAGAGGCCCTATCCACCTCCAAATCAATCAATTCCATTCCATTCATCAATCATTCATTCATTCTTTCATTAGTTGTAGTGTAGTGTAGTTCCATTCCCACCTTGTGAAGGATTCATTCAAGAGAAGAATTAGTGCTACATTCTAGCTCTAGTAGCTAGCGAGAATAGGGAGCGAGTGAGTGTGAGTTGGAGAAGTGCCGGAGTTGTCGGCTTGCTCCATAAGTGTACCTCTACACTTAGCGGAAGGAATACCGGGGTTGCCGGTACGACTTCGCTTGTACCTCGACGAATCGCAATACTATTTGGAGTATTAAGGTTCGTGTTTATCTTTGTATTCAAGTTCTTATCGTGTTCTAGCTTTTTGCTAACTTAGTTTGCTGGACCGATCGTTCACCCTCGGGTAGGTGCTCTAGTAAGAGGGTGCAAGACCTGATCACCGCTAGAGTAGTGGCCCTTAGCGTAAACACGGTGTTTAGGCTAAGTGGTTACAGGTAGGTTGCCTGGGTCTCCACGGTTGAGGAGGTAGGTGGCAGGTGGTGATAGCCCTGTCCGTCCTTCGTAATCCACCCACGTTCGGGATTCCAGGTAGAGCTATATCGGCATAGGTTGGGAAACCAACTTCACTCGTTGACCGAAGCAAACTACGTTAGTTGAGCCTGAGCACCTAAGGACTCGTTACCTAGAGAAACCTTGCTACCCTAAGTCGTCCTTCTTCTCACCTAAGCCGGGAGATCTAAACCCAAAGGCTATAGCACACTGTTCCCTGTTGAAAATATGATACCCTGAATACTTCCGGGTGAAGTGCTACAACGGTACTTCCGTGCGCTTGCGGACTTTTCTGCTTACGCTAAGAAATACCAACACTTAGCTCCTTTTTGCGGTAGAGATAGCAACACACCTAGCAAAATCTTAGTTGCACATTAGATAATTTACTTTCTTGCATAGGTTTTAACTAGGTAGAAATTAGAGGCCAAAGTTTAGAGTAGAAGTTTTTAAGTTGCCTAATTCACCCCCCTCTTAGGCGTCATAGTCCTTTCAGACAGCCCTGTCTGTCCTTTGTAATCCACCCACGTTCGGGATTCCAGATAGAGCTGTATCGGCATAGACTGGGAAACTAGTTTCACCCGTTGACCGAAGCAGGTTATGCTTTGTTAAAGCTAGATCACTTAGGAATACGTTGCCTAGAGAAACCTCGTTATCCTAAGGTCGTTCTTCTTCTCATCGTAAGCCGGGAGATCTATACCCAGAGACTATAGCACACTGTTCCCTGTGGAAAATACGATACCCTGAAGTACTTCCGGGTGAAGTGCTACAACGGTACTTCCGTGCGTTTGCAGACCTTTTCTGCTTACGCTAAGAAATACTGATAGTGTGTAGGGCAGTTTTTGAAAGCATTTACCCTGTCAGTTAACACAGATAACCGTTTGTCCACCCGCTCAACCGCATTTGCAAGTTTCATCTCAATTATCGCTTCAGTGATAGCCTTGATGACTGTCTCCTTCATCTCCTTTTGATCGTTGTCTATAATAGCTTGTAGTTGCTCTTGTCTGACACACTCCTTGAAGTCCTTCGACGTTTTATCTCCATCAATTGACATTGTGGACACAAAAACAGCAACAAATAGTGAAGGTTATCCCTAATAATCGTACTAAAGGGTAGAGTGGTGCCTCTCAATCAAGATCAGCAAAATGTAAACACCTTACCAAGCTCTTACCAATGTTCTTACCCGCAAAGCAAAGGATACCAGGAAGGCGTACGAGTGATTACAGGGATGTAAAACCAGTGCTGTCCAGAAGAATCTGTAGAGCTTGGATGGCACACAAAGAGACAAATATATATGTGGAACACAAATCAAAAACAGATAGTAATGCTGAATTATAGTATGTAACACTGGGGAGCCTAGATTTATTTATTTATTTATTTATTATTATTATTTATATTTATTTTTTTTGACAACAACATCAAGAAAGAATATATCCATGGTTAAGGAAAATTGAAAACATAAAGCTCAAAAAAAACATGGATCAAAAAGGTTGCCATTATTATTATTATTATTTTAAAGAGAGAGAGTTTCATTCATTTTTTTCAAAAGGATTTTTTTCTTTTCACCAAACTTCTTATCTTTGAAAAACAACTTAAGCAAGGCTTAAGGTAAAACCTACGGCATAAATCTAGCCTTGGTTTTATCTTCATCAAAAGAATTGCTTCTATTGTTTATGAAGGTAGCTTAACCAAAATTAAACACCATGTTTAAACTTTGATTAAAGAAGGTCATTTTAACCTAAGCACCATGCTTAATTTAAAAGACCTATGGGTATACCAATTGAATACAACCAAACCAGAGCATACGACATAAATAATTGAAGCATGAATTTGAACGGAATATGAAGATAAACATGAGTAAATGGGTAGGTGAACATTTATTTACCTTTGCATACCTGAGTGTGTTCACCGGCGACATCTGTGGATTTGAGTTTTTTTGAGTTTGCCGTGGCGGTGACTTGAAGGTCTGACTCGGGTCATCGGCAAGGTTGCAGGAGTGGAATGTAGTGATGCAAGGCTTGTACGAGATGATAGGTGTGTCAAGACTTGCATGCACGGGGTGGAGTCAGGTGGATGTTTGTGATGAAGAAATGGAACCACTCTGCTTCTCCTTTCTCTTCCACTCTCTTCTTTTTTTCTCTCTTTTTTTATATATATATATTTTTCTTCTTTCGCTCTCTTTTTTGGAAGGTACATGGGTGTTTGTGAAGGCCATGTGGCGCCACCCAGCTCCTTCTCTTCTTTCCACCATTTCTTTTTAGCAAGGTCGAGCTTTTGGATGGATGGAACCTGAGCATCTCAACATCCTCCCCCACACTTGGACTTTTGTATAAAAGTCAAGTGTGGCATATTGAGGGACTCAGTGTTCTGCAGTGACAGTGTAGCTCTTATGCTTCTTGGCATTGTATCCTCCCCGATCTTCTTGATCTTAACCTGTAAGGTTAGTGAACAGGAATACCCAAAGGTGCATACAAACGACATAGCATGCTCTTGCTTTTATTGAAAAAGAAGATGGTGCTTTTTTTTAATAATCTTGGGTATCTCCCGGCAGTGGTTTGATTATGGTCATAATCTTGACCTTGGGAAACCTTTGAAAATTCTTTTTATGTTGATGAGGTGGTTTCCCCTCCAATACCAACCTTTTGAGGATCTGATCTGCAAAACTCATAACCACAAAATTTGCAAGATTTATGATAAGCAAACCTATCTACAACAACCCTTTTAAGGATTCTAGGAGTGGAGAGCAAAAGGGGATTGAAGATGAGGTTGGAGTTGCAGATCAAAGCGAGAAATTCTTCCAATGAGCATGGACTTGGCGCGGTAGGAAGGAGATAGCTTCCATGCTCATGGAATTTTGAGGTTAAAGATGATGTTGAATTGAGAAGCTCGAAAGTATTCTCAAAGTCAGCATCACATGAAAGGTTCCCCTCAAATTCAAAGAAACATGTTGGTGCTTCATCTTTAGGAAGATTAGAAGTTTTTCCTAAATCATTCTTTACTTGGATGAAATGTTTTGCATCTTCTTCCAAGGACAACCTAAGGGTCTTGAAAGGTTGCATTGACATAACCGTTTCGGGACCATTTGTAAAGGATAGGGGTTCAGCCACGGAATTTTTGGCTTGAACGATTGGTATGGAAAAGTTTTCCTCCTCTATCTTGACAGCAAATTCCCTAGTTTTTGAAAATTCATCCAAACATTTTTGTAGGGGAAGCCCGATCAAGACATCAAAGTCTTGAATGTCAAAGATATGAAAGTCTAGCATCAACTTGAAATTGTCATACTTAAGTTGTATGCTGTGAAGGATGCCTAGACTATTCACGCTTGACTTTAAATCTAGCCTCAGGTGCGTATTTGTTGGGATAAAAGACTCGTGAACGAACATGTTCGCAAAAGATGCGGACATGTTGTTCACCCCAACAATAGGATTGTAAAGCACTTCCATCCAGTCTTAGCCAATTTTAGCGTGGATGATTGAACAAGAGGAACTGATCTGAATTTCTTCGGAAGAGAGTTCTGCTTGTTCTACCCAATCGCCACTTATAATGGAAGGCGACTCGTCTGTACGAAGGATTTCTTTGGGAGGTTCAATAGGAGTGGCAAGAACTGGAGGCTTCTTCTGGCATGAATCTTCGAGTTATCTATGTAGTTGTTAGGATAATTTTCCTCAAAGAACGGAAAATCTGAAGGGAAGAAAATTCCCTTTGGAGGTTCCGTTAGCGATGAGGGTCTCTGAGTCTGATTCTCAAGTTTGGTTTTAACCGAAGAGACCTCCTCATGCTTGGGTTCGCTTTCTGTTTGGAGGGAATCAAGAAGGGGTGTGTTTTCTAGAATAAGGTCTAGCAGTGCTTCTCTTCCCTTGTGATTTTGCACATGAATGATCCTCCAGCGGAAATGTCCAGCTGTAGGGAAGACTTCTTGTTCAGCCCCAACCAAAAGTGCTGTAACAACACGTGGATGGGTAGAGACAAGTCTGGACCTGATCTTGAAAGAATTAAAAATCTTTCCCAGGCTGCACCTAGCGTTTCTTTTCTTTTTGTTGGAAGCTGAGTATCTCTTTATATATACATATATATATATAGATAATATGCAGGCAACTAGGTTCAGAGGCTAGGCCTAACAACCGTTCCCCGGCAACAGCGCCAGAAATGTTTGTTGGTATTTCTTAACACATATAGAGGAATCCGCAAGCGCATGGATATACCGTTGTAGCACTTCTCCCGGAAGTATTCAGGGTATCATAATTTCCCAAAGGAATGGTTGAGCTAGACTCTTAATTAGTTTGCTTGGGATCACAAGGACGATGATAAGTGGGGTAGTGAGGTTTCTCTATGGTTAAGTAAATTAAATAAAGATAACTTCATTTTACCGCAGCTTGCTTCCATCTCCGGAGTATACCTGGTCTGCCAAGCAATGCGGGTCAAAGCTCTACCTCAAGTCAAACGGGGGATACTAAGAATAGACAGGGTTGTCACCACCTGCTGCTATCCACCTCACTGGAGAAAGAGAGGCAAACCAAAGATAACGTCCAACCTAGACATCACGTCTACGTTGTTCACTATTACTCTAGTATGCGGGCGAAGGGTTACCTGTTTTTAGCAAGGCTCATCTACTAGAGCATTCGCCACTAGGATGAACGTCGATCACACGAGCTATAGTCGCACAAAGATAAATTCTTTAATTTAAATAACCAAAGAGATAACTTAAGATCCTTACGCTGAAAGATTCTTACAGAGATACAAGTAGAGAAGTTGCCGACTTCGGCTTCTCTTCTAAGTGTAGAAGCTACACTTGAGGAGTAGCCCAAACTCTAGCTCCTTCTCTTGTTCTTCTCTCTCTCACTCCTCTCCTTTATTCTAATGGAAAGAACTGAAAAATAAACCTACTACTACTTGTGTGTATCTTGCTCCTTGGAGGGGGGAGTGCCTCCCCTTTTATAATTGAAGCAATGGTGGTAAGGGAATCCTACAGAAGCGCTTGAACACACGTTGCGCCGACTCCAGGCGCGCACATGCAACCGCCAGACAAAGGCGGTGCTGAACGGGGCCAGGGCTGGGCGGTGCCAGTAGCAGTCGAGAAAGGAGAGGAGTTCGCACCCAGCGGTGGAGTTGACGACCTCGTCGATGCGAGGGAGGAGGAAGGGGTCTTTAGGGCCGTGTTTGTTGAGGTCGGTGTAGTCAACACACATACGCCATTCTTTATTCTTTTTTAGTACAAGGACTGGATTGGCCAACCAATCAGGATGATACACCTCTTTAATTAAACCGGCAACTAGGAGATGGGTGAGCTCTACCCTAATTGCCTCCTTCCTGTCTGGCACGAAGCGACGAAACTTTTGGCGAACTGGCTTGGCAGTCGCGGAGACGTTCAAGGAGTGCTCGACGAATATCCGTGGAACTCCGGGCATGTCCGCTGGTTTCCAGGCGAACACATCAACTTAGCTCCGTAGGAAGCTGACGAGCGCGTCTTCCTATTTTGGGGTCAAGGTTGGTGCCGATGACGGCGGTCTTCTCCGGAGCTCTGTCCACCAGGGCCACCTGCTTCGTATCCTTCGACTTTTTGGAGGAGCACTGGTCTGAGGTCTTTGGGATCTCCAGATCTTCGGGGCGGAGCATGGCAGCATCGGCGATGCAGGCCTAGGCACCTTGGATCTGCTGCTGTGTCTTCGCGGAGTTGATGGTCTCCTGCTCGCACTTGTACACCACCTGGAGGTTTGCCCAGAGGCTGGGGATGCCTGTCTTCATCGGAATCTTGAGCGCGAGGTAGGCATAGTGCGGAACAAATCCCGCTTGGAGTAGTCAAGCTTACGGAAGGCTGAAGCAAAAATGATGTTGAGGGCGCTCCCTCCATCGACGAGGACCTTCCGGTAGCGGCAGTTGTAGATCACCGAGTTGATGACGAGGGGGAAATGCCCAGGGTACTTGTCGTCCGACCACTGGTCATCCCTGGAGAAGGTGATGGGGCGCTCCGACCAGTCGAGGTAGCGGACGTTGGCGGGGTCGTCGGTGATGGCCGCCATGGAGGCGATATCTCAGCGAACTTGGCGCCGCTTCTGCTCACTCTCGATGACGATGTTGCCGCCGAAGATGGAGAGTGTCCTTGCCGTTGCTCGGAAGGTGGGCTCCTCAGTGTCAGCGTCCTTGTCCTTGTCATTGCCATTTCTCATCGCTTCCTCGTACGTTTCGAGCGATGATGTCGCACTCGCGCATGGTGTGCTTGGTGTTCTTGTGGAGAGGATAGGGACCATTGAGGAGCTTCTCGTACTCGTTGTCATAGGTGCGCTTCGGGCGAGCGTTGGTGTTGGCGATGTAGCAATGATCGCGCTGGCGGCGATCCGACTTCTGACGAGAAGACTCAGGGCGATCGTGGCGACGGTCCCGATCGTCACAACAGTCACGGTGTCCAGAGCGGTGGTCGCGTCCTCCATCGCGCCGTTCATCACGACGTTCATCATCGCGACGACGCTCCTGGGATCGTGATCGGCAACGTGGGCGCTCGTGATGGCAATGAGCATCATCGGCGTCGGCATAGGAGTTGGCGATCGTCATCAATTCGGTGACTGTAGCCACCTTCTTGCGGATGATCTTGTCGTGGAGCTCCTTGTGGTGTAGGCCGTTAGAGAAGGTGGAGATGGCCTCCGTGTCAGCGATCTCCGGTATCATCAGCCGCATGTTGGAGAAGCAACAGATGTAGCTCCGGAGACTTTTGTCATGGTCCTGGTGGACATTTTGGAGGTCGTAACGCGTACCTGGCTAGACACAGGTAGTGTTGTATGTCTTGATGAAGACTTCCTTCAACTGTTCCCAGATGTCGATGGAGCTTTCGACGAGCTTGTGGAGCCAGCTGTTGGCTGAGGAAGACAGCATGATAGGGAGGTACTTGGCCATCACATCAGATCCTCCTCCGGCGGCTTGAATGGCAATTTCGTACATGGTTAGCCATTGCTGTGGCTTGGCCTTGGCCACCATGTTGACCTTGAAGCCCTGAGGCCACTGGACAGCTCGGAGCCGAGTGGTGAAGGGGCGGGGCCTCGTCGAAGCGTCGTGAGCCGGAGCTCGGTTGGCACCGCGGTTGCCTTGGGAGACTTCCTGCTCGCGATGTGGTGGAGACTACCTCCTGTGGGAACGGCGCGGACTCTGAGGGGTCCTGCTGCATGAAGAGCCGAATGGAGAGGGGCGACACCCTTTCTCGTTGCACTGCACCATGGCAGCCTTGACGTGGGCGATGATCTTCCAAAGCTATGGGCTGGCAAGAAGCTTGGAGAGTTCATTGGTGACGACGGCGAGGTTGGCGCTTGGTGTCGGGTAGACGGGTTGATCATCGACCCTGTCAAATTCGTAGAGGAGGTTACGGCCTCCGATGTTCTCCCGATCTCGGCGTTCCCGATCGCGGCGTTCGTCGTCGCGGCACTCCCGATCGCGGCGCTCTTGGTCACGCCGTTCGTCATCACGTCAGCGCTGTCGGTCGATGTTGCATGCGAACACAAGGTTGATATATGCCCTTGTGGTTCCTTTCCTGAGTGATGAGCGATCGGTCAACGACCAACATGTGTCTCTTGGCTGTGTTGATGTGCAGGTGTGGAGCTCAGAGACAATGGTCGATGGTGAGGTGAAGGAAAAGTAGAGACGTGCCATGCCGTTGGACCAGGAGCGGTGAAGGGCGGACATGAGGCTTAGACCGACGTACCAGGAGGCTAGAGGACCAGCTGTGGTAGCTGGCACGTGGCATCGGCGAGCAAGAGCACATGGGGTTGTGCGGTGCATCGGCCGAGTCGGGAGGAAGACGATGGCGTCGTGACACATGGCAGGAGGCCGAGAAGGAAGGTGAAGGCATTGTACCTGGCATGGAGGCTGGACATGCATCGGCATCGGTGCCGGTGGTCGGGGTGTGCGAACCACATCCCATCTACGGCGCGGGAATGGTAGTTGATCCTCAAAAAACTACCCTCGACAGTTTCTGAGTTTGGGCCTCAAAACTCGGGGTGGCTGGTTTCCGAGTTTGGGCCTCAAAACTCGGGGTGGACGATTTGCGAGGTTTGGGCCTCAAAACCTGGGTGGACGGGTTTCTGAGTTTGGGCCACAACACTCAGCCGGAGCACAGGTTTCCCAGTTTCGGCCTCAAAACCGGGGGGAGGTTCCAAAAGGAACGGTCGACACGTGGCGGCGCCGAGAGGCTTGCGTTGCGGCGAAGCTATCGGTGAGGAAGGCACAGCGGTCGACAGGACGGCACATGGCGGCATCCTGAGGCTTGCGTCGAGGCAAAACTAAGGATGAGGAAGGCGCGTGGCCATCGGATCAAGCCTTGGCAGAGTTGGACCGAAATACCCCTAGGGTTAGCCTGTTCGCTCTTGTATCTAGGGGTAGAAGGGGAATAAATGTATTAGGCTATAAATAAAGAGGCAGCCCCTCCTCTCATTCCATCCTGGTAGCTTTCATTCTCTTAGCCTCTGCTTAGGTTTTCTTCCATACCGCTGCCTGTGATCCGTAGAGAGCCAGACAATACCTCTGTGTACTTGGGATTTTGAGGAAACGAGACCGTAATCTCGTTGTTGTCTCGTGGGATCGAGACACAGCTGAAATTGAGATCGATTTGCTCTCTTGTGTAGTGTTCTTCGCGTTTTGGTTATTTGCCTTCTCAGAGATTTGCCTCGTTCTCCCTCTTCGAGAGATGGTTTTCGATTTCGCTTGAACCTTCTTGTTCTAGATCGTGAGTCCCTTCTTTTCACTGAAGGAATTCCTCTCTAACCTCATGAGCTAGTAGATCGATTAGTTTTCGTTTTGGATCGTGTTCTTCTCCCTTTATCCTCCGAACTTCTTCGATTCACCGATTTGGAGATAGGTTCGAGCCATGATCTCCTAGGAGTAGCTCACTATCCTTCTTGTGACTCCCCTCACCGAGTTTGAACCTTAGTGGTTTCGATTTGAGGGAGATCGAGTCAAATCGGTGGATGAACAGTACTGTTTCGGGGTGACCGAACTCTGCACACGGGACGATCGGACTCTAACCAGTGAGTCCGGTCGTTGAAGGCCTTGCTGTTCAGTTTCGTGAGAACCTGACCGGACGCACCAGCTGTTACTGACCAGACGCATTGCTACTACTGTTCATAAGGTAGTAGTGAACGGACGCTGGTTCAAGTGTTGACCGGATGCCTTCAAGCATAGACTCCGGTCCAACACAGAGAGCAACTGAGATGGAATTTCTCTGACCGATGATCGGACGCATCCCAGAGTCTGGTCAGTGCAGTTTTGCACGTTTTTCGTCCGTGGTTTCTTCGGTGTTCGTCCGACTTGCGATCCGGTTTTTGTGGGAGCTTTCTTGTGGTGTCCCGCTGTGTTCCTAGGGAACATCCACCCAATCACTTGGGTCGTGGACATCACGCTTGTTGGTTTTGCTTTTGATTGATTTTCTGGAACAAGGGCCATCATTTCTCGAGAAGAAATTTGAGGCTCCCATTCACCCACCTCTGGTCGCCAATTTGGTCCTTCATTGCACTGCTCCCGGTTGGCGCGTTCGGCGTCTGTCTCGTTTGGCTGAGGAGCACTGTCGACGGAGACATTGAAGATGATGCCCCCATGATATGGCGGAAAGCCGATGCCGGATTCGGTGGAGACGATGGTGGTAGTCTGCGTAGAGATGGAATTGCTCGTCATAGTAGATCCAGATGCCAAAGTCGCCGAGACGGTGTCGCTGGAGATCTCATGGAGAATCACCATGCCGACAAGTGGAGCCGTAGTTACCTGGTCGCGGGGGCTGGTCGGAGCCATCTGGCCGGAGCCAAAGGACTAGAGCTGGTCGGAGAGTTGTCGTAGCGCCTGGTGCTGGAACGTAGATGTCGCGCGGCATAGTCCGAAGCGCGTGGAGTTTGTTGACGAGGCGTGGCGACGAGCCGGATGCAGATCCAATCTGGGGCGGCGAGCGGGTCAAGCGTTGGAGACTCCTGATGACGTATGCTGGCGGTGTTGGAGACGAGGACGACCAGAGAGCTGCACGCGAGCTACCTCGATGGTGTCGATGCATTCGGCAAGCCCTTGGTTGGCCCGGTCGATGGCTTCGATCAGGTCGTCGCAAGGGACGACTCTGGTTGCGTGGGGCGCCGGCGTGATGATGCACTGGGTGGATGGCAAGGTGTCCGGCGCAGGAAGCTGCGCGGATTCCATAGTCTCTGGAGCAAGGACAAAGTCGCCGATGGTCCAGACCATAGATTCGATCTAGAAAGTGGTGCCGGCCTTCGGAAGAACCATGGAGCAAGGGAAAGTGACCGCTTGGCAGATCATGGTGTCGTAGCACACACCCCCTACCCGGCGCGCCAACTGTCGATGAAATATGGTCGGCAGTCTACTGAGGGGTATGCCCAAGGTAGTAGATTAGTTTGAGGAGGCATGCAAGACATCTACACAAGCGTAAACACAGGGACGAGAGACGGCGATTTAGACAGGTTTGGGCTGGCAAGTCGTCGTAATACCCTACGTCTTGTGTTCTAGTGGTTGGTTTGTTTTGTGAGAATGGAATATGGCGTGAGATTGGAGGGGGTCCCTGCTCGCCTTATATAGCCGGGGAGTAGGGTTACAATTTACCGAATCCTAATAGATTACAATCGGTTCCTTTAGGCAAGGAATCCGGGTCTATCTATCAGGATCTTCCTTGGCGAGGAAGGCTTCAGAAGAGTCCTTGGTAGTCGCAACAGCCTGGTCGCGAGCCGCAAGGCCTTCTGGTTGGGCCGTACTTTGCGACCAGCCCAAGTCGGTCCATGGGGGTATACGGAGGTAATATCCCCACAGCCGGCCGGCCCTGGGGCCGACCAGTCCCTGGGTGAGCCCGTTTGGCCACCGCTTTTGTGAGTCAGTCCGTGGGGGGGCCCTGATGACTGCTGGGCCAGGGGGAGTTGCATTGGAGCCCATGTTCCTATGTCCTTGTTTTATTTGTTTGCGCAAATGTGTTGTGCCTTTTTTATGTATTTCATTGTTTGTGCCTGCAAAACAAGTAAGCACCAAAACTTGTGGAAAATGTTAGTTAATGAAATCCTATTCTAAGTTTTGATGACATTATGAATTCATTTTGTTGTGAATATTGGCTAAAAATTATGAAGTAAGCAGTGCCAACAGTTATCTAGTGCCACTAAGTGTGAGTCTCATTTGCATTTTCATTGCGCTTAGTGATGTGGTGAGATTGGTGACAAAGCCTGAGAAAATTCTTTGTAAACCTATCTCAAGTGCTAAATTCGGTTTGGTGCTTGTGGAAAGAGATAGCACTTAAAAGGGTTTAAATAGAGAAGGAAGTTTGGCTATGGTCGGATTTTCCAGTTGAGCTCGGTTGATATTCCAGGAAGGGGTTCTTTGTTGGTTGGACAATATTTCCTGGAATTTAGTGCAGCCCGAACTGGAATTTCTAGTTCGGGGCTTAGTTCTCTCATGAGAGAGGCCCGCCCTGGAATTTCTAGACCGCACGCATCTAGAATTTCCAGTGCAGGTTTGGTCCAGAGCCAACGGTCAGGAGACGCTCCCGCCCTAGAAATTCTAGGGCGTGCTACCTGGAATTTCCAGTGCGGGTTAGATGTTGAAGGGTTGAGCTGCTCCCGCCCTGGAATTTTCAGGCCATGCTGCCTGGAAATTTCAGTGCGGGATCGACCATTTGGATTGCTCCCGCACTGGAATTCTCAGGCCGCGTAGCCTAGAATTTCCAGTGCAGGATTGGGTTGCTGCTGAGCAACGATCGGGAAAGGGGAGCTGGCTAGTGGCTAGATAAGGCCTCCCCCTCTCCACTATTCTTCTCCTTCTCCCCATTTTCTTCCCTTTGCACATTTTGAAGAACCCTAAAAGGAGGAAGCAAGCCCACTCCCTCTCCTTTCTCACTCCCAAGGATTTGTGCTCCATTTAAGTGAGAGATCGAGCTCTAGTGATTGATCTTGAGAGCTTCAAGAGCATCTCCCTTTCCTTTCAATTTCCATGGTGGATGCTTGTTCATGAGAGGATTTGGGAAACCCTAGGTGCATGCATTTGTGATTCAATTTTTTGGCACTAGGTGATTGTTGTGATTGTTGATATCTTATTACTCTTGGTGATTGCCGCCACCTTGATGGTTGGTGAATTTGTGATTGGTGAGGGGATTTAGTGATTGTATCTGCCCCCAATCAAGGATTTGTGAGGGGTTCTTGACCTTGTCCCCACAGGAGATCGCAAAAGGTACTCTATTGTATTCCTCGGGTCATTGAGCTACCCTCACTTGTGAGTGGGTTCTTGCAGCGCTCATTTATTGAGCTAGGTTTGTAAAACACCTATTAGCTACCGAACCACCAAGTGTGTGGTCGACACAACAGGGAGTAGCGTGCCGGTATTCACATGGCATTTATATTGCCATTAATTATCTCTTACCATTGGTGGTAAATATTTGTATCTCTTGTATTACATTTCATATACTTGTACAGTGATAGTTATATTTATTAGTAGCTGCTCTCTTGTGTAGTATAGCTTTAGTTAGCTAGCTTAGCTCTTTTTTAAGAAATAATTATTTCTTGCTAGTGTTGGCGGTGCTTACTGACAACTTTTATAAGCCAACCAAGGACAAAACAAGGCATACGTGCATACATATGTTATCACCTTGATCTATTTCCACTTGTATTAGAGAATCATTGCTTTTCAGGTATCAAACATAAAAACAGTGGAAAAGGCAAGAAGAATACGCTTTCCGACAAAGCGTAATTCCAACAAACAAGGAAGAGGCCACCTAAAGAATGCATTTGGGCTAGAAACCACCGAAGACAGTGGGCCCACCAGGGGTGCGGGCGCACCCTGGGTGTGGGCGCACCGCCCCTGGCCCCACTGGCCACCAACCTCCTTTGGCGGTTGCATGTCAACATGCACATGTTGGTTTAGGTGGTTACCATACTTAGCTCCTCCAAACCGACCATGTATTAGTATAAATAAAGGGGTAGAGCTCCCTCTTCAACATCAATCACACATCAACACATTTGTCATTCTTCCACTTTGTATTTGGAGCTCTCTACCTTAGTTTAGATCTTCTAGTAGTTGGAGCAAATACTACTTGCAAGAGGGGAGGAGGAGTTGTAAAGATCTACTTGGTATGAATACTAAGTTCCTCTTTTCATACTTGTTCTTGTTCTCTTATGATCAACATTGTTATGTTCCTGAATTAGAGCTATGTTCTTGTTTATTGTTCATCGTTCTAGAACTAGTTCATAGTCTTAGATCCTTGTTCATCATGAACATGAACGTTGTTCTTCATTCAACATGCTTAAATCCTGATAACTTAGTGATGCGTGTTGGGTGGTGTTTTACCGTGCCTTCGGGTGCGCTTACATCTTTATCGGGGAGGTGTAAGTGTTCTTCATGTGCGCGAGAGTGGTTCTCGGGTATATGGAGATGGGTGAATGCCTAGCTTAGTCCATGGTTGAGGGGTAGGCGGCAGGTGGTGATAGCCCTGTCCGTCCCTTGTAATCCCCCACGTTCGGCTTTGGGGTAGGAGTCTAAATTGCCCGGTGTATCCTGCTGGTAGACCAGTGTTCCCGGGTCTCCTAATCCATCCAGTACTTAGCACTAATGTTAACTTGATCATAACCATGTGTACTTAATTCATTTACATAACCTTGTTAAGATCCATGCTCCTTAGGATATTCTTTATTCTTTTATTCTTTCTTCTATCCTCGTAGAAGCTCTATATATCTTAGGCAATGTGTGTGTTGATCCCACTATCCAAACTACCGTTTATCCTTCTGCTATGGTTAATTAGTCAACTATGCATTTATTATGTTCTTGTCATGGATATATCTCGAATCCTTTCACACCTAGCCTTCCCAGTGGTAAAATATAAATAACG
Source organism: Coix lacryma-jobi var. lacryma-jobi (assembly GCA_009763385.1). Classification (NCBI taxonomy): domain Eukaryota; kingdom Viridiplantae; phylum Streptophyta; class Magnoliopsida; order Poales; family Poaceae; genus Coix; species Coix lacryma-jobi. The sequence goes on along the minus strand of CM019828.1, from coordinate 86,583,872 downwards.
ATACCTGGAATACTCCTGGTGAAATGCTACAACGGTAACCCCGTGCGCTTGCGGACCCTGTCTGTAAACGAATTGGTTTACCAGGCCAGCCTATTAGGTCGTCACTAAAGCCACATGTTTTGGTATATGAAGTGCCATCGCACTTCGGCGCCGATACCGGATGTGTAGCTAAGTGGCTGCGTCTAAGGCTGACACTGATGTCCCTTGGTAGCATCGCTAGGAACCAACATACTCAGTGTATGTCGTTAAGGAATGTCAACAGGCATTCCTGGCGCCGTGCCTGAGGATGATGGCCTACCCTAGTGATGATGCTAAGAGATGTCAGTAAGTATTTCTGGCGTGATCGCCGAGGATGGACCCTAAACCTATCCTTCGGTGGTTGCACTAAGAAATGCCAACAAGCATTTCTGGCGCCTGTTGCCGTGGAGGGCATAGATACGAAAGATTCAGATAGAACATGATCATGAACTAATATATGTGTAATTGCTAATTGATCATGCAGGATAACCTTTTACTGTTTTCTTCTATTGTGGATGAAAACAGGATAGTGTATGCGTGGTTTCGCTCTGCCAGAGAACTTCATCGATAATCTAGAGGCTATCGGTGGGAGAAAGAAGAAATCTTCTTCCTCCTTCGCAGCTCCACCACCGACAGAAAAACCACTAGTTTCTGCACCAAGCTCAACTCTCGCCATGGCCAAGACCCTGCGCGATTTCTCCATCCCCGTTGTTGCCGATGTGCCCATTGGGCCCGCTGTCAACACCGGTGACAAAGCTTTTGAGATAAGGACTAGCCTCGTCACCATGGTGCAGGCATACCCGTTATGTGGTTTGTCAAGCGAGGACGCGAACAGACACCTTCAGAACTTCCTGGAGCTCTACGACACCATCGTCATCAAGGACATCACTCCAGACGTCATCAGGCTTTGACTGTTTCCCTTCTCCCTTGTGGGGAAGGCGAAGCAGTGGTTCTATAAGAACCCAACAGATGTCGCCACATTGGACAAATGTTCGACAGTGTCCCTTGCGAAGTTCTTCCCCTTGGGCAAAACAACTGCCCTGAGGGGACGAATCACCAGCTTTCAGCAGAACTCAACGGAGTCCATGCCCGAGGTATGGGAACGGCTGCAAGAGTACATTGCAGCCTGTCCCCATCACGAGATGGAAGAATGGTTGGTGCTCCAAACCTTCTACGAGGGGCTCACGCCCATGTCAAGGGGGCACCTAGACGCTACAGCTGGAGGGGCATTCATGTCCCTGACTGCCAACGGGGCGAAGGCCCTAATTGACAAGGTGATGGTGAACCAAGCCTGGGGGGGATGGAAGACCCCAAGCTAAGTCACAAAAAGGCATGCATACCGTAAAGGAGGCGGATATGCTTGCCGCAAAAATAGATCTTCTGCTCAAGTGGCTGGATGAGAAGACTGCGACAAGAGAAGAAAGAGGTACCGTCCAAGCCATGGATGCGCACATGACATGTGAGGTGTGTGGAGAAATCAGGCACTCGGGGAATGATTGCCCCAAGACCCGCGAAGATGCTGCGTACATCAACAATGGGTTTCGCCCGCAGGGCGGGAACTCGTGGAATAATCAGCATCGGCCTCCATATCAGGGAGGTAACCAGGGCTACAACTCTAACAACTCCAACACACCTACCTTCAAGGACCTGGAGTTAGGGCAAGCAAAGATCAACGAGAGCATCTCCAAGAGGCTTGCCCATAAAGAAAAGGTCCTTGAAGGGATGAACTCCAAGATCGAAGGTCTGGCCTCGGCAGTGAAGAACCAACTGAGCTTCAACAAGATGATCGAAACCCAACTAGCTCAGATTGCGGTGGCAATCCCAGTAAACGACTCGGGGAAGATCCCAGGGCAACCTGAGACCCCCCTCGAGTTCGTCAAGCTCATCACTGCAAGGTATAACAAGCCCCTGAGTTGGCCCATTTACCATTACTATCTTGATCCACCCTTCATGGCAAAGAAGGAAGATCCGGGCCGACCCACCATTAAGTGTGCCATAGGGGCAAACAAGTTCCGCAACGCATACTACGAACTTGGAGCAAGCGTCAACATCCTCTCCAAGGCGGTATACGAGAAGATCCTTGGTGGTCCATTGTCGGCCACCAACATCACACTCCAAATGGCCAACAACACGATATGCAGGCCAGAGGAGGTAGCTAAGGATATCCTGATACGCATCAACGATAGCTACATCCCCGTCGACCTCATCATCCTAGACACAGGAAGAGATGACGATGTCCCGCTCCTTCTGGGACGACCATTCTTGAACACGACTAATGCCGTGATATTCATCTCTGGAGGACGGATTCACTTTCAGCTTCTAGAAAAGACCATCTGATGCCGGTTCAACAGATACTTCCGGAGTGAACATGCATGGAAGCAACAGAAAGTGAAGAACCTGAAGCCAATCATGTCTACTCCATCTCCCTCGGCCAAGCCATGGCCGGTGTGGCGGAAGAAGAAGCAACCACCTCAATCTCCTAGGCTGGAAGCTTCTACTTCAGGAAAATAGAGGAGGTATAGCCTTGCTACCAGGCTATAAATGGTATGTCTTCAGCCAGAGGTTAAATGGTAGTTATCCCTTTTCAAATTCACTTTAAATTTTTCAAATTCATATTTAACTTTAACCATGCATATAAAAAATAATATAAAATCATTTTTTCAAAATGCAAGGAAAAATGTTTAAAAATCATTTTGTGAATAAAAGACTTTTTATATTACTATTTCTTATTTTTCCAAAATATTTATAAAATCCAAAAAGCATCAAATTTTGTAAAAATTTACAAATCTGGGAGAAAACAAATTGTTGGAGTGAGAGACAAACGGCTAGTTGCTCCAACTAGGTGTTGGAGGCTGCCTACTGAAAGTGGGGCCAAGTGAGGCCCACAAGGGTGCGCCCGCACCCCTAGTGCGGCCGCACCTGGCCAGAGCCCAACGACTCTCAAATTTGGCCAACGGCTCCAAGCCGTTGCCCTCTCCCCCTTTCAGCTGGTCACCACCTCTATAACTACCAGAGGTGCTGGTTGAGCTCATCTCATCCTCATTTGTTCAAATTCCTCACTCACGCTCTATCTCCTAGCTCCATACTTCATCCTCACACCAATTCCACAAAGTTTGAGCAAGGTACTAGCAGCAAGGCCTTGTCCAAAACCCCTCTCTAGCTCCACTCCACAAAGAATAATGAAGGGTTTTGGAAGAGCTCTCTCCGGTGCAATGAAGAGAGTGACTGGGAGAAGCGCTCGCGAAAGACGAAGCATACCCTACTCCGTCGATCAAGAAGAGAGCTTGGTATGAGGAGAATCTCCGCCGACCACAAGCCAAGTCGGTGTAGCAAGCGCGGACGACACCAACGTCTTCCTCGATGGAGAACAGGAGTTCCAGGCGTATGCGATCCTCCAGGGCCGCGCCTTCATCCACACACCACAGTATGACCCCAACCTCCTCAAAAAGATAGGTATAGATTTCGAATTCTGTGCTATTTTCAAAGCAGTTGGTTGGGAAAAGGTTGACCCCCTCTATGAGGAAGGTTCTCGTTTCCTAACCATCCAGTTTTTGTGCACCGCAGTAGAAGTAGAAGATGGCTTTAGCTTCCGCATGTTTAATACTGAGTACTTAGTAACATGGAAGGATTTTGCATCTCATATCGGCTTTAATAAGAAATGCTCTATCGATCTTGACCACACGCTTAAGAGCTTTAATCGCCACAAGTTTTGGGGCAAAATTTTTGGCCAAACGGTAGTTGGCAAGTTCCAGCCTCGCAACATGCAAATCCACCATCCCACTTTGAGGCTTATACACCGTTGGATATTATGACTCTGTTTCCTAGCCAGGACATTCGCTATGTTAGAAATGATGAATTAAGATTACTCTTTGCGATTGTCCACAAAATTAAAGTTGCTCCTGCTCGTGAAATATTTTTACACATGCTATAGATGTTTTGGGTTTCCACTTCTATATCCTGCACGTCCCTTGTAACCCATATTGCTGAGAGTGTTGGTGCGTTGGATGGACACGATGTTTCATACGTCCCCATCCCTTGCACCATCATCAATGAAGCATACTTGATACAAGGGCATAATTTAAAACTGAAAGAAGATGGAACGATCGTATACTTCTTCCTTGGATTTATTAACGAGCATCTGCTACCTAACCCGGTACTCACTTTATATAAATGTCGGGAGTTTACCGCTTCCTGAAGCCCGAAAATGCACATCATCTCGCAGGGCAACCAGGAGCAGAACCAGGCAGGAAGCAAGGACAAGCTCGCAGGCACCGTCAACACCTACTCCACAGCCAGCCATGCAGGGATGGTATCCCACCGGACAGGTACCTGGTTTACACCCGGATATCAGCCTGGCTAGGATGACCTACCCCGACAATCTACAACTGGTACGGAGTGGCCTAAAGGAAGCCATGCGGCTTGGGCTCAAGGCACATGGGCCGAGTCATCAGATTCCAAGGGGCTACCACCTCCAGTCCCGCCAAGGCAATCCATCACTTTGGAAGGCCTGAACACGAGGATTGAGGGGCTGCAGATCCGCACTGACAACATTCAGGGTTCCCTGAATGAACAAGCCCAGTGGAACCAACGATGGGATGCCAGACAGGACCAGTTCGACGCCCGACAGGCAGAATCACTCGAAGAAATGCGCCAAGTCCATGCACTGCTCCGATAGCAGCAAGAGCAGCAGCTGGCGTATTGGGCGTCGCTGGGGTACTATCCCCGGGGTCCATAGCTGCAAGCTGGGGGAGGAGCCCCCCAGGTTCCTTGTATCTTGTATCTGCATTGCATATTTCCCTTTTCTAAACCTTGCATTGCATATTTAAATTTGAATTTTCAATTTCATACTTAATAAAAAAATTAAAATAAAATGATTCCACTCACATTTGTATGTTAAGCATGCTTTTGTCACGTCCTTGTTGAAATGATGAATAGTTGCTCTATTTCATATTTCAAATCATGCTTAGTTTATGATTTTGAATTTGCGGATACATGGGGTGTATTCCGGATCTCGAGATGATGAGTGATTGTCAACTGGTTTGATGCGCATGTTTTTTGGCTTGTGTTGTGCAGGTGTTGAGCACGGAGATAGTGATCGAAGGCAAGGTGAAGGTCAAGTAGAGACGTGCTGTGTCGATGGACCCGGAGCGGTGAAGGGTGGACGTGAGGCTTGGACTGAGGGACCGGTGGCCTGAGGATCAACTGTGGTGGCTGACAGCTTGGGACAGCGACGAGCGGAGACTTGCGGGACACGGTGTAGCTCGGGTCGTGGACCTGAGGACACGTGTCGGTGGACGGGGTGCACGGGCGGTGCATCCCCTCTATGGCGTCGGTTTGGTTGTTGAGCCACTGAAAAATCACCGGGTGGACGGTCTCCAGGTTTGGGCCACAAAACCTAGGTGTTGCGGGTTTCCGAGTTTGGGCCTCAAAACTCGGGCTGAGGATGGTTTCCAGGTTTGGGCCTCAAAACCTGGGCGCTGGCAGATTTCTGAGTTTGGGCTACAAAACTCAGCCGATGGACAGGTTTCCTAGTTTCAGCCTCAAAACCGGGGGGAGGTACAGGAAAAGGACGGACGGCGCTTGGCGACATGTGGCGGCATCGGGTGAGATCACGTCAAGGCGAAGCTACCAGATGTGCGGGCATGGCCGTCGGATCTGCATCTACTTAGAGTTGGACAGGAATACCCTTAGGGTTAGCCTACTCGCTCATTATCAGTAGGGGTAGAAGGGGAATATTGTATTAGGCTATAAATAAGAGAGGTGCCCCTCCTCTCTCCTCGTCCTTGCAGCATTTGTTTCTTGAGCACTCTCTCTCTATCCCTGCTTAGGTTCTAATCATACCTCGCTGCCTGTGATCCGCAGAGTGGACAATACCTCTGTGTACTGGAGTTTTTGAGGAAGTGAGACTGTAATCTCACCTCTTGTCTCGTGGGTTCGAGACACGATTGAAATCCCAGATCGATTCGCTTTTTGCTCTCGTGTTCTTCGCGTTTTTAGTTTTGCCTTCCCGGAGATTTGCTTTGTTCTCCCTCTCCGAGGAACGTTTTTTAGTTTCCGCTTGAACACACTTGTGCTAGATCGTGAGGCGCATATTTTCACCAGAGGAATTCGTCTCAAACCTCATGAGCTAGTAGATCGAGCGATTTTTGTGTTGGATCGGTTCTCTTCTATTCTCCCCCAAACTTCTTCGATTCATCGATTTGGAGATAGGTTCGAGCCATGATCTCCTAGGAGTAGCTCACTATCCTCCTTGTGACTCCTCTCACCGAGTTTGAGCCCTAGTGGTTTCGTTTTGGGAGAGATCGAGTCGGATCGGTAGACGAACAGCACAGTTTTGGGGTGACCGGACTCTGACCTCAGGGTGACCGGACTCTAACCAGTGAGTCCGGTCGTTGAAGGTCGAGTGAGATTTCTCTGCGTGAAATTGATCAGACGCTCAGAGATCACTTGACCGGATGCGCTCATCACACTGTTCATCGTCTTCGTTTTTGTGTCACCGGACGCACAGTATTGCGACCGGACACTGTGATCCCGTGCGTCTGGTCCAACACAGAGAGCTTCTAGAACGCTCCTGAGCTGACCGGACGCTCATCAGGGTCTGATCAATGCAGTTTCGCACGTTGTCATCCGTGGTTCATTCATCTGTTGTCGGTTTTGGTTTCTAGCTTTTGCGTCTGACTTCTTGGGTTGTGTAGTGTCCCGCTGTGCTTCTCAAAAGCATCCACCCTACATCTAGGGTCGTGGATACTAGCAAACCCGAGTTTTGCTTTTGGGGTTGATTCTTGGGATAGTAGCTATAAGTTTCTGGAAAGAAATTTAAAACTCCCATTCACCCCCCCTATGGTCGCCTTTGTGTAGCACCTACGGTCCTTCAATTGGTATCAGAGCAGGTTAAAGATCTTCCACCTTAGCCAGTTCCACATCCACAGAAGGCGACATGGATCATGGCGTGGGCAAACCACCGTTTTTCGATGGACGAACTATGCGTATTGGAAGATACGTATGTCGGCCTATCTTCAGAGCATGGGTGCTTCGATTTGGGAGATTTGCAATGCTGCCGATTACGTGGTCTTGGCTGCTCGTGTGACTCAACAGCAGATCGATGAGCACGATGCCAATGGCCGAGCCCGTAACGCTCTTTTCTCATGTTTGAGCTTGACTGAGTTTGATCGCGTTTCTCACCTCTCCACGGCTCGGTAGATTTGGGCAACCCTCATGCGTTTCCATGAGGGAACCACTCAAGTCAAAACCCGTCTCTTTGAGTCGCATTAGCGGGAGTATGAGAACTTTCAACACATGTCTGGCGAGAGTATAAAGAGTTTATTCGCTCGCTTTCAGGTGATTGTCAACAGGATGAGGGCTAACAAGGAGTTGTTGCCATACAACGATCATGAGAGAGCTCTCAAGCTTCTTCATACTCTCGATTGATCGATGTGGGACTCTAAAGTTCAGGCGATCATCGAATCGACTAACTATGAGACTCTCACATGCGACGATCTCTTTAGTAAGCTCAAGTCCAGTGAGATTGACGCCATGATGAGGGCTTCTTATGAGAATCCTTCTGGCCCGATGATGGCTTTGGTTTATGGCTCTTCTGCTAACCCCTCTGGAGGCTTTGCACTTTCTTCTCTTCTTTCTGTTACAGGGGAGCAGCTGGAGTTCTTGGGAGATGACTAGTTGGCTTTGCTTGCCAACCGGTTCTCGCGTTTTCACAACAACCGCATGAACCGTCGCCGCGGAGGAGGACGAGCTGGATGCTACGAGTGCGGCGACTCCGACCATTTCATCGCCAACTGCCCAAAGAAGAACAAGCAAGCTTTTGGCAAGGGCCATCATGGGCACAAGTACAACTCTAGCAAGCACAAGGAGAAGTACATCCCCGCCAAGCACAAGCGGAATAGTGGCTTCAATAAGGAGTACATCAAGAAGAAGTACTTGGAGAAAGCCCAGGCCGAGCAGCGTGCTTTCTTCGCCACGCTGAGCGACGTTGACGACTCGGACAACGACTCTATTGCATCAAGCGGCGACGAGTCTGAGAGGAAGAAGATCGAGGACAAGCTGAATGGTCTTTGCTTCTTCGCCGACGATGATGGCCTTCGTACCATGGCCGTTGGCGATGAGGTCGACAGCAAGATGGAGGAGATCCCTCGGAACGATGACGACGACGACACCGCCCAGGTATCACAAACTCTCGAAGAACTCTCTATTGAAGTCGAGAAACTTACTGCTGCTCTTATTAGTCAAGATAAGTTGCTAAAACTTGCTGCTAGAGAGCGGAAGGAGTTCAGGAAGAAGTGGGAGGATGCGGTGAAGTAACTTGAGTTTGTCAAGTCCACCGTTGTAGTCTTCGAGGAGAGTGAGTGTGAGATGTGCTCCAAGCACATGACTGACCTTCTCACATTGAGAGGGAAGTATGTTGCTTTGGTTGGAGAAGTGGATGAGCTTAGGGCTAGAACCGTGTTGCTTGGTGCGTGCAAGTCTTGTGCAGGCTTGCAATCCGAGTTGGCAGAGAAGAATGCTAAGATTGTGTCTCTTGAGAAGGCCAGCTCGGATAGCACTTGTGTGTCTAGGTGTGCTTTGTGTGAGGGCTTGGAGATGGAGATTGCTAATGTGAAGCATGACAAGATGCAAACCGAGGAAGAAAACACATACCTTCGGACCATCTTGTCATGGGTGTCTTGTGGTGAGCCGCAGCTTGGGATGATGATTGCCCAATTCAAGCATGCTGCTGGAGGTCCAGGTGTAGGTTTTGCTCAAGGGTCGGAGAGTGTTGCATCTTTTGGCAAGGTTGGAGAGTTTAGTGGTCTTAATCCGAGTGAGAAGCCCAACTCCACCACTACTCCCAAACTAACCAAGATTCCACCCAAAGAGCCTCTCAAGCCTAACAGCAAAAATGGAGTGTATGAGGAACCTCCGAAAGCTCCACCAAAGAAACAAGTGTGGTCTCCTAAGCCCAACCACCTAAGGAAGAAGTTAGATACCATACCACCTATCCAAGAGGAGCTCATGCCACAAAAGAACCAAGTGATCCACACCCAATACCGTGAGTACCAACAACCCCCTATGAGAGCGGTGAGGTACCATTGTGAGCATTGTGGGAGAGATGGACACTTGAGGGAGTTTTGCTTTTGGCGCAAGAGAGAGGAGCGTCGTGCAAAGGAGATGAACAACACGGACATGTACCATCCTTTCCATGATGTACATGTGTTGAATGTTCAAAGGAGAGTTGCTAGGCCTAGAGGTCCAATGCCTCAAGGTCCTAGGCCACAAGGAGGCTTTGCCCAACGGGATCCTAGTTTTGTAGGCTTTGGACCCCGTGGCGGTGGCTTGTTGTTGAGCATTTTCCCCCACCGCGTTTTGGCTATTGCGGTGAGCGCTCTTCTCCTAGCGGACCACGCTTTCCTGTGCGTGGTGATCGCTTTCCCCGTAGACGTGCTAGAAACGGTTTTTCTACTAACCGTTCTTTTGAGCAGCCGGGACAACACTGGTACTCTTCCCATTTTACTCACCCCAGTGTTGGACCGTATGCTCACCTTATGTCTTTTTATTGATGTAGGTAAGACGATTGGAGGACATTTGGTTGGTGGATTCCGGGTGTTCAAGGCACATGACCAGAAACATCAAGTGGTTCTCCAGTCTTAGTCCTGTTGCTGGAAAGGAGTTTATCACCTTCGGCGACAATAGCAAAGGTAAAGTGTTATACCACAGTTCCGTGTGAGTTAATGAGCACTTTGTGTTGCGTGATGTTGCTCTTGTTTCTAACTTGCATTTTAACCTTCTTTCTGTTTCGCAACTCTTTGAGGATGACTATGAGATTCGTTTTAAGCTGAATCTCAGTCGTATTTTGGATCCTCAGGGCAATCTTGTGTGTTTGATTTCGCCCTTTGGGAAAGTCTTTCATGCAAATTTCTCGTTGTCTTGTGGCTGTACCTTCTCCTTCTGATCTTTGGAAGTGGCATAGGAGACTTGGTCATTTGAGCTTCGAGTTGCTAGCAAGGCTTAGTTCACTTGGCTTAATCCGAGGATTGCCCAAGTTGCGCATGGAGAAGGATCTTGTTTGCCATTCCTATAGACATGGGAAAATGGTTATTGCTTCCCACCATCCTGTGAATCAAGTTATGACCAAGCGCCCTGGAGAGCTTTTGCATATGGACCTTGTAGGTCCGGCTCGGGTGAGCTCGGTTGGTGGGAGGTGGTATGTGCTTGTTGTTGTTGATGACTTTTCGAGATATTCGTGGGTTTTCTTTTTGGCTGAGAAAACTGAGACTTTCTCCTTTGCTCGCAATCTAATTTTGCGTCTTCAGAACGAGTTCCCTAAGAACTCGATGCAAGCTATTCGTAGTGATAATGGTACCAAGTTCAAAAACTTGGACTTTGAAAAGTTTTGTAACTCTTTGGGTTTGGAGCATCAGATTTCTTCACCTTACACACCACCACAAAATGGTGTTGTAGAGAGGAAGAATCGGACCCTTGTTGAGATGGCCATGACGATGCTCGATGAGCATAGGACTCCTAGGCGGTATTGGGCCGAGGCTATGAACACTGCATGCTATATTTCCAATCGCATTTTTCTTCGAGCTTTCTTGAAAAAGACTTCTTATGAGCTGCGTTTTGGAAGACAGCCCAAAGTGAGTTATTTTAGAGTGTTTGGTTGCCATTGTTTCATACTTAAGAAAGGCAACTTGGACAAGTTTGAGTCTCGTTCTTCTGACTGTGTATTTTTGGGTTATGGTAATCATACTCGTAAATATCGTGTATTTAACCTCGATACTAACTGAGTCATGGAGACATCCGATGTCACCTTCGATGAGATCATGCATTGTCCCTCTTCTAGATTTGAGCGTGCAGGTGATCACGAGGTCGGTGAACCACTTTTTGATGATGAGGAAGAGGGTGTTGAAGGCATTGGTGACCCAGCGCTGCCTCCACCTGCTATGCCATTAGGATCGGCATCCACTACGTCGACTCACGGCCCCGACCCCTCTTCATCGACTACTTGGGGGCCGTGTGATCCACCACCTCGGGTTGTGCCATATGTACCCGAGGGGGCACCAGCTACTGTTGAAGGGGAGGTCACATCAGCTCGAGAGGCGCCACGACACATTCAGCATCAACTCCCTCCTCAACAGATGATAGGCAACATCAATGAACGTGTCACTCGGTCAAGGTCACAACAAATCTCTCACTTTGCTATTCTGCATTTGTTGCTGATTTTGAACCCCGAGATGTTGGACATGCTTTATCTGATCCGGATTGGGTTAATGTCATGCATGAGGAGTTAGAAAATTTTGAGAGAAATCAAGTTTGGGTTTTGGTTCCACCTCCTCCTGAGTGTCACCCTATTGGAACTAAATGGGTTTTCAAAAACAAACAAGGAGAGGATGGCCACATTGTGAGAAACAAGGCCAGACTTGTAGCCCAGGGGTATAGTCAAAAGGAGGGGATAGACTATGAGGAGACTTTTGCTCCTGTAGCTCGTTTGGAGGCAATTAGGATTCTCTTGGCTTTTGCTACATCCAAAGGGTTTAAACTTTTTCAAATGGATGTCAAGAGTGCCTTCCTAAATGGCTACATAGAAGAAGAGGTGTATGTGAAAAAAACCCCCGGCTTTGAAAATTCCATGTTTCCAAACCACGTTTTTAAACTTCACAAAGCTTTGTATGGTTTGAAACAAGCACCTAGAGCCTGGTATGATAGGTTGAAAACCTTTTTGCTTGCTAAGGGTTTTAAAATGGGATGTGTTGATAAAACTCTTTTTCTCCTCAAGCAAGGCAATGACACTCTCTTGGTTCAGATTTACGTGGATGATATCATTTTCGGTGGTTCTTCTCATGCTTTGGTTGCCAAGTTTGCAGATATTATGAGCAAGGAATTTGAGATGAGCATGATGGGCGAGTTGACTTTCTTTCTTGGATTGCAAATCAAGCAATCCCGAGAAGGGACGTTTGTGCACCAGGGCAAGTACACCAACGACATATTGAAGAAGTTCGATATGGGTGAGGCCAAGCCTCTTCCAACACCCATGTTGACCACGACGGCCCTGGATGCGGACAAGGAGGGAGAAGCTGTGGACCAGAAGGAGTACCGGAGTATGATCGGGTCGCTGCTGTACCTGACAGCGACACGCCCGGACATCCGGTTCACAGTGTGTCTTTGCGCACACTTTCAGGCGTCTCCGCGCACCTCTCACCGTCAGGCAGTCAAGCGCATTATGAGGTACCTTCGTTTCACACCTGAGTTTGGGATTTGGTATTCTGCTTCTTCCACCCTCTCCCTTTGCGGATACTCTGATGCCGATTTTGCTGGTTGCCGACTTGAGCGCAAGTCCACTTCTGGGAATTGTCAGTTTTTGGGCTCTTCTCTTGTTTCATGGTCTTCTCGCAAGTAGTCTAGTGTCGCCTAGTCTACCACATAGGCTGAGTATGTTGCTGCGGCAAGCTGCTGTTCTCAGTTGTTATGGATGATGGCCACTTTGCGTGATTTTGGTCTGAGCTTTTCTCGAGTTCCTTTGCTTTGTGACAGCACGAGTGCGATTAGCGTTGCTAAGAACCCCGTGCTGCATTCTAAGACCAAACACATAGATGTGCGCTTTCATTTTCTGCGAGACCATTATGAGAAGGGTGATATCGACCTTAGGCATGTTGACACTCACAATCAGTTGGCCGATATCTTTACCAAGCCTTTGGACCAATCAACCTTCGCTAGGTTGAGGGGTGAGCTTGGTGTGTGTTTTCCCTTTTTAGATGGGGGAAGCATTTTGTCTATTGTATCATAGACTGACTCTTTTTGTTTTGAATCTTTCAGTTTGTTTTACTTTTGTTTCTTTCTTAGTTTAGTCTTTGCATTTCATCATGTATGCATCTTTGCATTTTCGAGCTTCATGACTATGTTTCTTAGAATGTAACTATGCTCAGTTTAGTGTATGCTCCGATGATATATGATGATGCTTGTAGCTTAGGCTCTCCTTGATCACTGATACATGTTGTGAGCTGAAACTATTTTTATGAATGGTGAAAATGCTAAATGAACTTAAAATTTAAAACTTGTTCACCATTGAGATTGGCAACTAGCATGGGTAGAATGTGTTGAAATCACATGTGCTATTTCATATATGCTAGGTTGTTATGTCTCTAGTTTTGAGTCATTCACTTGCTTGGTATATTCATATTCTGTTTAAAATTGAACCAAGTATAAGTGAAATGAAAAGATCGAGATGGGATTGCTTGTCAGCACATCACGATATCGAGACGGTTTCTCATTGCACATTGAATTAAACTTGAGCCATGTAGTGTAAGACCGAAACCGATGCTTCAAGCTTCTGATTGCTTATGCATAGGCTTAGCTCGATTGAAAAGATAGGCAATGACAAGTTTTCAACCTCTCGCAATCACATGCTAACATTTGAACTTGTGTATAATTACCGCTGCAACTCCGATAAAATTTGAAAACACAAGTCTATGTATCATTCTATAGCATGATGATTGAACTTTGTTAGGAGTAGTTCACCTTGTATACATGTTTAGCACTTGTTTGACTTCCTGTCTATACAAGTTCGGTGCTATTTTGATGGTGACATCCCTTTCTGAATGGCTTAAAACTGCTCACTAAGTTTCTATGTTCATATTTCGTATTCGGTGATCAGTTTGAGCCTTTGCTAGCATTTTTGCTTGTTGCTTTATAATCGGATCAGCACTAACTAGAACATCTTTAAAGTCTATCAAATATACTCCTGAAGCTGCTAACATGCATTTTTGCCACATGCATTTGCATGTCTCCGATAGGCATGGCTTAGCTTCGTTTTGCTTATTTGAGCTTCTTTCCCCTCTCTCTTTTGGTTTGCAAATTGCCCCCAAGGGGGAGAATTTTTATGAGTGGTGACAATTTGCAAACTTTGTGCTTCACTTGTTGAGGGGGAGTTCTTTTAGTGAGGGGGAGCTTTTCTGCCAGATTTTGATTTGGACATTGTTTGGTGTCTTGATTTTCAATTGGTTTGGAGCGACTTTCAGCTAGTTGTGTCGAGCCTCTGTGCCTCTGTCTTGAGGGACTAGCTGTTCTTTACTCAATGTTTGTCTTGCTTGCTCTGACCTTCTCGCTAGCGGTGTTGAGCCCATTCTGCCTCTTCTTGAGGGCTAGCTTTGCTTTGCTTGGTTGCGTCAAGCCGTTGCCCATGTCTTTGGGGACCAAGTTGTCTTGCTCATTCCACTTGACCTTCTTTCGGCTTTGCTATGCTTTTGGGGTCATTTGGATGAGTTCTCTACTTTCTTCTTTCTTCTACTTCATATGATTTGTGTTGGTAGTTGACAATGCACTCATCAAGGGGGAGATTGCGGATACATGGGGTGTATTCCGGATCTTGAGATGATGAGTGATGGTCAACTGGTTTGATGCGCATGTTTTTTGGCTTGTGTTGTGCAGGTGTTGAGCACGGAGACAGTGATCGAAGGCAAGGTGAAGGTCAAGTAGAGACGTGTCATGCCGATGTACCCCGAGCGGTGAAAGCGCGGACGTGAGCCTTGGACTAAGGGACCGGTGGCCTGAGGATCAGCTGTGGTGGCTGACAGCCTCGGACAGCGATGAGCGGAAACTTGCGGGACACGGTGTGGCTCGGGTCGTGGACCTGAGGACACATGTCGATGGACGGGGTGCACGGGCGGTGCTTCCCCTCTACGGCGTCGGTTTGGTGGTTGAGCCACAGAAAACCCACCAGGTGGACGGTTTCCAGGTTTGGGCCACAAAACCTTTGGTAGAATACAAAGCTTTAGAACGCCCGTGCACGATCTAACACATTCAGTGTCCAGACATCAGTAAGTTGTCTTGTTCAACACGTATCATTCTATAGCACTCTCTCTCTAGCCCTGCTTAGGTTCTAATCATACCTCGCTGCCTGTGATCCGCAGAGTGGACAATACCTCTGTGTACTGGAGTTTTTGAGGAAGTGAGACCGTAATCTCACCTCTTGTCTCATGGGTTCGAGACAGGATTGAAATCCCAGATCGATTCGCTTTTTGCTCTCGTGTTCTTCGCATTTTTAGTTTTGCCTTCCTGGAGATTTGCTTCGTTCTCCCTCTCCGAGGAACGTTTTTTTGTTTCCGCTTGAACACACTTGTGCTAGATCGTGAGGCGCATCTTTTCACTAGAGGAATTCATCTCAAACCTCACGAGCTAGTAGATCGAGCGATTTTTGTGTTGGATCGGTTCTCTTCTATTCTCCCCCAAACTTCTTCGATTCATCGATTTGGAGATAGGTTCGAGCCATGATCTCCTAGGAGTAGCTCACTATCCTCCTTGTGACTCCTCTCACCGAGTTTGAGCCCTAGTGGTTTCGTTTTGGGAGAGATCGAGTCGGATCGGTAGACGAACAGCATAGTTTTGGGGTGACCGAACTCTGACCTCGGGGTGACCGGACTCTGACCAATGAGTCCGGTCATTGAAGGTCGAGTGAGATTTCTCTGCGTGAAATCGATCGGATGCTCAGAGATCACTTGACCGGACGCGCTCATCGCACTGTTCATCATCTTCGTTTTTGTGTGACCGGACGCACAGTATTGTGACCGGACGCTGTGATCCCGTGTGTTTGGTCCAACACAGAGACATTCTAGAAAGCTCTTGAGCTGACCGGACGCGTCCGATCCATCCTGACCGGACGCTCATCAGGGTCCGATCAATGCAGTTTCGCACGTTCTCATCCGTGGTTCGTTCATGTGTTGTCAGTTTTGGTTTTTGGCTTTTGCGTCTGACTTCTTGGGTTGTGTAGTGTCCCGCTGTGCTTCTCGGAAGCATCCACCCTACATCTAGGGTCGTGGATACGAGCAAACCCGAGTTTTGCTTTTGGGGTTGATTCTTGGGACAGTAGCTATAAGTTTCTGGAAAGAAATTTAAATTTTCCATTCACCCCCCCTTTGGTCGCCTTTGTGTAGCACCTACGGTCCTTCAGAATTCCCTAACATTTAAGTTTATTGGCTAAAACTATTCATCCTATGAAACTTGAAACTTGTGGGTAGCATAAGCATGATCCTTGTCTAAAGTTGTTGCTTGATTTGATTCGATGAAATAGACTCTACTATAACTTTGTCCTAAGTGATACTTGACATCCGGAGTTTTCATTTTCAAAATAGTAAAATGACAAGTTCCTCAATGATCATATATCCTACGAAAGCCAGATGAGTTATTGATTTGAAAACCTTCCACTCATATGCTACTTGTAGTTACATTGAGCCATGTCAAATTGTTTGTGACCTATGTCGATATTCTTGTCATACACCCATGATCCGAGATTCACATACACTCCACAAAATATCGCTAACTCTTATACCAAGTGTTACGCACAACATGTCATCCATTCATCCACCAAATAAAGCTCCATCCACATATCACTTCTCTCTCACACAAAAAGTCCAAAAAAGAGTTACGGGCTATGAAAAAAAGAAAATAAAATAATCTATGCCAAAAGGCATGTTGGAAAAAAATGAGCAAGTGTCCGACGTAGAATTAGGGGTATACTCAATACCCACCTAAAAAAGATGAGAAAAAGAAAAAGATAGCTCGTACTCTCAAAATTCCAAAAAAGAGAAAGAGATTTGACCAAGGAGCTCAAATCAAAAACATTCTCACACACTTGCACATCTCGATCAAGGTATATGACTTGAATCTCCATGTGGTTCGGTCTTTGACATAGCAAAATATGTAACACAAGTATGCCCAACTTTATCCCCTCTACCTAAAACTCCACATAAGCCTTCATAGTTGGTAGGGAAAAGTGAGGCAGCTTCCAAAACCTTTGGTAAGGATCACCCAAAGAGCAACCGAGTTTATCATTTGAGGAACTATCTTTTTGAATTTTAAAAAATATTTTAAAACCTCCGGATTGATAGTGGACCAAGGAATGAAGGATAAGCAGGTCTATGAAAGTCGGTCGGATTTGCAACCACCAAAGACTCGGAGATTGCTATAACGCCCCACAAGTGACAAGGTAAAAGGGTGAGTAGAAAGCCAGTTTATTTAAATCAAAGAAGAATTCTAAATTATAAACATAGCAACTGTGAAAAATGATCGGTATTGCAGCAACTCCTGATCAACAACCTAAAGTTATACTACTTGCTCGGGACGAGCAAGGGGTAAGCTTGGGGGGTTTGTTGACGGTGCTTACCAACAACTTTTATAAGCCAACCAAGGACAAAACAAGGCATACTTGCATACATATGTTATCACTTTGACCTATTTCCACTTGTATTGGAGAATCATTGCTTTTCAGGTATCAAACATAAAAACAGTGGAAAAGGCAAGAAGAATATGCTTTCCGACAAAGCGTAATTCCAACAAACAAGGAAGAGGCCCACCTAAAGAATGCATTTGGCCTGGAAACCACCAAAGACACAACGTGCACCACGCTAGGGGCCCACCACGCAAAGGCGGTGGCCAGTGGGCCCACCAGGGGTGCGGGCGCACCGCCCTTGGCCCCACTAGCCACTGACCTCCTTTGGCAGTTGCATGGCGACATGCACATGTCAGTTTAGGTGGTTACCATACCTAGCTCCTCCAAACCGACCATGTATTAGTATAAATAAAGGGGTAGAGCTCTCTCTTCAACATCAATCACACATCATCACATTTGTCATTCATTCCACTTTGTATTTGGAGCTCTCTACCTTAATTTAGATCTTCTAGTAGTTGGAGCAAGTACTACTTGCAAGAGGGGAGGAGGAGTTGTAAAGATCTACTTGGTATGAATACTAAGTTCCTCTTTTCATACTTGTTCTTGTTCTCTTATGATCAACATTGTTATGTTCTTGAATTAGAGTTATGTTCTTGTTCATTGTTCATCGTTCTAGAACTAGTTCATAGTCTTAGATCCTTGTTCATCATGAACATGAACGTTGTTCTTTATTCAACATGCTTAGATCCTGATAACTTAGTGATACGTGTTGGGTGGCGTTTTGTCGTGCCTTCGGGTGCGCTTACATCTTTATCGAGGAGGTGTAAGTGTTCTTCATGTGCGCGAGAGTGGTTCTCGGGTATATGTAGATGGGTGAATTCCTGGTTTAGTCCAGGGTTGAGGGGTAGGCGGCAGGTGGTTGTTGACACTTGCTACCGTCACTACCAAAGTCGCCCTTTGCAATGGCACTTGAAAGGCTAGGGTATGTTATCAGAACACAAGAGATAAATCCGCAAGCGCACAGATTAGATACCCGCACTTCACCGGATGTAGACCCAGTTTTATATCGAACCCAAAGGAACGGGGTGATTGTCTTAAGCTTATTGCTTAAACCCTGAGCACTAGCAAAACCGAGAATATAAAAGATAAAGGGGAAAACTAGGGTTTCCAGCTCTAACCTCATAAAGCTATGCGATTATTATTCTACTGTGGATTACGTTGGGAGACCACATCCAGAGTATGGCCATTCCCAAGTAATATACTCCTGCTAGCCCTATAGAAGGGAGGTGGACTATGGAAGATTCAAAAGGCCTATAAGAGTCACACCCGCGAGCTACCACCGGTCCGGAATATAGGGTACACTATGCAAGTAATCGAGACGAAGCACCACGCTTACACGACGACGACTCCTCTAATTCTAGCGCGACTAGATTAGAGTACTCTAATTAGAGTTGCAAGCCAGAAGAATAATAAGGACAAGAACACTTACTGATAATTACAAGTTGAAGACCAAAGAATATCCTGATCCAAGCTCTTGACGAACTTGAATCCATAGGTACAAGCTGAAGAAGTAGATCTGATAGGCCAGAGCTCCTTCTAATCTCCCTCTAATACCTCTCTCTCTCTCTCTCTTCTAATCCTACAGGAGACTAGATCTAATCCCTAATTAGAGGGCTACTAATCTTCTAATTGCTAGATGGCTCTAATCCTCTCCCGAAGAATATGACTGGGGTTTCTATCTTGGATCTAACTTGAATGAGGATTGCTTCAGGGAGGGGGGGTCTGAGGTTTCTTATATAGCCCTAGGGGATGAACCTAACCTTCCGATCAAACCGACATTGAACAACGGTTGAGATGCGTCGAGGAGGTCCATTAGGGCATGCTCCATGAAGATGGACCATGAAGACCCCTGGCCCAGGCCGGCCAGCCTAGGGGTGGGGCCGGCCGGCCCCACCTGGCAGCCGCCAGGCGCCGTCTTCGCCGAGTTGTCTTCTGGAAGCTTCCTCGTTGCCCTAGCGCGACTTTCAATCTTGTTGCGCAATCCATCATGCTGGAAAAGGAACCTATCTCTTTCCATTTGCTAGAAAACACCCTGGAGAACTAGAATTCACCAAAGATGTTGGATCTGTCATTTTAGCCCTTGAATTATGTTGCTTGGTGATCACTCCAAGTTGCTTCTAGAAGCTTCCAAGTTGTAGCAAATGAGGACTCTTTCGTCGGGACTCCAATTGTAGTGAACCATATGTCCGTTTCGATCATCTCGACGAGCTCTTCGCAGTGGTGCACTCTGATTCATCACTTGGGATACTTTTATGTAATGAAATGTTGGTATTCCTGCAAAACAAGTGAGAACGACACAACTCGTGGAACTCATTAGAATCAAACTCTATTCTAGATTGATGGTCACGTTTATTCTATTTTAGGTGACTTATTGACGGTATAAGATATGAGTTAGTGACTGTCAACAAGCTCCCCCACACTAGGTCTTTACTCGTCCCTGAGGAAAGTATAGCTTCACATTCACTGTTCATAGAAAAACCTGCACTATTGGGATTAGTAGTGTTGAAAACAAATTTTATTACCTTTACCCTTCAGTCTTAACAGTTGGAGAGTTTTGTAAGATTTTCTGAAAAGAATGTAGCTTTCATTCTCCTCCTTGTGATACTCTCAATGTTATTGCCTTCTTTTCAAAATTATTTCCTCACATGAGGCATTGCCTTCTTTTCAAAATTATTAATTATATCTGGAGCTTTAAGAAGTGTGTAGCACTTATGCTTTGATTATGTAACTAAGTCAACACTTTAGAGCTAGGGAGAGAAGTGTCATACTCCTTAATCAAGATTTTATTTTTTGAAAACACTTGTCCTCTCTTATTTGGTATTTTGTTTAAGAGACACCATGATCTATGAGGCTAATTCTACTGTTGAGCACGTGCCCTTTTTTTAAGCGAGGTTTCGGACACTTGTCCCTTTTTATTTTCTCGTTATCAATTTTTTTGAGGTTTCGGGCACTTGCTCCTTTTTATTTCCTTGGATATATATATATATATATTGCACAGCTCATGTCTCTTTCACAATAATATTTCTCAAGAGGGACTTAACCTTTTTAAATGATCTTGATTTTAAGAATATGATAAATCTCTCAACCAAAGCTATAAAAGTTAACTTAGCATCATTACAAAGGTAAGTAGCTAGAGTAACAAAATTATGTCGTGATTATTAAGGTTTTAGGAGGAAATATGTTTTTACCACTGAGGAGAAGAATTGCTATTTGATTTTAAGTATTTGAAATAAATTCTCCAAAGACAAGACTTGTAGAGTCAGGTATTATGATAAGTAATTAATTATTCCCAACAGTAACAAGAGATTCTAAGAATAGATCATGTGAGCTATGTCAAGTTATTATCACATTTAATTTGGGACTCATCTTAAATCTTGTTTCAAGTGGTTTTCAATTCGAAATAGAGAGCAATATGACGATAGAGAGGGTGTGATACATACTAGACCTATAGACAAATGAGAGTGATTCATCATGTGTGGTCTTGTTGAGTGATTCTTGTTTTCCTGCGATTCTTGGGTTGATCTTCCATTTATTGGTTAGGTCCTTCCCCCACACTTGTTCCTGTTATACCTTCATGCACAATATGTGGAGACAAGACACAAATCCAAAACAAAAGTAGAGAGAGTAGATAACTAAAACAAAACTTTATTGATAACTTATAAGGCACTTTATTACACAAGTAAGCAAAATAACTAAACGATTGAAATTAAACAAACTAAACACTCTTTAAAGAAACTCTAAGACTCTTAACTCTAACACTTTTGCCTTATCATAATACTATTAATAAGCTCTCTCACTCTATTTTGAGATGATTAGCTATTGTTCATGATAGGATGTTTACACGAAACTTTAAACTGTCTTGCTTAATCTCCTGTCTATCCATTCTCTTAACTATTTTGAAAAAAATCTTAGTCACAGAGGCTAAGTCTTGCTTAAGCTGAGTGTTAGCTTTGGCAAGGGCATCCACCTGCTTACTAACTCTGATGTAGTCATCGATGAGGTCGTCCACCTGTTCCTCCAACTTCGTCATGGGTTCTCTCTTGCGTTTGGGCTTGGAAGAAGAGGCTTCAGACGGGGACTTCTCCTTACGAGGCACCACCTAGATCTGTTCGGGCTCAGCTCGGACTCCAGTAATGGCGTAGCGAGTTGTGGATGTGTACTTCATACAAGTTACATCTCTAATCTTGTTCGTCTTCAACCCCGTGAGCTGTTCATTGGGTCTTAGGAGCAGAAGATTGACTTCCTTGGAGACGTGAAACTTCTTGAGCTCTCCTTGACATGATCCTCCCTCCATGGCTTGGGCGTAGGGGGATTGGTGTTGAGGCTCCTTGCCCTTCGGCGGCATCATGGCTAGGGGTGTTGGCTCGTCAACGGGTACGATCTCCTTCTCGGGCACAACGGCGAGGTCTTTCTTAGGAGCGACGATAAGGTCCATCGACTCGTCAGAAGGGAGAGACTCGTTGAGGTTGATCCCGTGATTTCTAGCCATTGGAACAAGGAGAGCTTGAACTCCTGCTTGGGATGAGAATAGATTGAATGGTATATGGCTCTGGGCTAGCAGGGGTTTGGTTTTATAGTCCTGGATCAACTAGAAGGAGGCTGATCCATGCTCCGAGGTTCTCGTAACGAAATAGATCGGGAAGTTACAAAAAAGGAATAAGGGAGGCTTAAGAAAGGAAAGGGAAGTGACGGGACCCAAACGAACACTAGGCCAGGCCAGTTGGCCTAGGGGTGGGGCCGGCCGGCCCCCCTTCTCTCCAGAAGGTGGCCCACTTTTTCGTGGCTCTCGTTTACACTTTCCTAAACTTCATTTACTACCTTTTCTGTTATGAAACCTTTCAGAGGTGGCGGAGGATCAAATTAATGGAAAGTGAGGAACTAGATCACATCCAACTCCTCGGAATTCTTTTGAGGTTCTAGAAAAATCTTAAGACGATGACCATTTACCTTAAATAACGTACCTTTGCCGTTTTGAAGTGTCACCACTCCATGAGACGAAGTGCTAATAACCGTGAATGGTCCTTCCCATTTGCTTCGTAGCTTTCCATATTCGAATAGCTTAACCCTGGAATTAAAAAGTAATACCTTGTCTCCCGGAGTGAAGTTCTTCGTCTTGATCCTCTTGTCATGCCACCTTTTGGTTCTCTCTTTGTAGATCTTGGCGTTATGGTATGCCTTTTCACGCCATTCATCTAGTTCTAAGAGTTGCATCTTTCGCTTGATTCCTGCTGCTTCCAAGTCCATGTTCCATATTTTTATCGCCCAGTGAGCTTTGAACTCCAGCTCAACAGGCAAGTGACAAGTCTTCTCGTAGACGAGTTGATATGGTGACATTCCCAACGGTGTCTTGTAGGTTGTACGGTAGTCCCACAATGCATCCGGTAGTCTGTCTCTCCACTTTGTTCCCATCTCGTTGACTGTCTTCTGCAAGATGTTCTTGATTTGCTTGTTTGATGTTTCTGCTTGGCCACTTGTCTGAGGGTGATAGGGGGTAGTGATGTTGTGATGGATCCCATGTTTTGACAGGTATGCGCGGAAGTGCTTGTCAATGAATGAGAATTTCCATCACTAATCACCATTCTTGGAACTCTAAATCTTGGAAATATCACTTCCTCGAACATTCTCTTGGAGCTTCTGGCATCTGCAGCTTTACATGGTAGGGCTTCGACCCATTTGGAAACATAGTCTACTGCCATTAAGATGTACTCACTGTTCTTGGATTTTGGAAATGGTCCCATGAAATCAATTCCCCAATAGTCAAAGAGCTCGATCTGGAGATTGTTAGTGAGTGGCTTGGCATCTCTTGAGTTGATATTGCCATGCCTCTGACATGCTCCACATCTCCGGATGGAATCTTTTGTGTCGTCATACATGGTTGGCCAGAAAAATCCACTTTGCCAGATCTTGGAATGTGTGCGGAATGCTCCATAGTGTCCTCCATAGGGTGATGAGTGGCATCTTTCATTGATCTTGATTCCTTCTTCAGATGGTACACATCTTCTGAGTAGCCCCTCAGAGCACACTCTGAAGAGGTACAGATCATCCCATAGGTGAACACGACTCTCGAAGACGAGCTTTCTCTTATCTTTGCCTAGTGGTACCTACCCTGAAACCATAAAATTGACAATATCTGCATACCAGGGGTCAGACCTAGAGACTAGATAGAGTGTATCGTCCCTAAGTGAATCGTTAATAGGTGGTTCCTGTGGATTCTCAAATTACATTCTTAACAAGTGATTAGTAACAGAATTCTCTACTCCCTTTTTATCTTTTATTTCTAAATCAAATTCTTGGAGTAACAGAATCCATCCTATCAAGTGAGGTTTAGCATCTTTCTTAGTGAGCAAGTATTTAAGAGCAGCATGATCAGTGTAAACAGTTACTTTAGATCCAACTAAGTAAGATCTAAATTTATCAATGGCAAAAACAACAGCTAGCAGTTCTTTTTCAGTTGTTGCATAATTAAGTTGTGGTCCAGTCAAAGTTTTACTAGCATATGCAATTGCGTGATGCTTCTTATCTTTACATTGTCCTAGCACAGCACCTACTGCATAATCACTTGCATCACACATGATCTCAAAAGGTAAAGACCAATCAGGTGGTTGAATGATCGGTGCAGAAGTAAGTGCTTTCTTTAGGGTTTCAAAAGCTTTTAAGCATGCATCATTAAATTCAAAGGGTACATCCTTAGCCAAAAGATTAGTAAGTGGTCTAGCAATGTGTGAAAAATCTTTTATAAACCAACGATAAAAACCAGCATCGCCAAGAAAACTTTGTATCCCTTTAATATTAATAGGAGGAGGTAGTTGTTCAATTACCACAATTTTAGCTTTGTCTACCTCAATTCCACGTTCAGAAATTAAATGACCAAGCACTATGCCTTCTCTAACCATGAAATGACATTTTTCCCAATTAAGGACTAAGTGCTTTTCCTCACATCTCTGTAAAACCTTGTCTAAATTTTCTAAACAGTGATCAAAAGTTTTTCCATAAATAGAAAAATCATCCATGAAAACTTCCCTGATTTCCTCAATCATATCAGAAAATATAGACATCATATATCTTTAAAAAGAAGCAGGGGCATTACATAATCCAAAAGACATTCTACGATAAGCATAAGTTCCATATGCACATGTAAAAGTGGTTTCGTTTTGATCATTAGGATGGATTGGAATCTGATGATATCCAGAGTATCCATCAAGAAAACAAAAGAAGGAGTGATTAGCCAACCTCTCTAACATTTCATCAATGAAGGGCAGTGGAAAGTGGTCTTTCTTTGTTGCCTTGTTAAGTTTTCTGTAATCAATACACATTCTCCATCCAATCATAGTTCTTTGTGGAATTAGTTCGTTCTTTTCATTTCTAACAGCAGTCATGCCACCCTTTTTTGGCACAACTTGCACAGGGCTTACCCACTCACTGTGTGGCACAGGATAAATAATCCCAGCGTGTAACAACTTTAAGACCTCTTTCTTAACTACCTCTCTCATCGCATTATTAAGCCTACGTTGGGGTTCTCTAGAAGGTAAAGCATCAGGATCTATAGGAATGCGATGGGTGCAAAGAGCAGGGTTGATCCCCTTGAGATCTTGGAGTGAATAGCCAAAGGCAGATCTACGATTCTCTAAAACAGTGATCAAGCGGAGTGTTTCTTATGGACAAAGTTTATCGCTAATAATCACAGGAGTGTCTGGATCATTGTTAAAAATGTAGTGAAGACCAGAAGGCAGAGGTTTTAACTCTATAGGAGGTTTAGGAGGTTCTTCGAAAGGATCTAGAGGTGTTGGTGTCTTAGAATGGTCATCCTCTTCCTCTATGAAAAACTTAGCATCATCTTCAAGATTAAGTTCTATGAAAGTTTCAAGAGATGCTACCTTGACCTCTTCTACAGGGTCTAACTCTAGATAGGGTCCACTTCCAGTGTTTAGGGTATGAGTGATAGATATGGGTAGTGAAAGATTTTCCCCTAGACAAAAGTTTAATTTCCCTGTCATTCCTTCGTGAATAAGTCTTTCGATTTGTTGTCCTATCAATAGGTCAAACTCATGGATATCAAAGATATAAAAGCTTAAGTGCACCGGAGTTTCATTTACCCGGATAGGCAGGACATACAAGATTCCTAAACTAGGAAGAACATGTCCTGAAGGGCTTTTAAGGCATTTAGTTGTTGGGGTTAGTGGCATGTCTTCTAAAAAGTCACGTGCAAAGGTTGTAGACATGATATTAACACCGACAACAGGGTTATAAAGAGCATGGAAAGGGTCTCTATGGATTTGGCAGAGTATAGAAGTAGAAGGTGAATCTAAGCGAATTCTCAGAGGAGGACTCTGACTCTTCTAACCACTCATGGCTTACCACAGACACTAGCGCTTCCGTAGTCTTTTTAAAGAAAGCTTTATGAGTCAAATCTGGAGGTTTTTCAGGAAGTTTTAGACTATGAGGCTTTGTTGTTGTATTATACTTCGAGGTATCACCAAACTCGGTGAAATACTCATCCTCGAATTTGAAGAAGATCTCTGAGATCGGAGTTTCCTCATTATCAGGATCTGAGATAGTTGATGCTAGAGATTTCGGCAGAGTTTCGGGTTCAACTATCTGGGTTTGTTTCTCTTTCAAGAACTCTATAGACTTAGCTTCGGGAGCGGATTGAGATATCCTTTGTAGAAGCTCTCTTGCCGCAGGAGCAGATGTGCAAAGAAATGATCCATTTGCAGCTAAGTTAAGAAAAGAAGAAGTTTTCCTATTCAAACCCATATAAAAATATTGAAGAAGAACAGGGTCTGGTATTGACAGAGATGGACCAGCGTGAACAAGATTTTCAAAACGTTCCTAGGCAGTTATTAGAGATTCATCATCTTCTTGTATAAAAGATAGGACTTCTAATCTAAGACAGCCGATTTTGGAAATTGGGAAGAAATCTAAGCAAAAGTTAGAGCAAAGATTTTTCCAATCCCCATCCTTACTCGGTGCGGTTCTACTATACCAGGTTTTAGCTTTCCCTTCCAAAGAGAAAGGAAAAAGCTTCCATCTAAGGGTTTCATCAGACATGCCATTGATATGAAGACATGAATAGGTCTGTTCAAACTCATTAAGGTGAGTGTACAGATTCTCATCTTCCTTGCCTGAAAAGGATTGTTTTTGGACCATCTGTATCAAACACGGGCGTAGCTCATAGCCATCGGATAGGATAGGTCTAGAACGATTCTGGTGGTTCTGAGGCTACTACTTTAGGAAAATGGCAGAGGCTAATAGGGTGGAATCTTTGGAACCTCGAGGAGATTCTAAGATATCCATATATAAAAACAAAAGATAAAAGATAAAAGTATGATTACAAGTTTAAGCAGACTTTAAGATCAACTCTCGACCGTTCCTCGGCAACGACGCTAGAAATGCTTGTTGACACTTACTACCATCACTACCAAAGTCGCCCTTGGCAATGGCACTAGAAAGGCTAGGGTATGTTATCAGAACACAAGAGATAAATCCGCAAGTGCACAGATTAGATACCCACACTTCACCGGATGTAGAACCAGTTTTATATCGAACCCAAATGAACGGGGTGATTGTCTTAAGTCTATTGCTTAAACCCTGAGCACTAGCAAAAGCGAGAATATAAAAGATAAAGGGGAAAACTAGGGTTTCTAGCTCTAACCTCAGAAAGCTCTGCGATTATTATTCTACTGTGGATTACGTATATAAACCACATCCAGAGTATGGCGATTCCCAAGTAATATACTCCTGCTAGCCCTATAGACGGGAGGTGGACTATGGAAGATTCAACAGGCCTATAAGAGTCACACCCGCGAGCTACCACCGGTCCAAAATATAGGGTACACTATGCAAGTAATCGAGTCTAAGAACCATGCTTACATGACGATGACTCCTCTAATTCTAGCGCGACTAGATTAGAGTAATCTAATTAGAGTTGCAAGCCAGAAGAATAATAAGAACAAGAACGCTTACTGATAATTAGAAGTTGAAGACCGAAGAATATCCTGATCCAAGCTCTGGACGAACTTGAATCCGCAGGTACAAGCTGAAGTAGATCCGACAGGCCAAAGCTCTTTCTAATCTTCCTCTAATACCTCTCTCTCTCTCTTCTAATCCTACAGAAGACTAGATCTAATCCTAATTAGAGGGCTACTAATCTTCTAATTGCTAGATGGCTCTAATCCTCTCCCGAAGAATATGACTGGAGTTTCTGTCTTGGATCTAACTTGAATGAGGATTGCTTCAGGGAGGGGGGTCTGAGGTTGCTTATATAGCCCTGGGAGATGAACCGTGACCTTCCGATCAAACCGACCTTGAACAATGGTTGAGATGCGTCAAGGAGGTCGAATAGGGCATGCTCCACGAAGATGGGCCATGAAGACCCCTGGCCTAGGCCGGCCAGCCTAGGGGTGGGGCCGACCGGCCCCACCTGGCAGCCGCCAGGCGCCGTCTTTGCCGAGTTGTCTTCTGGAAGCCTCCTCGTTGCCCTAGCGCGATTTTCAATCTTGCTGCACAATCCATCATGTTGGAGAAGGAACCTATATCTTTCCATCTGCTCAAAAACACCCTGGAGAACTGGAATTCACCAAAGTTGTTGGATCTGTCATTTTAGCCCTTGAATTATGTTGCTTGGTGATCACTCCAAGTTGCTTCTAGAAGCTTCCAAGTTGTAGCAAATGAGGACTCTTTCGTCGGGACTCCAATTGTAGCGAACCATATGTCCGTTTCGATCGTCTCGACGAGCTCTTCACAATAGTGTGCTCTGATTCATCACTTGTGATACTTTTATGTAATGAAATGTTGGTATTCCTGCAAAACAAGTGAGAATGACACAACTCATGGAACTCGTTAGAATCAAACTCTATTCTAGGTTGATGGTCACGTTTATTCTCTTTTAGGTGACTTACTGACGGTATAAGATATGAGTTAGTGACCGTCAACTGTGGTGACAGCCCTATCCGTTCCTTTTAATCCCCCACGTTCGGCTTTGGGGTAGGAGTCTAAATTGCCTGGTGTATCTTGCTGGCAGACCAGTGTTCTCGAGTCTCCTAATCCATCTAGTACTTAGCACTAATGTTAACTTCATCATAACCATGTATACTTAATTCATTTACATAACCTTGTTAAGATCCATGCTCCTTAGGATATTCTTTATTCTTTTATTCATTCTTCTATCCCCGTAGAAGCTCCATATATCTCAGGCAATGTGTGTGTGTTGATCCCACTATCTAAACTACTGTTTATCCTCCTACTATGGTTAATTAGTCAACTATGCATTTATTATGTTCTTGTCATGGATATATCTCGAATCCTTTCGCACCTAGCCTTCCCAGTGGTAAAATATAAATAACGATACCTAGAATACTCCCGGTGAAATGCTACAATGGTAACCCTGTGCGCTTGCGGACTGCGGATACATGGGTGTATGCCGAGTCTTGAGTGATGAGTGATTGTCAACGGGTTTGATGCGCATGTTCTTTGGCTTGTGTTGTGGAGGTGTCGAGCACGGAGACAGTGATCGAGGGCAAGGTGAAGGTCAAGTAGAGACGTGCCGTGCCGATGGACTGGGAGCGGTGAAGGGCGGACGTGAGGCTTGGACTGAGGGACCTGTGGCCGGAGGATCAGCTGTGGTGGCTGACAGCCTGGGACAGCGACGAGCGAAGACTTGTGGGGCACGGTGTTGCTCGGGTCGAGGACCTGGGGACACGTGTCGGTGGACGGGGTGCACGGGCGGTGCATCCCCTCTACGGCGTCGGTTTGGTGGTTGAGCCACAGAAAAACCACCGGGTGGACGGTTTCCAGGTTTGGGCCACAAAACCTGGGTGCGGCCGGTTTCCTAGTTTGGGCCACAAAACTCGGGCTGAGGACGGTTTCCAGGTTTGGGCCACAAAACCTGGGCGCTGGCGGGTTTCTGAGTTTGGGCCACAAAACTCAGGCGATGGACGGCGGGTTTCCCGATTTGGGCCTCAAAACCGGGGGTTGGACGTGAAGGCTGGTTTCCCGGTTTGGGCCTCAAAACCGGGGGCGGAGTCCGAGAAAAGGACAAGCAGAGCGGTGGCGGCACGTGGCGACAATCGGTGAGATTGCGTCGAGGCAACGCTACCTGTTGTGCGGGCGTGGCCATCGGATCATCATCATCTTCGAGTTGGTCCAGGATAGCCTTAGGGTTTGGCCGGTTCGCTCTGTAAATACATAGGGGTAGAGTGGGAATTAGAATTAGTATAAGTAGGGGGAGACACCCACCTCCCAAATCATCTCAGTCATTTGCTATTTTCCACCTAGGGTTTCCTGCTCTCCCACATCCCTGTTGTAGCGAACTGAGATCCACAGAGAAGACAATCATACCTCTGTGTTCGTGAGACTTTTGTGGAAGTGAGACCGTAATCTCACCATTGTAGCATGTGCTAGCCACACGGTTGCAAATTCGTGGTTGTGATTCGCGTTTTGTTGTTGTTCTTCGCGGGTTGCTTTTTCTCCACGATTTTCCCGGTGATCGATCTCTCTACTCGTTGCGTCTTTTGCGATTCCGTTTAAAGTGAGTTGTTCTAGATCGTGAGGCACATCTTTCCATCGAAGGAATTCACCTCTAACCTCACGAGCTAGTAGATCGATCGATTTTTCATTTCGAATCGGTTTTTGTCTCTCTTGCTTCAAATTCCTTCGATTCATCGATTTGGAGATAGGTTCGAGCCATGATCTTGTAGGAGTAGCTCACTATCCTCCTTGTGACTCTACTCACCAAGTTAGAACCCTAGAGGTTTCATTTTGGGTGTGATAGAGTTGAATCGGTGAACGAACTGGTCTGCGTCAGGGTGACCGGACGCTTGCTGTTCATCGACCGGACGCTCCCTGTGAGTCCGGTCGTTGAAAGCCGGGCCTTGTCTGTTTGCGTTACACTGACCGGACGCTTGACTCCAGACCGGACGCACCTCTTGCAAAGTGACCGGACGCTGTCGATTCACTGTTCATCGGCTTTTCTCAGACTGACCGGACGCTTGAGCTGTGACCGGACTCACTGATCCCCAGAGTCTGGTCCAACTCAGAGAGGTCCCAAACAGGGTTTTTCTTGACCGGACGCGTTCAGTGCCTACTGACCGGACGCTCCAGGAGTCTGGTCAGTGCTGCTTTGCACGATTTCATCCGTGGTTCGTCCGTCTGTTGTCGGATTTGATTTCCGTCTTTTGCGTTGGACTTCAAGGGTTGTGTAGTGTCCCATTGTGCTTTGTGGAAGCATCCACCCTACATCTAGGGTCGTGGACACTATCGAGCTCTAGGTTTTTCTCTTGGGGTTGATTTTTGGGACAGTGGCAACAAGTTTCTGAAAAGAAATTTTGAAGCTCCCATTCACCCCCCCCCCCCTCTGGTCACTTTCTAGTAGCACTTTCGGTCCTTCAATTGGTATCGGAGTGGGTTAAGGATCTTCCACCTTAGCCGGTTCCAGATCCACAGAAGGCGACATGGATCGCGGCGTGGGCAAACCGCCGTTTTTCGATGGGATGAACTATGCGTATTGGAAGATACGCATGTCGGCCTATCTTCAGAGCATGGGTGCTTCTGTTTGGGAGATTTGCAACAAGGAATATTACGTGGTCTTGGCTGCTCGTGTGACTCAGTTGTAGATCGATGAGCACGATGCCAATAGCCGAGCCCGTAACGCTCTTTTCTCCTGTTTGAGCATGTCTGAGTTTGATCGAGTTTCTCATCTCCCCACGGCTCATGAGATTTGGGTGACCCTTATGCGCTTCCATGAGGGAACCACTCAAGTCAAATCCCGTCTCTACGAGTCGCACAAGCGGGAGTATGAGAACTTTCGACACATGCCTGGCGAGAGCATAGAAAGTTTATTCGCTCGCTTTCAGGTGATTATCAACAGGATGAGGGCTAACAAGGAGTTGTTGCCTTTCGACGATCATGAGAGGGCTCTCAAGCTTTTGCATACTCTCGATCGGTCGGTGTGGGATTCCAAGGTTCAGGCGATCATCGAATCGTCTAACTATGAGACCCTCACATGCGACGAGCTCTTTAGTAAGCTCAAGTCTAGTGAGATTGATGCCATGTCGAGGGCTTCTTATGAAAATCCTTCTAGCCCGTCTATGGCTTTGGTTTCTGGCTCTTCTGCTAACCCCTCTGGAGGCTTTGCACTCTCTTCACTTCTTTTTGTCACAGAGGAGCAGCTGGAGTCTTTGGGGGATGATGAGTTGGCTTTGCTTGCCAACCGGTTCTCGCGGTTTCACAACAACCGCATGAACCGTCGCCGTGGAGGAGGACGCTCGGGATGTTTCGAGTGCGGCGACCCCGACCACTTCATCGCCAACTGTCCCAAGAAGAAGAAGCAAGCATTTGGGAAGGGCGATCATGGGCACAAGTACGACTCCGGGAAGCGCAAGGAGAAGTACGTCCCTGTGAAGCACAAGCGGAAGGGCGGCTTCAACAAGGAGTACATCAAGAAGAAGTACTTGGAGAAGGCCCAGGCTGAGCAGCGAGCTTTCTTCGCCACGCTCAGCGATTTGGATGACTCGGATGACCACTCCGCTTACTCAAGCGATGACGAGTCCGAGAAGAGGAAGAAGATCGAGGATAAGCTGAATGATCTCTGCTTCTTCGCTGACAACGAGGGTTTTTGCACCATGGCCCTCAGCAAGGAGGTCGACAGCCAGCTGGAGGACACCCCTCGGAACGACGATGATGACGATGACACCTCCCAGGTATCTCAGACCCCCGATAAGCTTTCTGCTGAGGTCGAGAAACTTACTGCCGCGCTTCTCAGTCAAGATAAGCTGCTTAGGCGTGCTGCTAGAGAGCGTAAGGAGTTTAGGCAGAAGTGGGAGGACACGGTGAAGGAGCTTGAGTTTGCTAGGTCCACCGTGGTCGTTTCTGAGGAGGGTGAATGCGAGATGTGCACCAAGTACATGACCGACCTTCTCACTTTGAGAGGTAAGTATGCTACCTTGGTTGGAGAGGTGGATGAGCTTCGGGCTAGACCCGTGTTGTTAGGTGCGTGCAAGTCTTGTGCAGGCTTGCAAACCGAGTTGGCAGAGAAGAATGCCAAGATTGAGTCTTTTGAGAAGGCCAGCTCGGGTAGCACTTGTGTGTCTAGGTGTGCTTTATGCGAGGGTTTGGAGATGGAGATTGCAAACGTGAAGCATGACAAGATGCAAACCGAGGAGGAAAACACATACCTTCGGACCATCTTGTCATGGGTGTCTTGTGGTGAGCCACAGCTTGGGATGATGATCTCCCAGTTCAAGTGTGCTGCTGGAGGTCCTGGTGTAGGCTTTGCTCAGGGCATTGATGCTTCTTCTTTTGGCAAGGTTGGAGAGTTTAGTGGTCTTAAACCGAGTGAGAAGCCCAACTCCACCACTACTCCCAAGCTTACCAAGATTCCACCCAAAGAGCCTCTCAAGCCTAACACCAAGGATGGAGTGTTTGTGGAACCTCCAAGAGCTCCACCCAAGAAGCAAACATGGGCTCCAAAACCAAACCACCTGAAGAACAAGCTAGACACAATGCCACCTATCCAGGAGGAGCTCATGCCACAGAAGGGCAAGGTGATCCACACCCACTACCGTGAGTACCAACAACCCCCTATGAGAGCGGTGAGGTACCACTGTGAGCACTGTGGGAGAGAGGGACACTTGAGGGAATTTTGCTTTCGGCGCAAGAGAGAGGAGCGCCGTGCGGACATGTACCATCCTTTCCATGATGTGCATGTGCCGAATGTTCAGAGGAGAGCTGCTAGGCCTAGAGGTCCAATGCCTCAAGGTCCTAGACCTCAGGGAGGTGTTGCCCGGCGGGATCCTAACTTTGCAGGATATGGACCCCGTGGCGGTGGCTTTGTTGAGCGTTTCCCTCCACCGCGTTTTGAGTATCGCGATGGAAGCTCTTCCCTTAGCGGACCACGTTTTCCTGTGCGTGGTGATCGCTTTCCCCGTAGGCGTGCTAGGAATGGTTTTTCTACTAACCGTTCTTTTGAGCAGCCGGGACAACACTGGTACTCTTCCCATTTTACTCACCCCAGTGTTGGACCGTATGCTCACCCTATGTCTTTTTATTGATGTAGGTAAAACGATTGGAGGACATTTGGTTGGTGGATTCCGGTTGTTCGAGGCACATGACCGGAAACGCCAAGTGGTTCTCCAGTCTTAGTCCAGTTGCCGGAAAGGAGTTTATCACCTTCGGCGACAATAGTAAAGGTAAAGTGTTGTCTCGTGGGTCGGTGCGAGTTAATGAGCACTTTGTGTTGGGTGATGTTGCTCTTGTTTCTAACTTGCATTTTAACCTTCTTTCTGTTTCACAACTTTTTGATGATGACTATGAGATTCATTTTAAACCGAATCTTAGACGCATTTTAGATCCTCAGGGCAATCTTGTATGTTTGATTTTGCCCTTTGGGAAAGTCTTTCATGCGAATTTCTCGGAGTCTTTTGGCATTTCTCGTTGTCTTGTGGTTGGACCTTCCTCCTCTGATCTTTGGAAGTGGCATAGGAGACTTGGTCATTTGAGCTTCGACTTGCTTGCAAGGCTTAGTTCACTTGGCTTAATCCGAGGATTGCCCAAGTTACACATGGAGAAGGATCTTGTTTGCCATTCTTGTAGACATGGGAAAATGGTTGCTGCTCCCCACCATCCTGTGAATCAAGTTATGACCAAGCGCCTTGGAGAGCTTTTGCATATGGACCTTGTTGGTCCGGCTCGGGTGAGCTCGGTTGGTGGGAAGTGGTATGTGCTTGTTGTTGTTGATGACTTTTCGAGGTATTCGTGGGTTTTCTTTTTGACTGAGAAAACTGAGACTTTCTCTTTTGCTCGCAATCTGATTTTGCGTCTTCAGAACGAGTTCCCTAAGAACTCGATGCGAGCTATTCGTAGTGATAATGGTACCGAGTTCACAAACTCGGACTTTGAGAAGTTTTGTAACTCTTTGGGTTTGGAGCATCAGTTTTCTTCCCCCTACACACCGCCACAGAATGGTGTTGTAGAGAGGAAGAATTGGACCCTTGTAGAGATGGCCAGGACGATGCTCGATGAGCATAGGACTCCTAGGCGATATTGGGCCGAAGCTATGAACATTGCATGCTATATTTCCAATCGCATTTTTCTTCGAGCTTTCTTGAAAAAGACTTCTTATGAGTTGCATTTTGGAAGACAACCCAAAGTGAGTTATTTTAGAGTTTTTGGTTGCCATTGTTTTATACTCAAAAAGGGCAACTTGGACAAATTTGAGTCTCGTTCTTCTGACGGTGTATTTTTGGGTTATGGCACTCATACTCGCGCATATCGTGTACTTAACCTTGATACTAACCGAGTCATGGAGACATCCGATGTCACCTTCGACGAGACCATGGTTTGTCCTTCTTCTAGATTTGAGCGTGCAGGTGATCATGAGGTTGGCGAACCTCTTTTTGATGAGGAGGACGAGGGTGCTAAAGGGATGGATGGTCCAGCACCGCCTCCAACTGTTGAGCCGCTAGGATCGGCTTCTACGATGACGACTCACGGCCCCAACCCTTCTTCTTCGACTACTTGGGGGCCGTGGGATCCGCCACCTCGGGCTGTACCTTTTGTACCCGAGGAGGCACCAGCTGCTGTCGAGGGGGAGGTATCTTCAGCTCGGGAGGTGCCACGACACATCCAGCGCCAACACCCGCCTCGACAGATGATCGGCAACATCGACGAACGTGTCACTCGGTCCAGGTCACAACAAATCTCTCACTTTGCTCATTCTGCATTTGTTGCTGATTTTGAACCCCGAGATGTTGGACACGCTTTGATGGATCCGGATTGGGTAAATGCCATGCATGAGGAGTTAGAAAATTGAGAGAAATCGGGTTTGGGTTTTAGTTCCACCTCCTCCAAACTGTAATCCTATTGGGACAAAATGGGTTTTCAAAAACAAACAAGGAGAGGATGGCCACATTGTGAGGAACAAGGCCAGACTTGTAGCCAAGGGTTATAGTCAGAAGGAGGGGATAGACTGTGAGGAGACTTTTGCTCCTGTAGCTAGTTTCGAGGCTATTAGGATACTCTTGGCTTTTGCTGTATCCAAAGGGTTCAAACTTTTTCAAAGGGATGTCAAGAGTGCCTTCTTAAACGGCTACATAGAAGAAGAGGTGTATGTTAAACAACCCCCCGGTTTTGAAAATCTCAAGTTTCCAAACCATGTTTTTAAACTTCACAAAGCTTTATATGGTTTGAAACAAGCCCCTAGAGCCTGGTATGATAGGTTGAAGACCTTTTTGCTAGCTAAGGGTTTTAAAATGGGATGTTTGGATAAAACGCTTTTTCTCCTCAAGCAAGGCAAAGACACTCTCTTAGTCCAGATTTACGTGGATGATATCATTTTCGGTGGTTCTTCTCACGCTTTGGTTGCCAAGTTTGCAGATCTTATGAGTAGGGAGTTCGAGATGAGTATGATGGGCGAGTTGACTTTCTTTCTCGGATTGCAAATTAAGCAATCCCGAGAAGGGACATTTGTGCACCAGGGCAAGTATACCAAAGACTTGATGAAGAAGTTCGATATGGGTGAGGCCAAGCCGCTTCCAACACCCATGTTGACCACGACGGCCCTGGATGCGGATGAGGAGGGACAAGTTGTGGATCAGAAGGAGTACCGAAGCATGATTGGGTCGCTGCTCTACCTGACGGCGACACGCCCGGACATTCAGTTCACGGTGTGCCTTTGCACGCGCTTTCAGGCGTCGCCGCGCACTTCTCACCATCAGGCGGTCAAGCGCATTATGAGGTACCTTCGTTTCACACCTGAGTTCGGGATTTGGTATTCAGCTTCCTCCACCCTCTCTCTTTGCGGTTTTTCTGATGCCGATTTCGCTGGTTGCCGACTTGAGCGCAAGTCCACTTCTGGGACTTGTCAGTTTTTAGGTTCTTCTCTTGTATCTTGGCCTTCTTGCAAGCAGTCTAGTGTCGCTCAGTCTACCACAGAGGCTGAATATGTTGCTGCGGCTAGCTGCTGTTCTCAGTTGCTTTGGATGATGGCCACTTTGCGTGATTTTGGTCTGAGTTTTTCTCGCGTGCCTTTACTTTGTGACAGCACGAGTGCTATTAGCGTTGCTAAGAACCCCGTGCTGCATTCTAAGACCAAACACATTGATGTGCGCTTTCATTTTCTGCGAGACCATGTTGAGAAGGGCGATATCGACCTTCGCCATGTCGATACTCATCATCAGTTGGCTGATATTTTCACCAAGCCTTTGGACCAATCAACCTTTAATCGGTTGAGAGGTGAGCTTGGTGTGTGTTTCCCCTTTTAGATGGGGGAAACATTTTGATTCTTGTATCATAGACTGACTCTTTTTTGTTTGTCTTGTTTTTAGTTTCTGATAGGTTAGTCTCTGTATTTCATCATGCATCTTTACTTTCTAAGCTTCATGTATATAATCTTTAGAATGTAATTATGCTCTATCTAAGTATACTCCGATGCTATATGATGATGCTTGTAGGTTATGTTCTTTCTGATCACTGATACATGTTGTGAGCTGAGCTATTTTTGGTGAACTTGCTTAATGAACATAAAACTTGAAATTGTTCACCATTGAGATATGCAACTAGCATGTGTTGAATTCACTTGTGCTTTTCATATATGCTAGGTTGCTATGTCTCTAGTTCTGAGTCTTTCACTTGCTTAGTCTGTTCATATTCTGTTATAATTTTGAACCAAGTTTTTAAGTAAATTGAAAAGATCGAGATGGGATTGCTTGTCAGCACATCACGGTATCGAGACTGTTTCTCATTACACTTTGAGTTAAACTTGAGTCGTGTAGTGTATGACCGAAACCGACGCTTTAAGCTTCTGATTGCGCATGCATAGGCTTAGCTTGGTTGAAAAGTTAGGCAATGACAAGCTTTCAACCTCTCGCAATCACATGCTGATTTCTGAACTTGTGTAACTTCACCGCTGCAACTCCGATAAAATCTGAAAACACAAGTCCATGTTTCATTCTATAGCATGATGATTGAACTTTGCTAGGGGTAGTTCACCTTGTATACATGTTTAGCACTTGTTTGACTTCCTGTCTATACATGTGAAGTGTTGTTTTGATGGTGAATACCGATTGGCCAAAACTGCTCACTTTGCTCATATGTTCATATTTCGTATTTGGTGATCAGGTTGAGCCTTTGCTAGCATGTTGTGAATGTTGTTGAGTCATCGGATCAGAACTGTGTAGAGCATCTTTTCATTCTATTGGCTATATTCCTGAAGCTGCTAACTTGCATTTTTTACTTATATGCATTTTGAAAGTGGGAGAAATTTGCTTGATGGTGCATTTTCAACTAAGGGGGAGATATATTGACAAATCATTTGATGTCCTGGTTGTATGCACTATTTGAGGGGGAGTTTACTTGTTTGATGACCGTAAGGTTTCAATTGGTTCGGAGCGTTTTTGATAGCTCGTTGTGTTGAGCCTTTGCCTCTTTCTTGAGGGACTAGCGTACTCTTTCCAGCTTTTCAATTGGTATTGAGCTCTTCTGTTCTTGAGTTGATAACAGTTGGTATCGAGCTTTCCTGCTAGCGGTGTTGAGCATGTTCTACCTCTTCTTGAGGGCTAGCTTTGCTTTGCTTGGTTGCGTCGAGCCATTGCCCATGTCTTTGGGGACCAAGTTGTCTTGCTCTTTCCACTTGACCTTCTTCGGCTTTGCTATGCTTTTGGGTCATTTGGTCGAGTTCTCTCTCCTTCTTCCTTCCTTCTTCTATTTAATTATGATTTGTGTGTGTAGTTGACAATGCACTCATCAAGGGGGAGATTGCGGATACATGGGTGTATGCCGAGTCTCGAGTGATGAGTGATTGTCAACGGGTTTGATGCGCATGTTCTTTGCCTTGTGTTGTGTAGGTGTCGAGCACGGAGACAGTGATCGAGGGCAAGGTGAAGGTCAAGTAGAGACGTGCCGTGCCGACGGACTGGGAGCGGTGAAGGGCGGACGTGAGGCTTGGACTGAGGGACCGGTGGCCGGAGGATCAGCTGTGGTGGCTGACAGCCTGGGACAGCGACGAGCGAAGACTTGCGGGGCACGGTGTTGCTCGGGTCGAGGACCTGGGGACACGTGTCGGTGGACGGGGTGCACGGGCGGTGCATCCCCTCTACGGCGTCGGTTTGGTGGTTGAGCCACAGAAAAACCACCGGGTGGACGGTTTCCAGGTTTGGGCCACAAAACCTGGGTGCGGCCGGTTTCCTAGTTTGGGCCACAAAACTCGGGCTGAGGACGGTTTCCAGGTTTGGGCCTCAAAACCTGGGCGCTGGCGGGTTTCTGAGTTTGGGCCACAAAACTCAGGCGATGGACGGCGGGTTTCCCGGTTTGGGCCTCAAAACCGGGGGTTGGACGTGAAGGCTGGTTTCCCCGTTTGGGCCTCAAAACCGGGGGCGGAGTCCGGGAAAAGGACAAGCAGAGCGGTGGCGGCACATAGCCACAATCGGTGAGGTTGCGTCGAGGCAACGCTACCTGTTGTGCGGGCGTGGCCATCGGATCATCATCATCTTCGAGTTGGTCCAAGATAGCCTTAGGGTTTGGCTGGTTCGCTCTGTAAAAACTTAGGGGTAGAGTGGGAATTAGAATTAGTATAAGTAGGGGGAGACACCCACCTCCCAAATCATCTCACTCATTTGCTATTTTCCACCTAGGGTTTCCTGCTCTCCCACATCCCTGCTGTAGCGAACTGAGATCCACAGAGAAGACAATCATACCTCTGTGTTCATGAGACTTTTGTGGAAGTGAGACCGTAATCTCACCATTGTAGCGTGTGGTAGCCACACGGTTGCAAATTCATGGTTGTGATTCGCGTTTTGATGTTGTTCTTCGCGGGTTGCTTTTTCTCCATGATTTTCCCGGTGATCGATCTCTCTACTCATTGCGTCTTTTGTGATTCCGTTTGAAGTGAGTTGTTCTAGATCGTGAGGCACATCTTTCCACTGAAGGAATTCACCTCTAACCTCACGAGCTAGTAGATCGATCGATTTTTCATTTCGAATCGGTTTTTGTCCCTCTTGCTTCAAATTCCTTCGATTCATCGATTTGGAGATAGGTTCGAGCCATGATCTCGTAGGAGTAGCTCACTATCCTCCTTGTGACTCTACTCACCAAGCTAGAACCCTAGAGGTTTCATTTTGGGTGTGATAGAGTTGAATCGATGAACGAACTGGTCTGCGTCGGGGTGACCGGACGCTTGCTGTTCATCGACCGGACGCTCCCTGTGAGTCCGATCGTTGAAAGCCGGGCCTTGTCTGTTTGCGTTACACTGACCGGACGCTTGACTCCAGACCGGACGCACCTCTTGCAAAGTGACCGGACGCTGTCGATTCACTGTTCATCGGCTTTTCTCAGACTGACCGGACGCTTGAGCTGTGACCGGACTCACTGATCCCCAGAGTCCGGTCCAACTCAGAGAGGTCCCAAACAGGGTTTCTCTTGACCGGACGCGTTCGGTGCCTACTGACCGGGCGCTCCAGTGAGTCTGGTCAGTGCTGCTTTGCACAATTTCATCCGTGGTTCGTTCGTCTGTTGTCGGATTTGATTTCCGTCTTTTGCGTTGGACTTCTAGGGTTGTGTAGTGTCCCATTGTGCTTTGTTGAAGCATCCACCCTACATCTAGGGTCGTGGACACTATCGAGCTCTAGGTTTTTCTCTTGGGGTTGATTTTCGGGACAGTGGCAACAAGTTTCTGAAAAGAAATTTTGAAGCTCCCATTCACCCCCCCCCCTCTGGTCGCTTTCTGGTAGCACTTTCGGTCCATCACGGACCCTGTCTGTAAACGAATTGGTTTACCAGGCCAGCCTCTCAGGCCATCACTAAAGCCACA
The DNA here is from genome assembly GCA_009763385.1 of Coix lacryma-jobi var. lacryma-jobi. Lineage (NCBI taxonomy): Eukaryota > Viridiplantae > Streptophyta > Magnoliopsida > Poales > Poaceae > Coix > Coix lacryma-jobi. Next base: position 86,543,844 of record CM019828.1, on the reverse strand, counting down.
TGTTTTGGTATATGAAGTGCCATCGCACTTCGGCGCCGATACCAGATGTGTAGCTAAGTGGCTGCATCTGAGGCTGACACTGATGTCCCTTGGTAGCATCGCTAGGAACCAGCATACTCAGTGTATGTCGTTAAGGAATGTCAACAGGCATTCCTAGTGTCGTGCCTGAGGATGATGGCCTACCCTAGTGATGATGCTAATAGATGTCAGTAAGTATTTCTAGCGTGATCGCCGAGGATGGACCCTAAACCTATCCTCCGGTGGTTGCGCTAATAAGAAATGCCAACAGCTAGCTCACTAGTTAGAGAGTAGCAACTTAGTCTTTGTGTGTGCATATAGATTATAAATAACTAGTATTGTGATATAGGTGGCTTGCATTTGACATAGAGCTAGAGCAAACCTGCTTTATCGCCATATTGTTGTCTAACCATTCACCCCCCCCCCCCCCTCTAGCCATTTAGGACCTTTCAGACATCAATAAACTTATGAACCTCAGGTATGTATGATGGATCTAGTCTTGATAAGTTATACATCCAGAATGACCTCTCCATCATTATTACCTATAGAAAATATAATGAATTAATTATAATCAATGCAAAACAAGTATGATTTGTCCAGAAATATTTCTTATCCAACCTTTTGATCACCAACCTCCTTCGAAGAACTGAAGATGATAACCTCCCACTTCTATATTTTTCTAATTTGTAGACCTCGAAGCTAGTTTCGTAAAAGGTAGAAGAATGAAATTAACCATAGTAAGTGACCTCAGTCAACAACATAGTGCTTAGTTAGGTTTAGCTAAGGAGTAACTAGGGCTTAGTTAGGATTAGCTAGGGATTAACTAGGGCTTAGTTAGGTTTAGCTAGGATTTGACTAGGGCTTAGTTAGGTTTAGCTAGGGATGAACTAGGGGTTTAGCATAAGGTACAAACTATAACATAAATGGATTACATGGCAAACCTTTCTTTCTCTCTCCATACAAACATACCATTTGTGGAACATAAATATACATAGTGGATAATTAAATCAATTTGAGAAATAAAGACAAAAACCTAAGAACATTATCTAAAAACTAACAAAAAACCTATATTTCTCTTTATACAAAAATACACAAGAACACCATTCATGACTGCAACTAACTATATCTTGGATAAACTAAATTGAGAAGCAACATGAAAAGGGAGAGCGGAGATACATGATCTAACAATCTTAAACAACCTCATTTGAGGAGATAAAGATAATAACCTAGGTACTATTCTCTCTAATACATGGTGAAACCCTAGATCCAAAAAATTCATAGCAACTTCCTAACAGTTCTGCTCTCAAATTGAGCAAGCATGAATAAAAAAGGCAAGAGGGACATAAACTAACATTTGATAGCAACTTTCTTCCAAAAAATGAAGATCAAAACCTCGCCCTTTATATTTTGTGAAATCTGGCACTTCTTAGCGTCACACAATTGCTAGGCTGTCACCACTAGCGGCAACACCAAAAGTGGTTGGTTGGTATATATGAGCACACAGAAAAAGATCCGCAAGCGCACGGATACCGTTGTAGCTTTCACCCAGAATATTCTAAGTATCGTATCCATAGGAAAACGTGTGAGATCAACTACGTTCTAGCTTAACCAGAAAAGATAAATGAGTGAAAATCTAAAGTAGAAACAAAATAAAGTGAAAACAAGATTAAAGTGAAGGGGAAGTAGCAATCTAGTATTAAGTCGATAATAGGAGTATAGAGAGGATAACTTAGGATTTTCTAGTTCTGACTTAGGCAAGAAACTATGTCTTCTACGATTCAACTGCGGACATACGAATAGAAGGCCTGCATCCAAAGTACAGCCCAACTAGGTAACTATGGTCCTGCTCGATCTATAGACGGGAAGGTGGACTACAGAGGAATCAACGAGGCTATACGAGTCACCCTCACGAACTACCACCTAATAAGCCCAGCCTATAGGGTACATCTACGATTAACTCGAGTCTAAGCACCACGCTTACATGACGAATTATATTCTAACCTAATGCATTAGATTAAAATACTCAAAAGAGACTCGTGACCAGAAGAATAATATAAACATGAATCTTACTTGAATCAGAAGTTGATCATCAGAAGCATCTCAGGATCAAGCTCGAGTATAGCTTGATCCCGCCGAAATACAACTAGAGGAAGAAGCACCGCAGGCCGGCATCTCCTCCAAACTCCTCCCTCGCTCTCCATCTCTCTATTATCTAGAAGACTAGATCTAAGCTAACTCTAGAGTTGAGAGGATACCCATTCGAGGGACACCTCTCATCTCAAAACCCTAACTTTTACACTATAGATAGATAATGAATAGATATGCCTGGAAGGGGGAAGGTCTGGCCTGGTCATATAGCCCCTAGAGATGAACCACAGCCCTTGGATCAAACCAACCTTGAACAAGGGTTGAGATGCGTCGAGGAGGTCGGTTAGGTCACGCCAGAAGAAGATGGGCTTGCTCCCTTGTGGCCTTGGCCGATCGGCCTAGGGGGGAGGCCGGCCGGCCTCCCTCTGTGGCCCAACCGCCTCTCCTTCGGTGAGTTGCCTGCTCGTGTCTTCTAGAGTCTTCTAGTGTCACTTTTTGATCAAATTGCGCAATTAGTCATGTCGTGGTTGAATTCTTCCCTCTCACAGTTGCCGGATAAGTCCCTAGTAAATAATGATTCACAGAGTTGTACATTTCTTGTCGGTTTAGTCCCTGGACTTGTGGTAGGTGATGGTTCCAGGTTGTTCTAAAATCTTCCAAGTTGTATCCATCGAGGACTCTGGCTCCGAGACTCCAAATATAGCAAATCATATGCCCATTTCGATCGTCTCGGCAAGCTCTTCACAATGGTGTGCTTAGATTCATCACTTGAGATACTTTTATATGGTGAAATATTGATAATCCTGCAAAACAAGTGAGAACAACACAACTCGTGGAACTTATTAGAATCAAACCCTACAATTATGCTTTTTGGTTCATTTCATGTTAATTTATGCAATAGTTGATGGTATAATATTGACTGTAAGGACCGTCAACAACCTCCAAAGTGGCCTCTAATGATATGGAAGGTGGCTGCGAGAAACAGTCCTACTCGCGGAGGAAGAAGGGGTATTTATACCAGAAACTTTGCTAACCATACCGTCTGTGAAAATAGTGCATTTTCATTGGCGGCTTTCTTAAGTAAACCACCAATGTAAAAGTGTTTTCACTGGCAGTTCTTGAGTCAGACTGTCGGTTTTCTTTGCACTAACGCTCGATAACTGAAACCACTAGTGAAAATTATAGGGAGAATTAGGTGTATGGCCCTGGAAAAAACTACTCTCAGATATATGGCCCTTTTTCTTTCGAATTTGCTTCTATGGCCTCAAAACAAAATTTATTTGGCTCTAAGGCCTTCTGCCAGTTTTGGGCAGCTAACGGTTTTAAGTTAGGGATAAAAAGACTATTTTACCCCTAGCAAAAAAATAAAACAGATTTATTTGTATATACAGAATTTTGGTACATAGTTTGGCTCAATTACGAATATAATTCACAGTACGTACAATTCATAATGAAATCTGGCAGCACTGTTTTATGGGAGTAGAGATAGTTTTATCCCCATGAAACTTTTATGCATTGTTTTCAAAATCTGGGTGCATTGGAAACTGGGAGATGAAATCCCCATTGAGGGCGTCCGCAATGGTGTTCAAATCGCTAGCTATTTGGTCTCTAGGAAGAATGTTATTGGCTCTCAATGACAACTTACAAATAGCTAGCTAGATGAGACATATAAATAAATACTATTTTGATGAGGCAACTTACAAAAGTAGCACTCTTATTGGCTATCAAGGAGAGAGATCAAATAGCTAGCTATTGGGAAGTCGCTAGCTATTTGATCTCTCTCCTCGATAGTCAATAAGAGTACTATTTTTTTATTATTTTTATACGTCATCTCGCTAGCTATTTGTAAAGTGCTATTGAAAGGCAATAGAATTTCTCCTAGCTAGCTATTTGACAACGATTGCGGATGGCCTGCTGAGACTGGCCTTAGTGCAGTGGAAGACATCAATAACGTTGTTAAAAGGTGGACTGGTTGAGTAGTGTGCTTTCAGTCGTAAATGCATGCATGTGATGTGACCAACGACCAGCTCCATATCTGCTTTGCATTTATATTTTTCAAATAAAAAAAATCTGTTGAAATGTGCAGAAAAGATAAGATTCCCTATAAAATGAAGCCACACCCTACCCTGTCGATATGCCCGGCCAACAAGCCAGCATAGACACTTTCGTGCCATTACAAACAAAATGGCGTTCCCATTCTTGCTCCAGCTACTCATCATCGTCTCCGCACTTGTTGTATCGTCGTACGTTAGGTTGTGGAGATCGAGGAACGGCCCGTTGCGCCCCATGGACTGGCCGGTAGCTGGCGTTCTCCCGTCCCTCATTTCTAGCCTCCACAACCTACACCACGAACTAACAGTCATCCTTGCCGCCTCCGGCTGCAACTTCAAGGCACAAGGGCCACTAGGAAGTGGCATGCGGTTCTTCGTCACCGCTGACCCGGCAAATGTCCGGCACATCTTCACCTCCAACCATGCAAACTACCCCAAGGGCGAGGAGCTCGCCGAGATCTTCGACATCGTGAGCGGCAGCATCCTGACTGTTGACGGCGAGGCCTGCCGCCAGCAGCGAGGGATGTTTCGGAGTGTCCTAGGCAACCCACGGGTCATGGAGCTGATGTCCCGTTGCTGCCGGGACAAGGTGGTGGATGGCCTGCTCCCGTTCTTAGTGCGAATGGAGAGTGCCAAGAGCCCGTTCGACATGCAGGACCTGATGACGAGGCTCATATTCGACCTCACTGCCACCCCGATCTTCGGAGTGGACCCTGGTTGCCTGTCTACCAACGACATGCCGTCGATGCCTGTCGCGGCCGCCATGGACACGGTCATGGAGGTTGGCCTTTTGCGGCACACTGTGCCGGCCTCCTGCTGGAAGCTGATGAGACAGCTGAACCTTGGGCCGGAGAGGAAGCTGGCCGTGGCGCACAAACTGCTGCATGGGTTCATCACGGAGATGATGGAGAAGACGAAAGCCGCCAGGTGCTCCCATCCTGGCGAGCTGGCCGCCGTGGACATTCTTTCTGGTGACCCGGCGTTCAGCAGCGACAAGGCCCTGCAATGTAAGATACTCATCAACTACATGATCGCTGGGCGGGACACTGTTGGAACAACACTGCCGTGGGTGTTCTACAACCTCGCCAAGAATCCCCGCGTCGTCTCCGGCATCCGCGAGGAACTGGCTCATCTCGCATCTCTCAAGGCCTCTGCTGCCGCAAGCAACGGCTTGGTGTTCTTTGAATGGGAGGAGACTAAAGACCTAGTCTACCTTCAGGCAGCCTTGTTGGAGTCTCTCAGGCTGTACCCACCAGGACCGTTCGAGCGCAAGGTGGTGGTTGCCGATGATGTTCTCCCAAGCGGCCACCGGTTGTGCTCCGGCGAAACCATCCTGATCTCCATCTATTCCATGGGCAGAATGGAAGCCCTGTGGGGGAAGGATTGCCATGAGTACAGGCCAGAGAGGTGGCTCTCTGAAGATGGTGGTAAGCCGCGGTATGTGCCATCTCACAAATTCATGGCTTTTAACTCAGGGCCGAGGATGTGCCTTGGCAAGGACATAGCAATCACGCAGATGAAGGCAATTGTGGCCCCCGTCATATGGAACTTCGATTTGGAACTGTTACAAGGGCAGAGCATCCAGCCCAAGCTGTCGTGTATTCTACAAATAAAGAACGGGCTCAAGATGAAGGTGAACAAGAGGTAAGAATATGCATGATCTACAATAAGCTAGTACACGTAGCTGTTATCATGAGCAAAATAAGAATGATACGTGCAATACAACTACAAACTATGGGATGCCCCGGCCCAATGGTTCCATCAAGCTTCAATATCTGAAGAGTACGCCCAAAGATATTGTGAGTGACAACTGCAAAATGCAAACATGTAATAATAATAAATCTTTCTACACTATAAAGCACATGTTTTGACACACTAAAAAATGTCCCAAGGTGGACTTATGGTATCTTCAGCAAGTTTTGTACATCATCAACATGTTGGTGACCAAATAGTGCAACAAAACATCAAAGAAATCATGAAGAAACAGTGGCGAGCTACACGAGCCCGTAGAACTAACCAAGTCTGGTCGTCCCGACTTGGTCAATTCACTCGACTTAGTAAGTTGGCTCCCCTTCGGCTTGCTATATCGTGATGCACGGAGCGTGCACAAACTGACTTAGTTGGTTTTGAAACCGATTAAGTCGGTTTTGGAACCGACTATGTCGGTTTTTGTCTGTAGTCTGAACCAATTTATTTCCAAATTGGTTTTTGGCAACTTTTAGGTATGGAAAACTTGGAGAGCACGTTTTGGACTTGTTTCCTACGGGGATAAGACCACCCCCTCTAAATATATCAGAGGACCACGATCGACTGAGTACCCATCTATCTAATCGATCAAAAACACATCTACTCAATCCTTTACCCTCTTTTCGAACTTGCATGTTGTTCGACATGTCTCCCAACAAGATTTGTCGGCATTCTAGACAGTCTTACTGGTCCTAGGAGATCCTCCACATGCTCTTCCCCAATAGGTCATCCCGGGAGAAGTTCAGGAGCTCTCAACACAAGAAAACAAGCCCTAAAACACCCTAACCAGTATCTAGATCGGCTTCATCAGTTTATTCGAGTTCCTGGCTATTCTTAGGTTGATTTACAACCTCTCTGGGCATGCTAGCTCTACTGGTATGTGATTTGGATCACTTCTAACATGAACATACTTTTTGGCAACTCTGTTGGGGAAGAAAAAACAAAGCTAGATTCAATCTACTAGCAAGAAGAGGGGTGGTGAGGATGGTGCCAAGACTAGCCCTCACAACGAGGACAACATCATCCATCCTTTGGTCATTGAGGAGCTTCCCAAGTAGCTAAAGCAACTAGCACCGGCCAAGCTTTCCTTGAAAGCTGTATAAAAGATCAGCGTGACAAGGTCACTCAATATAAGGCACCGGTTTTTAGTGAGATAGTCCCTACTTCATCATCATCTATGCCTACTGAGGTGACTGCTGAAAAGGTAAATAATGAGGTACAAGATGATTCTTATCTTATTGATGCTAATTATGCTACAATGTTAGAGGGTGCTATGAAAAGCTCTAAATAATACTATTCAATGCTCATTTTAGCCATTACCTTTTTAAAGCATGACTAAATACAGCTTATCTTTTCTCCCGTTTAGTTTGGATCCGTATTGGCCGTTGGTTGGTGAGAGGAGGGCATTTTGCACGCCCAAGAAGGAGCCACGGAGGGCCCATGCCTATGACTCACCATCATGGCCCGCCCTCACGACTCGACACTGCCTCCATGGTTCGCATTCGGGACTCGACACTGCCTCGCCATCACTGCCCATGCCTCCGCCTCGGCTTTGCCTGACATTGATGCTCCGACCGGCGATTTGAAGGAGGATAGATATTATTTATGTGCGGAGTCAATTGTTTATAGGATAAATCATGGCGACGATAGATCTGTGATCCTCTGTGTTCATGTCAGTTTCGGTGGATTCGTAGGGACATACGAGTGTAATCACGTCGATTTATACCATATCCCCGTGGGAGGTCACACGAAAATTACTTTCACCCGTGTTCGTCTCCAACTCTAACAACACGTGGATACAGGAGGAGAGGACGCCTGTAAGTGGGAAAGTTGGTTGGATCAATAAATAGACTAGACCAAAAAGATCAGACCAAAAATAGTAAAGAAATTTTGCCTCTTTAGTATTAGGTATAGATATTGGTAAAGTGGATAATTTAGATGTAAATTTATGTGGTTATTTTAATTTTTTTGTAACAACATATATATCTAGGTGATTTATAAAAATAGGGGTTTATTTTAAATTATATTGTGTAATAGTAGAGCTGGATAATTTTTTATAAATTAGAATAGGTCCAATAGATATTATGGACTATGGTGGTTAGAGTCTACTAATTTGAAAGCAAAATATTTCTGATTATTTTAAAATTTAAAATTTAATTTTTCTAGCGCGTCTGTCTGATGAGAATTAATATGGTATCCCTTTAATTAATAATAATTGCCAATTGGATAAGAAGGTTAGATTGGAGCCTCGAGGCATATCATCGGTGGTGACCTGGACATTCGAAAACGCCTTGACACGAGAGAACATACGCTGTCCTCTAACCATGTGGTGAGTGCTGACATGGACATGGTACTGGTAGGGACTACTCCGTAGGGGTGAGCCGGCGGAGTCCGTATCGAGAGCGTCGCTTGTTCTAGACGCTTGGCGCTGTGGCACATGCATATGATGTGCGCCTGGCTGGATCCCGCGCGTTTTGTCCACTCGGGTGTTGACCAGCGAATTCTCACCTACGCACCCGCCACCAACCACTGTTGAGCAATTCACCGGATCGATCGAGCACATGCCACGGCATGTTCTCGCCTGTCGGTGGTGACCGTGGGCGCACATGATCAATCTCTGTAGAAGTAGAAGCTTGCATGATGTGGATCGGAGTACGGGTAACAGCATATCCGGCACTGATTGATCGACATGCACACAAGCATCTGTTCTTCTCTTGAACTTGAACTTATTTGATGATTAATTCTGTTTCTGTAGTGCCAGGCCAGATTTATGAATTTATGTTTATTCAGTTTGTCAAGTGACATTTTACACGACGATTAATAAACCATCAAAAAAATGATTCTATTCTCACGAGTAACAGTACTACTACCAGCGAGTGTCCAGATCCCGGACGCACGCTGCTGGCCGGGCTCTTTGTGAGTCAGACGAGAGGATGTACGTGTACGTACGTACAAGAGAATTACAAGAATATTATATATATAATCCAAGGAAATAATGAACTCGATCAAGAACAATGGAATATGCCTACATCTGCAGTAAGGATCTGATGAGGCCGGCGAGACTTGGACAGCAGATGCATGCCCGGGATCAGCTGCGGGCGCACTCACCGGGGAACCCCTGCGGGAATCGCCATCCGTCATCGCAGTAGTTGTACTGCAAGCAGTTCCGGCGCGCCCAATCCACGGTGAGACGGTCGGTGTCGTCGGGCTGCCTGTCCATCCACTCGTTCCCACCCCTCCCACCACCGGCGGCGGGGCACGACGAGGAGCTGCCGACTGCACAGGCGTTGGCGGTGTAGGCTCGGTAGGAGACGACGAAGGGCGCGCCCGACCAGTCGATCTTGACCTCGCCCTTCTCGGTGGCCCAGTAGCTGCCGTCCCACAGCGTGGCGTGCACCGCCATGGGCTTGGCGTCCGGGTACGGCAGGTCGTCGTAGCGCTTGAACACGCGCACCGTCACGTCGTCCACCTGGAAGATGATGTTCCTGTCGTTCCAGATCATCTTGTACTTGTGGAAGTCGGCAGCCGGGTCGAACCACAGGTAGAACTGGTGCTCCTTCTTGCCGTCGCCGCTGGCCCACACGTTGGTGTTGAGCACCGTCGGGGAGCCGCTGGAGTTGCCCATGAACTCCATGTCGATCTCGTCGTGCTCGTCGCCCTCGCCGGAGGTCAGCTGCACATGCACAGATAGATATTGCTATACATAAATCACCACCGGCCGGTAGCTGCTGGAATACGTACAGGAATTGAACAGGGAATGATATGATGGCGTACGTAGAAGGATGTGACGGTGCCGGCGGAGTTTCCGGCGATGAGCTTCATCTCGACGCTGAACTCGCCGAAGAGGTACCTGCGCGTGGAGTTGAAGCCAGCGCCAGAACGCTGGTCCAGGACGAGCGACGCCACCTGCCGGCCGGAACGATCGTAGTCTCTGCGGACGTCGCCGTCCGTGGTGAACTCGTCGAGCCAGAACTCCGCGGATGCGGACCGGACAACGAGGCAGAGGACGGCGACCGCGAGCGACGGCGCGACCAGAGCAGGCGGAGTCGACGTCGGCCGCGCCATAGCTGTACGCTGATGGTGTGTGTCGTTAGTGCTCGATCGGCTGGCCTGGGTCGGCTTCTTCGAAATGATGAGCCTGATCAGACACCAGTGGTCGGTGGCATCAGTGCGCTTGATCTTGTGCAGCCAAGCACGGGATTTGTAGCGTGGCAGCGTCCTCTGGTCCCTCTGGTGGTGCCGCACCGGACACCGCACAAGTTGCCATGGTGCGGCGCATTTGCTTACTCTTGTCGGGTTGCCGCCAAAGCTCACGTCCGATCCGTCGGTGCAGGGATTGGATTTGGATGCTTAAATTACGAATAGTCTGCCTGGTCCGGAAATTGTTCTATGGAATTGGATTTGCTCAATTTCATACGGAAGGAAAACGGTATCAAATGTCCATCCTTCATTTCGTCAGTCACTGACACTGCGGCTAGATTATAAGACAGATTATTATAACAAAATGCAGCTAGTCTCTGTCACGTTGAACGTTCAGAGGCTAATTAGAAAGAATAAACATAGGCTAATTATAAAATCTATAGCAAATGTTTACTGTAGCACCATATTGTCAAATTATGGATAAACTAGACTTAATATATTCGTTTCGTGAATAAGTCATGGGTTATGCAAATAGTTTTATTATTACTCTATGTTTAATATTTCCAATTGTCATCAAACATCCGATGTGACATGGCTAAATTTTAGTCCAAATGTATCCAAATACCCCCATAGTGGTTGATGTGATGGTACTGTCGTTTTTGCTCTGCTTCATTAGATTTGGTTGCCTCACCAAATGGCAGAAGCTTAGGGCAGCACTCAGCAGCACGCATTCACAACTGCATCTACGAGTGTCCTCTACCTCTTCCTAGCACCACCACTACAAAAATCTTCATAGAGATGGGCGAAAACAATTTATGGAGGTGGGCATTGCAACCGTCTCTGTTCAAACGCCTCGATTAATCCATAACTATAGAAGCAATTTTATTGCCTATCTCCGTAAATCGATTTGCGAACACAAGGTTGATATGTGCCCTTGTGGTTCCCTTCCTATATGATGAGTGATCGGTCAACAGTCAACATGTCTCTTGGCTGTGTTGGTGTGCAGGTGCAGAGCTCGGAGACAGTGGTCGAAGGTGAGGTGAAGGTCAAGTAGAGACGTACCGTGGAGACGGACCAGGAGCGGTGAAGGACGGACGTGAGGCTTGGACCGACGGACCGGGAGACCTGAGGACCAGCTGTGGTAGCTGGCACGTGGCATCGACAAGCAAGAGCACATGGGGATGTGCGGTGCATCGGCCGAGTCGGGAGGAAGGTGATGGCGTCGTGACACTTGGCGGGAGGCCGAGAAGGATGGCGAATGCACTGTGCCCGGCGTGGAGGCTGGACATGCATCGGCATCGGTGCCGGTGGTCGGGGTGTGCGAACCACATCCCGTCTACAGTGCGGGTTTGGAAGTTGAGTCTCAAAAAACTACCATCGACGGTTTCCGAGTTTGGGCCTCAAAACTCGGGGTGGTCAGTTTCCGAGTTTGGGCCTCAAAACTCGGCGAGGACGGTTTCCAGGTTTGAGCCTCAAAACCTGGGCTCGCGGGTTTCTAAGTTTGGGCCACAAAACTCAGCCGGAGGACAGGTTTCCCGGTTTCAGCCTCAAAACCGGGGGAAGGCCCAGGTTTCCCGGTTTCAGCCTCAAAACCGGGGGAGGTCCGCAAAAAGGACGGTCGACGCGTGGTGGCGTGGAGAGGCTGGCGCGGCAGCGCAGCTATCCACAAGGAAGGTGCGACGGTCGAGAGGACGGCACGTGGCGGCATCCTGAGGCTTGCGTCGAGGCGAAGCTAAGGATGAGGAAGGCTCGTGGCCGTCGGATCGACAATCAGCAGAGTTGGACTGGGATACCCCTAGGGTTGCCCGCTTCGCTCTTGTATCTAGGGGTAGAAGGGGACTATTGTACTTAGGCTATAAATAAGAGAGGCGCCCCTCCTCTCGATCCATCGTAGCAGTCATTTGTTCCTGAGCTTTCTCTCTCTAGCCCCCGGCTTAGGTTCTAATCATACCTCGCTGCTAGCGATCCACAGAGAGACCCTAATCATACCTCTGTGCTTTGGGATTTTCAGGAAGTGAGACCATAATCTCACGATTATCTCGTGTGGTAGACACACAGTTGAAATCCCGAGTCGATTCGTGATTTGAGTTTGTGTTCTTCACGTTTTCGGTTTTGCCTTCCCGGAGATTTGCTTGGTTCTTTATCTCCGAGGAACGGTTTTCGAATCCACTTGAACACACTTCTTCTATTTCATGAGGCGCATCTTTCCACTAAAGGATTTCATCTCAAACCTCACGAGCTAGTAGATCGGTCGATTTTTGTGTTAGATCGGTTTTCTCTCCGTTTCCCCCAAATCTCTTCGATTCACCGATTTGGAGTTAGGTTCGAGCCATGATCTCTTAGGAGTAGCTCACTAACATCCTCGTGACCTCTCAGATCGAATCCTAGCCCTAGAGCTTTTGATTCGGAGGAGATCGGGTTGAATCACTGAAGAACTGTGTTGTTTTCGGGGGCATCGGACGCTGGTCACGGGAGCATCGGACGCTGCGTTCATAGCATCGGACGCTTCGGTGACACGTGTCAGTTCTGGTGTTTTTGAGTGGACATCGGACGTTGGGCATCGGACGCGTCCATTGGTCATCGGACGCGCCGGAGCCTGAGCATCGGGCACTGACCAGATACTATAGCAGCGTCCGATGGTCACACAGTAAGGTTCCAGAGAGGACCTGTTTGCATCGGACGCATCCGATGGGTTGGCATCGGACGCTGCCAGTATCCAATGCAGTGAATTCTTCACTGTTTCGTCCACGGTTCGTTCGTCCGACTTCGGATTTGGTTTTCGGCTTTTGCGTTGGACTTCTTGGGTTGTGTAGTGTCCCGCTGTGCTTCTAGGAAGCATCCACCCTACATTTAGGGTCGTGGACACTTGCAAGCCCATGTCTTGCTTTTGGGGTGACTTTCTGGGACAAGGGCTAACTATTTCACGAGTTGAAATTTGAGGCTCCCATTCACCCCCCCTCTGGTCGCCAATTCGGTCCTTCAATAGGTATCGGAGCCGGTTAAGGATCTTCCTTACGTTAATCGGTTTCGGATCCTAAGGGCAACATGGATCGAGGGAACGACAAGGCTCCCTACTTCGATGGGACGAACTATCCCTATTGGAAGATTTGGATGCGTGCCTATCTCAGCAGCATGAGTTCCTTTGTTTGGGAGATATGTGAGAACGCTGAGTACGAGGTCCTTGCGGCTCATGTGGGTCAGGTCCAGATTGACCAGCACGAGGCCAACTCAAAGGCTCGTAACGCTCTTTTGGCCAACATCTCCCTTCCTGAGTTTGAGCGTGTTTCCGAGCTACAGACTGCTCGAGAGATCTGGGTGAAGCTTCAGAGCTATCATGAGGGGACCGTTCAGGTCAAGACCAGACTCTTTGAGACATACAAGCGGGAATACGAGAACTTTGTTCAGTTGGAGGGAGAGACGATTGATGCTATGTTCGCTCGTTTCCAAATGATTGTGAACAAGATGCGTGCAAATCGGGCTAACCTACCTTATGATGATCATGAGAGGGCACTCAAGCTTCTATATGCCCTGGATCGGAAGGTATGGGAGGTGAAGGTGTCGACCATCATTGAGTCTCCTGCTTACGACACCCTCACCGTGGACGAGCTATTCAGCAAGCTCAAGTCCACCGAGATTAATCACTTGACTCAGACCAAGCTGAAGAACCCAGCTTCTCATTCCATGGCTTTGGTCTCAGGCAAGGGTGGATCGACTCTTTCCGCTGACGCTTCACCACCTCTCTTTGCTTTGTATTCTTTGCTTTCAGTGACAGAGGAGCAGGTGGAGGCGTTGGACGATGACGAACTCGCCCTCATCATCACTCGGTTCTTGCGATTTCACAACAACCGCTTGAATCGCCGGTGTGGTGGCGCATGTGAGGGCTGCTACGGATGTGGAGATCCGGATCACTTCGTCGCGAGCTGTCCCAAGCGCGACAAGAGCTTCCCCGGCAAAAACCGCAACTCCAGGCGCAAGGGCAAGCCGGAGAACAAGGCCGGGAAGAAGAAGAAGAAGGGCAGCTACCGACGAGAGGACATGGAGAAGGCTTTCGACGTCGGGCGGCGTGCCTTCCTCGCCACCATCAGTGATGGAGAGAAGACCTCCGATGGTGACTCCAGCGACGACGGGTCCGAGCACAAGATGGAAGAACGCTTCAACGGACTCCGCTTCTTCGGCAAATCCTCCAAGGGCTTCTGCACCATGGCCCTGGACGAAGAGGATCGCAAGTACCAGGCAAAGGATGCCGACGCCGACGACGATGACGACGACGACGATGCTTCTGAGGTATCGACCTCCTCTCTTGTCGATCGTCTTACCGGTGAGCGCGATTCTCTTGTCGACATAGTTGTCGGTCAGGACAAGCAACTCAAGCGTGCTATCCGAGAGCGCAATGAGTTTAAGGCCAAGATGAATGAGGTGCTTAAGGAGCTTGAGTTTGCTAAGTCTGAGGTGAGGATGACCGATGAGGAGGAGTGCGATGAGTGCACCACACACATGACAAACTTTGCCACCCTGCAAACCAAGTATGCCTCTTTGATTGAGGTGTATGATGAGCTAAAGAGTAGGCTAGACTTGGTGGGTGATTGCAAAGAGTGTTCCTCCCTGAAGAAGGAGCTGGAGGAGGTGAAGGCGAGGCCTTCTTTGTTGGGTGCGTGCAAGCTCTGTCCTAGCTTGCGAACTGAGTTGGCAGAAGTTAATGCCAAGCTTGTTGAAGCCGTGAAGGCCAGCTCAGTTAGCACCTTGTCCGCTCCATGTGAGCGATGCGTGGGGATGGAGCTTGAGATTGCCATCTGTCGGCATGACAGGATGCAAACCGAGGAGGAAAACACATACCTTCGGTCCATCTTGAGTTGGGTGTCATGCTGTGAGCCGCAGTTGGGCATGATGATCAGTCAGTTCATGAGGGGAACTGATTGCTCGGGAGTAGGCTTTGCTTCAGGTGGGAAGGGCGCTAGTATCTTTGGAAAGATCGGTGAGTATAGCGGAGTGAACCCGAGTGAGAAGCCATCCGCTGTCCCTAAGCTCACCAAGATCACCCCACCTGAGCCTCCCAAGCCTATCACCAAGGATGGAATCCTTGATGAACCTCCCATGGCTCCACCTCGCAAGCAAGTGTGGGTTCCCAAACCTAACCATCTTAGGAACACACTTGACACCCTTCCAGACGTCTCTAGTGATCCCCTTCCGAGAGGCAAGCAGCCGGCTAGAGTGCACAACCCTCGCAACCATAGGAACCAACAACCCAAGAGAGTGGTGAGGTTCGAGTGCGAGTACTGTCACCGTGAGGGTCACCTAGCTGAGTTTTGCTTTCGGAGGAAGAGAGACGCTAGGAAGGAGTTGGAGCTGAACAACCAGGCCAGGCACCACCCTCTCCATGGTGTGCAAGGTCGGGGAGTTCAGAGGCAGGGCGCTAGACCTGGAGGTGCACCCCCTCAGGTGACTAGGCCCCAGGCAGCAAGACCACGGGGTGGTGGTCATGCCCGTCACGGTTCCGGTCGTCCTCAATACGATCGTGAGCCGGGTGTAAGAGGCTTTGTTGCACAGTCCCATAGCGGACCACCTTTTCAGCATGGTGGTGATCGCTTTGCTCAAATGGGACATGTTGGTGAGTTTGGAGGTTTTCCGTTCCATAGCGGACCACCCTTTCAGTTTGGTGGTGATCGCTATCCACCCATGGGACGAGGACAGTTTGGTGTTGCTTCTAACACTTTTTCTGGGCCTATGACACCGCACTGGTATCCTTCTCATTATACTAACCCCAGTGTTGTGCCATATGCTCATTTCCTGCCTTTCTATTGATGCAGGAACTTCGGTTGGAGAACATGTGGCTTATGGATTCTGGGTGCTCGCGCCACATGACTGGAAAGAAGGAATGGTTCTCCAGCCTAGACCCCGTAGTGCACAAGGAGTACATCACTTTTGGGGATAATAGTAGAGGTAAGGTTGTTTCTCATGGAGCTATTCGGCTCAATGAGAACTTCGTTCTTAAGGATGTTGCTTTGGTTTCTAACTTGCATTTTAATTTGCTTTCTGTTTCGCAACTCCTTGAGGATGATTTTGAAGTGCATTTTAAGAAGGGTTTGAGTCGTGTTTTAGACCCTCGGGGAGATCTTGTTTGTTGGATCGTTCCTTTTGGTCGTGTTTTCAGAGCCGATTTTTCTCGCTCTTTTGGCTCTGCTAGATGTTTGATGGCTGGTCCTTCTTCTGATTTGTGGAAGTGGCATAGGAGACTTGGTCATTTGAGTTTTGACTTGCTTGCAAGACTAAGCTCACTTGGCCTAATCCAAGGATTGCCAAAGCTTAAGTTTCAGAAGGACCTGGTTTGCCATCCTTGTCATCACGGGAAGATGGTTGCTGCTTCTCACCCACCTGTTAATCAGGTGATGACAAAGCGACCCGGTGAGATTTTACACATGGACACTGTTGGTCTAGCTCGGGTTCTGCTCAGCGGGTGGGAAATGGTACGTTCTATTGATCGTGGACGATTTTTCGAGGTACTCTTGGGTGTTCTTCATGGAGAGTAAGGATGAAGTTTTTTCCTTTGCTCGAGATTTGATTTTGAGGTTGAAAACTGACTTTCCCCCTGATACCATTAGAGCTATTCGTAGCGACAATGGTACTGAGTTTGTTAACTCCCAGTTTACCTCTTTCTGTTCTTCTCATGGAATCGAGCATCAGTTGTCTTCTCCTTATGTCCCCCGGCAGAACGGTATTGTTGAGCGCAAGAACCGGACCCTTGTTGAGATGGCCAGGACAATGCTTGATGAGCATAGGACTCCTAGGCGTTTTTGGGCCGAAGCGATCAACACCGCTTGCCATGTTTCGAATCGCATCTTTCTTCGAGCTTTCATGAAGAAGACTTCTTATGAGTTACGTTTTGGACGGGTACCCAAGGTGTCTCATTTTTGGGTGTTTGGGTGCAAGTGCTTTATCCTGAAGCAAGGAAATTTGGACAAATTTGAATCTCGCTCTGCTGATGGCGTGTTTCTTGGTTATGCTTCCCATTCGCGTGCTTATCGAGTTCTTAACCTTGAGACTAACCGGATAGTAGAGACCTGCGAGGTCACATTTGATGAGACTATGCCTTGTGTTTCTTCTGCTTTTGATGTTGCAGGAGAACAGGAGCTAGGAGAGACCATCTTTGTGGAGGAGGAGCAGGAAGATGCCAATTGGGGTGATCCCGAGCCAACTCCACTGGCTGCCCCTGTCGACCCTGCGACAACTACTTCAGCTCGAGGACCCGATCCCACGACTTCCTCTTCCTGGGGTCCTCTAGAGCCACCTCTCCAGCGAGCACCCGCTGCATCTGAGGGAGCGACAACATCTGGCGAGGGGGAGGCTACTTCGGCGAGGCAAGCGCCCCGAAGCGTTCAGCAAGCACACCCCCCGCAGCAGATGATCGGCGGCACCGACCAGCGAGTCACGCGGTCACGAGCTTATGAAATCTCACACTTTGCTCATTCTGCATTTGTTGCTTCTTTTGAGCCCAAAGATGTTGGACACGCTCTTTCTGATCTTAACTGGGTTAATGCCATGCATGAGGAATTAGAGAACTTTGAGCGAAACCAAGTCTGGACCCTAGTTCCACCTCCACCAGAATGCGACCCTATAGGTACCAAATGGGTTTTCAAAAACAAACAAGGTGAGGATGGGATGGTAGTGAGGAACAAGGCTAGGCTAGTAGCCCAGGGTTTTTGCCAGAAAGAGGGGATAGACTATGAGGAAACCTTTGCCCTTGTGGCCCGTTTAAAAGCCATTAGGATTCTTCTAGCTTTTGCTGCTTTGAAGGGTTTTATGCTTTACCAAATGGATGTTAAGAGTGCTTTCTTGAACGGGTATATAGAGGAAGAGGTTTATGTGAGGCAACCCCCTGGTTTCGAGGATCCCAAGTTTCCAAACAATGTCTTTAAACTTTCAAAAGCTTTGTATGGTTTGAAACAAGCCCCGAGAGCGTGGTATGAGCGTTTGAAAACCTTTTTGCTCTCCAAGGGTTTTAAAATGGGACGGGTAGATAAAACTCTGTTTCTCCTCAAGCAAGGCAATGGCACCCTTTTAGTTCAGATTTACGTGGATGATATCATCTTTGGTGGCTCTTCTCATGCGCTTGTTGCCAAGTTTGCAGATACTATGAGCAGGGAGTTTGAGATGAGTATGATGGGTGAGTTGACCTTCTTCCTCGGGTTGCAAATCAAGCAAACCCGAGATGGAACGTTCATGCATCAAGGCAAGTACATGAAGGACATCCTAAAGAAGTTCAACATGGGTGAGGCCAAACCTCTCACGACACCCATGGCGACGACTGCTGCGATGGACGCGGACCAGGACAGAGAGGCAGTTGACCAGAAGGAGTACAAGAGCATGATCGGCTCGCTCTTGTACCTGACGGCGACGAGGCCAGACATACAACTCTCTGTGTGCCTATGCACTCGCTTTCAGGCGTCCCCTTGGACTTCCCACAAGCAGGCGGTCAAGCGCATCATGAGGTACCTCCGATACACTCCTGAGTTCGGACTTTGGTACTCTTCTTCTTTGACCCTTTCGCTTTGTGATTACTCCGATGCGGATTTTGCCGGCTGTCGGCTCGAGCGCAAGTCTACTTCTGGGACTTGTCAGTTTCTTGGCTCTTCTTTAGTTTCGTGGTCTTCTCACAAACAGTCGAACGTAGCCCAGTCTAATACAGAAGCCGAGTATGTTGCCGCTGCTTCTTGCGCTTCGCAGCTTTTATGGATGGTTGCTACCTTGCGTGACTATGGTCTAGATTTCAGTCGGGTCCCTTTGCTTTGCGACAGCACTTCTGCCATTAGTGTAGCAAAGAACCCCGTTCTTCACTCCAAGACCAAACACATCAATGTTCGCTTTCACTTTCTTCGTGATCACTACGAGAAAGGCGACATTGACCTTAGGTATGTAGACACCCATAACCAGGTTGCGGATATTTTCACCAAGCCTTTGGATCTCTCAACTTTTGCTAGGTTGAGAGGTGAGCTTGTGTGTGTTTCCCCTTTTAGATGGGGGAAGCATTTTGTCTGATGTATCATAGACTGACTTTTTGTTTTGGGTCTTGAGTCTGTTTAGTTTTGTTTTACTCCGATACTGCTTTCTGCATGCATTTCATCATGTATACATCTTGCATTTCGAGCTTCATGTCTATATTCCTTAGAATGAATTTATGCTCTGTTTAGTGTATGCTTCGATGATATATGATGATGCTTGTAGCTTAGGCTCTCTTTGATCACTGATACATGTTGTGAGCTAAGCTATCCTTCAGAATGATGAACATGCTAAATGAACTTAAAACTTGATACATGTTCACCATTGAGACTAGCAACTAACATGTGTAGAATGTGTTGAGGTTACTTATGCTATACATATATGCTAGGTTGCTATGTCTCTAGTTTTGAGTCTTTCACTTGCTTGGACTGTTCATATTCTGCTTAAAATGAACCAAGTATTAGTGAATTGAAAAGATCGAGATGGGATTGCTTTGTCAGCACATCACAGTATCGAGACTGTTTCTCATAGCAGTTTGAGTTAAACTTGAGCCGTGTAGTGTAAGACCGAAACCGATGCTTTAAGCTTCTGATTGCATATGCATAGGCTTAGCTCGGGTGAAAAGTTAGGCAATGACAAGCTTTCAACCTCTCGCAATCACATGCTGAATTTGAACTTGTGTAATAATCGCTGCAATTTTCTCCGATAACATCTGAAAACACAAGTCTATGTTTCATTCTATGGCATGATGATTGAACTTTGCTCGGGGTAGTTCACCTTTTATACATGTTTAGCACTTGTTTGACTTCTTGTCTATACATGTTCAGTGCTATTTTGATGGTGAAAACCCTTTTCTGAATGGCTTAAAACTGCTCACTTGGCTTATGCATTCATATTTCGTATTCGGTGATCAGTTTGAGCCTTTGCTAGCACTTTTGCTTGTTGCTTTGTAGTTGGATCAGCACTCTTTAGAGCATTCTTTCACTCTATCGAGTATATACCTGAAGCTGCTAACATGCATTTTTTGACTCATGTACATTTGCTTGACTCCGATAGGCACGACCTAGCTCCGTTTTGCTTAATTGAGCTCCTTTCCCTTCTCTTTTGATTGCAAATTGCCCCCAAGGGAGAGAATTTTTCCAAGGGGGAGTGTGTCTTGATGTGGTGATAATTTGCAACTTATGCTTCACTTGCTGAGGGGGAGTTCTTTGAGTGAGGGGGAGTTTTTCTGCCTGCTTTGCTCCGAGTCGGTTTTTATTTGGTATCGATCGGTTCAGCTAGTTGTGTCGAGCCTCTGTGCCTCTGTCTTGAGGGACTAGCTGTTTTCACCATGATTTGGTGCTTCTTGATTGGTATCGAGCTTACTGCTAGTTGTGTTGAGCCTCTGTGCCTCTATCTTGAGGGACTAGCAGTAGTTGTCTTTATACAGTCTTCATGTGGTATTGAGCTTTCAGCTAGTGGTGTTGAGCCCTTCTGCCTCTTCTTGAGGACTAGCTTGATTCTTGACTTGGTTGCGTCGAGCCGTTGCCCATGTCTTTGGGAACCAAGTTTTATGCTCCGATTTTGATCGAGTTTTTGCTCTTCGATGGTTTGTTGCTTCGATCATTTGCTTGGTTGTATCGAACCGTTGCCCATGTCTTTGGGGACCAAGCTTTGCTTATCTCGAATTGTTCTTTTTCAGCCCTTCTCTTGGCTTTTGGACATCTCGAGTGAGCTTTCTCCTTCTATCTATCTCTGCCTTCTTTTTCTTTTTGATTATGGTTACTATGAGTTGACGATGCACTCATCAAGGGGGAGATTGAGAACACAAGGTTGATATGTGCCCTTGTGGTTCCCTTCCTGAGTGATGAGTGATCGGTCAACGGTCAACATGTCTCTTGGCTGTGTTGGTGTGCAGGTGCAGAGCTCGGAGACAGTGGTCGAAGGTGAGGTGAAGGTCAAGTAGAGACAGACCATGCCGACGGACCGAGAGCGGTGAAGGACGGACGTGAGGCTTGGACCGACGGACCGGGAGACCTGAGAACCAGCTGTGGTAGCTGGCACGTGGCATCGGCAAGCAAGTGCACATGGGGATGTGCGGTGCATCGGTCGAGTCGGGAGGAAGGTGATGGCATCGTGACACTTGGTGGGAGGCTGAGAAGGATGGCGAATGCACTGTGCCCGGCGTGGAGGCTGGACATGCCTCGGCATCGGTGCCGGTGGTCGAGGTGTGCGAACCACATCACATCAACGGCGCGGGTTGGGTAGTTGAGCCTCAAAAAACTACCCTCGACGGTTTCCGAGTTTCGGCCTCAAAACTCGGGGTGGCCAGTTTCCGAGTTTGGGCCTCAAAACTCGGCGAGGACGGTTTCCAGGTTTGAGCCTCAAAACCTGGGCTCGCGGGTTTCTGAGTTTGGGCCACAAAACTCAGCCGGAGGACAGGTTTCTCGGTTTCGGCCTCAAAACCGGGGGAAGGCCCAGGTTTCCCGGTTTCGGCCTCAAAACCGGAGGGGAGGTCCGCAAAAAGGATGGTCGACGCATGGCGGCGTGGAGAGCCTGGCGCGGCGACGCAGCTATCCACGAGGAAGGCGCGGCGGTCGACAGGACGGCACGTGGCAGCATCCTGAGGCTTGCGTCGAGGCGAAGCTAAGGATGAGGAAGGCTCGTGGCCGTCGGATCGACAATCAGTAGAGTTGGACCGGGATACCCCTAGGGTTGGCCGCTTCGCTCTTGTATCTAGGGGTAGAAGGGGACTATTGTACTTAGGCTATAAATAAGAGAGGCGCCCCTCCTCTCGATCCATCCTAGCAGTCATTTGTTCCTGAGCTTTCTCTCTCTAGCCCCTGGCTTAGGTTCTAATCATACCTCGCTGCTAGCGATCCATAGAGAGACCCTAATCATACCTCTATGCTTTGGGATTTTTAGGAAGTGAGACCGTAATCTCACGATTGTCTTGTGTGGTAGACACACAGTTGAAATCCTGAGTCGATTCGCGTTTTGAGTTTGTGTTCTTCACGTTTTCGGTTTTGCCTTCCCGGAGATTTGCTTGGTTCTTTCTCTTCGAGGAACGGTTTTCGAATCCACTTGAACACACTTCTTCTAGATCGTGAGGCGCATCTTTCCACCGAAGGATTTCATCTCAAACCTCACGAGCTAGTAGATCGGCCAATTTTTTTGTTAGACCGGTTTTCTCTCCGTTTCCCTCAAGTCTCTTCGATTCACAGATTTGGAGTTAGGTTCGAGCCATGATCTCTTAGGAGTAGCTCACTAACATCCTCGTGACCTCTCAGATCGAATCCTAGCCCTAGATCTTTT
Source organism: Coix lacryma-jobi var. lacryma-jobi (assembly GCA_009763385.1). Taxonomy (NCBI): domain Eukaryota; kingdom Viridiplantae; phylum Streptophyta; class Magnoliopsida; order Poales; family Poaceae; genus Coix; species Coix lacryma-jobi. The sequence goes on along the minus strand of CM019828.1, from coordinate 86,521,516 downwards.
GATTCGGAGGAGATCGGGTTGAATCACCGAAGAAATGTGTTGTTTTCGGGGGCATCGGACGCTAGTCACGGGAGCATCGGACGCTGCGTTCATAGCATCGGACGCTCCGGTGACATGTGTTAGTTCTGGTGTTTTTGAGTGGACATCGGACGCTGGGCATCGGACGCGTCCGTTGGTCATCGGACGCGCCGAAGCCTGAGCATTGGACGCTGACCAAATACTGTAGCAGCGTCCGATGGTCACACTGTAAGGTTCCAGAGAGGACCTGTTTGCATCGGACGCGTCCGGTGGGTTGGCATCGGTGAATTCTTCACTGTTTCGTCCACGGTTTGTTCGTCCGACTTCGGATTTGATTTCTGGCTTTTGCGTTGGACTTCTTGGGTTGTGTAGTGTCCCGCTGTGCTTCTAGGAAGCATCCACCCTACATTTAGGGTCATGGACACTTGCAAGACCGTGTCTTGCTTTTGGGGTGACTTTCTGGGACAAGGGCTAACTATTTCATGAGTTGAAATTTGAGGCTCCCATTCACCCCCCCTTCTGGTCGTCAATTCGGTCCTTCACGATTAAAATAAACAAAAAAAGCCCAAGCGGACATGGATCTAGGTTGCACGTTGTCGTCATCGATCCGCTTGCCACGACACCGCCGCCCTTGATCCGTCGCCCCAGCTACAACGACCGCCCAGCGCTATGGCATAGATCCAGGCCCCATGAGCGCCGCTAGGAGGACGGAGTCAGGCGAGGAGGAGGAGGGCCCAAATCTGCTGTCAATGTGTAGGAGGAAGCCGGATCTACCGATGGGGACGGGGCGGGGGCTAGATCTACCACTGGTGCGCAAGAGGACGCCAGATCTGCTGCTGGTGCGCAAGAGGTTAGTTCTACCGTCATGGAGGAGGGGGCCAGATTCATCACCGGGGAGGAAGGGGCCGGACCGCTGCCAAAGAGGAGGGGCCGGATCCACCACCTATGTGGAGGTGGGGCCCGAATCCACTCAGGGAGCCCACAGCTCAGATGAGGGAGAGGCGCGCCATTGCCGTTGCGAAGCCCGTCGAGCCGGTGGTGAAGGAGGAGGGGGAGTTATGGTCATGGTGGAGAGGTGTCGTCGCTCCACCTCCTCGTGGTGTGTTGCACGTGTTGGAGGGAGGGGCGCCCACCTTCCTCATCATCGGAGAGGATAGTGGCACCATCGCCAAGTGAGGGACGGAGATGGAGAGAGTACATGGGAGGGAAGGGGCCTGCCGAGTGAGGGAGGGAGAGAGGAGAGGTGTGGCTAGGGAGAGACAGAGGCATATGTGAGAAGAGTGGTGCCTGGGTTAGAGTTTTCATCCCAGTTATATACTCGCGCTAGATATTAGGGCTAAAAACAATAGCCCTGATTTTTGGAGGCAGAGGCCTTACACATGACTGCCTCAGTAAATGATTAACCGAGATAGGCCTTTTTGATCGTCTCGATGGAAGGATCGAAATGGCGACCAGAGGGGGGGGTGAATGGGAGCCTCAAATTTCTTTGCATAAATGAATAGCCTCTGTCCCAGAAAGTCACCCCAAAAGCAAGGTCATGGGAGCAAGGCTAATTCGCGGCCCAACCGGTGGGTGGATACCTTAGGAGATGTTCTAGAGATACAACAGAACTGCTGGAGAAGCACCACGAACAATCGCAAAGAGAGGGACAAGAAAGCCTACAAACAGCAGGATGTCGGACGATCTAGGACTGGGCCTCGGACTGTCCGGGATCTGCACCGAACTGTCCGCAGGCAAAATCCCCAAAACACAACTGTTTTGAAACAGTTTTAGACAGGTCCCGGACTATCCGCGGTTTGCACGCCGGACTGTCCGCAGTTCAAACTAAACAGTGCAATTCGGTGAATTATTGGCTATGTAAACTTGTTGGCGAATTGTCCACAGTTCACCTGACACAACTAGTTCAGAACTGCACAGGCAGCTGCCTGTGCCAAATCCCGACCCACAGATTGTTCGTAGTCGGGGCTCGGACTGCTGGGGAATGCACAGACAGTGCAAAAATAGCTCGGGCAAAACCCAAATTCGATCGGACCTCGACCAAATCAAAAGGGCTTGCAACCAAACTTCACCCAGGTGATCTTGCACATGTTGGTGAGCTATTCTTAAGAAACCATGTCTCAAAACCAACCAAAACGAGAGATATTTCAGATCATGTGAAAAAGGGAAAGTTTGGAGAATGAAAATGATTTGCGCCCGATCTATGTGCTCGTGAGGTTTCTGAGAAAATCCTTCGGTGGAAAGATGTCTCTCACATCCTAGCACAAGATGGTTCCAACGGAATCACAATCCACCCCTCAAATCAGAAGTACTCCAAAAAACACCGAGAGGGGAAAACGAAGAACGAAGAACACAATCACGAACTCGAAAATATTTCAGCAAAAAGCCATGAAGCTAGAAGGAGATTACGGTCTCCCTTCCTGAAAGCAAAATACACAGAGGAATGATTGTCGTCTCTGTGGATCTCTACAATAGCTACGGAGAGAGGAGCCCTAACAGATGAAGTTTGCTCGAAATGAACAACCGGAGAGATGAAGTGGGATGGGGGTGTCATCCCTTATTTATAGCCTATTACACAATACCCCTTCTACCCTAGATACATAGAGCAATCTAGCTAGCCTTAGGGGCATTCTAGTCCAACTCTGTCAATATCCTCATCGACGGTCACACACCTTCCTCATCGGTTTCTTCGTCGCAACGCAAGCTCCCCGATGCTGCCACGTGCCGTCCCGACAACCGCTGCGCCTTCTCACTGCTAGCTTTGTCTCGATGCAAGCCTTGTGATATCGCCACGTGTCGTCCCGTTCCACATAGGAACCTCCATCGGGTTTTGAGGCCCAACCCGGCAAACCCCGCCACCCAGTGTTTTGAGGTCCAAACTCAGAAACCGGTCATGCCAGGTTTTGCGGTCAAAACCTGGAAACAATCGGGGTAGTATTATGAGGCTCAACTACCAAACTCACACCGGTCGTGGTTCTCACGCCCCGGCCGCCGACACCAATGTCAACGCATGTCCAGCCTCCGCCAAACACGGCGCCTTCTCCTTCCTCCCAGACTCGACCGACGACACTTGCATCTCTCATGCAAGCCCGTGTCCAGCCTCCACCAGGTGCCACAACGTCATCGTCTTCCGTCTTAACTCGACCAATGCCGTCGTACATCCTCATGTACTCATGCTTGTTGCCATCAAGTGCCAGCTACCACAACTGGTCCTTCGGCCCTCCAGTCTGTCAGTCCAAGCCTCATGTCTGCTCTTCGCCACTCCCGGTCCATCGGCACGACACATCTTTAGTTGACCTTCACCTCGTCATCGACCATCGCCTCCGAGCTCCACACTTGCATACCAACACAGCCAAGATACATGTTGCACACTCACACCAACCCGTGAGTCTGTTGATCAATCACTCATCACAAAGAGCCGAACCACAAGGGCATATATCAACCTTATATTCGCATGGATAAATAAAAACGTTCGCCTCAGTTAATCCTAGACATTAACCTAGGGGGTTGTATTCTCTAAACATCTTAGTTAATAAATAGATAATATCTTGTAAAATCAATTATAATAGTAGTGCACGCTGTCTTTGAAAACTCACATGTGTCGACCCACTCATCCATCCATGGCTTCTAGCTTCTCAAGTACCGTAAAATAAATATTCAAATCTATATACACCTGCGAACAAAAATGAAAATTCCAGCTCCTCCTCGCTTATTTGGCGGATGTGGTTGCTGGCTTGCTGCGGCAGGGGCGAATCTAGAGTAATCATTGGGGTCCGCCGACCCCGATAAAATTTATAAAATTCTTAGTAAATTACTGTTCATACTTAAGAAAATTTATATCACATAGTAAACTTGATCCCGATGACCCCAACGGTACTTTCGGCTAGATTGACCATTGGCTGCGGATGCTTGCGCAAGAGGAGAGGCGCTCATGCTTCGGGTTTTTTTTCAGAATTGCTACATGACACCTGAGTGTTTTTCCTCGTTCCAGCACACGAATTTGTAGCTGTCGGATTTGGCACGTGTCGTTGTGCCTGCCATCCGATTTTGCTCGGTCTGCTGCCCGATCTATCTCTTGCGCTGTTGTTTCTCTGTCTCTGTCTCGTGGGGTCCACATGTCGGCACTACTGTTTGAGTTTTGGGAGTCGTGCCCGAATGTGTAGTGTTTGTTTCCCCCTTTTCCTCATTTCATTTCATCTCATCTTCCTCACAGTGCTCTCATTCCCCGTCGGCGCCGACTGGCGATTTCTAGGGTTTGGCCAGGTTTGTTGCTTTTCGATCCCTTCCCTGCCTGTTAGGGTTCGTTCTCGCATTGGTGATGTGTTTGGATGAGGGGTTCGAGTTTATTCCTTGTGAATCTATTTTTTCTGGCGCTGGTTCGATGCCTTGATTTGGGTTTCGTCGCGGGGGTGTTAGTGCAATTCAGATGTGGGCTTTGTGTTCATCGCCATGTTTGGTTTGGGTTTTATTTAATTTGATTTTGTGACTTTTGGAATGAGAATGATGATTCGTGGCTCCGTCTCTTCATGTTTTTTGGTGTGGGGATTAGCTATACAGAGCTATATGGCGATGAGTTTTATGGTGATTTCATTCTGACTCGTTTTAGCCTATAGTTGTGCGTCAGATCTACTTCGCAAGGTACGTCTGCACTTGCCCCCCTTCTCTGCTCGTTGGTTGGATGCCCACGAGGCCACGACCTAATTAGAGTTCTAGTTGGTTCGATTGCCATGAATAGCTAGCTGGCTCGTCCTTCTCCTTGGCATTTAGGCACAACAAGTGGGTGCTGTTGAAACTTGTCTGGTTGTTTTCTAGCCGCTCATGTTTTAGGACGCCAACGCATATATATAAACTGGCAATGCCATATGTGAATATGAACACATTAGACTGTCTCCAACGGAGGGACTCAAACCCAAAATGCGTTCTTCAGAGTACTTTTGCATACAAAAAACAGTCTCCAACGGGTAACGCAGACACCTGACCCATTTTGCCTCCCAGCCCAAGCGCTACGCAAAAAAGCGTCGCCCTCTCCGCGCTACGCAATTCTGCCGCCGCGACCTCTCTCTCCCTCCTCTTCTTCCCCACCTGCACGCCCACTCCCGCTCCTGCCAGCCTGGCCCTGCCACCGGATCCCACCCGGTGCCTCCCTCGCGTTACTGCCTGCCTGCGAGCCACCGCCCTCCTGCGGCCTGGCGGGAGCATCGCGTCCACCTGTGTCTAGGCCGCCATGCCGGCTGCTCGTGCACGCCGCCGCCGTCCGTCGAGGTGGCCCGCTCGCCGGATCTGGATCCCCCGCCGCCGGCCGCCTATTTCACCGTCAAGGAAGGTCGCGGGCATCACGCCCACCTGCGGCTATGCCACCATGTCGGCCGCCGCCATGCACGCCGTCGCTGCTGCCAAGGTGGCCTGCTCGCCAGATGTGGACCCGCTGCCTACTTCATCGTCGAGGAGCCAGCCGCGTCTTCGTCTTCTTCACCGGGGAGGAGGCGCATGGGACAACATCTTCGTCTTCTCCTTTTGCGTCGTCACTGTTGGAGAGGGCTGATTAATGGGTGCGTGATCCTTTTGTGTGCGTGACCCAAAATCTAGAATGGGTGTTGAATTTAGGTCTGCCTTGTTGGAGATAGTCTTAGTAGAGTCATTGTGCGTTTGTCCTATTCAGTTTCTACCAAAAAGTTAGGAATGAGAAGATGAAAGTTAAGAAAATCTCTCAGTGGATATCTCTCAGGCCTGTATTTTTTTCAGTACTACTAGTGTGTAATGTTGTCAGGGAATGATTTCTTCTCTGGCCTCAAAAAATTTACCAGATTTTGGTAATCAACACCCTAGTTGTCTATTGAAAAATTAAGTATCGTTGAAGAGTTGAACTATCATCGTTTCTAGAAGCCCTGGATCAGTGGATACCCTATTTCTAAGTCTTCAGCTCACAGAACACTTATCTGTATCATGTGCTACCCCCTTCCCAATTTGTGGTACTGTCTGAATACCTTCCCTCATGTAAGATGCACAGTCTTGCTATGTTGTACCTTATTTGTGTTACCCATGATAAACAGAATGCAAGGATAGATCAACTACAGGTTGGGATAGTACACTAAGTTGCTATCTTGCCAAAGTGAAATGGCTATTCTGGTTGTCATGTGTGAATGCTACATATCACTTATTGAATATTTGAACCATTTCACTCAGTAGAATTAGATACTAATTTAAGCAATCATTGTGGAAATTTGTTATATCTTCATATGGGATACACTGTATCACATAAAACTTTCAATGCTGCATCTAGTTCATGAATTGATATTATTATTTCTTTTGCGTTTCTAGACAAGACAAGCTTTTACCGCAAAGCAAATAAATGAAGCAACTTATGTTGATATTCATGGTTACAAGGCAGTCTCTGACAGCTTGAGGAACAACCCCAAAGTACAGTATGATGCGAGGCGTTTTTCTTACAAGGTAAAGGAATTATTACTATGTAGTTGTTCATAATTGACTTGAACTGCTAAATTAGCATAGACATTTGTCAGTGAAATGTGTGAATGATTCACTTGGCATTCTCTCATAATCTCAGCTGCTTAAGTAGTATCTAATACGCCTTCCTATTCTATAATAACCTGGAAATTGTGGATTTTCATACGTTACGACTTCATTGCTTGTGCTAATCATCGATCTTCCTCTCAACTCAGTTTTCTTTCAATTGACATAATTCGGTGATTCATGATAGTTGTGTATCATACTGTGGTAAACTATAGCTTTCATGGCCAATAAACCTACAATAATTAAAAATGCATTGGAATGCTGTTCTAAGGAAAAAGTAGATAAGGATTTCCTGATCATCATTACAATAGTTGTGTGCTTATTCTAACAGCCTTCATTGTTTTGTCTTCTCGTTGCAGTTAACTATTCTGATTTCTCTTGTAATTTTTACAGAAAATATACTGAAAAAATTAAGTAGGGGCTCCTGTAACACCCCGGTGTTTAAATTAATTAAAATAAATTAGAATTTAATAAGAAAATGACCAAAATCTTAGATGGGGGAAAATTCTAACCAGATGATTGCTGCATTCATGCCGTTGCATATTTTTATTGGGTGAAAAAGAATTTTTGTTAAACCTGTAATAGGGCGAATCGCTTTTATTCTATTTGGAAATTAAATAAAAAGATTTATAAAATTTTTATAAAATTTTCAAACTCAAAGTTTTATTTGAAAAACCTAGGGAAAATATTTTTAAAAGTTTGCAAAGCAGTTTTGATTTCAAAAAGGGATTTGAGTTCTGAATTTTGAAAGAATTTGAAAAGTTTGCAAAAGAAAAGAAAAAGAAAAAGAAAATTTGCAAGGGCCTCTCCTCATCCCTCCCCTCTCCTCTTTCAGCCCGGCCCGCCACCCTCCCTCCCTTTCTTCCTTTTTTCCCCCCAGGCCCACCTCCACTCCTTGGCCGGCCCGACCCTCTCTCCGCGCCCCAGCCCAACACCCCCCCCCCCCCGCACGGGCCCGTGCACACCCCAGCCCACCCCTCTCCCCGTCGCGCGAGAGCGCCGGCCCAGCGGTGCCACACTCACACCTCCCTCGCTCACTGCCATGCGGGCCAACCCTGTTAGCGCCGTTCACCCTCGTCACCCTCACTAACGCATGGGCCCCATGTTGTCAGAGCCATCCTCAACCTCCCCTCCGCACAATCCGCGTTTGCCGCTCCTCCTCGTCAGCGCTCAGCCGTGGGCTCTCCCTCTCCTTCACCAAGCGCGACCGAGCCGTCCGCGTCTGAGCTCCTCAAGCAGATCTATCCGCTCGGGCTTGACCTAACCGCCCAAGCCGCAGAGGCCGGACCTGCAGCCACCATAGATGGCATAACCGAGCCCCTCTTTCCTCTCCCTTCCGATCTCACCGGCCAGTCGAGACCGTATAAACCACTACCACCACCCCAAAACCCTATTTCGTACGTGACAAGTTCCTCACCGTGCCCTCCCTTCTTCCCAAGCAAACCCCGAGGGCCACCACCGACACCCCACCATTGTCGATCGGGGATTGAGCTCGGGTCCTCCCCGAAGAGCCTGTCTCCGTCCCTCTACCCTCCATCGAACCCGAACCGCCTCGACGCATCCAAAGAACTCTCCGTCGGCGGAAATTGGCGCTAGGGCCACATCTAACTCGAGCTCACTGAGGAAGCTCTCGGCCGAACCTCCGTCGTCGGCTACCTCCTCGACCGAGCCTTCCCCAACACCGAGTCATCCCCTGTGGTACACGTGGTGAGCACCGCTACTTCCCCCCCCCCTCTCCCATGTTGACATCTCTTAGCATCACTTCAGATAACGGTGCCAAAAATGTAGGTAGACAAAACTAACAATATTACCTTTAATGCTAGGTTGTCACCACTAGCAGCGACACTAGAGACGTGGATTGTATTTATGATCTTGCCCTTATAAAATATGAAATAAGATTATCTGCAAGCGCACAAATAAAATACATCCCCTGTAGCATTTCACCAAGGAGAGTTTCCAAGGTTTCGTTATTTATAATAGAGCCTACCACATCATGAGTTAAGAGAGTGACAGGAGATAAACATCTATAACTATGACACACGCATGTATGATTATGATAAGAGTTCCACTAGATCTATACTCAACACAGAAATCAATCATAAATGATAAATAAGATAAATGAAATAGAACAGAGTAAACCATAAAGAGTTCCAACAGAGCATTCCCATCCAAGGTTGGATCGTAACTAGAATTAGAAAGAGACAGATTAACTTCCTAATATGGTTCTAACTATAGGTCATAGACTACGTTAATTAGTGCAATTATGTTTAGCAATCATGGTTAGAATAACTTATATTTATACGCAGGAGACATCACGCATGGAGGATCAGATCTAGAGTCTATCCCCTCCGGGTGACCAGGTCTTGCTAGTCCTATATTCGGGGAGTGGACTACAAAGGACTCCACGAAGCAATAAGAATCACCCTCGCGATCTACCACTTGCTGGCCCGGAATATAAGGGGCATTCGCAGGTAAACAACGTATAAGCACCATGCTTACACAATGTTGACCACTCATCCCGCGATCGACAGAATGAGCGCTATACGAATAAGAGCATAAACATAGAGATACCCTAGCTATGCTAGACATACAATCAAAGTAGATGATGAACATTATAATTATGAACACGAAATAGTAACAAGTCATGACATGTATCAACTAGAACACAAACTAGAAGATGAATAAGAACTAGAAAAACAATTAGAAGTAGATTAGAAGCACTGGGATGAACTAGAAAGGTGATTAGAACTAGATTAGAGCACAGAGATGAACTAGAGAGATTAGAAGATGAACTAGAACACAATTAGAACACAAAGATGATGAACTAGAAGACAATTAGACAATTAGAAGAACAATTAGAACAACAATGTTGATACAAGAGAGAAGACAAGGCTAATTACCTAGCTCCTCTTGACTAGATCCAGAATCCGAGCTTCCCTCGACTCTTCTAATTCTATTCTAGCTACGCCCTTGGACGGTGGAGCTTCTGGTTGTCTAGGCTATCTCTAAACTAAACGATTGATTGATTGATCTGGTGATATGAATTGATGTCTCCAGGAGGGGGGTCTTGGGTTTCTTATATAGCCCGGTGGGATGAACCGTAACCCTCGGATCAAACCGACCTTGAACAACGGTCAAGATACAAAGTAGAGGTCGGTTAGGTCACATCGCACAAAGGAGAGGTGGATGACATGTGGGCCCAGGCCGGCCTAGGGTTGAGGCCGGCCGGCCTCCCCCTGCCGTCGCCTGCCTCGTCCTTCGATCGGGAGTCTCTTGGTACCTTCCTTGTTCACCTAGAGTCCTTGTTCGGTTGGTTTGCGCAACGAGTCATGGCGTGGATGGATTCCTTGTCGTCTTCTTTCTGTCTGGTCCCTGGATAATTTTGGTATTTTGTAGCTATTGGAATCTTATCTGTTACACCCCTGATCTTTGTATGGATAATGCTTCTAGAGGGTTCTAGAGTCTTCCTGGTCGTATTCATCGAGGACTCTCGCTACGGGGCTCCAAATATGGCAAGTGGTATGTCCGTTGCGATCGTCTCGTCGAGCTCGTCACAATGGTGTGCTCTGTTTCTTCACTTGAGATACTTTCTTATGATGAAATATTGAATATCCTGCAAAACAAGTGAGAACAACACAACTCGTGGAACTCGTTAGAATCAAACCCTATAGCTACACTCTTTGGATCATTGCGGGTCATTTATGAGGTTAGTTGACGGTTTAAAATAGGAGTTATCTACCGTCAACATCCCGCTATCACTATCGCCGTGGGGACCCTATCCCGAGCGCTCCGGCGAGCCGCCCATGGCGCTCCGCCGCACGTGACCCTGCCGACCACCATCGCCGCCTGGCTCACGTCCCGTGCCGTCCGATTCACAATCGCTGGCTGAGATTAGATCCATGAGTGAACCGGTATAGACCGGCCTCACTGACATATAGATGCGGTCCACCGTGGCGATTCACCCGCGTCCACCGCTCCGCTGGCACACCGCGCCATTCACACACCGCCATGTGGCGCCACGTCGGTGGCAGCGTGGACAGCGCCGACCGGCTGTGCCTATTTTGATCTAGAGCCCCTCCCTCCTTTTGAAATCAACCCGCACTCCATCTATCCTATTCACTGAGTCTTGGTAAAATTGCAAACACGCCCCCACACTTCTGCAGAAACGAGGCGCGATCCATGTGGTTCACCGCGGACCATGGCACACCTGCGATCGGTCCATGAGCCATGAGCTGAGCCCACAGCACAGTGCCGACGGCCCACCTCTTTTGCACAATAGCCCTCGGCTGATCGCAGAATTTACCCACAGTCCACCCTTCGGTTGGCTATGTCTTGTTATTCTTCGGATCTAGCCCCCGCAGTTTCGGTTAAATGAGGCCAGGTCCAACAGCCTTTCTTTTTTGTTTTAGATTTATTTTAAATGCAAAATGAGTTCAGTTTTATTACAGTTTTGCCAGTACATTCAAAAACCCATAACTTGCTCATTTTAACTCCGATTTGACCCGGTCAAGTCGCGTTAGATTCGTCTCGTCGAGCTCTACGTGTTAGATCTATTTAATTTATATTTTCATATTGTTGATGTACTGTTATTTATTTGCTTTGTTTGAGCCATGTGATGATGTTTGATCCAGTGAGTGCGAGCTACGTGGAACCCCAGGATCCAGTCTGTGCCTTCGTCGATCTGACCCAGCCCGAAGGCAAGTGTCCTTGAACATATTGCTCCCATATTTATTTTACATTTTGGTATTAGAGTAGTTAGATCCTTTAGATGCATGCAATGTCTTAAATTTGAATCCCATGTTAAGGTTTACTAGCACTTGATTATATTTTCCTTGACACCTGGTTTAGAAATATAGGTAGAAGTCATGCTTAGCCTTGCTGTCATGGTTGGGATGTTTTGGTTATAATTAATAAACTTGATTAATGATCTATGGAACACTGTGTTTGGTACCTTTGGTAGTAGTACGGTGATTAGGTAAATCCAGCAGGATGGACCCGTACCGGTGGTTTTTGTGTCGTGTGACTCGATAGCTGGATTTGATTTTTGTTTCTGGGCTTGTGCTAGATTTATCGTGCCTGGATCCCTAGAACCCGATTCTTGGACAAGTAACCTGACAAAATAGCACAAACCATGAGGCCTATATGGCTCTGTGACTGGCTAATTAATTAGTTTCCTCCAAGTTGAGGGTTCACACGGGGTTTGTTTTAGTGGCTCACGAGGGGGCCATGAGGGTCGTAGACCTTTGTACGGGGTGAAACCTTAGAGGTACGTGTGAAACGGACTTGGAGGCGGCTTTGTAAAGGCCTTGTAGTGCGACCCCGCTGTGCACCTTGGCAGTGTTTAGCGTGATGAAAAACACATGACTCATGGGTAAAGATGTGCAAACTCTGCAGAGTATTAAAACTGATATATCAGCCGTGCTCACGGTCACGAGCGGGCTTGGACTTCTTCAAAATTAGTTGGTGGTTGGGTTCTGGTTCGTTAGAGAAGCCTTATGTGGTTATTAGTCTCATATGACATGGGTACATAGACTTCTTCTACATAGGATACTGCTTGGTATAGGAGACTGGCTCCTAGGCTCGGGCACAGACCTGGTGTTATTACGGAAGATAGCTTCTATGTCCTGACATATGGAACTAATACACATAGGACTCTGTGTAACGGCCTTGTGGGTGGCCTGATGGACTTCATGTGAGGTTTGCCTGATGGACTTCAGGTGTGGGTTGTGCTTGGTGTGACTCCAAGTGTGGTTTTGCTCGGTGTGACTCCGAGTATAGTTACTGTTACTGTTGGAGACTGTGGTTATAACCTAGTAAATAGGTGCATAGAAAATAAGATTTAATAGATGTGTTGCTTTAGGCGCTTGAGTCAAACAGAGTCAGCCTACCTTTGTTAATAGCCTCATAAGCATATATTTCCTACACTTGCGGAGTACATTTCGATGTACTCACCCTTCCTCTTTGTCCCCCCTACTACCCCACCCAAACGTTGGCGACTACAACGCGGAGCAAGAGTACCCAGAAGACGGTGGATACGACCCAGACGACTTGCACTAGGATGGCGCAGCCCCCGGTCGACCTTCTTGTGGAGATGGCATCTAGTTTCCGTGAATCTACATTAGAGTTAGACTGTGAGTCTGTACTTTTCTTTTGGATTCGAGGGTCATTTTTTTAATAAAGTTTGATATTATTAATCAAGCATTGTTTTGATATTTACTATGACGTCGATATATGTATAAAAATTGATCCTGGCATATATATATTGTGCCTCAAATTTGTTCTTAAAATTGGGGTGTGACAGCTCCCCTGCTGTTTTCTAAAAAAACTATTCTAATTTCTAGTGTCTTGTGTGTCAATTCACTCCTGGCATATGTGCAGTCCAAGCATGATCTTAAGGGAAAAGATCAACTACTTGTTCTGATAAGAAAATTCACAGAGGTCTTCTGTCATGGAAATCAAGGATGCATACCCAGCTGTAATGGAGGATCTGCAGGTGATGCTAATTCTCATTATCCGATACTTTAACATGTTACGTTAAACATCATGTGATGCTTACACTGTTCTAAATGGTACTCAATTAGTTAATAACAAAAATTCTAAAAGAATATGTCCAAGTTAGTTAGCTCTACAACTACATACTGTATAACCCACAAAAGTATACTGCAATGTGTACTTGAGTTTATCACTTTATCTGTCTGTCAGACTATATATTTTCTTTTCGAACTAGTACTGCTTAATGAGTCCCATGATATAGTTAACTCTTTTTGTGTGTGTGTTCTCTAGTTGCAGTGTCCATTAGCATAATAGAAATATGAGTGTTCTCTAGCGGGTGGCTGGTTGTGGAATCGCTCCCTGCCTCCTTAGGTTGGGTTGGTCGGTTGGATTGGATTTGTTTGTGAGGTGTGGTTCGGGTTGGGAAATTTTAGTATCAATTTTTTAGCAGTAATTTTGGTCCTCTTGATTTTGATTTCCAGCTGTTGTTGTTGGCTTTTGTTACCCTCAATTTATTTCATCTGATAGGTTGTTTGTGCTTGCTTGACTACTTTACTGCAGCCAATTTATGATCTCTTATCATGCTTTGTTTTTTCTTTTTATTTCGTCTGATAGGTCTGCTTGATTATTAGAATGTGTTTGTATTAGAGCTATCTGAAGCACAATCAAATTGAGCCTACAGTAGATTAAATCATGATGGGGCTTCATGTGATTTATTTGACCTTTTATTAATCTACATTACTGGTTAGTATCTATTTCTTGATTGCATGTTTATTAGTAGTAAATTGCATATCTGGATTAATGCAATTATAGTGTTTGACATGTGCAATATCCGGTCTTCTCACTTATAAGTTTCTATTTTGTTTACCTTTTTTCATTTGATTAAGTAGGAAAAGCAAATATTCAGAAACCTTGTACCAAGAAAACTCCCTACTTTAATAATGCAAGTGTATCTTCATCCTATGCACAATAGATCTTGTACGGGATCTCTAATGATGTGAATAATGCAATGTGTCGTTTTTCAGTTGTGGTCTGCACTTGGCAAAACAGCAGCAGAGAAGGCTGCCCGGAGGGTAGTGCGGGGATGAGACCTGAAGCTGGTCACCATCTGCCTCGCGCTCGTTACCGGCCCGACATTCCGCTGCCAACTCCACCGCGTCCATCAAGTATCTCAAAGGTCCATGTCCGCACCAACTCGTGCGCCACCAATGAGCTCCTCCACATGCTCCTTCGCGCCATGCAGGGGAACAATAGCTCGGACCTCTGGTGTGTGATCCATCTATGTTCTTTCTTTTTATTCCGTGGTTCTCATCTGTTGCATGATTTATAAATTTCCCTTTTCTAATATATTCGTGTTGATTTAATGAGATTTGTGGTCTGTTGTAAAAAAACTAGATTTGTGATCTTGGTGTGCCGTTTTGGGGGGCACGTGTGTATCACCGTTAGCTGTTTTTTAATTCCAAATATGATTTTTGGGTGGACTGTTCATAGGTTCATAGCATTTGACATTATCTAAATATATTTTTGAGGTTCACGCAGTCATGCAAAAGAAAAATAATTGGCTGAAAATGAGCTTCTCCTTTAGATCATACTGGTTAGTAACTATTTCTAGATTGCACTTTTAGTAGCAGTAAATTGCACATTTGGTTTACAATAATTATGGTATTTGACACGTGCAATATCTATTCTTCTCACCTATAATTTTCCATTTTGTTTACTATTTCCAACTGAGAATAGAATGTGTATCTCACTACCAGTTTTTAGTCTTGCATCAAGAGAAAATAGAAGAAATTGTAGCAGCAGAAAAATATTTATCGAGCTTCCATTGGATCCTATTTCCTGGTCTACAATATAAATTGTTTATTTTCTTTGACAATAGATTTGATTTCTGTTTTCACTGGTTGCAACTTCTGAGCCAGGCCGGCTAGAAACTGCTTTGTTTTTTTATTTTCCACTGAGCCAGGAAGGGAGGCTGCTTTTGCACGAGCTGGGATAGGCTGCACTTTTTTCTAAGAGCAGCTCCAATGTTGCGCTAAGGTGGTGCTAGAAGGGAAGAGAAGAAAGAACATGAGGTGCTATACATTATAGAGGTGGTGCTAGCTTAGCGCCTCTTGGCACCTGTTGCCTATTCTAGCACCTGGTGCTAGAGGAAAGAGGAGAGAGAAAAATGCTTGGAAATAGATGTGGAGGATGAGAGAGGACAATAGTTTATTCATTGCGAGTCCTATTTAACTGGTGCCAGCAGAGTTTACACATTGGGGCAAAATAGAACAAGCAAGCACCACCTGACGTGGCAAAACTTAGCACCACCAGAGGTGCTATGCACTAAAGTTGCCCTAAGCAACCAAAGAAGTATACTTGGTACCTCCCATGTCTAGTTGGGCTATTTCTGTCACCAATCACGCCTATAATTTATCTCTTCTTCCCCACCCACCCACACACTTTCTCTGCCGCTCTCTCTATCTCCCTAGCCTAGGAGTAGCTAACCAGAGGATAGCTAGAGCTTTATGTTCTGTCATTTATATAATTTACGGTGATGAACGATGTAAATTGCAGCCATTAGGCAATGCAATTGTAGTTCTCAGCGTATGCAAATATAGTTCCTGAGGTTTGCCCATATTTTTTTATTTTTAAGATACTTTATTTGTGCCAGCATAAATCATATTTTTATTCTTGTCCTTTCATAGAAAATAAATTGTTCCTTATGATTTGTCCTAAGACACTTTTTTCCTTTGTTTATTGTGATCTGTGCTAGCACAAACCACATTTTTGTCCTTTCTCTTTCATAGAAAAAATGTTCTTGTGATTTGTATTAACACACCTTTTTGTTTATTGTGATTTGTGCCAGGCCAAACTAAATTTTTGTTCTTTTTCTTTCATAGAAAAAATGTTCATGTGATTTATGCTAACACACATTTTCCTTTATTTATTGTGATTTGTGCCAGCCCACACTAAATTTTTGTCTTTTTTCTTTGATAGAAAAAATTGTTTGTTGTAATTTGTGCTAACACACCTTGTCCTTTGTTTATTGTGATTTGTTTTAGCACACACCACATTTTTATCTTGTCTTCCTATAGAAGAAATTGTTAGTTGTGATTTGTGCCAACACACATTCCATTTTTGTTCTTGTCCTTTGATAGACAAAATTGTTTCTTGTCTTTTTATAAAAAAAAAATGTTCTTGTGATTTGTGTGAACACACACCTCATGTTTGTTCTTCTCCTTTGTATTTGTGTTTGTATTGATAAAAAAGAAGTATGTCTTTTCTGATTTGTGTAACCTAATTTATTTTTATTATTGATTACAGATACCACCTAATTTGAATCCTTCATGTGTTGTTCCTTGCAGCAAGTATCCTTCAAGTGTTCTTCTCAAGGTTAGTACTTAGGGAATCCTCACTACTTATTGATTTGTAGTAATTAAGCTATGGTGTTCTCATTGGTGATGTGATCATTCTTAGGGCCGGATATCTTCTGTTTTCTTCAGTACTGTTTACCTTTGCTATCTAGAATTTAAATTCCAATTTCAGATCTATACAATGTCTAATTTCATATCTCTTGTAGATACATTGACACTAGAACTGGGTTGTCTTTGTTTGCTGATAACTTATTTATAAGTGTGGTCATCAAAATTTGTATATAAATACGGAACCAAATATCTTCGAAGAGTGTAGATTTAGAAAAATATTATGGTGGATCATTTGTATAGGTTACCATTATGGTGCATGTATTATGCTAATACCAATCCCTGTTTGAAAGAAATTTATGGGTCTAAGCTTTCTGACAAATTACAACTGCAACAAATTACAACTGTTTTTGGGCTTTTTGATAGAGTACAATTGCAATCGATTATAGTTGCAATAGAATCCATGTGCTATTGGCTTGTAAAACACACGGTTTTCTCCCTCGAATGAAATTTATGTGCTAGTTTTGATAAAAAAACACTTGTTTTTTTGTGTTAGCTAAGGCTGCCCAAAATTATGTGCTAGGTTCAAAAAAACACAAGGATTTCTATCTGCTGGAATCCATGTATTTTCTTGGCACAAAACACTCATGTGTTGATTTGTTATAAAACACACAAGTTTCAACTAGACAAACTCTTTTTTTCATCAAAAGAGCAGTATTAGATTTGCCAATAATTTTATTAGAAAGAAAAAATTAAACAAAGAGTAACAAAACATCGTGACACCTGACACCAACTTGTTTGGCCTGTAGCTCCTCAGGCCCATCAAATTGGAACAAACAAACCCTTGCAAGAATTTTTACGTTCGTGAAACAAGTCAAGATGTGGACCTAAGGACTAATTCTAAAATTTTAACTGTTGATGATTGTTTTAATTGTCGGTAAGACTATTTTTAAACTGTTGGAAAAACGTATAGTGGAATGCTATCTTCCGCGAAAAATACTATTAGCCTACTTTAGGGTCTGTTTGGCAGAGATTCACCCGTCAAAAAAGTAAACTGAATCTGGGATTCACCGTGAATCTGAGATCCACCCAGAGTCGGACAGGAAACTGTTCGGCAAAACAACAGGTCCAGATTCACGAATGGTCTGTTTTGGTAGTAATGGTCTATTTTGTCCTTGAATTATATTTTTTAACAATAACGCAATATGTTGAGACATATCATAGATAACTAATTAACTCATATTCATAACATCTCATACATGTCCATGACACACAAAATGCAACGAAGAACCACGTGCTGCAACGGTGCCATGGCACCCTGCTGGCCGGGTGGGAAGCCTTGCTGGTCGGCCTAGAACTGGTGGCTGGGTGGGAAGCTTTGTTGGCCGACCGGGAAGAACTGGTGGTTCGCACCCAGTGCTGAGCAGGGGCCGTGGCTGTGGCCACCTGGTCGCTCGTCTTGGCCGGCTGGCCTTCGGGCGTGGTCGCCTGGCTGCCTGCCGTGGTCGCCTGGGCGCCGGGCGTGGCCGCCTGGGCGCCGGGCGTGGCCGCCAGGCCACCCGCCGTGGCCGCCTGGGCTCCAGCAAGGCCGAGATGGAGGTCCGCCGAATCTTCACGAACGCCGGTCGAAGGAGCTCCGGTGGGTGAGCTCCAAAGTTGACGAGATAGCCCAACCCTAGATGTAGATTTTCCAGTGGATTTGGATGAAGAAGGGGGAGAGGAGGTCGACCAGGATCGGATCTATCGGATCTGGCCATGGGAAGCTCGTAGAAAATGGGGCGGCGGCGACTACGGAGGGGAGCGGTGCACGGCCTCCTCCGGGTCGCGATGGGAGAGGAGAGGTCACGACTTTTTTTCGCGGAAGGCCGAATAGAACGAAGCGGTACAGTCTGAAATTGTGTAACCAGTGACAAAGTTGGGTAATTTCTACATAAATTCATGAGGAAGTATGAAACACTCATTCGTGGAGCACCTCTTGAAGAGTTCCACCAGAATGGTGAATCCAGCCTCCAGATCCACCAATTTGGTAAATATGAATCTAGTAAATCTAGATTGTTTGACAAATATTTGGTTGAATCCAAGCTGGTGAATCTAAATTTGGTGAATCTGAATCCCTACCAAATAGGCCCTTAGAAGTGTCGGCAAATGCGGATCATGCTAAAGTGATATGAATATCCGACTTCATGGATCTAAGGAGCAATTTGACCACACTTAACAACTTGTGGACCAAAACTAAAATTTTGTGGGTTATTGTTGACAACCCAAATTGGCCGAAGTGCATGTTTCTATTTGTTGAGACCATCAAAAAGCATATTTAGATGATTTCATTTGGAGTCCAGTGAAGAATACATGTCTTAGGGTGAAGAGCGATCTTCAATGAAGGGTCCGATGTCCCTGACTGCATGGTGAAGGGCCTCCTTTGCAGTCGCATCACCCTGCAGTCGGCCATCTGCACCGTACGCTATTAATCCAACCAACGTTTTCTCTGTTGATGTCTGAAGTGACACACAGGCCGCACAAACTCAAGGCCCATCATAGCCCATAATGAAGTCGCTGCTGTGCGGACCGGCATTCTGAGCGACGCATCGTCGCTGTCGCCTTATCAAGAACCGCGCCATCGCCATCTCTATGCCGTCGCCATCCCTCCAACGAGGACTACGCCATTGCTCTCTTAGGTCGCTGCCAGCATGCTACGCTTCCACCTCTCGACCCCATACTCTCACAACGCTCCTAACTGCCACCGAACAGTCATGGCGCCTCTGATCCATGATTCCACGGCTCACTCTCGCCTCTCGCAGGTCGCAGCCAGTCGGTCAAGCATGCTCTGCATGCGATCGCAGGAGGGCGCGGATGAGCATGCTGTGCGGCGTGAGCGAGCGGCCACGGGCGCGCTATGCTGTCATGCGAGGACGAGTATGTTGTGAGCGAACGGCCACGGGCGACAACCAGTCGTCCTAGCAACTTGAGTTTAGATGACACGCTTCAGCCCACTCTTCGTCGAGCTTAGCTGCACCGCGGGTGTCGTGCCCTTTACCTGTCCACTACGTTACGCCCATATACTTCCCTGAATCGCCGTATCGATATCACAATACGTATCCGACGCAATACGTATCCGACACGGCGATAAATCGATACGCCGCCGATACGGTACGAGGAAAGTATCAAGAAAATAAATAATAAAAAATAAATTAATTAAATCCTGATACTTAGTCGATACTTGACTGATACTTTGCAGCCTATATAACCTTTTAAATTGAAGTCCATAATCTCAATAACCTATTTTAAAAGCCCATTTAAACAATCTTGGATCCTAATAGTCACACATTAATTTAAAACTCATTTTAATTGTTGATTGTTCTACTAGAGTAAAAATTGTTCTCAGATATATTTTGATTTTTACTATATTTATATACTTGTCATATCGGTATATCCTTGTTTTTATAAAATATGGTATCACTGTATCAGTATCCCGTGTCGGTGCAACACAGCCTGTCCATGGCACAACGGAGAGCTGGTGGTAGGGCGTGGACACCTTCTATTACCTATTACCTGTCCAACCCCAGGGGCATTCTTGACGGTACGCCGAAACGACAGATCACTCTTTGCCATACGAAATTCGTTATGGAAGCAGAAGTTATGCTTGCCAAAGCCTTTGCCTCCACCCATTTGGTGAAGTATTCAAGAGCAACTACTGCAAAGTGTAAATTTCCCGGAGCTGGTGGTAGTGGTCTGACTATGTCAATTTCCCATCTTTGCACGGGCCACGTTGGTACTACTGGTGAAGTTGGGTTTGCAGGTGCCTTCTGGTTGTTAGCAAACATTTGGCAACCCTCGCAGTGTTTAACTAACTCCTTAGCGTCTGTAGCGGTCGTGGGCCAATAAAATCCTTGTCTCATTGTTCTATGCGCTATCTCGTGGGGCCCTCGGTGTGCTCCACACATTCCAACATACATTTTCTGAAGTAGCTGAATACCCTCTTGTCTGCTGATGCATTTCAACATCAGAGCTTCCACTTTTGTATAGATGCTGCCCTATTACCGAGTAACTTTTGGATCTACTAGCCATCCTTTCGGCTTTCTTTCTGGATTCCGGTTCGTATGTTCCTGTCAAGTATGCGAATATCTGTGATCTCCAATCTTCGCTGGTGATGCTGTGTACTGCATTTGGATAATCTTCTTCTTCTTTGATCGCCTTGGTTGTATGGATCTGGTAAAACACATCTGCTAGAAGCGGCGAATTCTGAGCAGTTGTCTTTGCTAATTCGTCGGCTTCTGCATTTTTGGCTCTCGGAATGTGTCGTAGACTGAAACCTGTGAAGAGCTTTTCCATTCTCCTGATTGCAGCGAGGTACTTTGCTAGTTCTGGTTCTTTCGCTGAAAATTCTTTTTCGGCCTGTCCCACAACCACCTGTGAATCGAATTTGATCACGCATCTTCTTGCCCCGATTGCTCGAAGCTTTCGCAGCCCAAGCAATATTGTCTCGTATTCAGCTGTGTTATTTGTTGTCAAAAACTGTAATCTTGCGGCAAACCTAACTTTCGGGCCTTACGAAGGGGTTAGAATCGCCGAGATTCCCGCTCCAGCCATGCCCCATGCTCTGTCACAATGTACTGTCCATACCGGTTCTTCTAACTCAAGCGTAGTGTCAATAGCCGAAGGTGTCCATTCTGCAATGAAATCGACCTAGGCTTGCGACTTGATCGCTGACCTATGCTGGAAGTCAATCACGTATTCGTTGAACTCCGCTGCCCACTTGCCTATTCGGCCGATAGCTTCACTGTTTCAGAATAAAGCTTCCCATGGCTGAGCATATAGGACTGTGATATGGTGTGATTCTTCCTGGATGCCACTACTACAAAAAACTTTTTTGAGGTGGACATTTTTGATTAACCGAGGCGGGCATTCCAACCGCCTCGGTGATAAGGCCTCAGTTAATAGGGAATAACCGAGGTGGTCACTTTGCCTGTCTCGGTTAATCGATTAATCGAGGCGGGCGTTTATAAGGTGCCCGCCTCAGTTAATGATTAACAGAGGCGGGCATTTGTAAGATGCCCATTTAGGTTAATGATTAATGGAGGCGGGCATTTGTAAGATGCCCGTCTCGGTTAATGGTCTTCAGAAAACAAATGATTAATAGAGGCGGACATTTGTAAGATGCTCGTCTCGGTTAATGGTCTTCAGAAAAAAAACCAAAAAATCTACAACTTCTAGGAATCAAACTCAACACCTCACGCTTTACACTACTGTGCCTTTACCACTACACCTCACACTTATTCATATCTATATATAATACGTTATTGTTTTATATCAATATTTTGTAATCTTATATTGAATATTTGGGCTACTAAATAAACTCAAATGAAAAAACTTATGACTACAAAGTTTTAAATCTTGTTAAGTACTACAACTTTGCTATAGGATGTATCTCCATTAGAGAAAGTTTGAAAAATTCAAAAAATTGAGTCTCAAAATATGTGAATTTCATACACATATTTGAGACTCTAGATGATTTTAAAATAAAAACTTCTCAATATCAAAGATGTAGCTTAGGTCGGTCACTACAACTTTGGTATTAACAATGTGAATATTTAAGATCGTTTAGAAATTTTAAATTTCAAAATCTATAACCTTCGATCACATTTTTGGGACTCTAAATAACTTCAAATTAAAAAATTTTCAACTGCAAAGTTGTAGATTCTATTGAGAACTATAACTTTTGTGTATACCATGTCAACATATGAGATCGTTTGTTAAGTTTAAATTTCAAATTTCAAAATCTGTGCACTTATAACCATATTTTGGGACCCTAAACAGTTTCAATTCAAAAACTTTTCAACTAAAAAAGTTGTAGATCTCGTTGAGGGCTACAATTTTGATGTAAAGTTTGTCTTCATCCGAGTTCATATGAAAGAATTATGAATCATTTTCTGTTACAGTCATTAACCGAGGCGGACACCCTAAGATGCCCGCCTCGGTTAATGGATTTACCGAGGCGGGCTCTTAAAACGTCCGTCTCGGAAAATAGTTGATTAACCGAGGCGGTTGCCTTAAGGTGACCGCCTCGGTTAATCAATTGACGGAGGCGGACACCGGATGCCCACCTCGGTAAATATTAACTGAGGCGGGCATTGGACGCCCACCTCGGTTATTTTAAGGCAGTGTCTCGGAAAATCATTTGTGTATGCCATGACCGTTGGGTATGCTATCTTTTCTAACTCGGAATTATTCAACTTTGCTCTCCACAATGCTTCCGAGATGAAATATATAGAAAATTGCTTCATCTTATTGTCATGCTCCCTTTCCTTGACCAACACTGCGCTTACCTTAGTCTGGGAAGCTGCTAGGTACAAAAAAAAAGCGTGGCATTCGGCGATGGCTTTGATAACATTGTTAATTTGGTCAAATAATCTTTCAGCTGCTGGAAAGCTTGCCGTTGTTCTTCCCCCTAATTGAACGGGTCGGAACTACGCAATGCTCTGAAGAACGAAAGTCCTTTCTCGGCGGACCTGGTGAAAGTCCTTGTTTGGTTTTGGATAATTGATGTCACCTAGAGTACTAACCTTGTCATGAAGTGTTTATGAGCTAGGTTGGTACATTCCAAGTACGGGAGCCAAATGATGATCATGGTATTGATGGTGATGACCAAAAGATAGATCAGGTGCTCCACATTTGGGAGAAGAAGAAGAGAAAAACAAAATCCTATGGAGTTCAAGGCAAAGGTATAAATAGGAATTTTGTTTTGGCACTCAAGACACCATAGAGGGTGTGAGTGCATTTAGGATAGATAGCCGTACTATTAAGAGGGGAATATCTTGGTGATCACGGTTATCAAGTGCCACTAGGTGAATTCATACATGCATATGCATTAGGACCTAGTGTGCTAACTCGAATCCTTTGAATATGTTTGTGAAAATGCTAACACACATGCACATGATGTTGTACACTTGTTGGTGTTAGCACATTTGCAAAGGAGAAGTTGTTGAAGTTGGTTTGGATCAACACAGAGAAGAAAATGGAGTTTTCTGTGTATGGTCGGTGGTACCGACCAGGGTGGTCGGTGGTACCGCCCATAGGTGCTGAGTGCAGCCTTCTCTGTAATGGGGCGTTTTTGGCCTGGCGGTGGTACCGCTATTACCTCGGTACTACCGCCGGCGGTGGTACCGACCGGATGGTCGGTGGTGCCGTGGCCCTGAGGAGTTTCGCGAGGCTCTCTGTTGTTTTGAAAATGGCTTGCCGGTAGTACCGCCATTACCTCGGTACTACCGCCCACGGTGGTACCGACGCAAGGTCGGTAGTGGCTGGTTTTTCGCGAGGCTCTCTGTTGTTTTGAAAATGGCTTGCCGGTAGTACCGCCATTACCTCGGTACTACCGCCCACGGTGGTACCGACGCAAGGTCGGTAGTGGCTGGTTTTTCGCAGAGCTCTCTGTTCGCGGCGATTTTTGGCCTGGCGGTAGTACCGCCATTACCTCGGTACTACCGACCTCGGAGGTACCGACCAGAGTCGGTGCCTCGCCTAAATCAGCGGGACGTATGTTAAACGGCTAGTTTGACTCTGTCGGTACTACCGCCCAGGAGGGGTCGGTACTACCGACCAAGCGCAGAAAGGTAGGGTTCGGGCTGCTGCCCTCCCTTCCCTATAAATTGGCCGTGGCCGCCTTTAGGGTGTTCTTCTTGACTCTCTGACTTCTTGAACATCCTCTTGAGCAAGATCTAATCCCTCCCTCCGATCTCTTTGCTTGTTAGTGCGAATCCAAGTGAGATCGAGAGATCCAAGTGCATTTGCTTGTGAGTTTGCATCTAGTGGCACTTGGCGATTGTGATTGCTGCGGATATTCTTATTACTCTTGGTGGTTGCCGCCACCTAGACGGTTTGGAGCAGCGGAGGAGGTTAGGCACGAGTGGTGATTGTTCGTGGCCATCTCCCGGTGATTTGTAAGGGGTTTCTTGTACCTTCCCCGGCGGAGCGCCAATGGTAACTCTAGTGGATTGCTCGTAGCTTGTGGATCCCCATCTTGTGTTGGTTGTGCGGCACCCTATTGAGGGTTAGGCGTGTGATGCCTATTAGCGCGTGAACCTCCAAGTGGGTGTATCGCTACAACGGGGACGTAGCTTGCCGGCAAGCAAGTGAACCTCGGAGGAAAAATTATTGTGTCAACTTGTCTCCGTGGTATTCTTTGATATTCACTTATTAATCTCTTGCCGGATCGGTATACACACTTCTATCTCTTGTACTTACATTTGTTTCTTTCTTGCAAGTTAATGTTACACCTTGTTGTTAGTTACATTCTCTTATCTTGTGTAGTGATATACATTATTGCTTATTTAGCTGTTGAATAGTTCCTTTGATATTGTGTGACTTAGAGTTTGTGGTTATCTAGAATCGTGAATAGGTGGCTTGCATCTGTGTAAAGCTAGCGCAAACTTCGCTTCGCCATTTAGTTGTCTAACTAGTTTGTTTAAGTGTTGTTGTAGAATTTTTTATAGGCTATTCACCCCCCCTCTAGCCATTTAGGACCTTTCAATTGGTATCGGAGCGAGGTCACCGTTTATTTGAGGTTTAACAACCTTCGGTGTCAAAATGGCTCATATCAACAACACCAAAAGGCCACCCCAATTTGATGGCACAAACTATGGCTATTGGAAGGCAAAAATGACCACTCATTTAAAGTCAATCAATAGAAAGATATGGCAAGTTGTGGATGTCAAGATTGAGATAGCTGATCCGGAACATCTCACCAATGCCGAAGAAGAGAAGATGCAGAACAATGACATTGCTCTCAGTGCTATTCATGATGCCGTTGATGAGAGGGTATTTGAGCAAATCAAAAATTTGGAGATGGCATATGATGCTTGGAAGAAATTGGAAGAATCATTTGAGGGCACTCAAGCAGTGAAAGGAGCAAAAGCATACATTCTCAAAGAAAAGTTTGCTAGCTTCAAGATGAATGAAGATGAAAGTGTTCCAGAGATGTTCCATAGGCTTCAAGTGCTTGTCAATGATCTCAAAGCACTTGGAGAAGAGGTGAAGGACAAAGACTTCTCTCATAAATTCTTGAGATGTCTTCCCAAGAGATTTGGCATGTTAGTCACGTTGCTTGTAAGAAGCGGTTTGGACACTATGACACCAAACCAAGTTCTTGGAGATGTAATGACCGATGACACCTATAGAGATGAGAATGATCAAGAAGTGAAGAAGGATGAGAAGAAGAAGAGTGTGGCATTCAAAGCCACAACATCATCATCAAAGAACAAGGGCAAAGCAAAGAAAGAAGATTCTAGCGAAGATAACTGCTCAAATGACAGTGATGACGATGATGAAGAGATGGCTCTATTTGTCAAAAGGTTTGGCAAATTCATGAAGAAGAAGGGCTACCGGGCAAGGAGGAAGAAAACTTCATACAAGAACAAGGATGAACCAAGGAGGTGCTTCAAGTGCGGTAGCAAGGACCATCTTGTTGCTCAATGTCCGTACAACAGTGAGAATGATGATAATGACAACAAGAAGAACAAGAAGAAGGAGAAGAAAGAAAAGAAGAATTACACAAAGAAGAAGAAGGGGCAATCATATATGGTCACTTGGGATAGTGATGCATCCACAAGTGATAGTGATGAAGATAGTGATAATGAAGATCGCAAGACAAGCAAGAAGAAGGCACTTGCAAGTATTGCTATCAACAACAAGCCTTCAATCTTCGATACTCCATCATGCTTCATGGCTAAGGCCACAAAGGTACTATCTGATGATGATGAGAGTGATAGTGATGATAGTGATGATGATGAACCCACTAAAGATGAATTAATTGAAATGCTTGATGATGCTAGAGAACATTTTGATAAAAAGAGAAAGGAGTGCAAAGAATTGCAAAAGAGATTAAAAGCTCTTGAGCAATCCTTTGAGGAGCTCAATGCTACTCATGAGAGGCTAGTGGAAGCCCATGAGGAGCTTGGCAATGCTCACACTAAGCTTAAGGAAGCTCACTCCTCACTTGTTGATCAAGCTAAAACTGAAAAAGTGGTTAAAACATGTGACATAGGCATAGCTTGTGATATAATCGATGAATCTTTCTATAAGCCTATTGTTATTGCTGCTACTAACCCTTCATGTAGCTCATCATCTACCACTACTACTTCATCTATGGATGATGGCTTCACTTGTGATGCCTCACTCATGGTTGAAAATGAGACATTGAAGAAGGAGGTAAATGAGCTCACTCACGCCTTAGGTAAAGCCTATGGTGGTGAGGCCCGCTTGCTTAAGTGCTTGGGTAGCCAACGTTTTTCTCTCAACAAAGAGGGATTGGGCTATACCCCCAAGAATGGCAAGGCGGCTTTTGCTACTCACAAGACTAGTTTTGTGAAGAGCAACGGTCGGTTTTGCACTAGATGCAAGCAAAGTGGGCATGTAGAGCAATATTGCAAGAACAAGAACAAGAACGCTAATGTATCCTCTATTAAATTTGATTCTTGTTATTTGCTTACCAAGGGTGTTAATGGCATAAAAGCTAAATTCATTGGTACACCAATTGTGGGCTCAAAGAAGAAAGCTATTTGGGTACCAAAGAGTTTGGTCACTAATCTTGGAGGACCCAAAAAGGTTTGGGTACCTAAAAAGGATTGATTTGTTCTTGTAGGTCAACTATAAAGCCGGAGGGAGGCATTGGGTGCTTGATAGTGGGTGCACTCAACATATGACCGGGGATTCAAGAATGTTCAATTCAATCAATTCAAGTGGCAATCATGGTTTTGATTCTATCACTTTTGGTGACAATGGCAAAGGCAAGGTTAAAGGGCTTGGTAAGATTGCAATATCAAATGACATGAGCATTTCCAATGTGTTGCTAGTTGAGAGCTTGAACTTCAATTTACTGTCAGTCGCTCAGTTGTGTGATCTTGGTTTCAAATGCATTTTTGGAGTTGATGATGTAGAAATCATAAGTGTAGATGGTTCTAATTTGATATTCAAAGGATTTAGATATGAGAACCTATACTTGGTTGATTTCAATGCTAGTGAAACCCAGCTGTCAACATGCTTGTTCACTAAATCTGGTTTGGGTTGGTTATGGCATAGAAGGCTTGGTCATGTTGGAATGAAACAGTTAAACAAAATAGTGAAGCATGATTTAGTTAGAGGCTTGAAAGATGTCACTTTTGAGAAGGATAAACTTTGTAGCTCTTGTCAAGCTGGCAAACAGGTTGGTAACTTCCATCCTAAGAAAAGCATAATGAGTACTAGCAAAGCATTTGAGTTATTGCACATGGATTTATTTGGACCAACAACATACACTAGCATCGGTGGAAGTAAATATGGCTTTGTGATAGTGGATGATTACACTAGATACACATGGGTCTTCTTTCTTAGTGATAAAAGTGAAACTTTTGATATCTTCAAAACTTTTGTCAAGAAATGTCAGAATGAGTTTGAAACAACAATCAAGAAAGTTAGAAGTGACAATGGGAGTGAATTTAAGAATACAAAAATTGATGAGTTGTGTGATGACTTTGGCATGAGACATCAATTCTCACCCAAGTATACTCCTCAATCAAATGGGATTGTTGAAAGGAAGAACAGAACTTTGATTGATATGGCAAGGTCTATGCTCAGTGAATACAATGTCAGTCATTCCTTTTGGGCCGAAGCTATTAATACGGCTTGCTATTGTAGCAACCGTCTCTATTGCCATGGCATGCTAGAGAAGACACCATATGAGCTATTAAATGGAAGAAAGCCAAATATCGCATACTTTAGAGTTTTTGGTTGCAAATGTTATATATTGAAGAAAGGTGCAAGATTGAGCAAATTTGAGAAGAAATGTGATGAAGGATTCTTACTTGGATATTAAACAACAAGCAAAGCATATAGAGTTTGGAACTTGGCTAGTGGTATTATGGAAGAAGTGCATGATGTTGAATTTGATGAAACTAAGGGCTCTCAAGAAGGGAATGAGAATCTTAATGATGTGAGAGGCACTCAATTGTCAAATGCAATGAAGAATATGGATATTGGTGATATTAGGCCAAGACAAGTGGATGATAATGAAGATGACCAAATGTTCTCCTCAAATGTGCAAGTTGATGCAAATCAGGCTAGTGGTTCTCATGATCAATCAAGTGCTAGTGAAGATCAACAAGCTAGTTCATCTCAACCAAGCAATCAAGTGCAAATCCTCCAACCAACCAATATTGCAAGAGATCATCCCATAGATCAAATTGTTGGGGATATTAGAAGTGGTGTGCAAACAAGATCAAGATTGGCATCATTTTGTGAGCATTTTTCTTTTGTGTCATCATTTGAGCCAACCAAGATAGAAGATGCATTGATGGATGTTGATTGGGTAAACGCTATGCATGAAGAGCTAAACAACTTCACCCGCAACCAAGTTTGGGAACTTGTTGAGAGACCAAAGAATTACAATGTAATTGGAACCAAATGGGTATTTCGAAATAAGCAAGATCAAGATGGGATAGTAGTAAGAAACAAAGCAAGATTGGTAGCTCAAGGTTACACTCAAGTTGAAGGTCTTGATTTTGGAGAAACATATGCACCGGTTGCAAGAATGGAAGCAATTAGAATTCTATTGGCTTATGCATGTGCTCATAATATCAAGTTATATCAAATGGATGTCAAAAGTGCATTTCTCAATGGGTATATCAATGAGTTAGTATTTGTAGAACAACCTCCCGGTTTTGAAGATGACAAGAAGCCCAACCATGTTTACAAGCTCAAAAAGGCGTTGTATGGTTTGAAGCAAGCACCAAGAGCATGGTACGAGAGGTTGAGAGATTTCCTACTCTCTAAAGGGTTCGAGATGGGCAAGGTTGATACTACTCTCTTCACCAAGAAGATTGGCAAAGACTTGTTTGTGTTGCAAATATATGTTGATGATATTATCTTTGGGTCCACCAACCAAGAGTTCTGTGAAGAGTTTGGGAATATGATGGCAAATGAGTTTGAGATGTCTATGATTGGAGAGCTTAGTTACTTCCTTGGTCTTCAAATCAAGCAAATGAAGAATGGCACTTTTGTGAGTCAAGGCAAGTACATCAAAGATATGCTCAAGAAGTTTGGTCTAAATGATGCAAAAACTATTAGTACACCTATGGGAACAAATGGACATTTGGATAGTGATGCTAGTGGCAACATGGTGGATCAAAAGTTGTATCGGTCTATGATTGGAAGCTTACTCTATGTGACCGCTTCTAGGCCGGACGTCATGTTTAGTGTATGCATGTGTGCAAGATTTCAAGCTTCACCAAGAGAGAGTCACTTGAAGGCAACTAAAAGAATATTGAGATATTTGAAGCATACACAAAATGTTGGATTGTGGTATCCCAAGGGGTCAAACTTTGAGTTGATTGGATATTCGGACTCCGACTATGCAGGATGCAAAGTTGATAGAAAAAGCACATCGGGCACATGTCAATTACTTGGAAGATCACTTGTATCATGGTCATCGAAAAAGCAAAACAGTGTTGCACTTTCAACCGCCGAAGCAGAATACATATCCGCAGGAAGTTGTTGTGCTCAATTACTTTGGATGAAAGCAACTTTGGATGACTTTGGAATTAAATTCAAACAAGTACCGTTGCTATGTGACAATGAGAGTGCAGTGAAGCTCACCAACAATCCAGTACAACATTCAAGAACAAAGCACATTGACATTCGCCATCACTTCATAAGAGACCATCAACAAAAGGGTGATATTTCAATTGAGAATGTTGGTACCGATGATCAACTTGCCGATATATTCACCAAGCCACTTGATGAAAAGAGATTTTGCAAGCTAAGGAATGAATTGAATATACTTGATTTCTCAAATATGAGTTGATGCACCCTCCATTATATGACATGCCTCTCCTTCGACAAAGCAAAGGTAAAATTGTTTGGCATGACATTCATTCTTGCTAAGGATATGTTTAGTGCATTTAGTCATTCCTTGCATCTTATAGGCTCATTCATGAAAATAAAATACTTTGGATGTACATATGGTACCACTATTGCTTCTATGTTTGATATGATCTAGTGGTAGCATATGACATGTTTATGGGCTTGTGAACCTAGCGTTTGATCTTGAAAACAAGCATTCAAGGGTTTAACCGACGTGAGTAAGATAACCATTGAAAGATGTGTGAAGAAGCTTATTCTAGAGCAAACCGTGTTAAATATCTTATGTTTGTTTGCTAGGCTGAACCATGCTACAAACTTGATCACCCTATTGATTACCTTAACTCCTACTAAAATTGGTGTGCCTTTTATGGTACTTAATGACAAAGGGGGAGAAAAATGGTTAAGATAGATGTATATACCAAAGGGAGGATCAAGGATCAATTAAAATTTGAGCATATAAGTCGGGGGAGCAAGCTCATGAACCTATTGTTGCATTTGAATGTGCATATTCATGTGAGTGATTGCATTGTAAAAATTTAAATTCAATATGCATGCTTGTGTGATGTATGCTAGAAATAAATTTTGAATGATGATTTGTGAACTAGCATGCATAAGTGGTAGCTAGATGTAATCTGTTTTTGCAAAATGGTACTAGAACCTTTTATATAATGTTGATCTCATAAGGTATCTAGTGTTTTTGTAAGTCTAGCTAATCAAGATGCTAAGGATGGTGTACATTGGCAACTCCGATTGGTATCACGCTTCAAAGGTCCATTCTTTATACCTTAGCATCATTTGATAGTATTACTCTCCCACATTTTATATCTATGCATATGTGCCGAACTTGAACCAAACACTATAGCACATATGTAGGGGGAGCTAATACTAACAAAGTGGTGACTCAAATTTTCAAACATATATCTTTGTGAAAGGTTGTCATCAATTACCAAAAAGGGGGAGATTGAAAGTCCTTGTTTGGTTTTGGATAATTGATGTCACCTAGAGTACTAACCTTGTCATGAAGTGTTTATGAGCTAGGTTGGTACATTCCAAGTACGGGAGCCAAATGATGATCATGGTATTGATGGTGATGACCAAAAGATAGATCAGGTGCTCCACATTTGGGAGAAGAAGAAGAGAAAAACAAAATCCTATGGAGTTCAAGGCAAAGGTATAAATAGGAATTTTGTTTTGGCACTCAAGACACCATAGAGGGTGTGAGTGCATTTAGGATAGATAGCCGTACTATTAAGAGGGGAATATCTTGGTGATCACGGTTATCAAGTGCCACTAGGTGAATTCATACATGCATATGCATTAGGACCTAGTGTGCTAACTCGAATCCTTTGAATATGTTTGTGAAAATGCTAACACACATGCACATGATGTTGTACACTTGTTGGTGTTAGCACATTTGCAAAGGAGAAGTTGTTGAAGTTGGTTTGGATCAACACAGAGAAGAAAATGGAGTTTTCTGTGTATGGTCGGTGGTACCGACCAGGGTGGTCGGTGGTACCGCCCATAGGTGCTGAGTGCAGCCTTCTCTGTAATGGGGCGTTTTTGGCCTGGCGGTGGTACCGCTATTACCTCGGTACTACCGCCGGCGGTGGTACCGACCGGATGGTCGGTGGTGCCGTGGCCCTGAGGAGTTTCGCGAGGCTCTCTGTTGTTTTGAAAATGGCTTGCCGGTAGTACCGCCATTACCTCGGTACTACCGCCCACGGTGGTACCGACGCAAGGTCGGTAGTGGCTGGTTTTTCGCGAGGCTCTCTGTTGTTTTGAAAATGGCTTGCCGGTAGTACCGCCATTACCTCGGTACTACCGCCCACGGTGGTACCGACGCAAGGTCGGTAGTGGCTGGTTTTTCGCAGAGCTCTCTGTTCGCGGCGATTTTTGGCCTGGCGGTAGTACCGCCATTACCTCGGTACTACCGACCTCGGAGGTACCGACCAGAGTCGGTGCCTCGCCTAAATCAGCGGGACGTATGTTAAACGGCTAGTTTGACTCTGTCGGTACTACCGCCCAGGAGGGGTCGGTACTACCGACCAAGCGCAGAAAGGTAGGGTTCGGGCTGCTGCCCTCCCTTCCCTATAAATTGGCCGTGGCCGCCTTTAGGGTGTTCTTCTTGACTCTCTGACTTCTTGAACATCCTCTTGAGCAAGATCTAATCCCTCCCTCCGATCTCTTTGCTTGTTAGTGCGAATCCAAGTGAGATCGAGAGATCCAAGTGCATTTGCTTGTGAGTTTGCATCTAGTGGCACTTGGCGATTGTGATTGCTGCGGATATTCTTATTACTCTTGGTGGTTGCCGCCACCTAGACGGTTTGGAGCAGCGGAGGAGGTTAGGCACGAGTGGTGATTGTTCGTGGCCATCTCCCGGTGATTTGTAAGGGGTTTCTTGTACCTTCCCCGGCGGAGCGCCAATGGTAACTCTAGTGGATTGCTCGTAGCTTGTGGATCCCCATCTTGTGTTGGTTGTGCGGCACCCTATTGAGGGTTAGGCGTGTGATGCCTATTAGCGCGTGAACCTCCAAGTGGGTGTATCGCTACAACGGGGACGTAGCTTGCCGGCAAGCAAGTGAACCTCGGAGGAAAAATTATTGTGTCAACTTGTCTCCGTGGTATTCTTTGATATTCACTTATTAATCTCTTGCCGGATCGGTATACACACTTCTATCTCTTGTACTTACATTTGTTTCTTTCTTGCAAGTTAATGTTACACCTTGTTGTTAGTTACATTCTCTTATCTTGTGTAGTGATATACATTATTGCTTATTTAGCTGTTGAATAGTTCCTTTGATATTGTGTGACTTAGAGTTTGTGGTTATCTAGAATCGTGAATAGGTGGCTTGCATCTGTGTAAAGCTAGCGCAAACTTCGCTTCGCCATTTAGTTGTCTAACTAGTTTGTTTAAGTGTTGTTGTAGAATTTTTTATAGGCTATTCACCCCCCCTCTAGCCATTTAGGACCTTTCACCTGGCAATGAATCGGTTCAGGCATGCCAACTTCCGGCCAACTTCTGCACCTGCTTCTGGTTTGTTGGTGGCTGCATGTTCATGATTGCTACTATTTTGTCTGGGTTGGCTTCGATTCCTTTTGTGGATACTAGACAACCAAGAGTTTTCCCTTCCTGATGCCAAAAATGCATTTTTCCGGATTGAGCTTCAACCCACTCTTCTGGTGATTGCCGAAAGTCTCGAGCAGATCTGCCCGGTGGTCTTCTCTTCTATCACTTTTGACTACTATATCATCGACATAAGCCAGCAAGTTCTTCTTCTGCTTCAGGTTCTCAAAAACCTTATCTGTCATTCTTGAGAAAGTCGGCCATGCATTTCTGAGCCCTTCTGGCATTCGACGGTAACAATATGTGCCGGTAGGAGTGATAAAGCTTTTCTTTTCCTCGTCATCAGGATGCAACCATATCTGATGGTAACCTGAAAAACAATCTAGCAAACTCATTATTTCACAACCTGATGCGATATCGACTAGCTTGTCAATACGTGGCAAAGGGTAAGGATCTTTCGGGCAACACTTGTCGAGGTCGGTAAAATCGACACACATTCTCCACTTTTAATTCTTCTTTTTGACTAGGACTACATTCGCCAACCATTCCGGGAACTGAACCGGTCGTATTACCCCGGCATCAAGCAATCTTTGCACTTCCGCTTTTGCTGCATCAGCTCTTTTAGTGGACATCTTCCTTAACTTTTGCTTTCATGGCTTAGAGTCTTCTGCTATATTCAAGCGGTGTTGGGCTAAATCTCTGCTGACTCCTTGCAAATCATTTGCGGACCATGCGAAAATGTCAACATTTTCGCCCAAGAAACATACCAGCTCCTTTTCCTTTTCCGACAAGCTTGCGCCCACATGTACGCTCCTTTCGGGCCTGGCTTTCGCTAATGGCATCCTTACTGTTTCTTCAGCCATTCCGGCTTTGGCTTCCGGTGCAGAATGCTCGGCCTGATCTACTGCTTCTGGCTCACCTGCTCCTTTCTCTGCCACTTAATGAGATTGTAACCCGGGGTTGGCTTTCCTTCAATTCGCCTAGATGCTTGCTGATCGCCATGCACAGTGATTATGCCGAAAGGGGACGACATCTTCATGCACAAGTAGCTTTGCTTTATGACAACGTGAAACCTGTTGGTGAAACCTCTGCCGAAAATGACAGTATACGGATAGTCCATGTTGACTATGTCGAAAGTCACTATTTCTTTCCTCACTTTCTCACCCTGTGCGAAGGAAACCAGAATCTACTTCTTGCCGATAGCGTCTATCTTCCTGCCACCGAAACCATACAACGAGTTACCAGCCGGATCCAAACCTCACCTGTCCATGCCCATTACCTCGAAAGCCTAGATGAACAATATGTCAGTTGAACTGCCAGTATCTATCAAAATGTTGTGCAGCGTAAATCCGACCACGTTAGCAGTAGCCACAAATGCATCACAATGGGGATAATCACGGAGCTTGAAATTTGATTCATCAAAGGTTACCGGCATTAACGACCAAGCCGGTCTGTTCAGAGGCAATCTCAGAGACACCGTTTGTACTCTTCTGTGATAGTCTCGCCGAGCTCTCTTGCTTTCATGTTCCAGGTTGGATCCTCTGGTGATTGCGAAGATGTGCCCCGAGATGGAAGAATATTGTTAACCACATTGGGCTCATTTTCGCCATCTTGCGCTTGCGGAAACGAATGCGGCGCCACCTGACTTTTGTGGCTGTGTTCGAACTTGGGCTACCGGTGGAGGTGTTGGTTGATGATGGTACTGTGCCGATGAGGAAACTGCTACCGACTGAGCTGAATAGTGTGGATGCTGGTAATTCCGAAAAGCCAGATTGAACCATGGCATAGTTTGGGCTAGCAAGTATTGAGGGGGATGCTGCAGTGTAGTTAATTAGCTACCACCGAATATGGCCCATGGCATCGGGTCGTGCGAATTATGGAAGACATGCTTGGAACTTTCGCCAGTAGCAGAGGTTTGATCCTTGTCCTTCAACTCCTTAGTCATCTTCCTATACTTGCAATCTCTGGTGTTGTGCCCAACATTTCCATCACAAATGACACAATATGGGGGCTTGCTTCCTCTTTCGCGACCCCTTCCGTCACAGTCGCCTTGACCTGTCCTTCCACCTCGGCCTCCGCGGAATGCTTGGTTGAAACCTCTTTGTTGCTGGTAATTGCCTGAGTTGGATCTTTCTGGATCCATACCCGATTGAACAGGTTCTTCTTGCAAGGTGTTGATTGACCGAAAAGGTCTAACAATCCTTTGATTCGGCACCTGCGGTGGGCGCATCGCCTTCGTCATTTGCCTTTGCGCCAAGCGAGCAGCCTTTCGCCGTCGGAAATCATCGTCTGATCTTGCATACGCATTCATTACCTCAAACGACTCTTTGACCAAACTTGGTGGTTGCCTAGACAAGTGCGCTGCACACTGCCCTGTGCCCAAACCTTCTATAGCTGCTGCAATTACTATAGCGTCCGGCACATTCAGGGCTTGAGCCTTTAGCTGGATGAAACGCCTGAGATATTTGGACAACGGCTCGTCATCCTACCATGTGCAATTCATGAGATCACTGGTGATCTTGACATCCGCCTGAAAGCCTTGAAAAGTGGCAAGCAATTCCGCTTTCAGCTGAGCTCACGAATAAATAGACAACCACTTGAGGGACGTATACCAATTGTGTGCTACATCTTCGACTGCTAAAATGAGAGATTTAGCCAATGTCTGATTGTCGCCGCCTGCCAAAAACATGGTCTTCTCGTAACTTGCCAAAAACTTGCGCGGGTTGGTCTTTTCGTCGAATATTGGGATTCAAGGTTTATAGTTGAGTGGCCAAGGATGAACTTGCAACTCTCTCGGGAGCGGAGAGGTTTCGTCGATGATGTTGTCAAAAGCGAGCGATTGCTCGTGCTGTGGTAGGAATATGTTTTCTAGAACTCTTGGAAACGGGACTCCATGGGCTCTTTGCAACTCTTGGACCTCTCTTGCCAACTGCCTTCGATGCGCTTCCACCTGACGAATGACGTTTTGGGTTTCTTCTGCTCTCGCTCTAGCTATGATCTGCTGCTGAAGCTAATCCCTTTGCTACTGCAGTTTCTGTATCTCTTCTTAATAATCAGCCAACGTCTTGAGCGCTTGAGCGTGCCTACTGACTTCCGTATCGTCATCTTCATCTTCATTAGTTGCATTTTGGACATGCCCATCTGACGTTCCCTCTCTGCCGAAAGGCTGCTGGAGTAACGACGACACATCCTAGCGTGAGGATCCTCCCACCGGTAGCTGAGGATCCTCCCACCGGTAGCTAAGTTCCAGGTGGAACTGTACCAGTGAAAGCTGTGGGATTTGGGATGTTGGTGTTTGGTGGAATTAGGGCTGTGGGAGCGGATGCTACAACTGTGCTAGGGGCATTTGTTATTGCAGCAGCCATCCTTTTGGTTTCTTGAGGATCTACCGTCTTCGACGTCTTCCTTGGTGCCACGATAAATTAGGACAACAACCACGGTGGGTGCCAATGTTGTTTTAGGGCCGAAATCCTAAGCAGCAAGTCGCTGTCCAAACCAATTCTCACGCACCACGAGACGAATGCAATTGAACAGTAGAACCAAAGGGAATGAACAGTAATCCTCCTCCCCTCATAAAGGGGCGAGGTCTATTTATATTAATCAAAGCCTGCTTACAAGTATGAAATTTCCCTTCCGACCACTCTTTGTTACAATTACTTCAGTGCCCTATTCTAACCACCCTTCTGGGGTAACCTTCCATGTGGACCCGAGAGGCATTTCCACGACTCAACACTGCGGTGGTCCGGGGCGCTAGGCCGCTGCTGAAGTATCCAGCTCCTCCTGATATGTGGACCATCTTTTCCAGCTCCGGACCTGTGGACCTGCGAGAAAACAGAGGCTCGAGCATAAGACAAAAACCTGCTCGGACGAAAACCTACACTCCCTTCGACCCAGACACAAACACATCCGCCCGAAATGTTAAAGAACGCTCAAGCTCGTGCACACTCGCTTTAGCTACCATTCGCTCCATAGCTCTATCGCTCCAGCACCCTCTCAACCGAATGCACTTTCTTCTGACAACACATTCGCTTGGTCCATGCACACCCGGTTCTTGGAGGACACACGTACGTCTTCGACCATAAACTTCTTTCACTCGGAAACTACTTTCGCTCAGGAACAACTTTCCAGTAGTCGCGCTCACTCGAGGGCTTTCACATCGAAAACGCATTCACGCAATGGTCGGAGGTGCCTACATATCTGCTGCCACCCCAACAAAAATAATTGAACCAGCGGTTCAACCGGTTCTAAACGGTTGGACTAGTGAACCAATGAACCGACAGCCTCGCCGGTTCGATCTCCGGTCCGGTTCTAATAACTTGGATATATAGAAAAAGTATACTCTGTAGCTAGCTATAAAATAAGTTATTCTGTAGCCACCTGTATTTATGATAATTTCTATACTAATTTGCGATAAAGTCTATACATATTTATGATAGTTGTGGTACTATAACACATGAGGATATTTACCATATTATTATAGTAAATCACATAGTAACCTGTTACTACAATCTCGTAAATCAACATAGTAATTATCGTAACTTAGAGTGACTACAAAATAAATTATTCTGTAGCCAGTTATAGATTAGTGGTATATATATAGAGAGAAAAAGTATACTCTGTAGCTAGCTATACAATAATAGAATAAGTTATTGTGTAGCCACTTCTATTTACGATAATTTCTATACTAATTTATGATAAAGTCTATACGTACTTACGATAGTTGTGTTACTATAACATATAGGGATATTTACCATAACATTATAGTAAATCACATAATCTCGTAAATCAACATATTAATTATTGTAACTTAAAGTGGTTACAAAATAAATTATTTTATAGTCAATTATAGAGTAGTGGTGGTTCTCTCTATAGGACTGCTATTGAGCACGCAGTGCTCTAAATAGCTCCAGCATGGAACACCAGTCCGTAACCTTAATTTTTGCTACCAATAAAATATAGAGAACGTATGCTATCCTAGACCGTACCGGATACCCCGTAACCATAAAAAGAATCCACGACCGTAAAATCTCGTAGAATACATATAGTCCCTCATCCTTTTTCTCTCTCTCCATTTTTCAGATCTCACGCCACATCCAAGAAAGCAGCCACGAAGGCAGCGCAACCATGGATGCCTTGACCAGCGACCGCACAGGCGCCTCCTCCCTGACCGTCGGCAATGTATTCTCGTCCTTTCCCACACGCAGGCCATGGGGACCGGTGGTGATGCCCTCGATCGTCTGCAATGATGCGACCTCCCTGTGCCGATGGCGGCCACGGCAGCCTTCCCCAACCCCGACGCGACCGCGACAGCCCTCCCCCAACTTGAATCTCGACGACGGCGGCCCATCAAGGCTCTGGGGTGGCTGCTCTTGCAGGTGTTCCTGGTGGCGGCGACCTCTTCCTCACACCCGGTGACAGTGGCACAACGCGGTACCCTCCCTCGCACACCTCAGGGTGCCCGCGCGGCGTTTCCCCGATCCCTTGCTGCTGGATCCCGCGCATCTAGTCGGAGAGGCAGTGGGCAGCATCCATGTCTACTTGTCCAGCGGATCTAGTCAGTGATGCCTCATGCCGGCACTAGTGGCGGCAGCGGGTGGTAACATCTCGTCCATTGCTTCGGCAGCAGTGACTCCTCATCCACGGCACCGGCGGCGGCAGACTCCTCATCCACGGCACCGACAGCGGTTGCCGCTCCTCCAGGCATGGCGGCAGCCTAATCTTCACCCGTGAAGAGGATCTGTTGGTCCCCAGGCTAGATGTGCATCTACCATGCATGCCATGGTGCAGCAAATGAAATGATCAACGATTTTCTCCATTCAGAATCATGACAGAATTACAGGTGCAGGGCATTAATGCATCAGTGACCCAGGATGGTGTTTTAATGGGTTGTTTCATTTGATGAATTTGGATGTACAAAACTAGATAAATTTCTACGTACAAGTGCAGTGTTGATAATTTGTTTGTTTTTCCCCATAATTTTTTTATTGTTGCAACACTCGATCATACTACTTATATGTGTTTCACTTATTATTTTTGCAAATACCGGGCTATCTTGCATACCTTGGATTAGTATTTTGCATGTTTCGACTGCTAGATTTAACTTTTTGATAGATTTTGTTGTACAAAGTACATATGAATTTATTTTATTTTGGTTCCAAAATTCATGTACTGCCATATCGGTTTTGCTACTAGAATGCTTGCTTTTACGGTTTGGGAAGAGCAAATAAATGTTATTACTAGTTCAAAAATATTTAGAGATCGAGATATAAATTACTACTTTTACTATCATTTGTAATGTTAGAGCATCTCCAAGAGTTTTGCCCCATATCACTTCCCCATCCATGTTTTTTTTGGAAAAAGAAGAAAAAAATCATCTCCAACGGTATCTCAAATCTCTTCCCCATATTTGGGCACTTGGCAAATCAGACTTCTTCGTGCGCAAATATACGCGGAACCTAGAGCCGCGCATCCACGGAGTTTCCCACGACGCGCCTCCT
Organism: Coix lacryma-jobi var. lacryma-jobi; assembly: GCA_009763385.1. Lineage (NCBI taxonomy): Eukaryota > Viridiplantae > Streptophyta > Magnoliopsida > Poales > Poaceae > Coix > Coix lacryma-jobi. Next base: position 86,481,626 of record CM019828.1, on the reverse strand, counting down.
CCTTCCCGCGCCACCCGCCACCTCCTCGTTTCTGTGGTTTCTCGTCCAGGTGGAAGTATTTTCATTGCCAGCAACCTAGGTTTAAGATATTCCATGGATCGACTCTGCTCCTCTACGATGGTTTCCCGATCGCTAGGTTTTCGTTGTCGCCGCTTGCAGGCCATGACCGCTGCCACTACAACAGAAATGGGCTTTAGCCCCGGTCGGCAAGGGCCTTTAGCCCTGGTTGCCGAGCCGGGACTACGCTTCTGGGACTAAAGCCCCCCCTTTAGTCCCGGCTCCAGTCACCGGGGCTAAAGCCCCCCTTTAGGCCCGGTTGGTAATACCAGCCGGGACAAAAGGGTGCTGCCAGCGGTGCCCCGCAGCAGCACCCTTTAGCCCCGACTGGTATTACCAGCCGAGACTAAAGGGTCCCCTGGTTTTTCCTTTTTATTTTCATTTCAGTTCTGTTTTTAGTTTTGTTTATTTATTTAATAGGATTTCCAATATATATTCTTTGCTGCTAATATATATATTTTATATATATTAGCAGCATAACACAATAAGCTTATTGCATGCATTTATAATTGAACTATAGAACTATATATATATATAAATATATGTACATAAAATTACAAGCAATATATACATAGAAGTTGTCTAAATATTTACCTACACAAGTTGTACTCCAAAGTTAGTACTGTAAACCTATTACAAGTTGTACTCCATCTAAAGATCTACGGGGCATACAAATGATCATCATTGTTTAGAATCAACTTCTCTTTGATATTATAGTAGAACTCGCCATTTTGATTTATGATTTGTTCCCAAAGAAATCCTGCTATTGTCTCTTGTATTGCTTTCAATTGGCCTTGTAGCATCACTTTTTGCTTCAACCAGTCAGTCTTCAATTTGAATTAGAGAAGATATTAGTAATATCTATATTATCAATATTAAGTCTATAAAAAATGAAAAGAAACATGTTACGTACTTTGATGATTTCTTCACGAATTCTATTTGATTCTATCATCATGTACTCGCAAATATAGAATCCACATAAGTTGGTACCCTGTTTTTGTCTCAAAATCCACTGTAGAATAAAAAGATTCATCTCGTAATAAAGATATGATATATGACATGATATAATAAAGATACACGTACATTGACGAAGGTGTAAACTCACTGGTAGTCGTGGCTTTATTGTAAGTGGCGCCTTACACTGACTCATATGTTCCTGAGCAATGAATTTTTTTCCAAACCCTAATCCAGCCAATGAAACATTAATAGTTGGATCATTATTTAATTAGTATATATATATACAAGCTTAGTCTATACTTCAAGCATGCAAGCTAGGGATCGAAAAATTACCTTTGGAGGATGTCTATCATATCTTGGTAATCTTCTTGCGGTTTGCTCAACGAGTCATAGATTAACACATTGCTGTGTTTAAGATCGATGACCATCAGTATCCAGTGATAGCTGTTCATACACATGATTCATATATATAGATTATTAGGGTTAAGTAAAATAAAATATGCACATACTTATTATTAACTATATATGTCTCATGCACTTAAAGTTGTATGAGAAGAGAATTCTTTCTCTATCTTTTTGGTTCACGAAGAACCTCATGAGATTCATACACAACTCATCGCTCCATGTCGCTGAAGGGTTTGGAGCCTTGAAAACAACATTTGGATCAACAAACCCAACAGAATTATCATGTTTATCTCTGAGCTGAGTCATCTGATACCTGCAATATCGAGTCGATCCACAAGTATGTGTGTAAGAATACTACGTACTATATACACATACTAGAGAGTTCAATGAAAACTATAAAAGAAACACTTACAAACAATAGCAGCTAAGGAGCGATTTGTCCAGTGCGTCTATATGACATAGCTGGTGTAATTTATCCATTTGGACTAAGATTAGGTCATCGCCACGGAAGTAGTGATGGTTCCGAATTCGGACAGAAATCCAATTGACATCACCGTCTTTAGAAGCCTCCATGCACCATTTGTTGATTGCAAACATCTGCGTACCAAGTACATGTAAGTAATTGGGGTTCATTAGACTCCTACCCGGTGCAAAATTTCTCCTCCATTCATCAACCACTTCCGCTCGTGGAAACTCCAGCCCAGTAGCAATATTTTGAATCGTGTCGTACGGGAGACCGCTGTCAATGAAAAAAATTTCAATTGAGTCCATCTCAGACAAAGTGGTCTCTCCAGATTTCCGCTGTACTCTGCCCATCTTTGAACCATACTGATTTTGCACAAATAACGGGGACAAAGGTCTTGATGTTTCCCCGAGCTGTGGAACACCCTTTCCCACTTTCTTCTTGCTGGATTGTTGTTCTTTTGCAAACTTCATTAGAGAGCGTTCGTAATCTGATTTTCACGGAGCCTTTCGGGCTTCACGCATCTTGATACCATGTTGGTCCACCCTTTTCCTTAACTCCTGTGGGTTTAACAAGAGGTAAGGCTTCTCCGGGTTTCTCTTCGCTTTAGCAGCGGCCTCACATTCCTCTAAAAAATTTCGCACATCTTTTTTCACCGAAATTTCTAACTCCTCATCAGTCTTTTCATGAGCTAATTTCTCCTGGGCTTTTTTCGCACATCTTTTTTCACCGAAATTTCTAACTCCTCATCAGTCTTTTCATGAGCTAATTTCTCTTGGGCTTTTTTTCCTGATGCAGGAGCCTTCTTTTTTGGAGGTGGGGCCTTCGGTTCTGTGGCGGCGGACCGCTTCTTAGGGCCACGCGGTGGAGGCGGGGGTGTTGGAGCCCGCTGTGGAGGAGATGGTGGGGCCGGTGGCGGTGTTGGAGCCCGCGGTGGAGGTTGTGGCGTTGGAGCCCGCGGTGGAGGAGATGGTGGGCCCGGTGGCGGTGTTGGAGCCCGCGGTGGAGGTTGTGGCGTTGGAGCCCGCAATGGAGGAGATGGTGGGGCCGGTGGCGGTGTTGGAGCCCGCGGTGGAGATCTTTGTGCAGGAGATGGGGTTGAAGCCGTGTCCTCCAACACATCGTCACCGCCCGCAGCACTATGATGCGCTGGGGAATGACGAACTGGACTATAGTTCCTGCTACGCAAAACAACGAATGATGTGAGCATCCAATTAATATATACATATAGGAAGTTAGTGTAATAAAAATTGTTTCTCGTTCACGCGCACTACCTATGGTGAGGATCTTGATCAGTAGGAGGAGGTTGCGGCGGTGACACTCTAGGAATAATAATGAAGCGCTTGCGCCAGCAAATAAATGTCTTCTCCGCTTCACCTAAAGTCTTCTCCCCATCTCCCTCTTTCGATTTCCAGTGCCACGCTGCCACAACCTGTCTCAACCCTATCCACCGAGACGCTAGCGTATCCGGCTGGCACTGGTTGACCATGGATTCTTGGTGTTCTTGTGCGGTCGATAGGGTTTACAACACCGACAACCACCTTTTTCATGGCATTTCCATCTGGAATGTGCAGCTCACAAGTAGTAAAAGGTTCTTTAACGTCATCCACGGGGAAGCGTAGCTTGGAGTCATCTTGAATGGTTGGTACTTCCGTGGAGGCGCAACTGCTTTTCATCTGACCTGGGGGGCTAATGTTCGCTTGAGGCTGTTGTGATGATGTACCTTGCCCACTCGTCATTTGACTAAGTGCCGCTTGCACTTGCCTTTTGATTTCCTCCTGCATCCATTCTTCACGAGATTTGTCACGCTCTTGTGTTTGAAGAACATACTCCTCCAACTTGTAGATCCACTCTGCCTCCTTGTCCTTCTTTCTCTGGCGGCTTCTGTAACTTTCTCGATCCGCTTCGAAGGAATGCAGCCACGAAACGGCCCCAAAGCCTCTCGTACGCCCACCGTGCTCAGGATTCTCCAGCGCGTACGTGAGTTCATCCTTCTCTCTGTGGGGCTTGAACTCGCCAGCCAACACCGCACTTCGTGCTTGAACTAGCCTCTGTGCTGCTCTTGAAATTTTCGGGCCCCAATCAAGCTCCCCGTCATTAGGGTTTATGGTTCCCCCATGAGCATAGAACCAATTCCTGGACCGTTCACTCCAATTTCTTCTTATTGTCTCCGGGACTACCCCCTGGCAAGCATCTCCTGTTCCTGTCTCTCCCACTTTGGAAGGGCAGTCTTATAGCCACCTGATCCTAAATGGTGGTGGTATTTCTTCTGAGCTACATTCTGTTTGTTTACTCTGATACGAGCCTCGCTCTCTTGTGATCTTTTGTACTGTACAAATTCATCCCAATCGGCCCTTATCTTGACATACGCCTTAGAGTTGAAATCTGGCGTCTCGTTCTTCAGCACAAAGTTGTGGTATAATTTCTTCTTCCAGTCCTGAAAAAGTGTGGCCATCTTCTTCATTGTCCACTCCCGAATTCGCCTCTGCAACTCCTCATCGTTCGTGTCGAACGAGAAATGAGCTTGGATGTCTTCCCAGACTAGCTGCTTGTCAAGATTGCAGACATAACTGATCTCAGGAGCACTTCGCTTCTCTTTCATGGGCACTTATCGGAATCCGATCTCTCACAAGGAACCCATAGTGAAAGACATATTTCTATGCATGGGGTCCTAGTGGTTGGCCTGTAGCCATATCGAATTCGGAGATTACATAACGGCCCTTCAACGGCCTCTTCGGCTCTCGTTTTGGTCTGCTCTACCCCGTCGCAGACGTCGATCAAGAGGGCTACATATAGGTAAAAACACGAAGATGAAACCCTAATACAAGTTGAAATAAAACCTAATCAAGTAATAAAGTAAATGTAAACCCTAACACGACATATTGTATATATACCTCGCCTGTATTGCCTTCTTCCATCTCAACTTGTTGTTCAGGGGGATTTTCATCATGCATGGTCATGTCTTCGTAATTCAATAAGTATTGACTCCCGTCATCGCCGCCGGCGATGATATTCATCATTTCCTCCTCCATGTTCTCATTTGGGTCGGCCATTTCTGCGAATATTAAAATATATATACAATATGATCGAACACTTAGAGGAGCTTTATACATGTATGTATGTGAAACCAAAATATACAACAAGATCGAACACTTAGGGGTTTAGGGTTTGGGTTTTAGGGTTTCGGGTTTTAGGTGACATGTAATCACCAACAATTAAAAATAACATATATTCGTAAAGAGGCAATTCAACATTAAAAATATGGTTTAGGGTTTAGGGTTTAGGGGTTTGGGGTTTAGGGGTTTGGGGTTTGGGGTTTAGGGTTTTGGGTTTAGGGGTTTAGGGTTTGGGATTTAGGGTTAGGGTTTCAGGTTTTAGGTGACATGTAATCGCCAACATTAAAAATAACGTATATTCGTAAAGAGACAATTCAACATTAAAAATATGGTTTAGGGTTTATGGGTTTGGGGTTTGGGGTAGGGTTTAGGGGTTTAGTGTTTAGGGGTTTGGTGTTTAGGGGTTTGGGGTTTGGGGTTCGGGGTTTAGGTTTTGGGGTTAGGGTTTGGGGTTTTAGGGTTTTAGGTGACATGTAATCGTGAACATTAAAAATAACATATATATGTAAAGAGGCAATTCAACTTTAAAAATATGGTTTAGGGTTTCGGGTTTAGTGGTTTGGGATTTGGGGTTTAGGGTTTAGGGGTTTGGTGTTTAGGGGTTTGGGGTTTTGGGTTTTGGGTTTGGGGTTCGAGGTTTACGGTTTGGGGTTAGGGTTTGGGGTTTTAGGGTTTTAGGTGACATGTAATTGCGAATATTAAAAATAACATATATTCGTAAAGAGGCCATTCTACTTTAAAAATATGGTTTAAGGTTTCGGGTTTAGGGGTTTGGGGTTTGGGGTTTAGGGTTTAGGGTTTAGGGGTTTGGTGTTTAGGGGTTTGGGGTTTTGGGGTTCGGGGTCTGGGGTTTGGAGTTTGGGGTTAGGGTTTGGGGTTTTAGGGTTTTAGGTGACATGTAATCGCGAACATTAAAAATAACATATATTCGTAAAGAGGCAATTCAACTTTAAAAATAAGGTTTAGGGTTTCGGGTTTAGGGGTTTGGTGTTTGGGGTTTAGGGTTTAGGGGTTTGGTGTTTAGGGGTTTGGGGTTTGGGTTCGGGGTTTAGGGTTTGGGGTTTTACGGTTTTAGGTGACATGTAATCGCGAACATTAAAAATAACATATATTCGTAAAATATTTCTAAGTGTAAATACATGTTTAAATATATCTAAGTGATTTTATATGGCATTCCAACATGACATATGATTTTCTATGAACACATATTTCTAAGAGTAAATACATGTTTAAACACATGCTTGTCACCTGATTTACACACCGTGGACGAGAATGACGGCGGACAGCAGCGAGGATGACGACAGTGCGGATGACAGTGGACGACGAGCGAGGTCGGTGGAGCGGTCACCAGGATTACAGGTCGATGCGGCCTGTCACTTTTTATCTACATGTGTAAACATATATTTGTTAGGTTAAAAAACATATATATGATTTTCCTTTTTCTATAAATATATCTATTCATATTCATTATCTGTATATATCTATTTCTATAAAAAAAGAAATGAAATAGTTAAATAGAAAATAATATATATAGAAAAAGAAAAATTAATATATATATAGATAATATATATATAGAAAATAAATGAATATAAATAGATATATATATTTATAGATAATGAATATGATCATATTCATTATCTATAAATATATATCTATTTATATTCATTTTATATATATCACTTTATTTTTCTAAATATATATATTTATTTTCTATATATATCAATTTTGTTTTTTCTATATATATTATTTTCTATTTAACTTTTTATTTCTTTTTTTTACACTCACACACACTACACACACCACGCATACACACTGCACACACGCACACATGCGCACACACACACGAACACCACAAAATGCACACGCACGACGGCGAGGACGAACGAGCTGGCCGGCCAGGACGGACGAGCTCAACGCCGGCGTGAAGGACGAGGGATGAGGACGAGGATGAGCCGAGCACGAGGCTCGACAGCAGCGAGGGAGGCCGAGGCTCGACGGCGGCACGAGGACGAGGACGTGGGGAGGCACGGTACGGGCGGGGAGCTCGACGGCGCCGGCGCGGAGGACGAGGGACGAGGACGAGCCGAGGCCGAGGCTCGACGGCGGCGAGGGAGGCCGAGGCTCGACGGCGCGGACAGATCAAGGCTCGACGGCGAGGAGAGCTCGAGGGCGGCGACGCGGACGGAGGCGGCGCAACTGCGTCGATCTGGGGAAGGTTGGAGGGCACTGTGCCCTATATACCTGGAGGGTCTTTAGTCCCGGGCCGTATTACGCACCGGGACTAAAGACCCTTTAGTCCCGGTGCGTAATACGCCCCGGGACTAAAGGGTTGGACCTTTAGTCCCGGGCGGGCTTACGCACCGGGACTAAAGGGGTGTTTAGTCCCAGTTGGTGCCACCGCCCGCGACTAAAGGGTCCTTTTCCACCACAGTTTTGGGTTTTCAGTATTTTGGATTTTGTATTAAGTTTCCACTATAAAAATATGTTGTAATTCTTGTTAATTGCATAGTAAATTGAACAGTAGGCATAAAATTACTTAAAAATAACAGTTGTATATCATTTAAACTTATTGTATAGTAGAAAATTTTGTAGCATAAATTCTTTTCTTTTTTCTAATAACAAATATAAATATAAATAACCATTCATATTTTGTTAATGTAAAAATATAATGTTCAATTTAAATTTAAAAAGTTGTTGGCTTTCAATAGAAAATTTATTTTCACATGATTTGGACGTTAATCTTTTGTTTATAACCTAAAAAATCATTGCCTAATTTCGTTCTACGCAACAGATTTAGTAGTTTTAGATTTTTAAATTTAGTTTTATTTTTAAATTTATCTTAAATCTTTCTAATTGAACAGAAAATTAAATATTTGATATACTTTCTTTTAAAAATTAGTATGAGATTCTTTTTGCTTTAGTTTACAGAAGAAAATATTAAATTTTAGTATCTTCTTATATGTATTTTGATGATTCACATCTAGAGGAGCACATAAATCAATGATCACTACTAAATATATATAGAAATCCATTATCAAATAAATGAAGTCTTAATTAATTAATTATTAAATAATATCTTTACAACCCACTATTTAGCGGGCACAACTGCGAACCTTCTCTTGACATATGTCCCTTGGTTATGATCATTCCTTAACCATGAAGTTTCCTCATTGTTTAACAAAATGCTTGGGTCTTTGTTCACTTTGAATGGCGGAATTCGGTCATCTCTTTCATAATCACCTGACATGTCTGACTTGTCCTCAATTTCGACAATGTTTCTTTTCCCTAAGAGAACTATGTGGCGCTTTGGCTCGTTGACGATCGAGTTGTTATCATTTTTCCCTCTTTTTGGTTTTGTAGATATGTCTTTCACATAGAACACCTGACTCACATCCGCGACAAGGACAAATGGTTCGTCTTTGTACCCAATATTGTTGAGGTCCACTGATGTCATCCCATACTCCTTGTCGACTGTTACCCCCCTCCGGTACCGGTCATCTTGACCCATTTACACCGGAACAAAGGGACTTTAAAATTAGGTGCGTAGTCTAGTTCCCATATGTCATGTATGCGGCCATAATATGTTTGTTTGTTCCCATTTGGATCCGTGGCATCCACGCGTACACCACTGTTTTGGTTGGTGCTCCTTCCGTCTTGGGCTACTGTGTAAAATGTATTCCCATTGATCTCATACCCTTTGTACGTGCTGATATGCCACGATGGTTGTCTGGCCAACAAATAAAGCTGCTTATCTATGTTGTCATCACCCTGACATTGTTTTCGCAACCAATCGCCGAAGGTTTGCATGTGCTGATGTGTAATCTAAGATTCACTCTTCCCGGGCCACTTGGATCGAAGGAAATCCTTATGTACCTCGATATATGGATCGACCAATGAGGAGTTCTGTAGAACTGTGTAGTGTGCTTTATCAAAGTAATCGTCTCCTGTACTGATATATGTTTTCTTCCCTAGTGTTCCCTTGCCACTGAGTCTGCCCTCGTGTCGCGATTCAGGAACGCCAATCGGGTCAAGGTCTGGAATAAAGTCCACACAAAACTCTATGACCTCCTCTGTTCCGTAGCCCTGGGCGATGCTTCCTTCAGGCCGAGAACGGTTATGAACATATTTTTTTAGGACACTCATGAACCTCTCGAATGGGAACATGGTGTGTAGGAACACAGGACCGAGAATAATGATCTCCTTGACCAGGTGAACTAGGAGGTGTGTCATGATATCAAAGAAGAATGGAGGGAACACCAACTCAAAACTGACGAGACATTGAACGACATCATTCTGCAAAGTAGAAAGTTCCTCTGGATTGATTGCCTTTTGTGAAATTGAATTGAGGAATGCACATAGCTTCACGGTGGCTAGACGTACATGTGGAGGTAGAATTCCTCTTAGAGCAACAGGAAGCAATTGGGTCATAAGCACATGGCAGTCATAGGACTTCAAGTTTTGGAACTTCTTCTCTGGCACATTAATTATTCTCTTTATATTGGAGGAGAATCCAGATGGGACCTTGATGCTGTTAAGGCATTCAAACATGCTTTCCTTTTCTTCTCTGCTAAGAGTGTAGCTAGCAGGGCTTAAGTACTGGCGCCCATCATCTGTCTTCTCCGGATGCAAGTTGTCTCGTTCTTTCATGCGCTGCAAGTCCTGTCGTGCTTCAAGTGAATCCTTAGGCTCTCCGTAGACACCCATGAATCCAAGAAGGTTCACACAAAGGTTCTTTGTCAGGTGCATCACGTCGATGGCATGGCGGACCTCTAGGACATGCCAGTAGGGTAGCTCCCAGAATATGGACTTCTTCTTCCACATGGGTGCGTGTCCCAAAGCGTCTTTGGGAACAGGTTCGCTGCCCCGTCCCTTTCCAAATACTACTTTCGTATCCTTCACCATTTCGAGTATATCATCTCCGGTTCGGTTACGAGGCTTGGTTTGGTGGTCTGCCTTACCTTTAAAATGTTTGCCTTTCTTTCTTACTGGGTGGCCCATGGGAAGAAACCGACGGTGCCCAACATACACGACCTTCCGTCACTTTTTCAAAAATAAACTATCAAGGTCTTCGAAACAGTGTGTGCATGCATTATATCCCTTGTTTGTCTGGCCTGAAAGATTACTTAGAGCCGACCAATCATTGATTGTTACGAACAATAATGCTCACAGGTCAAAGTGTTCTTGTTTGTACTCATCCCACACGCGTATGCCTGGTTTGCTCCATAGAAGTAGAAGTTCCTCAACTAATGGCTTCAGGTAGACATCGATGTCGTTGCCAGGTTGCTTCGGCCCTTGGATGAGCAACGACATCATAATGAACTTCCGCTTCATGCATAACCATGGAGGAAGGTTGTAGATACATAGAGTAACTGGCCAAGTGCTATGACTACTGCTTTGCTCCCCAAAAGGATTAAAACCATCCGTACTTAAAGCGAACCTCAAGTTTCTAGCCTCATCTGCAAACTCTGGGAATTCTCTGTCTATCGCTCTCCACTGGGATCCATCAGCTGGGTGCCTCAGCATATTGTCTACCTTACGGTTTTCTTTATGCCACCGCAACAACTTTGCATTGTGCTTATTTCTGAACAAACGTTTCAAGCGTGGTATTATAGGAGCATACCACATAACCTTGACAGGGATTTTCTTCCTGCTTGGACGTTCTTCACCCTCTACGTCGCCAGGATCATCTCGCCTTATCTTATACCGTGATGCTTCACATACCGGGCATGCATCCAAATTCTCGTATTCCTCCCCACGGTACAGGATGCAGTCATTAGGACATGCGTGTATCTGCTGGATTTCTAATCCCAAAGGGCAGACGACCTATTTTGCTTCGTACGTAGTGGTGGGCAATTCATTCACTTTCGAAAGCATCTTTTTCATTATCTTCAATAACTGCCCAAATGCCTTGTCGGATGTACCATTCTTTGCCTTCCATTGCAGCAGTTCCAGTGTAGTCCCCAGCTTTTTTTTGGCCATCTTCAGCAGTGGGATATAACAATTTCCTATGATCCTGTAGCATGCGCTCGAACATGACCTTCTCCTTGTCACTTTCACATTCTCTTTGTGCATCACGAATGGCATCACCAAGAGCATCAACATCAGTTGCCACATCTTCTGCCGCTGCCGCATCTTCTTCACCATCTCCCCCCACTGCATCATCATAGAAGGCACCGTACTAAGCAATAATATCGGCGTGGGCCAATTCTTCTTCACCTTGTTCACCATCATCCATTACAACCCTCCTTTCTCCATGTTTCGTTCAACAAATATAGTTTGTTATGAAACCCGACTTCAACAAATGCGTATGAAGAGTCATTGAGCATGAATATTCCTTCAAATTCTTACAGACGGCGCATGGGCAGCACATGAAACCATCATGCTTGTTTGTCTCAGCCACATCTAAGAAATAGTGCACGCCAGCAATAAACTCTTTGGAGCGGCGATCGACATTATACATCCAATTGCGTGACAACATCTGCATTAAATATTACAACCATGCACTTAGTAGTTTCTCATGTTATTGCACAACACTCATGACATCACATGATTGATTAATTCAAGAAAGCTTGACTACAACGAAGACAATCACAGCTAGCACTAAAAAAACTAAAACTAAAACTAAAATGCACTTAAGCAATATAATTAGTTCGCGTCCGATCCCAACTAAAATAGACAGATCATTCGCTTCATCAGCATGGATGGGCTGCTGCCGCTGACTCACTGCCTCATCACCTTCAGCGACAACCTCCTGTGCAACAGAATTTCGTACGTGTTGAACGTACTCTTTCTCCCAGTACCAACCTTTACATCCGCCGGTGCCCTCCCACTGCAATTAGAACAAAGAATAAGAAATTTAAACAACATCATCAAGCAAAAGCGATACAAATAAACCATATTAATCAAATGCGGGTAAATAATAACCACCTCATGGTCCGGACACTTGTAGAATATACGACCCTTGTTGATTCCCTCTTTTTTCACTCGGTACTCCTTCACAATTTTCTGCTTACACTCGCCGCAAGCAATGAGAGGAAGATCCGGCCGCAAACGCTTCGGATCCCGATGATGAGAGGCTGAGGACCCGGTCACGGTTGCCATCTACTATATCCATGCTCATTTTTTAAACTATTACATGCAAATTCCTAATTTTCTAAACAATTGTAAATAAAAAAGACTCTAAATTTATCTATTTGTTTAGATAATCGAAAAATATGATATAACAATACCAATTTCCACATTGTCTACTCTCTATATTCATTGTTGCAAACTATTATAAATTCCATATTTTCTAAAGAAAATAAACTAAAAAGACACTAAAATTCAATATTATTCGTCTTGCATAAGTATGAAATATAGAATGGATACTACCTAGCAGTAGAAAACTATCAAGTGATTGTGATGAACCAATTTAAACTACTCAACTCTCTTTACTTGTTCTTGCAAACTATATATTTTAATTAAATTCCTCTCATATTCAAAAGACATGATATAGGAGATGAAAATAGTTACCTCTCAACGCAAAGAGACGATGACAGAGTCGAAGAAGATCACCAATTGACGCCGGAGACGAAGAACAATGAAGAACAAACGAAGAACAAGCAATAACAAGCAATAGCAATGTAACGTAACGGCCCTAATCCCATGGCCCACTGATCACCGTCAACCACTGACAGTCGATCCGTACAGCCAAGAGATTAAGACCGGTTCCGCTACTGGGCTACATCAGTGCCCGATGTCCGCAGGATCATCTCACAATTCAGTTACAATCTCTTGAACATTTGGACAAATAACATCGGAGTAAATAGCGGAAGACTTAGATAACAATAGTTTTACAAACCAGGGTTCAACATAAAATTAAAGTGAAGTTATTACAGACCATAGTTCAAATAGATAGAGTTGGCAGAGTAGCATATGACAACAACTAAAGGGTAAAGATACTTCACCCAGCCCGAGGGTGAATAATCACTCATCGGCCTCATCGGCCTCTTCCTGAACAACAGTCACACAGCAGGGTCCAAAGCATACTGAGGAATCTGCCATACCTGCAACATGGGTAATAAAACCCTGAGTACAAAGGTACTCAACAAGACTTACCCGACTAAAGAAAAAGGGAGAAGACTCAGGTATGAGAGGCTTAGGGTAGTCAAGGTAAAGCTTTAAGCAAGTTCAAGTATTTTGCGGAAAAAGCATTTTTGTAAACCTTATTTTATTTTGGAAAGATTCAGTCTTCCTCAATTCTTCATCATTCATGATTCATTTTACATTTCAAAACATTCCTAGTTGAGAACCACTCTCCGTTGACAGTCAGTGGACCAAGTCTCCATAACCGAGGAGCAACGTTAATCCGGATAAATAATACTCAGCTGAGGATCCCTATCCACACTGCATATGTAGCACCCAAGCTTGCATATGCCAACTCGTCTACCACGATTCCTCCAAGATTGGGCCCGGTCCTACGCCACCCGGAAGTACAGTACACCACTCCAATCCGGGACTCTAACCCACGTGGGTACATGCTACTTCCGCCATCTCTCCACTCCCAGTGCGCGGTTGTCGGTCCAAAAATGGATTTCTCGGAGCCAGAGCTTTCCGTAGTATGTGAATAGTTACAAGTCTTGACCAGCAGGCCCCCATATGGATGGTCCCTACATTTTTCCGCCAGCGACAAGCACCTCGGGACTCTAACCCAAGAGTACAGGTCCTGTCGGTTTTTCAACCCTGTCCCGGTCGGTGTCAACTGTTGAGTCCCGGACTACAACATGACGGCACCGTACGCGCGGACAACCTCTTCACGACCATGACCACATGCTAGCTAGGCAAGCAGTCATCGAACGGGAAGTAAAACCAAATTCCCATAAAGTTTTCTTTCAGTGATCACACTTTTGAAATTGGCATTTTTATTGCAAAGTCTAATTCAATAAGCATTGCTAAGCATTTTTCAAATACTTTTGAAAAGCAGGCTTCGGGTGTATCAGTGGTCAAGGTGGATAATGCATCAGTTAGGATATCACTCAACTCCTATAAACCTAATGCAATAATTTAACTCAAAAGCATTTAAGGAAATCACTTTATAAATTCAAGGAAGGGTTAAATGCACCGGGGCTTGCCTTGAATGGCAAAAAGGACGGACTCGGGGTTGGTGGTGTAGGTGCCGGAGCTCGGGGTTGCCTCGGGGACAGATCCTTCGGTGGCTACCTCGACTTCAGGTCCTTCTTCCTCGGTCACTATACGTATGCAATGATGCATGCACATGAGTAGGCTAGTATGAACAAAGTGCATAGGATAAAACTAGAGTATAGCTTTGCAAAGTATAAGTGGTTGTTAAAGTGGACAAAAGATTACTTATCCCTTTCTAGCAATATTAGCTAACTTTATTAAGCAACTTTTATATGACTTAAGCATAATCATCACAAGGCATCACAAACATCATAGACCAGAGGGGTATGGGTCTATGAACATCAAACAATCCAAAGATCACATCATCAAACACTTATTACCAACACTAATCACTTTTTTCTATTTTCCTAAATTAATTAAAAAGGTCATTTTATGAAGTTGCTCCAAAAATTACCAAATTAATCACATAAGTTCATTATGGTGTAGATAGATGGAAAAACAAATTTCATAATTTTTGGAGGTCATTAAGGTGCTCAAATAAAATCAGACATTAATTAGCAAAAGGCACTATTTAACAATTAAAATAAAAGCTCAAAAATCAACTTGTTCCAAAAGACTTCAAAATTTTACCAGAGACTAAACATGGCATAAGAAGCTCACAAAAATTTGTCTCATGATTTTTGGAGTTATAAATCACTCTCCAAAAATACCAAAACCTTCATTTTTCAATTAAAAGGGGAATTTTACATTTTCAAATTTTTGCACAAAACTCAAGTTTCATATTTTTATAAAATACTCCAGAGCATAAAGAGTCTACCACAAAAATTTCAGAATTTTTGGATGCACACAGAAAATCATACAAAAAAGAGAAAACAGAACACTATTCACATCTCTCAGAAAAAGAGAAGAGCACTATGCTCCTTCTAGGCCGGCCTCGGCGAATCGCGGGGCTCGGGCGAATCGCGCGGGGCTCGGTCGAGACGGCTCGGTTGAGACGGAAGCGACAGCTTCGTCCGAGGCCTGGCCCGGAGGCTCGGGCGAGACGGAGAAGTAAGCCTCCGTCCGAGGCCTGACTCGGGCGAAGCGGAGAGCATGCGTCGCCGAGGCTTGGGCTCGGGCGAAGCGGAAAAACAAGCCTCCGCCCGAGGCGTGACTTGGAGGCTCGGGCGAAGCGGAGTGGAAGCAGAGGCCGGAGGCTTCGGATGCTTACCACGGGTCGGAGGCAGGGCTCGAGGGTGAGGCTCGACTCGTTCTCGAGGGTGAGGCTCGACACGTTCTCGAGGGTGAGGCTCGACACGTGCTCGAGGGAGGAGACGACCGCGGCGGCGCTCCGGCGATCCGGCGGTCCTGCGCAACACACGAGGCCGCAAGGGCCGGGTTAGAGTCGCGCGGAACCGAGGAACACGACACGGGGGTCGGTGAGGGATGATCATGGCCGGAGACGGCGAATTTCACGAACCCGAGTTCACCGGTGTTCCGTCGGAGATTGGGAAGATGGGGTTACGCCGGGCAAACGGAGGCGGGGAAGGTGAAATTGGGGGGTGGGAAAGCTTCACGAGCTCAAGGCGGAGCTTTCGGGCTAGGTGGTGAGCGGCGGGAGCTCCGGAGAGGTCTGGCCACGGTGGCGGAGGTGAGTGCGGAGGTCGAAGCTCCGGCGGCTTATTATAGCCGCGGCCAGGGGCCGGTAGAGAGCTCGGGGTGGTGGATAAGGTCGGCGGACGCACGCGCACTCGATTGCGCTCAGGCGGGGGTACTGGCTGCAGCCGGGGCTCGGGCGCAAGCTCGCCGGCGATGGCCACGCGGCGGCGACGCGCAGAGCACTGTAGGGGACGGGAAGGAAGGTCAGCGCTTGCGTGCGGGCGCGGAGGAACAGGGGACAGCGGCGGCAGGTTGGTGGCGCGTGGGGAGCAGCCAGGCACGCGCACGCGCAGCGCCGGCGGGCTGGCCATGGCCGGGCCCCCCCTAGCTCGCGGGTAGGAGAAAACAGGGCTAGGTCTAGGGTTTGACTTTTGGCTGATCTCTGTATTTTGCAAATTACTCTCCAAAAATTGAACTGTGCGACAAAAACTCAAAATACCAAAGTTGCTCAGAAAATGAGATCTACAACTTTGTCAATATGAACATTTTCAAATTCCAAATAGTTTTTGAACTATATTCAAAAACAGAAAAGGGGACACTTTTCAAACTTGATTCAAATCAAAATTACTTTGGATTTCAAACTGAAACTTGAAAATCTTCCAATATGAAAGTTGTTCCATTTGTCAAAACCTACAACTTTGCTAATATACATTTTTTCTGAAACTCAATAGTTTTTGAATTAATTTTGAAAACTCAAAAGGGACAAAAACTGGAGTTGAATGAATTTGAAATTACTGCAAATTTTATATAGAAACTTGAAATTGTAAATACCAAAGTTGTTCCTCTTGATCAGATTCACAACTTTGCTTTTTGAACCAACTCAAAATTTTGAATTTTGAAAAAGTTATCAAAAAGGGGATAAATCCAGGATTTGGATTTTAGGGTTTTGCAAAAGGAAAATCAAATCAAATCTGATTTTTGAACTTTGATCAAAGCAACAAACATCAGGGCACTAAATTTGAACAAGAATTACATAGAACTAGGCACAGAGGTGAAATTACCATTTTGCCCCTATAGGAAGAAGTGGGCTAATAAGGTTTTTTGCAATAGAGGTACACTAAGCAAATGCATACACATGAAATCATGATCAAGATGATTAATGATGCTAATGATGATATGTCAAGTTAATTACATGCTTAAACACCAGAGGTGTTACAGCCTTCCCCCCTTAAAGAAATCTCGCCCCGAGATTCTGCGTCTTAAGAAAGGACAAAGAAGGGATAAAGGCAAAACTTTACATAGACAGGGATTCGAGAAAGTCGGGATAGTTCTTTGCCAAGAAGTCTTCAGATTCCCAAGTAGCTTTCTTCTTCAGAGCTGGTTCCACTGGATTTTGTACCACCTTGTGGTAGTTCTTCGAGTAACTCGATCTTTGTGATCCAACACGCGAACTGGATATTCCGAGTAGGATAGATCAGGCTCTAGCTCGACACCTTCAACTTCCACGACATGTTCTGGTACTCGGAGGCACTTCTTGAGTTGGGAGACATGGAAAACATTGTGGACAGCAGAGAGATGATCGGGCAACTTCAGCTTGTAAGCTACCTTGCCACAACATTCCAAAATCTCAAACGGACCAATGTAGCGGGGTGCTAACTTTCCCTTGACTCCAAAACGAGTGACTCCTTTGGTTGGTGAGACCTTGAGATATACGTAATCTCCAACTTGAAACTTCAGAGGTCGACGTCTCTTGTCAGCATAACTCTTTTGTCGGGATTGGGCAATCTTCATGTTCTCTTGTATCTGCTTGACTTTCTCTTCCATATCTTTGACCAGGTCAACTCCAAAGAATTCTCTTTCTCCCGGGCTCAGACCAACTGAGGGTGTACGACAACGACGACCGTACAGTGCTTCAAAGGGTGCCATTTTGATGCTTTCTTGATAACTGTTATTATATGAGAACTCTGCCAAGGGCAAACAGTCATCCCAAGTATCTGCGAAGGTGAGCACACATGCTCTCAACATATCCTCTAACACTTGGTTGACTCGCTCAGTTTGTCCATCTGTTTGTGGATGATATGCTGTACTATGCAAGAGCTTGGTTCCAAGTGAGGTATGGAACGCTTTCCAGAACTTAGCGACAAACTGAGTACCACGATCAGAGATGATGGTCTTGGGTATTCCATGAAGCTTCACTATGTTGTTCTGTACAAGGCGGCATACGTGGGGACGGCGTAGCTGGTCTTGACTGGCAGAAAGTGAGCTTGTTTGGTGAGTCGGTCCACGATTACCCAAATGGAATCAAAACCTTTCTGAGTCTTGGGTAGTCCATTGACAAAATCCATGCTGATATCTTCCCACTTCCAGGCAGGTACAGATAAAGGCTGCAATTCTCCTCCAGGCTTCATGTGCACGGCTTTGACTTTCTGACAAGTATCACAGCGAGCGACATAGCGAGCGATTTCAATCTTCATCTTTGTCCACCAGAATCTCTGCCTTAGATCCTGGTACATCTTGTTGCTGCCGGGGTGGATGGAAAACCTAGACAGGTGTGCCTCATCAAGGATCAACTGTCTCAACTCAGGCACCTTGGGAACTACTAGACGGTTCTTGAACCAAACAACTCCTACATCATCGATCCTGAAACAATCAGCCTTCCTTACCGGTCTGGACCTTTTCGATGATGTGCTTGATTCCAGGGTTATCTTTCTGTGCAGCGATGACTTGTTCCTTGACCGATGTTTCTATCCTGACATTGTTCAGGCTTCCTTGCGGAACTATCTCAATACCCATCCTTTCAAGAGCATGGCACAAGGAAAGATCATAGGGCTTCGTCGTCAGACAGTTGCAGTATGACTTGCGACTGAGGGCATCGGCAACTACATTCGCCTACCAGGATGGTAATGTACTTCGAGATCATAATCTTGATTAACTCAAGCCATCTTCTCTGCCTCATGTTCAACTCTTCTTGAGTGAAGATATACTTCAGGCTCTTATGATCGTGTACACATTGCAGGTACTGCCCAACAGATAATGACGCCATATCTTCAAAGCATGCACCACTGCTGCTAATTCAAGGTCATGGGTTGGATAATTCTCCTCATGTCGCCTAAGCTGCCGTGAGGCATAAGCGATCACTCGACCTTCTTGCATCAAAACACACAGCCTAACCCAGTACCAGATGCATCACAGTATACATCAAAGGGTTTCTCGATGTCTGGTTGAGCTAGGACTGGTGATGTAGTTAGTAGTTTCTTCAAGGCTTGAAAAGCTTGCTCACAGGCTGTTGACCAAACAAAATCCACGGAATTCTTCAACAACTCTGTGATAGGCTTGGCAACTCTGGAGAAGTCTGGGATGAAACGACGATAGTATCCAGCCATTCCCATGAAGCTGCGAACTTCGCGGACAGTGGTAGGTGGCTTCCAATCCAAGATATCTGCCACTTTTCCAGGGTCAACTGACACACCTTCAGCGGACAGGACATGACCAAGGAATTGAATTCGATCTAGCCAGAATTCACATTTACTGAACTTGGCATACAGCTGGTGATCTCTGAGACGAGAGAGAACGACACGAAGATGCTTGGCATGATCTTCAGGAGTTCTTGAATAAACAAGGATGTCGTCAATGAACACGACTACAAATTTATCGAGCTCTGGCATGAACACAGAGTTCATGAGATACATGAAATGAGCGGGGGCATTGGTCAAGCCAAAAGACATGACCAAGTACTCATATAGGCCGTATCTGGTGGTGAAAGCTGTTTTGGGAATATCTTCGGGACGAATTTTTATTTGGTGATAGCCAGATCTGAGGTCGATCTTGGAAAACACTCTGGCTCCAGATAACTGGTCAAACAGAAGATCAATGCGAGGCAAGGGATATTTATTTTTGATGGTGACCTCGTTGAGCGGGCGATAGTCAACGCACAGACGAAGGCTTTTGTCCTTCTTCTTCACAAAGATAGCAGGACAGCCCCAAGGAGATGAACTTGGGCGAATGAGACCCTTATCCAATAGCTCTTGCAATTGGATCTTCAGCTCTGCCAACTCTCTGGGAGGCATTCGATAAGCTCTACGGGATATAGGAGCAGTCCCGGGCTTTAGCTCTATAGCAAACTCAACATCACGGTCGGGAGGCAGACCAGGTAAATCTTCTGGAAAGACATCAGGGAACTCGCAGACCACGGGGATATCCCTGACTTCCGGAACATAGGCAGTATTCACTGGGTGGTTACTGGTTTTTGAGGCATTGGAAGTTGGAGAAAGAGTTTGGAGGTACTGTTAGGAATATCCACTCTCACAACTCTATTCAAGATGTCTATCATGGCTTTATACTGACACATCCAATTCATGCCTAAGATGACATCTATCTCTTGATCGCGCAGTACTATCATGGTGGTAGGAAAGACATGTTTCCCCAACATTACTGGTATACTGCGGACCACTTCCTTAGTATTTATCCGCCCTCCAGGCGAAAGTATGCAGAAACTTTCTTTTAACTCCCCCATGGGCAACTCATGCTTGATGACAAAAGTGCGACTGATGAAGGAATGCGATGCACCAGAATCAAACAAGACGACTGCAGGATGATTGGCAACAGGGAACCTACCGAGCATGACGGGCTCTCCTTCTGGGATGTTACTGACGGTGGTGAAGTAGACTTGCCCGTGCTTCCTGACAAGCTTGCCCTTCTGGACGTGCTGCTGCGGTGCACGGTGCTGCTGCTGTGATCCTCCAGGGCCTTTCTGTGCATGCTGGGCATTCTTCTTGGGTTTTGGGCACTCGCGAGACCAGTGACCAACTTGGCCACAGTTGTAGCATGGATGGTTGTAAGCTGTTTGTGGGGTGGTGACACGAACACCGGGGGCGTTCGGCTGAGTGGCACTTTGCTGGTTGGCATTGTGGGTGGTGGCCGCGGTACGAACGACCACTTGCTGATGGGGGTATGGGGCACGGTTTTGGTGGTGGCTGGGGTGGTAGATGATTCTTGGGCGCTTATGGTTGCTGGAGAAACTGCTAGACCCAGCCTTCTTCTTCTTCTTCTCTTCCTGATACTGGCGGTTGCTTTCCTCGAAAGCAACAGCACGGTCAACGACATCATGGTAGGATCCGTTTAGGTTGTTGGACAGACCTCTGCGAATCTTAGGGTGCAGACCACCTGAGAAAACAATCTCTCTTCTTTTCCTCTGTGTTGACCATAGCTGAAGCATACTGGCTGAGGTAGGTTGAATTGTCCCACGACGCATGACGGTGGAATCTTTCTGTTCAGGCCAGCGATCCAACTTCATTTCACATCAATCCCGAGGGATGTGATGTGCTCTGAAAGCGGTGCGGAACCTTCCCAGGTCAGCGACCTTCCGGTGGTGGGCCGCCACCAGGTTTGCTCCAGGCACTTTCAGGACCCACTAGCTGCTGAGAGGCGAACGCGAGGCTTCTGGATCTCCGTGCATGCAGTAGACGAACTTCTGTTCCATGTGCGTAACCAGTCGTCAGCCTCGAGAGGTTCATCGGCCTTTTGAAGACGGTGGTCGTGTTTCGTGAAGTCCACAGAGGTTGTCTCTTGGTTGTTGCGGCGACCACGTTGCCGTTGTTTTCTGCTGCCCTTGATTCTGACCATCAATTGGCAAAAGCGGCGGCCAGGCTGCAATGGCAATCTGCTAGGGTAGCTGGTACAGGTGGAGGGTTGGGAGACTTCATCTTCCAGCACCTCCGGCTCCGTACGGGTGTTCACAGGCATCTGTATAAGCAACTCGGACTCAGCATATATGGACAAAGGTTCTGAAAACGACTGATGATAGCTTCATTGATACAAGATAGCTCTTGATAAGATGACAACAGACTGATAAGGGAAAAGTACGAAAAAGATACATGCCAGACTTGGCAAAGACATACTAACGCCCCAAACCTAGTCTAAGTAAGGTTTTAGGTAAGATAATGGTACAGACACAAGGAGTCTGTCATCATCGATGAAGATCAACTCTTCGTCATCATCATCATCCTCGATGATAAGCTCAGGCTCTTCCTCCTCATCTTCATCTTCAACGTGGACATCTTCAGCAGGTTCCACTTCCATTCTGATCGGGCTCGTTTCCATTTTCAGGTTCCTCCACGACTCCGTCTTCGGTCCTCAGCAACTGGTGGACACGGGTGAAGCTGGTCGTGGCAGCTGGTGTACTTCCTCATGAAGCATATCATTGAACCTCGATTTGGGCGGTGTATTGCTGCAGTCCATGGAGCTGGGGCCTGGTAAGTCCTCATTTCGGATCCAACCATCCTTGCGTCGCTCGATAGCGCGAACCGTGTTCCGGTTGGCCTGCTCCAGGGAAGCTCGTCCTCATAAAACTCCATGCGGGAAGGTAGAAGTCATGCTCCATTTTCTCCATTTCAGCCTTCAGATTCTTGATTCCTCCTCCTTCAGCTGCTTGCTGGTGCGGCGGGAAAGCGACGACCATTGAGGATTCTCCAGTCTCTTCTCCCGGTGCGTGGCGCCAGCTGGTGACGCGGCACACCGCCTTTCTTTCCCAGTCGACATTGCGGGCAGTCCGTTGATAATGGCCATATCTGGACAAGAGGTTATAGATGAGAAAGGTAGCAAGAAAAGGTATAGGTACACTATCCCAACGAACTCTTTTATTTACTTAAGTGAATATGACATGATGCGGAATCTTCCTACGGAACAAAGGCAATGCAACTACTAGGTAGTAATAGGGCTTATACAAGTTGTCTTGCTACTAGTTGCCAAATACAAGATGATGAAGAGCATTTGGACTCAAATATTCAGTTAGTTTTTGTTAAAAACTTGAAGTTTTCCGCAAAATTGCAACGTCATAGGAGATGCTCCGATACTCACTCTGTAACGTAACGGCCGGCTAATCCCATGGCCCACTGATCACCGTCAACCACTGACAGTCGATCCGTACAGCCAAGAGATTAAGACCGGTTCCGCTACTGGGCTACATCAGTGCCCGATGTCCGCAGGATCATCTCACAATTCAGTTACAATCTCTTGAACATTTGGACAATAACATCGGAGTAAATAGCGGAAGACTTAGATAACAATAGTTTTACAAACCAGGGTTCAACATAAAATTAAAGTGAAGTTATTACAGACCATAGTTCAAATAGATAGAGTTGGCAGAGTAGCATATGACAACAACTAAGGTAAGATACTTCACCCAGCCCGAGGGTGAATAATCACTCATCGGCCTCATCGGCCTCTTCCTGAACAACAGTCACACAGCAGGGTCCAAGGCATACTGAGAATCTGCCATACCTGCAACATGGGTAATAAAACCCTGAGTACAAAGGTACTCAACAAGACTTACCCGACTAAAGAAAAAGGGAGAAGACTCAGGAATGAGGCTTAGGGTAGTCAAGGTAAGGCTTAAGCAAGTTCAAGTATTTTGCAGAAAAGCATTTTGTAACCTTATTTTATTTGGAAAGATTCAGTCTTCCTCAATTCTTCATCATTCATGATTCATTTTACATTTCAAAACATTCCTAGTTGAGAACCACTCTCCGTTGACAGTCAGTGGACCAAGTCTCCATAACCGGGAGCAACGTTAATCCGGATAAATAATACTCAGCTGAGGATCCCTATCCACACTGCATATGTAGCACCCAAGCTTGCATATGCCAACTCGTCTACCACGATTCCTCCAAGATTGGGCCCGGTCCTACGCCACCCGGAAGTACAGTACACCACTCCAATCCGGGACTCTAACCCACGTGGGTACATGCTACTTCCGCCATCTCTCCACTCCCAGTGCGCGGTTGTCGGTCCAAAATGGATTTCTCGGAGCCAGAGCTTTCCGTAGTATGTGAATAGTTACAAGTCTTGACCAGCAGGCCCCCATACGGATGGTCCCTACATTTTTCCGCCGCCAGCGACAAGCACCTCGGGACTCTAACCCAAGAGTACAGGTCCTGTCGGTTTTCATCAACCCTGTCCCGGTCGGTGTCAACTGTTGAGTCCCGGACTACAACATGACGGCACCGTACGCAGGACAACCTCTTCACGCCATGACCACATGCTAGCTAGGCAAGCAGTCATCGAACGGAAGTAAACCAAATTCCCATAAAGTTTTTTTCAGTGATCACACTTTTGAAATTGGCATTTTTATTGCAAAGTCTAATTCAATAAGCATTGCTAAGCATTTTTCAAATACTTTTGAAAAGCAGGCTTCGGGTGTATCAGTGGTCAAGGTGGATAATGCATCAGTTAGGATATCACTCAACTCCTATAAACCTAATGCAATAATTTAACTCAAAAGCATTTAAGGAAATCACTTTATAAATTCAAGGAAGGGTTAAATGCACCGGGGCTTGCCTGGATGGCAAAAAGGAGGACTCGGGGTTGGTGGTGTAGGTGCCGGAGCTCGGGGTTGCCTCGGGGACAGATCCTCCGGTGGCTACCTCGACTTCAGGTCCTTCTTCTTCGGTCACTATACGTATGCAATGATGCATGCACATGAGTAGGCTAGTATGAACAAAGTGCATAGGATAAAACTAGAGTATAGCTTCAAAGTATAAGTGGTTTTAAAGGGACAAAAGATTACTTATCCCTTCTAGCATATTAGCAAACTTTATTAAGCCCTTTTATATGACTTAAGCATAATCATCACAGGCATCACAAACATCATAGACCAGAGGGTATGGGTCTATGAACATCAATCAATCCAAAGATCACATCATCAAACACTTATTACCAACACTAATCACTTTTTTCTATTTTCCTAATTAATTAAAAAGGTCATTTTATGAAGTTGCTCCAAAAATTACCAAATAATCACATAAGTTCATTATGGTGTAGATAGATGGCAAAACAAATTTCATAATTTTTGGAGGTCATTAAGGTGCTCAAATAAAATCAGACATTAATTAGCAAAAGGCACTATTTAACAATTAAAATAAAAGCTCAAAAATCAACTTGTTCCAAAAGACTTCAAATTTTACCAGAGACTAAACATGGCATAAAAGCTCACAAAAATTTGTCTCATGATTTTTGGAGTTATAAATCACTCTCCAAAAATACCAAAACCTTCATTTTTCAATTAAAAGGGGAATTTTACATTTTCAAATTTTTGCACAAAACTCAAGTTTCATATTTTTATAAAATACTCCAGAGCATAAAGAGTCTACCACAAAATTTCAGAATTTTTGGATGCACACAGAAAATCATACAAAAAAGAGAAACAGAACACTATTCACATCTCTCAGAAAAAGAGAAGAGCACTGTGCTCCTTCTAGGCGGCCTCGGCGAATCGCGGGGCTCGGGCGAATCGCGCGGGGCTCGGTTGAGACGGAAGCGACAGCTTCGTCCGAGGCCTGGCCCGGAGGCTCGGGCGAGACGGAGAAGTAAGCCTCCGTCCGAGGCCTGACTCGGGCGAAGCGGAGAGCATGCGTCGCGAGGCTTGGGCTCGGGCGAAGCGGAAAACAAGCCTCCGCCCGAGGCGTGACTTGGAGCTCGGGCGAAGCGGAGTGGAAGCAGAGGCCGAGGCTTCGGATGCTTACACGGGTCGAGGCAGGCTCGAGGGTGAGGTCGACTCGTTCTCGAGGTGAGGCTCGACGTTCTCGAGGGTGAGGCTCGCACGTTCTCGAGGGTGAGGCTCGACACGTGCTCGAGGGAGGAGACGACCGCGGCGGCGCTCCGGCGATCCGGCGGTCCTGCGCAACACACGAGGCCGCAAGGGCCGGGTAGAGTCGCGCGAACCGAGGAACACGACACGGGGGTCGGTGAGGGATGATCATGGCCGGAGACGGCGAATTTCACGAACCCGAGTTCACCGGTGTTCCGTCGGAGATTGGGAAGATGGGGTTACGCCGGGCAAACGGAGGCGGGGAAGGTGAAATTGGGGGTGGGAAAGCTTCACGAGCTCAAGGCGGAGCTTTCGGGCTAGGTGGATGAGCGCGCGGGAGCTCCGGAGAGGTCTGGCCACGGTGGCGGAGGTGAGTGCGGAGGTCGAAGCTCCGGCGGCTTATATAGCCGCGGCCAGGGCCGGTAGAGAGCTCGGGGTGGGGTGGATAAGCTCGGCGACGCACGCGCACTCGATTGCGCTCAGGCGGGGTACTGGCGTGCAGCCGGGGCTCGGGCGCAAGCTCGCCGGCGATGGCCACGCGGCGGCGACGGCAGAGCACTGTAGGGGACGGGAAGGAAGGTCAGCGCTGCGTGCGGCGCGGAGGGAACAGGGAGACAGCGGCGGCAGTTGGTGGCGCGTGGGGAGCAGCCAGGCACGCGGCACGCGCAGCGCCGGCGGGCTGGCCATGGCCGGGCCCCCCCCCCCTAGCCGGTAGGGAAGAACAGGGCTAGGTCTTAGGGTTTGACTTTTGGCTGATCTCTGTATTTTGCAAATACTCCCAAAATTGAACTGTGCGACAAAAACTCAAAATACCAAAGTTGTCAGAAAAATGAGATCTACAACTTTGTCAATATGAACATTTTCAAATTCCAAATAGTTTTTGAACCATATTCAAAAACAGAAAAGGGGACACTTTTTCAAACTTGATTCAAATCAAATTACTCTGGATTTCAAACTGAAACTTGAAAATCTTCCAATATGAAAGTTGTTCCATTTGTCAAAACCTACAACTTTGCTAATATACATTTTTTCTGAAACTCAATAGTTTTTGAATTAATTTTGAAACTCAAAAGGGACAAAAACTGGAGTTTGAATGATTTGAAATTACTGCAAATTTTATATAGAAACTTTGAAATTTGTAAATACCAAAGTTGTTCCTCTGATCAGATTCACAACTTTGCTTTTTGAACCAACTCAAAATTTTGAATTTTGAAAAAGTTATCAAAAAGGGGATAAATCCAGGATTTGGGATTTTAGGGTTTTGCAAAAGGAAATCAAATCAAATCTGATTTTTGAACTTTGATCAAAGCAACAAACATCAGGGCACTAAATTTGAACAAGAATTACATAGAACTAGGCACAGAGGTGAAATTACCATTTTGCCCCTATAGGAAGAAGTGGGCTAATAAGGTTTTTTGCAATAGAGGTACACTAAGCAAATGCATACACATGAAATCATGATCAAGATGATTAATGATGCTAATGATGATATGTCAAGTTAATTACATGCTTAAACACCAGAGGTGTTACAGCCCCTTCCCCCTAAAGAAATCTCGCCCCGAGATTCTGCGTCTTAAGAAAGGACAAAGAAGGGATAAAGGCAAAACTTTACATAGACAGGGATTCGAGAAAGTCGGGATAGTTCTTTGCCAAGAAGTCTTCAGATTCCCAAGTAGCTTCTTCTTCAGAGTGCTGGTTCCACTGGATTTTGTACCACTTGTGGTAGTTCTTCGAGTAACTCGATCTTTGTGATCCAACACGCGAACTGGATATTCCGAGTAGGATAGATCAGGCTCTAGCTCGACACCTTCAACTTCCACGACATGTTCTGGTACTCGGAGGCACTTCTTGAGTTGGGAGACATGGAAAACATTGTGGACAGCAGAGAGATGATCGGGCAACTTCAGCTTGTAAGCTACCTTGCCACAACATTCCAAGATCTCAAACGGACCAATGTAGCGGGTGCTAACTTTCCCTTGACTCCAAAACGAGTGACTCCTTTGGTTGGTGAGACCTTGAGATATACGTAATCTCCAACTTGAAACTTCAGAGGTCGACGTCTCTTGTCAGCATAACTCTTTTGTCGGGATTGGGCAATCTTCATGTTCTCTTGTATCTGCTTGACTTTCTCTTCCATATCTTTGACCAGGTCAACTCCAAAGAATTCTCTTTCTCCGGGCTCAGACCAACTGAGGGGTGTACGACAACGACGACCGTACAGTGCTTCAAAGGGTGCCATTTTGATGCTTTCTTGATAACTGTTATTATATGAGAAGAACTCTGCCAAGGGCAAACAGTCATCCCAAGTATCTGCGAAGGTGAGCACACATGCTCTCAACATATCCTCTAACACTTGGTTGACTCGCTCAGTTTGTCCATCTGTTTGTGGATGATATGCTGTACTATGCAAGAGCTTGGTTCCAAGCGAGCATGGAACGCTTTCCAGAACTTAGCGACAAACTGAGTACCACGATCTGAGATGATGGTCTTGGGTATGCCATGAAGCTTCACTATGTTGTTCTTGTACAAGGCGGCATACGTGGGGACGGCGTAGCTGGTCTTGACTGGCAGAAAGTGAGCTTGTTTGGTGAGTCGGTCCACGATTACCCAAATGGAATCAAAACCTTTCTGAGTCTTGGGTAGTCCATTGACAAAATCCATGCTGATATCTTCCCACTTCCAGGCAGGTACAGATAAAGGCTGCAATTCTCCTCCAGGCTTCATGTGCACGGCTTTGACTTTCTGACAAGTGTCACATCACAGCGAGCGACATAGCGAGCGATTTCAATCTTCATCTTTGTCCACCAGAATCTCTGCCTTAGATCCTGGTACATCTTGTTGCTGCCGGGGTGGATGGAAAACCTAGACAGGTGTGCCTCATCAAGGATCAACTGTCTCAACTCAGGCACCTTGGGAACTACTAGACGGTTCTTGAACCAAACAACTCCTACATCATCGATCCTGAAACAATCAGCCTTACCGGTCTGGACCTTTTCGATGATGTGCTTGATTCCAGGGTTATCTTTCTGTGCAGCGATGACTTGTTCCTTGACCGATGTTTCTATCCTGACATTGTTCAGGCTTCCTTGCGGAACTATCTCAATACCCATCCTTTCAAGAGCATGACACAAGGAAAGATCATAGGGCTTCGTCGTCAGACAGTTGCAGTATGACTTGCGACTGAGGGCATCGGCAACTACATTTGCCTTACCCAGGATGGTAATGTACTTCGAGATCATAATCTTTAATCAACTCAAGCCATCTTCTCTGCCTCATGTTCAACTCTTCTTGAGTGAAGATATACTTCAGGCTCTTATGATCAGTGTACACATTGCAGGTACTGCCCAACAGATAATGACGCCATATCTTCAAAGCATGCACCACTGCTGCTAATTCAAGGTCATGGGTTGGATAATTCTCCTCATGTCGCCTAAGCTGCCGTGAGGCATAAGCGATCACTCGACCTTCTTGCATCAAAACACAGCCTAACCCAGTACCAGATGCATCACAGTATACATCAAAGGGTTTCTCGATGTCTGGTTGAGCTAGGACTGGTGATGTAGTTAGTAGTTTCTTCAAGGCTTGAAAAGCTTGCTCACAGGCTGTTGACCAAACAAAATCCACGGAATTCTTCAACAACTCTGTGATAGGCTTGGCAACTCTGGAGAAGTCTGGGATGAAACGACGATAGTATCCAGCCATTCCCATGAAGCTGCGAACTTCGCGGACAGTGGTAGGTGGCTTCCAATCCAAGATATCTGCCACTTTTCCAGGGTCAACTGACACACCTTCAGCGGACAGGACATGACCAAGGAATTGAATTCGATCTAGCCAGAATTCACATTTACTGAACTTGGCATACAGCTGGTGATCTCTGAGACGAGAGAGAACGACACGAAGATGCTTGGCATGATCTTCAGGAGTTCTTGAATAAACAAGGATGTCGTCAATGAACACGACTACAAATTTATCGAGCTCTGGCATGAACACAGAGTTCATGAGATACATGAAATGAGCGGGGGCATTGGTCAAGCCAAAAGACATGACCAAGTACTCATATAGGCCGTATCTGGTGGTGAAAGCTGTTTTGGGAATATCTTCGGGACGAATTTTTATTTGATGATAGCCAGATCTGAGGTCGATCTTGGAAAACACTCTGGCTCCAGATAACTGGTCAAACAGAAGATCAATGCGAGGCAAGGGATATTTATTTTTGATGGTGACCTCGTTGAGCGGGCGATAGTCAACGCACAGACGAAGGCTTTTGTCCACCTTCTTCTTCACAAGATAGCAGGACAGCCCCAAGGAGATGAAACTTGGGCGAATGAGACCCTTATCCAATAGCTCTTGCAATTGGACTTCAGTTCTGCCAACTCTCTGGGAGGCATTCGATAAGCTCTACGGGATATAGGAGCAGTCCCGGGCTTTAGCTCTATAGCAAACTCAACATCACGGTCGGGAGGCAGACCAGGTAAATCTTTTGGAAAGACATCAGGGAACTCGCAGACCACGGGGATATCCCTGACTTCCGGAACACAGGCGGTATTCAACTGGGTGGTTACTGGTTTTTGAGGCATTGGAAGTTGGAGAAAGAGTTTGGAGGTACTGTTAGGAATCCACTCTCACAACTCTATTCAAGATGTCTATCATGGCTTTATACTGACACATCCAATTCATGCCTAAGATGACATCTATCTCTTGATCGCGCAGTACTATCATGGTGGTAGGAAAGACATGTTTCCAACATTACTGGTATACTGCGGACCACTTCCTTAGTATTTATCCGCCCTCCAGGCGAAAGTATGCAGAAACTTTCTTTTAACTCCCCCATGGGCAACTCATGCTTGATGACAAAAGTGCGACTGATGAAGGAATGCGATGCACCAGAATCAAACAAGACGACTGCAGGATGATTGGCAACAGGGAACCTACCGAGCATGACGGGCTCTCCTTCTGGGATGTTACTGACGGTGGTGAAGTAGACTTGCCCGTGCTTCCTGACAAGCTTGCCCTTCTGGACGTGCTGCTGAGGTGCACGGTGCTGCTGCTGTGATCCTCCAGGGCCTTTCTGTGCATGCTGGGCATTCTTCTTGGGTTTTGGGCACTCGCGAGACCAGTGACCAACTTGGCCACAGTTGTAGCATGGATGGTTGTAAGCTGTTTGTGGGGTGGTGACACGAACACCCGGGGCGTTCGGCTGAGTGGCACTTTGCTGGTTGGCATTGTGGGTGGTGGCCGCGGTACGAACGACCACTTGCTGATGGGGGTATGGGGCACGGTTTTGGTGGTGGCTGGGGTGGTAGATGATTCTTGGGCGCTTATGGTTGCTGGAGAAACTGCTAGACCCAGCCTTCTTCTTCTTCTTCTCTTCCTGATACTGGCGGTTGCTTTCCTCGAAAGCAACAGCACGGTCAACGACATCATGGTAGGATCCGTTTAGGTTGTTGGACAGACCTCTGCGAATCTTAGGGTGCAGACCCCTGAGAAAACAATCTCTCTTCTTTTCCTCTGTGTTGACATAGTCGGAGGCATACTGGCTGAGGTGGTTGATTTGTCCCACGTACTGCATGACGGTGGAATCTTTCTGTTGCAGGGCCAAGAACTGATCCAACTTCATTTTCATCAATCCCGAAGGGATGTGATGTGCTCTGAAAGCGGTGCGGAACTCTTCCCAGGTCAGCTGGTGACCTTCCGGCTGGGCCGCCAACAGGTTGGCGTACCAGGCACTTGCAGGACCACGGCTGCTGAGAAGCGAACCGAGGCTTCTGGATCTCCGTGCAGTGCAGTAGACTGAACTTCTGTTCCATGGTGCGTAACCAGTCGTCAGCCTCGAGAGGTTCATCGGCCTTTGTGAAGACCGGTGGTCGTGTTTCAGTGAAGTCCACATAGGTTGTCTCTTGGTTGTTGCGGCGACCACGGTTGCCGTTGTTCTGCTGCCCTTGATTCTGAGCCATCAGATTGGCAGCGGCGGCCAAGGCTGCAATGGCATCTGCTAGGGTAGCTGGTACAGGTGGAGGGTTTGGGAGACGGTCATCTCCAGCACCTCCGGCTCCGGTACGGGTGTTCACAGGCATCTGTATAAGCAACTCGGAACTCAGCATATATGGACAAAGGTTCTGAAACGACCGATTGATAGCTTCATTGATACAAAGATAGCTGACTTGATAAAGATGACAACAGACTGATAAGGGAAAAGGTACGAAAAGAAAGATACATGCCAGACTTGGCAACAGACAGACTAACGCCCCCAAACCTAGTCTAAGGTTTAGGTAAGCAGATGGTACAGACACAAGGAGTCTAGTCATCATCGATGAAGATCAACTCTTCGTCATCATCATCATCCTCGATGATAAGCTCAGGCTCTTCCTCCTCATCTTCATCTTCAACGTGGACATCTTCAGCAGGTTCCACTTCCTCATTCTGATCGGGCTCGTGTTCCATTTCAGGTTCCTCCACGACTCCGTCTTCGGGGTCCTCAGCAACTGGTGGAATCACGGGGTGAAGCTGGTCGTGCAGCTGGTGTACTTCCTCATGAAGCATATCATTGAACTGCTCGATTTGGGCGGTGTATTGCTGCAGTCCATGGAGCTGGGCTCTGGTAACGTCCTCGCGGGTCCAAGCATCATTGCGCTGCTCGATAGCGCGAACCGTGTTCCGGTTGGCCTGCTCCAGGGAAGCTCGTGCCTCATAAAACTCCAGGCGGGAAGGTAGAAGTCATGCTCCATGTTCTCCATTTCAGCCTTCAGATTCTTGATTTCCTCCTTCAGCTGCTTGCGGGTGCGGCGGGGAAAGCGACGACCATTGGAGGATTCTCCAGTCTCTTCTCCGGTGCGTGGCGCCAGCTGGTGACGCGGCACACCGTTCGGTCCAGTCGACTTGCGGGCAGTCCGCTTGATAATGGCCATATCTGGACAAGAGGTTATAGATGAGAAAGGCTAGCAAGAAAAGTATAGGTACACTATCCCAACGAACTCTTTTATTTACTTAAGTGAATATGACATGATGCATGAATCGTTCCTACGGAACAAGGCAATGCAACTACTAAGGTAAGGTACATAGGGCTTATACAAGTTGTCTTGCTACTAGTTGCCAAAGACAAGATGAGATGAGAGAAGCAATTTGGACTCAAAATAGTCAAGTTTAGTTTTTGTTAAAAACATTTTGAAGTTTTCGCAAAAAGATTGCAACGTCATAGTGAGATGCTCCGATACCACTCTGTAACGTAACGGCCCTAATCCCATGGCCCACTGATCACCGTCAACCACTGACAGTCGATCCGTACAGCCAAGAGATTAAGACCGGTTCCGCTACTGGGCTACATCAGTGCCCGATGTCCGCAGGATCATCTCACAATTCAGTTACAATCTCTTGAACATTTGGACAAATAACATCGGAGTAAATAGCGGAAGACTTAGATAACAATAGTTTTACAAACCAGGGTTCAACATAAAATTAAAGTGAAGTTATTACAGACCATAGTTCAAATAGATAGAGTTGGCAGAGTAGCATATGACAACAACTAAGGGTAAAGATACTTCACCCAGCCCGAGGGTGAATAATCACTCATCGGCCTCATCGGCCTCTTCCTGAACAACAGTCACACAGCAGGGTCCAAGGCATACTGAGGAATCTGCCATACCTGCAACATGGGTAATAAAACCCTGAGTACAAAGGTACTCAACAAGACTTACCCGACTAAAGAAAAAGGGAGAAGACTCAGGTATGAGAGGCTTAGGGTAGTCAAGGTAAAGCTTTAAGCAAGTTCAAGTATTTTGCGGAAAAAGCATTTTGTAAACCTTATTTTATTTTGGAAAGATTCAGTCTTCCTCAATTCTTCATCATTCATGATTCATTTTACATTTCAAAACATTCCTAGTTGAGAACCACTCTCCGTTGACAGTCAGTGGACCAAGTCTCCATAACCGAGGAGCAACGTTAATCCGGATAAATAATACTCAGCTGAGGATCCCTATCCACACTGCATATGTAGCACCCAAGCTTGCATATGCCAACTCGTCTACCACGATTCCTCCAAGATTGGGCCCGGTCCTACGCCACCCGGAAGTACAGTACACCACTCCAATCCGGGACTCTAACCCACGTGGGTACATGCTACTTCCGCCATCTCTCCACTCCCAGTGCGCGGTTGTCGGTCCAAAAATGGATTTCTCGGAGCCAGAGCTTTCCGTAGTATGTGAATAGTTACAAGTCTTGACCAGCAGGCCCCCATACGGATGGTCCCTACATTTTTCCGCCAGCGACAAGCACCTCGGACTCTAACCCAAGAGTACAGGTCCTGTCGGTTTTTCAACCCTGTCCCGGTCGGTGTCAACTGTTGAGTCCCGGACTACAACATGACGGCACCGTACGCGCGGACAACCTCTTCACGACCATGACCACATGCTAGCTAGGCAAGCAGTCATCGAACGGGAAGTAAAACCAAATTCCCATAAAGTTTTCTTTCAGTGATCACACTTTTGAAATTGGCATTTTTATTGCAAAGTCTAATTCAATAAGCATTGCTAAGCATTTTTCAAATACTTTTGAAAAGCAGGCTTCGGGTGTATCAGTGGTCAAGGTGGATAATGCATCATGTTAGGATATCACTCCTCCTATAAACCTAATGCAATAATTTAACTCAAAAGCATTTAAGGAAATCACTTTATAAATTCAAGGAAGGGTTAAATGCACCGGGGCTTGCCTTGAATGGCAAAAAGGACGGACTCGGGGTTGGTGGTGTAGGTGCCGGAGCTCGGGGTTGCCTCGGGGACAGATCCTTCGGTGGCTACCTCGACTTCAGGTCCTTCTTCCTCGGTCACTATACGTATGCAATGATGCATGCACATGAGTAGGCTAGTATGAACAAAGTGCATAGGATAAAACTAGAGTATAGCTTTGCAAAGTATAAGTGGTTGTTAAGTGGACAAAAGATTACTTATCCCTTTCTAGCAATATTAGCTAACTTTATTAAGCAACTTTTATATGACTTAAGCATAATCATCACAAGGCATCAAAACATCATAGACCAGAGGGGTATGGGTCTATGAACATCAAACAATCCAAAGATCACATCATCAAACACTTATTACCAACCTAATCACTTTTTTCTATTTTCCTAAATTAATTAAAAGGTCATTTTATGAAGTTGCTCCAAAAATTACCAAATTAATCACATAAGTTCATTATGGTGTAGATAGATGGCAAAACAAATTTCATAATTTTTGGAGGTCATTAAGGTGCTCAAATAAAATCAGACATTAATTAGCAAAAGGCACTATTTAACAATTAAAATAAAAGCTCAAAAATCAACTTGTTCCAAAAGACTTCAAAATTTTACCAGAGACTAAACATGGCATAAGAAGCTCACAAAATTTGTCTCATGATTTTTGGAGTTATAAATCACTCTCCAAAAATACCAAAACCTTCATTTTTCAATTAAAAGGGAATTTTACATTTTCAAATTTTTGCACAAAACTCAAGTTTCATATTTTATAAAATACTCCAGAGCATAAAGAGTCTACCACAAAAATTTCAGAATTTTTGGATGCACACAGAAAATCATACAAAAAAGAGAAAACAGAACACTATTCACATCTCTCAGAAAAAGAGAAGAGCACTGTGCTCCTTCTAGGCCGGCCTCGGCGAATCGCGGGGCTCGGGCGAATCGCGCGGGGCTCGGTCGAGACGGCTCGGTTGAGACGGAAGCGACAGCTTCGTCCGAGGCCTGGCCCGGAGGCTCGGGCGAGACGGAGAAGTAAGCCTCCGTCCGAGGCCTGACTCGGGCGAAGCGGAGAGCATGCGTCGCCGAGGCTTGGGCTCGGGCGAAGCGGAAAAACAAGCCTCCGCCCAAGGCGTGACTTGGAGGCTCGGGCGAAGCGGAGTGGAAGCAGAGGCCGGAGGCTTCGGATGCTTACCACGGGTCGGAGGCAGGGCTCGAGGGTGAGGCTCGACTCGTTCTCGAGGGTGAGGCTCGACACGTTCTCGAGGGTGAGGCTCGACACGTGCTCGAGGGAGGAGACGACCGCGGCGGCGCTCCGGCGATCCGGCGGTCCTGCGCAACACACGAGGCCGCAAGGGCCGGGTTAGAGTCGCGCGGAACCGAGGAACACGACACGGGGGTCGGTGAGGGATGATCATGGCCGGAGACGGCGAATTTCACGAACCCGAGTTCACCGGTGTTTCGTCGGAGATTGGGAAGATGGGGTTACGCCGGGCAAACGGAGGCGGGGAAGGTGAAATTGGGGGTGGGAAAGCTTCACGAGCTCAAGGCGGAGCTTTCGGGCTAGGTGGATGAGCGGCGGGAGCTCCGGAGAGGTCTGGCCACGGTGGCGGAGGTGAGTGCGGAGGTCGAAGCTCCGGCGGCTTATATAGCCGCGGCCAGGGGCCGGTAGAGAGCTCGGGGTGGGGTGGATAAGCTCGGCGGACGCACGCGCACTCGATTGCGCTCAGGCGGGGGTACTGGCGTGCAGCCGGGCTCGGGCGCAAGCTCGCCGGCGATGGCCACGCGGCGGCGACGCGCAGAGCACTGTAGGGGACGGGAAGGAAGGTCAGCGCTTGCGTGCGGGCGCGGAGGGAACAGGGAGACAGCGGCGGCAGGTTGGTGGCGCGTGGGGAGCAGCCAGGCACGCGGCACGCGCAGCGCCGGCGGGCTGGCCATGGCCGGGCCCCCCCCTAGCTCGCGGTAGGAGAAGAACAGGGCTAGGTCTTAGGGTTTGACTTTTGGCTGATCTCTGTATTTTGCAAATGACTTCCAAAAATTGAACTGTGCGACAAAAACTCAAATACCAAAGTTGCTCAGAAAATGAGATCTACAACTTTGTCAATATGAACATTTTCAAATTCCAAATATTTTTTGAACCATATTCAAAAACAGAAAAGGGGACACTTTTTCAAACTTGATTCAAATCAAAATTACTCTGGATTTCAAACTGAAACTTCAAAATCTTCCAATATGAAAGTTGTTCCATTTGTCAAAACCTACAACTTTGCTAATATACATTTTTTCTGAAACTCAATAGTTTTTGAATTAATTTTGAAAACTCAAAAAGGGACAAAAACTGGAGTTTGAATGAATTTGAAATTACTGCAAATTTTATATAGAACTTTGAAATTTGTAAATACCAAAGTTGTTCCTCTTGATCAGATTCACAACTTTGCTTTTTGAACCAACTCAAAATTTTGAATTTTGAAAAGTTATCAAAAAGGGATAAATCCAGGATTTGGGATTTTAGGGTTTTGGAAAAGGAAATCAAATCGAATCTGATTTTTGAACTTTGATCAAAGCAACAAACATCAGGGCACTAAATTTGAACAAGAATTACATAGAACTAGACACAGAGGTGAAATTACCATTTTGCCCCTATAGGAAGAAGTGGGCTAATAAGGTTTTTTGCAATAGAGGTACACTAAGCAAATGCATACACATGAAATCATGATCAAGATGATTAATGATGCTAATGATGATATGTCAAGTTAATTACATGCTTAAACACCAGAGGTGTTACAAGCAACATCAAGAACAAGCAAGGAAGCTCACTAATTTGAATGTCTCAGGCTCGGGGAGGAAGAAGTTGGCAGGTTATAAACCGAGGAGCTTTAGTCCCGGTTTGTATTAAACTGGGGCTAAAAGGTGATCATTTATCCGGGGCAAGCCACAAACCGTGGCTAAATCTTTAGTCCCAGTCCGTGGCACTAACCGGGACTAAAGAGTGCCCTTTAGTCCCGGTTGGTAACATGGACCGGGACTAAAGGGTCCCTACCCCGACAGCTCTGCGCAGTAGCCGTTGGGGCAGACCCTTTAGTCCCGGTCCGTGTTACCGACCGGGACTAAAGGGTCTATTAGTCCCGGGCGACAAAAACGCCAAGACAAACGACCATTTTGAGAATCGGCCAGAGACCCTGTTCACGACCATTTTGAGAATCTGCCAGAGACCCTGTTCTGTAGTAGTGTGCTGGCCACGGCACCGGCAGCCATAGCCAGCCGCAGCAGCCGCTGGCCACGGCACCTGAGATGCGTACGTCCTACTGCGCTGCTTCTTGCTTCCTAAGATGCGTACAAGCTGATGCTGCTGCTACTTGCCTCCTGCTGCTACTGGATTTCATCATGCTGATGCGTACGTGCTGCCTTTGCCGCTGCTACTTGCCTACTGCTGCTCTGCTGGTGGCGTATATTTGGCCGGCTTTTGCTTGCATGGTACTGTTCGTTGCATGCTACTGGATGGTACATACTAGGAACTAGTAGATGAACAATGTACTGATTAAACACTTGAAGTACTGATTAAACACTTGAAGAAATTATCCAATTCTCTTTAAAGAAGAGATTTGGAAGAACTCAGAGCGCAAAACAGTGACGGAAAAAAAAACGGCACAGGAAATAGATCTAGGACTAAGTTTTTATTTTTTTGGAAGTCAAATACGAGGAACTCTTGGAGATGGCTTTATTTTTTTCTTCCAATACTCTCTTGGGAGTGGAAAACATGGTTTTTTGGGGAGAAAAATATGGGGCACTCTTGGAGATGCTCTTACAGTGGTTGTAGATTGATATGGTCTTAAATCTTTTATAACCTGATGAAACAAATTAATTGCCGGTGATAAGAATAAGTTTTATTTTAGATTGTGTAAACTGTGCAAAAAAAAAAACCCCGCCAATTACGGTTGCGCATAAGTCATCATCTCATACTACCAAAATAAGCTGCCACACTAAAAGAGCCACACTTTAAGAAATCTTTATTTCTTGCGCGCTCATTCATCATCATTAAAAAGAAATAAATCACTACCTTCCTAAAACATAGACATTGACGCTCATTCATCATCATTAAACGTAAATAAATTACTAAGTTCCTTAATTATAGTCATTGATGGTTTTAATAAACGTTGGACACATGCACGAAGCTTGGGTCGTTGGTGACAGATCACCAATTCAAATGTATTTGATGAAGCGCAACATGATTACAGTCGGTAACGGATCACCAATTCGGATGTATTTGGTGGAGCGCACAACATGATTACAGTCGGTAACGGATCACCAATTCGGATGTATTTGATGGAGCGCACAACATGATTTACGGTTGTGAAATGGATCTGCATACTGTTGTGGGAGGCTATTTGATCATTGTAACACGATTATTTACGGTTAGTGGATAGAATCTTACTACTACAAATAATGATTTACTTAAGTCATTACTGTTACTTTTTAATATAGTATCACGCAAAACACTAGTACAGAACGATACAGTACAGACGGTTGTAAACCTATTTGTACAGGCGTGGACCACAGTACAGGCGGTTGCTTGTGAACCACCTGTGGAAAGAATTTTGGGAGGACCCCACTGCCCACAGCCCACTGCCCAGCGCCCGCCCATCTCCGTCGAAGTCGCAAGTCACGACATTTTTCGCGCAAAATTCGCGGCTAACGCGACCGGTGGGATTCAAAACCACGACCTCAGCCTCGCGCGGAGCCTCCCCTACCAATGCACCACACACTCACATGTGTTCAAATACCCCTTCGGTTTCCCACGTATTATACAAACCCGAGTGTAATTTGCTTGTTTGAGGTCCTAACCGATTTCAAATAAAAAAGTTATCAACTACAAAGCTTCGTAACTTTTCGAGACGAACAACTTTTGTATTGATCATTTCCCCATCCAAGGTCATTTATAAAATTTAAATTTAAATTTGAGACCATTCAAATATATTTTTCGTTGACAAGATGAC
Source organism: Coix lacryma-jobi var. lacryma-jobi (assembly GCA_009763385.1). Classification (NCBI taxonomy): domain Eukaryota; kingdom Viridiplantae; phylum Streptophyta; class Magnoliopsida; order Poales; family Poaceae; genus Coix; species Coix lacryma-jobi. Next base: position 86,442,634 of record CM019828.1, on the reverse strand, counting down.
TTCAAATTAAAAAGTTGTAATTTACAAAGTTTCATAACTTTTTTGAGACAAACAACTTTTATTTTGGGTGTTTTCTCATCGAGATAGTTTGAAAAAATCAAATTTTAAAAAACACGTGTATTTTTACTAGCGGTTGTCTTGACAAACTGCCAGACGGTTCGAGACTTGAGATCCACCGGTTCATTTCTACAGTGTAAGGAAAATGGACCTCGGACCATTTAACTTCGGATTTTGGTGTTTGATGAACAACATAACCAAATTGGACTAATGTGTTTGCAAGTGTTTGTTTTGTAGTTCAATAGGGTGCAAATGTGGCTTGGACTAAGGCGACGTGGTGATCCAATGATCAACACCTCAAGCAAGACATTTGAAGCTCAGTAGAAGACCCTCAAGATCAAGCAAAGTCCAAGGCACAAGAAACGGAACAAAGACGGCGCAAGAAACCGCGAAGAAACGAAGCAACAGGTGCATCGCGCTAGCACCGGACGCTGCTCACAAGCATCGGACACGTCCGGTGGTAAACCCTAGCTCGTGACAGCGCAAACAGAGCATCGGACGCTGAAGACAGAAGGCATCGGACGCTCCGATGCGTCATCGGACGCACCGATGCAACATCGGACGCTACAGTACCCTGCGTCCGATGCCTGTACAGAGAGGTTCCAGAAAGGCGCTGAAGGCATCGGACGCATCCGATGAAGAAGCATCGGACGCTGGTCAGACACTGTACCTCAGTGCCACGTCGGCATATAGCCGTTAAAGGGGCATCGGACGCGTCCGATGGTTGCGACCGGAGCGTCCGATGGTTCGCAGAGAAGCCTGTTTCTTCCCCCCAACGGCTCTATTGGATTGGGGCTCTATATATACCCCCATGGCCGGCCAAAACAATGAGGTTGGAGCTCAAGGAAGTGACCATAGTGCATAGACACATATTTAGTTGCTCTAGCCACCAAAGTGCTTAGTGAATATACTAGGTGATTAGTGTAGGTGCTTTGCGAAGTGCTTAGGCTAGTTAGACCACCGCTTTGCGCTTGCTCTAGGTGTTAGGCCTAGTGTTTAGTGAGGTTGTAAACCTCTTATCTATCGGTGCTTGCACGCACCGTTGTTGTACATCGGCGGGGCTTGTAAGTCTTGCGAGATCACACCAACCGCGTTTGTGGTGTGGCCGCCTCCGTGTACCGAAGGGAACAAGGCCCGCGGCGCTTCGGCCGGAAGCTTGATAGTGAAGACGGCGGGAGCATCCGGGAGAGGCTATGCCACGAGTGGCTTAACCGGAGACCCCTTGCGCGTGGGGAAGAACCGGAGCTATCCACGGAGTTACCCGACCGGGAGCTTGGCCCTTGCGAGGGATTCCTTGCGAGGGGCTCCAACGAGGACTAGGGGGAAGCTTGCGCGCTTCTCGATACCTCGGTAAAAATACCGGAGTCATCGACGGGAGTTTGCATCTCTATCACACTCTTTAGCTTCCGCATTTACATTGCTATCTAGTTCATGTGCTTTACCTTTCATAGCTTATGCTAGTTGATAGGTTTAGAAACTAGGTAGCATAACTCCTTTTGCGGTAGAGATAGCAATCACACTTAGCAAAACCTTAGTTGCACTTAGATAGTTTATTTTCTTACATAGGTTTTGCTTAGGTGGAAATTAGAGGCCTTAGTTTAGAGTAGAAGTTTTAAGTTGCCTAATTCACCCCCCCCCCCCTCTAGGCGTCACGGTCCTTTCAATTGGTATCGGAGCCGGTTGGCTCTCTTGTGGACTCTTGGCTTAATCGCCTTCGAGCCGACGCCCCTAAGAGAGGTTGGGATGGATACCTCTAGGCCTCCACACTTTGACGGCACTAACTTCCCCTACTATAGTGCTAGAATGGCTTGCTTTTTAGAAGCCGTTGATCAAGGTGTTTGGAGAGTCACTCGCGACGGGATGAAACCCCTTAATAATCCCGAGAAGCCTACCGCGAGTGATGAAAAGGAAATTCATCTAAATGCTAGAGCTAAAAATTGCTTGTTTGAATCCTTTAGCATGGATGTGTTTAACCAAGTTTTTACTTTGCAAACATCTCATGAAATTTGGTTAAAACTCCATGAGCTCCATGATGGTACAAGTAATGTTAGAGAGCAAAAACATCACCTAACTAACATGTTATGATTCCTTTAAAATGAATGATAATGAGCTTGTTCGTGATATGTATTCACGTTTGAATCTAATTATCAATGAGCTCAACTCTATAGGAATCACAAAGCTAGGTGATGCGGATATTGTGAGGAAGATCATCTCCGTGCTTCCAAAGAAGAAATATGCAACCATCATCACCATCCTCCACAACATGGAGGACTTGAGCACCATGACCCCGGCCATTGTCATTGGCAAATTGGTGGCATTTGAGATGTCACGCAAGATGGGTCAAGAAGAAGCCACTTCATCAAGCAAAGACATTGCTCTCACATGTGAGCACAAAAGATGAAGGGCAAGAAGCAAGTTGAAACAAGCTCAAGCTCCTCAAGTGAAGAAGAGGATGATGAAGATGAAGAATCAAGTGATGATGATCGAGCCTCACCTCATCCAACTCCTCTCTAGATGAAGAAGAAACAATCAAGCTAGTTCGAGGAGTGGAAAGGATGATCCGCAAGCTCAATGTCAAGGGTGTGCCCATCACCGTAGAAGACTGCCTCTTCACCAATCAAAGAAGAGAGCAAAGGAAAAAGGGTTGCTATAGATGTGGCAAGAAAGTACACTTTATGGAAGATTGTCCAAGACAAAAGCCCTCACCCAATGACATGAAAAAGAAGGGATGCAAGGCTAAAGCTCTCACCACCATCAAGACATGGGATGATTCATCACGTGATGATGAAGCCCAACACAAGAGGCGCGGCCACAAGCACTCATCATCAAACTCCTCACGAATGTGCCTTATGGCACGAGGTAACACAAGCCCTATCTCTAGTGATAGTGATAGAGATAGTGATAGTGATGATGAGCTACCTTCTTACAATCAACTTGTGCAAGATAATCTTAAATATGCTAAAACTTGTACTAGCCAACAAAAGAAAATCAAAAACTTAAAAGAAAAATTAGATAGCTCTCAACAAGCCTACAATACTATGCTTGATCAATATGAAACTTTTTCAAACTTGAATGTTGAGCTATCTAATAAAGTTGAGAAACTTGAGGCTAGTATAAGCACATTGATAGCACAAGTAATGATGAGCAACTTGCTAAGAAAAATGATAAACTAAAAGCAAAGTTAGCTAGCACACAAGATGCTTACAAAACTTGCTTGCTAAAATGGAAATTATGTGCAAGCATTGTGATGAGCTAACTAACAAAGTTGCTAATCTAGAAACCATCGGAGCAAACCCCACCGAGGCACCTAAAATTGAAAAATCAATTTTGATATACCTAAAAGAGATGCCTCTACTTCTTGCATTGATTTACTCGATTTAGACTCACCCATGTGCAAACAAGCTTGTGTTGAGAATGTGATTGTAGAAACATGCACACAAGAGGTTGCAATGGAGAATGAGCTACTAAGGCAAGAAGTGGCTCGCCTCACCAAGGACTTGACCCAGGAAAAAGGCAAGGGAAGCAAACCCGAACTCATCAAGATAACACCGTCAAGGGAGTGAAGAAGCTTGATGAGGAGCAAACCGTGGTTTGTTACCTTTGTCACAAGGAAGGCCACAAGTCCTATGAGTGCAAGGTGAAGCGTGGGGGAGAAAAGAAGAAAGAGAAAAACAAAAAACAAACAAGCAAGCTCTCCAACACCTACACCAACAAGGTGAACAAGAAGGCCTCCACACCTTATCTTTTGAAGAAGAAAAGAATGACAAGGTGGTGGCCATCAAGGTGAACAAGCAAGCCAACAATGGGGCCAAACGTATTTGGGTGCCTAAGGACATCATCTCAACCATGAAGAGCACCAAAAAGGTTTGGGTCCCGAAAGGGAAGTAAGTAGTCAAGTGGACCACAGGGAATTTGGAGACTTGGCAAAGTTTGGGTGCATAGCATGGGGTGCATCACATTGGATCATGTCATTGCCAAGTATGTAAGTGGCTACTATGGACCCAAGTTCCCCTTCCCATGTTAGGTAACTAGATTTAAATTATCGCAATTATTTTCAAGTGGTATATTTTCAATTGGTATATTTTAGCATCTAGTTACTTTCATTGCCTAGGTTTGCATTAGTATATTCATATCTTTAGTCATGCAAATTAGGCTTATCATATGGTAGTTTTGCTCGGTTTAACTCATATTTTTTAAGCAATTCTACATGGCTTAATTGGTTAGAAGCACGACACATAGCTTCTTTTACTTTGTAATTATCTTATATGTGCCAAAGTCCAACTTATAGATAAACTACCCCAATTACCATCTTCAATTGATGTCACATTTCTTGTCATATCAATATGGAAAATGGTAATTTGACCTTACAAGTCAATGTGCATGTCTCCTACAAGTATTTCAAACTTGTATGCACACTTTTAGGGGGAGTTTACTCTACAATTTGGAAGCTTTGAGACTAATACTACCTTCAAGATTATCATGTGTGTAGTAGTCTCATTGCAAGGAAAATGGAGTTCCCGGAGACAAGCATCAATACGTGATGAGACTTCATTGGTATCTACATTTGGTATTCCTAACCGATGACCTTATGTTGATTTCAATTGATACTATTATGCTTTCTCCATGCATTATATAGTTTAAACTCCTTTATGCTTTATTTTGTCGGTTATGCATATGCTTTAGTCTTACATCATATGTATGCATACATCTAGGGGGAGTTTAGCTTATATAATGTTTCCTCTCTAGAGCTTTAATGTCTTCCTTTTCGGTGTTTGATTCCAAAGGGGAGAATGTGTTGGGACCAAAATCAAGCCCAAACTAAAACAAACAAAATAACCAAAATCAAAAATTTTCAAAAATTCTATGGTTATTTTCATGGGAATGGTTCAAATAGGGAGGAAGTGATTTATGGAGTTAGGGGAGTCTTAATCCATAAAGTCACAAAGAGGAACTCTATGGCAAGGGCAAGATATGCTAGAAGAAATGTATTTCAATTTGGTATCTTTTAATATCATATGACCTTGCCTTTGCATTGCATCCTAGCAAGTAGATTACATTTTAAATTATGTATCTATTATCTGCTTGTTTTGGTCATGTTGTCATCAATCACCAAAAAGGGGAGATTGTAAGGAAAATGGACCTCGGACCATTTAACTTCGGATTTTGGTGTTTGATGAACAACATAACCAAATTGGACTAATGTGTTTGCAAGTGTTTGTTTTGTAGTTCAATAGGGTGCAAATGTGGCTTGGACTAAGGCGACGTGGTGATCCAATGATCAACACCTCAAGCAAGACATTTGAAGCTCAGTAGAAGACCCTCAAGATCAAGCAAAGTCCAAGGCACAAGAAACGGAACCAAGACGGCGCAAGAAACCGCGAAGAAACGAAGCAACAGGTGCATCGGACGCTAGCACCGGACGCTGCTCACAAAGCATCGGACGCGTCCGGTGGTAAACCCTAGCTCGTGATAGCGCAAACAGGAGCATCGGACGCTGAAGACAGAAGGCATCGGACGCTCCGATGCGTCATCGGACGCACCGATGCAACATCGGACGCTACAGTACCCTACGTCCGATGCCTGTACAGAGAGGTTCCAGAAAGGCGCTGAAGGCATCGGACGCATCCGATGAAGAAGCATCGGACGCTGGTCAGACACTGTACCTCAGTGCCACGTCGGCATATAGCCGTTAAAGGGGCATCGGACGCGTCCGATGGTTCGCAGAGAAGCCTGTTTCTTCCCCCAACGGCTCTATTGGATTGGGGCTCTATATATACCCCCATGGCCGGCCAAAACAATGAGGTTGGAGCTCAAGGAAGTGACCATAGTGCATAGACACATATTTAGTTGCTCTAGCCACCAAAGTGCTTAGTGAATATACTAGGTGATTAGTGTAGGTGCTTTGCGAAGTGCTTAGGCTAGTTAGACCACCGCTTTGCGCTTGCTCTAGGTGTTAGGCCTAGTGTTTAGTGAGGTTGTAAACCTCTTATCTATCGGTGCTTGCACGCACCGTTGTTGTACATCGGCGGGGCTTGTAAGTCTTGCGAGATCACACCAACCGCGTTTGTGGTGTGGCCGCCTCCGTGTACCGAAGGGAACAAGGCCCGCGGCGCTTCGGCCGGAAACTTGATAGTGAAGACGGCGGGGAGCATCCGGGAGAGACTATGCCACGAGTGGCTTAACCGGAGACCCACTTGCGCGTGGGGAAGAACCGGAGCTATCCACGGAGTTACCCGACCGGGAGCTTGGCCCTTGCGAGGGATTCCTTGCGAGGGGCTCCAACGAGGACTAGGGGAAGCTTGCGCGCTTCTCGATACCTCGGTAAAAATACCGGAGTCATCGACGGGAGTTTGCATCTCTATCACACTCTTTAGCTTCCGCATTTACATTGCTATCTAGTTCATGTGCTTTACCTTTCATAGCTTATGCTAGTTGATAGGTTTAGAAACTAGGTAGCATAACTCCTTTTGCGGTAGAGATAGCAATCACACTTAGCAAAACCTTAGTTACACTTTAGATAGTTTATTTTCTTACATAGGTTTTGCTTAGGTGGAAATTAGAGGCCTTAGTTTAGAGTAGAAGTTTTAAGTTGCCTAATTCACCCCCCCTCTTAGGCGTCACGGTCCTTTCATACAGGCGCGTGGTAACTCAAACCGCCAGTAAAAAAAATTGAGGCGCTAGGAAAAATCATCTTTCTACTGGTGAAAGAAGTAGCCGAATAATAGGAGTAATTTACGCACGATATAACAAGATATGATTTGACATGGTAAGGTTGATGTGACTTATCCTTGCATGTTGGTCCTTTTCTAACCAGTGCTGTAAAACTTTACAGCTGTGTATGAGCAAGCTGCTAAGGGCAAGTACATTGGTCTTGTTTCACAGGTGGTCTCATGTAGTGCCACGTAATTTTAAGACGACTTAGTAGACGATATATACAATAGTTTGTTTTTTAAGTTGTCTCGTAGCAACTCATTATTCCTTAATTTATGGAGAAAATAAAAGTAAATTATCAGTTGCATGACAACAACAACTCATACAATGGTAGAATAGTTGTCTCATAGTCCTAAATTTTAGGTTATGAGGTGGTTGTTTCGCGAAACAACGACCTTTTCCTCTTTCGCTTCTCTCTTTCCTCCACATCAGCAAGAATCCTACATGGCACTGCATGAGACGATGTACGAGACAGATGACGTGTAGCAATGTACTTGCCCTAATGCATAGTATTTATGTTTGCAAACAATATGTTTACGGTTGCGGGATGCATACACTCTTTTATACCTGTTGACACTCAAAAGTGTCATAGGTAAATATTAAGATTACAAGACATATTCGGCTCATAATATTTTGAGATTGAATTAATCTTTAAATTGAAAAGTCGAATGTTTTAAGTAAGATAAACCTGATCATTTGAGGTGTTCCGACCAGTTGTGCTATTTCTGACTAGGTAATGCTGGTCGGAAGTCTTAAGATGGTGATGAGCGCCGAATCGGGTGCCGATTCAAAGATCCTTCTTTGGTAAGGATAAATCTGTTGATCGGTATAATCGGTTTGGGCTGATATTTATAAAGCCCATTTAGCCGGTTTAGTCGATTCAAAGATCAGCGAGATCGGGTTTACCTTGTCTAGTCCGGATCGGACTCTTGGATTCCATGTTTTGATGAAGTTCGAGTAGGAAACTTGGAGATCGTATCTGGAGATGTATCCTATTGGGATAAGACCAGCCCCCTCTATATATATGAGAGGATCATGGCCGACTAAAGCATCCAACCCTAATCGATCAAAATCAATCTACTATCCCTTTTACCCTTCTCCTCTCTCCATTTTGCTGTTCGGCGTGTCTCCCGGCGAGGCTCGACGGCGTTCTAGGTGGCCTTGCTGGTCCTAGGGCAACCTCTACGTGCTTCTCCCCGATGGGTCTTCCCGGGAGGAGTTCTAGAGTTATCAACACGGGGTCTAAAACCCTAAATTGCCTTAAACTGGTATCTAGATCGGTTTTCGTCGGCTTAGTCAGGGTCCCTGCTGTCTCAGGTTGATCTGCAACGTCTTCGACCGTTCTAGCCCTGCTGGTGTGTGATTCGGATCACTTCCGACGTCAACAATACTCTTGCTTTTACGGTTATAGATACATGTGACTTTACGGTTTAGGAACCAAAACAGTCGAATTTTTACTGTTAGGAATTTTGGTGAAGGGAAAATCACCGTAGCGTGACGCGAAAGACCAGTTTCCAGCCTCTTTTACGCTTGCGGTGGATCAGTTTCGTCATTTTTATGGTTGGGGGATTGGTAGAAAGGAAATCATGGTTGCAAGCCAGTAATTCTTTTACCTTTTACGATTGCGGAAGCACGTTTTTCTTTCAGTTGTCAAATGTCTCGTGTATCAGTGTCAGATGACACTAGTGCTCTAAATTGCTATTTAGAGTGCAGCGCTCTAAATAGCAGGGTCCTATGTGTTATATGAGTTAGTATGAGGTATCCAACCACAGTGTCGAGTCTAATTTGAAAATAAATTGGTAAACGAGTTACAACAATACATATACAGATGGTAAAAAAATTCGTCTCTAATACGTATTCAGGCGTAGTAAAGGGCTCTCTAATTTAGTCTACCAAATTTAAGAATCAGACTCAATAAGGATCAAGCCATAATATAATACTATATGAACTTGAGCTAAAATTAGATAGAGTTAAGTTTGGATTGTGAAGGAAGCATATATGAGGGCCATGATCCCCTATACATATTAGAACAAATAACACGATCATTACTTAAATCACGAAACACAAATCGTCATTGTAAACACTGAAAGCAAGTTGTACAGCCCGGTGTGTAAGGTACGGGTACGTTTTGCTAGTTATAATAGAGGGCCTAAATTTTTAGCAAGATGTAAAACCGAAGGTCAAAGAGGAATGCAATGTGCAACTAGATTATTTACTGAGAGGAGACGCCAACAATTTATAGCATATTGAATTCTTTTCTGTTTTTGACAGTAACCATGAGTCCGTTCTCCATCTGCAGAAGGATCGATAACTTGGGCTTGATGCTCTGACCTTCCAAGACCTCCACATCGAAGTTCCACAGCACTGCCGCAACAATAGTCTTCATCTCCATGATCGCGATGTCCTTGCCCAGACACATCCTCGGCCCTGAGTTAAAAGCCAAAAATTTGCAAGATGGCACATACTGTAGCCTGGTTCCATCCTCGAAGAGCCACCTCTCAGGTCTGAACTCATGGCAGTCCTTGCCCCACACACTCTCCATTCTACCCATAGCATATATGGAGACCAGGATGGCTTCACCACGGCGCACCTGGTGTCCGCTTGGCAGAATGTCATCGGCCATCACGTTCTTTCGCTCCATTGGGCTTGGTGGATACAACCTCAGGGACTCAAACAAGGTTGCCTGAAGATAAACTAGAGGTTTTGTCTCTGCTGGCTCAAACACAACCATCTTGCCAGGATCTGTGGAGATGCGAGAGGCGATTGGCGCTAGTTCCTTGCGTATGCTAGAGACGACGGCTGGGTTGGTTGCGAGGCTGTAGAAGAGCCATGGAAGCGCTGTGCCGATAGTGTCCCGTCCACCGATCATGTAGTTGAGAAGCGTCTTGCGCAACATGACATCGCTGCATTCAGGGTCAGTGATGTAGTAAGAAATGATGTCGGTCACCTTGTCGTCATGTACTTCCCCACCATCATTATCGAGCTTCCTTGCAGCATTCCTTTTCTCCATCATCTCGGTGACAAATCCATGTAGCACTGTATTTGCGGCTGCGAGCTTCCTCTCCGGACCGGTATTTAACCATCTCACCATTTCCAGAAAGAAGACGACACGATTTGACGGAATAAGGCAACCTCCATCACCGTGTTCATGGCATCTGCGACATGCATGGATGGCATGTCAGGGGTCAAGCAGCCAGGGTCCACGCCGAAGACCGGTGTGGCAGTCTGGTCGAACACCAACCTCCCGATCAATTCCTGCATGTCGAACGGAGCCCTTGTGCTCGCCACACGGGCCAAGAACGGGAGGAGGCCCTTCGCCACTTTACCGTGGCAACAAGTAGCCATCAACGAAATGATCTCTGGGTTGCTTAGTATGCTCTGGGTCTTGGCTCTCTGCTTGCGGCAGGCCTCACCATCTACAGTTATGAGCGTATCACTCACGATGTCAAAGACCTCAGCGAACGACTCTCCCTTTAGGTAGTTGGCATGGTTTGTGGTGAAGATGTGCTGAACATTTGTTGGGTCACTTGTCATGAAGAATCGCACGCTGCTTGGCCCAGCTTGGACCTTGAAGTTGCACCCGGAAGCAGCAAGGACGGCGGTGAGGTAGTCATGGAAGTTGTGGAGATTGGCTATGAATGATGGGAGTATTCCAAATATTGGCCAGTCTATGGGGAGCAAGGGGTTTTCGGACGATCCTCTTGACTTTATGTACAAGTAGAATGATACAATCAGAACTAGTGTGGAGATGAATAGATATAGATGATATAGGAAGATGGACAATGCCATAGATGGTAGGTAATATCGACTCACTTGTAGTATGTGCGATGCCGGCCTGTATGCTCAAGTGAAATGAATAGGCAAGGAGGAGGTAGTTTATAAAGCATATAGTAACTACCAACATCTCTCTATGCACAATAAATCTTGCAAGGACTACTACCTGAAACACACCTATAAATATCGCGTTTTGCATATGATCACGAGAAACATGCGTGAGAGTTTAGACGCCTAGTAGTGATTCTGTCTCCTGAGTTTGTTTAACCAACCTCCTACAGGCCAGCAGCAAACTAATTTAAGGGAGTGAAGGTCTGTTGGATAATAATGAAACATGGACCGGATGACCAAGATTTTTTATTACCACAAAATAGTCTTGTATATTCAATCTAAGAATTAATTATATTTTATAATGACAGAGCTAAAATACATAGGAGATATATGAAGGTTCAAAAAGACCACCACCTAATTTTAGGGTAGTTCAGATTTTCCCGAGAGTTTGAATCTTCCATGTCTTACCGAAATCCTTCGAATTAAAATAACATGTAGGTCATCGAAACAACTCATGATATGGAATTAAATTAGGCGACAAGCAGACAGGGAGCATGAAGATTCTTACTGTCGAAATGTCATGCTCAGCCTTATCCTTTAAATCCTGCCTAAAAACACATGGTGGACTCCAAAGGCGACAACCAAAAGTGAGATCATGTATAAGCATCACACTTACACCTTCTCTTACTACTCTAACTACTTACGATTAACTAGAATACCGTGTCACCGGCAATGATAATTTGCAGGTGTGTAGCCAGGCTAATGAATCTACTATATAACGACTAATGCACTAAGGTAAATCACAACAATATTATAGCACGTATAATATTGCACAAAGTAATGACTAAGTAAAGTAGAGAAAGACCAGTAAATAAGTAAAGTGTTACAAGAGTAAAGAGAAAGATAAAAGCAATATCAGACTCTTCTGAAGATAGCTCCGGAAGATCCGAGCAGAGCTAGCTACTCAACTCTAACTCCCACACTAACTACAAGTGTCTACTCTACTTGCAAGTCCTGCACATGGTTGTACACTTGGTGTGTCTCAAATGAGAGGGGGGTGCCTCCCCGCTGTCACTAGAAGTTTTATTTTTTTTCTTTTTGGCCCCAAATTTTTCCTGTAGTGTCCTTATATTAGACAAGACAACATGTTCAAATTTAGCACATTTATAAAGCTTTTTTCTATATTTCTTAAATTTATTTCATTTCAATGATTTTTTCTGAAAAATGCTAATTTGAGCTGTAAGTGCATCAAATAATGCAATTTTATGAATTCAAAATTGATAATCATATTTTTGAGTGCAGTCTAAGGCCGTATCCATGAACTGACACAAAATTTTGCACATCACGAAACTTGAGGAACTTGCGGGCAAATTATTCTAAAATTCTATGTAATATAAATGAAGTTCGAAAATCATGAAACTTGTCTAGGTGTCATGATATTGTATGTGGAGGCTGTGGTAAAAAATTGAGAAGATTTTGCAGAAGCTGTCACACACGATGCTTATAAACCAGGACATGGCTGTATGTGATCGCAAGATATCACCTAAGGAAATGTCCTAGTTTGTAAGCATCGTGCGTGACAACGTCCACAAAATCTTCTTAATTTTTTACCACAACCTCCACATACAATATCACGACACCTAGACAAGTTTCATGATTTTCAGACTTCATTTGTATTTTATTGAATTTTTAAACATTTTATAACACCCGATTTTAAAGGACAAAACCAGGTATGCCATATGTGTGCCCAGGAAGTCCACACATACAACCATTGCGAACACAAGGTTGATATGTGCCCTTGTGGTTCCCTTCCTGAGTGATGAGTGATCGGTCAACAGGCTCACCGGAAGGGGTGAGAGGCAACATGTGTCTCTTGGCTGTGTTGATGTGTAGGTGTGAAGCTCGGAGACAGTGGTCGAATGTGAGGTGAAGGTCAAGTAGAGACGTGTCGTGCCGACGGACCGGGAGCGGTGAAGGGCGGACGTGAGGCTTGGACCAACGGACCGGGAGACCTGATGACCAGCTGTGGTAGCTGGCACGTGGCATTGGCGAGCAAGAGCACATGGGGATATGCGATGCATCGGCCGAGTCGGGAGGAAGGTGATGGCGTCGTGACACTTGGTGGGAGGCCGAGAAGGAAGGCGAATGCACTGTGCCCGCGTGGAGGCTGGACATGCATCGGCATCGGTGCCGGAACTCGGGGTGTGCGAACCACATCCCGTCTACGGCGCGGGTTTGGTAGTTGAGCCTCTAAAAACTACCCTCGACGGTTTCCGAGTTTGGGCCTCAAAACTCGGGGTGACGGGTTTCCGAGTTTGGGCCTCAAAACTCGACGTGAACGGTTTCCAGGTTTGGGCCTCAAAACCTGGGCTGACGGGTTTCTGAGTTTGGGCCACAAAACTCAGCCGGAGGACAGGTTTCCCGGTTTCGGCCTCAAAACCGAGGGGAGGCCCAAAAGGACGGTCGACGCGTGGCGGCGCGGAGAGGCTTGCGTTGCGGCGAAGCTATCCATGAGGAAGGCACGACGGTCGATAGGACGACACATGGCGGCATCCTGCGTCGAGGCGAAGCTAAGGATGAGGAAGGCGCGTGGCCGTCGGATCAAGTCATCAGCGAGTTGGATTGGAATACCCCTAGGGTTAGCCTGTTCGCTCATGTATCTAGGGGTAGAAGGGGACTATTGTACTTAGGCTATAAATAAGAGAGGCGCCCCTCCTCTCATTCTATCTTGGCAGCCCTGCAGTTTTCTCTCCCTCTAGCCCTCGCTTAGGTTCTAATCTTTCCTCGCTGCCTGTGATCCGCAGAGTGACTCGAATCATACCTCTGTGTACTGAGATTTTGAGGAAGTGAGACCGTAATCTCACCTCTTATCTCGTGGGTTCGAGACACAGTTGAATTCATGATCGATTTGAGTCTTTGTGCTGTGTTCTTCGCGGTATTTGCTATTTGCCCTCTCGAAGATTTGCATCGTTCTTCCTCTCCGAGTGTTGGTTTTCAATTCTGTTTGAACCAGCTTGTTCTAGATCGTGAGGCGTTTCTTTTCACTAGAGGAATTCTCCTCTAACCTCACGAGCTAGGAGATCGTTCGATTTTCATTTTCGGATAGTGTTTGTCTCCTCTCCCCCGAATTCCTTCGATTCATCGATTTGGAGATAGGTTCGAGCCATGATCTCTTAGGAGTAGCTCACTATCCTCCTTATGACCCCTCTCACCAGGTTTGAGCCTTAGTGGTTTCGTTTTGGGTGAGATCGAGTCGAATCGGTGAACAAACTGTTCAGGATTGGGGTGACCGGACGCATCCAGTGTTGTGACTGGACGCTCTGTGTCTCTGAGTCCGGTCCCACACAGAGAGCATCCAGAACGGATTTGTGTTGACCGAACGCGTCCGATCATTCTTGACCGGATGCTGGTCAGAGTCCGGTCAGTGTTGTTCAGCACAATTTCGTTCGCAGTTTGTTCGTCTGTTGTCGGTTTTGGTTTCCAGCTTTTGCGTTGGACTTCTTGGATTGTGTAGTGTCCCGCTGTGCTTCAAGGAAGCATCCACCCTACATCTAGGGTCATGGACACTAGCAAGTCCGAGGCTAAAGGACCGGATTGGCGACCAGAGGGGGGTGAATGGGAGCCTCAAATTCAACTCGTGAATTGAATGACCCTTGTCCCAGAAAATCACCCCAAAAGCGAAGACTCGAAATAACTGGTGAGTTCACGACCTACGAATAGGTGGATACCCTAGGAGATGTCCTAGTGGTACAGCGGAACCCCCGGAAGTGCCAAACCCCCAAAACAAAACTGCACAGTTTGCAGATTCGCGGACTGTCTGGAGTCAGAGTTCCGGACTGTCCGGTGAACGCCGGACTGTCCGCGCCTGGGTGGCGGACTGTTCGCCGGCAAAAGACTAGAAACAGAACTGATCTGAAACAGTTCTGGTCAAGTCCTGGACTGTCCGCGAGTATGAACTGCGGACTGTCCGCCGTTCACTTGACAGTGAACAGTCAGGGGGCTGCGCCTGACTGAACTAGCAAAAACCTGATTCCTGGACTGTCCGCCGGTCTGACCGCGGACTGTCCGTGACTGCGCAGAAAACACAAAACTGCACGGGTTCAAAACCAAAATCGATTCGATCCCAACCAAATCGAAAGGGACTTCGATCAAACTCCTTCGAGGTGTTCCTCTATGTATTGGGGTGCTAATCCTAAGAAATCATCGCACCAAACCAAGTGAACCGAGAGTAATCCGAGAAACACCTAAAAGGGGGAAAGAACGAAGAACGAACACGAAATCAACCCGATCTATGGATTCGTGAGGTTAGGGGAGAAATCCTTTGGTGGAAAGAAGGGGCTCACGACCAAGAACAAATTGATTCAAGTGGAATCAAAAACCGTCCCACGGAGAGGAAGAACGATGCAATTCTCCGGGAGACGAAAAACCGAAACGCGAAGAACACACAATCAAAACGCGAATCGATCCAAGAATTCATCCGTGTCTTGAACCCATGAGACATGAGGTGAGATTACGGTCTCACTTCCTCAAAATCTCTAGTACACAGAGGAATTGTCCACTCTGCGGATCACAGGCAGCGAGGTATGATTGGATCCTAAGCGGGGGCTAGAGAGAGAGAGCTTAGGAAACAAATGCTGCAAGGATGGAATGAGAGGAGGGGCACCTCTCTTATTTATAACCTAAGTACAATAGTCCCCTTTTACCCCTAGATACAAGAGCGAAGCGGCCAACCCTAGGGGTATCCCGGTCCAACTCTGCTGGTAGATGATCCGACGGCCACGCGCCTTCCTCATCCTTAGCTTCGCCTCGACGCAAGCCTCAGGATGCCACCATGTGCCGTCCTGTCGACCGCCGCGCCTTCCTCGTGGATAGCTTCGCCGCCTCGCCAGCCTCTCCATGCCGCCACGTGTCGACCGTCCTTTTGGACCTCCCCCCGGTTTTGAGGCTGAAACCGGGAAACCTATCCTCCGGCTGAGTTTTGTGGCCCAAACTCAGAAACCCATGAGCCCAGGTTTTAAGGCCCAAACCTGGAAACCGTCCACGCCGAGTTTTGAGGCCCAAACTCGTAAACCGGTCACCCCGAGTTTTGAGGCCCAAACTCAGAAACCGTCGAGGGTAGTGTAACACCCCGGGTTTTTAAATAAATAAAATAAATTAGAATTTAATTAAGAAATAGACAAAATCCTAGATGGAGGAAAAATTCTAACCAGATGTCTGTTGTATTCATGCCATTGCATAATTTTTATTGGGTGAAAAAGAATTTATTAAACCCGATTAGGGTAAACCGAATTTTCTTATTTATTAAATTCTAATTTATTTTATTTCCTCCAAACGAAGTCATTTTCAGATTTTAAATAATTAAAGCTGAAAAAGGAAATGCACTGGACCGCGCCTTGTTTACTTTGAAACCAAAGGGTGAGGATGCAAGATTTTGATAGACTCAGAATACTATTCATGTGGAGCGCGGTTGATTTTGAATAAGAACGGTTGCTTCTGAAAAACGGCAAAAAGCCCGCTGGGCGTTGACGTGTGGCCTGCCGCTCCGACGTGGCTCCACGTGGCATGCGCGGGTAGGCTTGGTGTACCAGCTGGCCTGTGGACCGGGTGGCATGCGCCGGTGGGCTGAGTCCACCAGTCTTAAAGTGTCGGTCTATACCAGTTCGGGGGTGGGTTCTAATCTGGACCGTTGGTTGCGATTTGCATGGCTCAAGGGAGGCCTGGGTGGCGGCGGCGAATGAGCGCCACAACTGCGCGGCGGTGCGCCATAGGCGCCGCCGGGGTTTTCGCCAGAGCGGCTCGGGAAGGGAGGGGTAGGCCACGAGACCAGTGGGGAAGAAATGGGAGCTCACCACGAGGTCGGCGCTAGGGTTCCCGAAGCTGGTTCCGGCTCGGTGGTGCTCGGTGGCGCCATGGAAGGCCCTCTGGAGCTCGCTCGGAGTAGCTCTACGGTGCACCGGAACCCTAGGCGAGAGTATGGGGCCACCAGGTGAGGGGAGGCGAACCCACAGGGGTGTCAGCCGGCGACGAGGTGTGATCGGGGTAGTAGCGCGGTGGTGCCATAGCCGCAGGAACGGCTTAGCTTGGAAAGTGCCCTAGTGGCCAATAGAGAGGGGTGGATCAGAATGGGGAGGTCACCGCGGTTCCAAAGAAGGTGTCCTCGGCGTCGAGAGACGGCTCGGTTGGAGGTGTAGACGATGGCGGAGGCTCGGTGGAGGGGCTCCTTCGGCGGGCTTCGAACGGTGGCGTCGCGGCTATAGAAGTCGCGGCGCGGTTCGGTGAGACGGCAGAAGATCTGTGCACGTTCCGAGACACCGCTTGAAAGGTGAGGGCGGCAGGAGCGGCTAGCCGAGCACAGAGTAGCCGGCAATGGCGGCGGAGGCGTAGCTCGGTTGTGGCGTCCAGAAAGGAGATGGGGTTTCGTTGCGTCGGGAAACAATCGCGTGCGGGGACGCCTCGGCGAAACTTAAGTAGGCAGATGGGTCGGTGGCGGCTGCGGAGAGGAGCGGTGGCAGCGGTCCTTCGTGCGCATAGGGCGCAGCGGAAATCTCGACCGGGGGTTGGGGATGACGGCTGACAGTTTTGGTCTACCTATCGGTGGCTCCGGCGCGCGGATCTTCCCGGTCAACAGAAGAAGGGAGAGGAGGGTGCGCACGCAGCTTCCGAACGCCTGGGCCGGGGCGTGCTTGCGAAGGAGAGGTAGCGGTGGGCTGCGGGAGTGGTGGAGGTGAGGTTGGGCCGGTTGGCTTGGCGGGCTGGGAGCGGGGTGTGGGAAGGAGGGAGAGGCCAGCGGGCCGAGCGAGAGGAGAGCGCGGTTGGCCGGTCGCGCGGCTTGGGCCGAGGGGAGGGGTGCGGGCCAGCGCGCTGGAGCTGGCGCTGCGGGCCGGAAAGAGTGGAGGGAGGAGGTGGAATGGGCTGGGAGGAGGAAATGGGGAGGGAGGGTGGCGGGCCAGAAGATGGGCCGACTTGGGGAAAGAAAAGGAGAAGGGGAAAATCGTCCCAAGGGGGAGAGAGAGGGGAAGAAAGTGAAGTTTTGGGCCGGTTTGGGCTGGGATAAAAGGGGAAGAGGAGAACAGATCCTTTGCCATTTCTTTCTTTTCCTTTTTTTTTGCAAATCTTTTTGAATTCAAAATCCTTTTGAAAACAAAACCACATTGAAACCTTTGAAAACATTTTCCTCAGTTTTGGCAAATATAGATTTGAGTTTGAATTTGCAAAACCTTTATAAATCTTTTATTTATTTTCTAAATGGAATAAATTCGGGTTGCCCTAATCGGGTTTAATAAATTCTTTTTCACCCAATAAAAATTATGCAGTGGCATGAATACAACAGACATCTGGTTAGAATTTTTCCTCCATCTAAGATTTTGGCTATTTCTTAATTAAATTCTAATTTATTTTATTTATTTTCAGATTTCCTACCCCGATCACACCACGTAGCCGGCTGACACCCCTGCGGGTTCGCCTCCCCTCACCTGGTGACCCCGTACTCTCGCCTAGGGTTCTGGTGCACCGTAGAGCTACTCCGAGCGAGCTCCAGAGGGCCTTCCATGGCGCCACCAAGCACCACCGAGCCGGAACCAGCTTCGGGAACCCTAGCGCCGACCTCGTGGTGAGCTCCCCTTTCTTTCCCACTGGTCTCGTGGCCTACCCCTCCCTTCCCGAGCCGCTCTGGCGAACACCCCGGCGGCGCCTATGGCGCACCGCCGCGCAGTCGCGGCGCTCGTCCGCCACCGCCACCCAGGCCTCCCTTGAGCCATCCAAACCGCAACCAACGGTCCAGATTAGAACCCACCCCCGGTATAGACCGACACTTTAAGACCGGTGGACTCAGCCCACCGGCGCACGCCACCCGGTCCACAGGCCAGCTGGTACAGCAAGCCTACCCGCGCATGCCACGTGGAGCCACGTCGGCAACAACACGTCCACGCCGACCAGCCACGGGCGTTTTTGCACAGAAGCCCCCGTTCTTATTCAAAATCAACCGCGCTCCACATGAATAGTATTCTGAGTCTATCAAAATCTTGCATCCTCACCCTTTGGTTTCAGAGTAAACGAGGCGCGGTCCAGTGCATTTTCCTTTTTCAGCTTTAATTATTTAAAATCTGAAAATGACTTCGTTTTAATCACTCAATTGCCACTCAAATTCGAACGCTCATATCTTTTGCGTTTTAACTCCGATTTGACCCGTTCAAGTCGCATTAGGTTCGTCTCGTCGAGCTCTACGCATTAGGTCAGTTTATATTCTGTTTTACTACTATTGATGTACTATTTCTTATTATGTTTGTTTGGGCCATATGATGATGTTTGATCCAGCGAGTGTGATCTACGCGGAACCTCCAGATCAAGTTCGTGCCTTTGTTGATTTGACCCAGCCCGAAGGCAAGTGTCCTTGCACCTATTGCTCCTGTATTTATTTTATTTTGAGTTAGAGTAGTTAGATCCAGTAGATGCATGCAGTCTTAAATTGAATCCCATGTTAAGGTTTACTAGAACTCGTTTATATTTTCCTTGACACCTGGATTGGGATGTGTTGGGTAGAAGTCATGCTTAGCCCTGCTGTCTTGGGATGGGTTGGTGGTCAACTATAATCAATTCTGATTAATGATCTATGGAACTTGTGAACTGGTGATGAGTAGTATGGTGAGTAGGTAAATCCGACAGGATAGACCGTACTGGTGGTTTTGTGCCGTGGGATTCAGTAGCTGGTTTTGGTTTTTGGTTCTGGGCTTGTGCTAGATTTATCCTGCCTGGATCCCTAGGACCCGGTTCTCGGAGCATGTAACCCGGTTACACAGCACAGCCATGAGGTCTGGATGGGCTGGACCTGGCTAATTAATTAGTTTCCTCCAAGTTATGCTACACAGGGTTTGTTTATTGGCTCAAGAGGGGGTCCCTGGGGTCGTTGACTTATGTACGGGGATGAAACCTTAGAGTACGTGTAACACAGGCTTGGAGGGGCTTTGTAAATGCCTTGTAGTGCGACCCCGCTAAGCACCTTGGCAGTGTTTAGCGTGATGGGGAACGCATGACTCATGGGTAACGATGTGCAACCTCTACAGAGTGTAAAACTGATATATCAGCCGTGCTCACGGTCACGAGCGGCTTGGACTTCTTCGAGATTAGTTGGTGGGTTGGGTCTGGTTCGTTAGGGAAGCCTTATGTGGTCATTAGTCCCATATGACATGGGTACAGAGGCTTCTTCTACGCGGGTTACTGCTTGGTACGGGAGTGATTCCCAGGCTCGGGCGTAGACCGTGTGTTATTACGGAAGGTAGCTCTCTATGTCGTGACATCTGGACCTAATACACTAGGGGGACTCCGAGTTTGCCTTGTGGTTTGCCTGATGGACTTCAGGTGTGGTTGCTTGGTGTGACTCCAAGTGTGGTTGCTTGGTGGACTCCGAGTGTGGTTTGCTCGGTGCGACTCCGAGTGTGGTTACTGTTATTGTTGGAGATTGTGGATATAACCTAGTAAATAGGTGCATAGTGTTAATAGGAATAATAGGATGTGTTGCTTTAGGCGCTTGAGTCAAACTGAGTCAGCCTACCTTTGTTATTAGCCTCATAAGCATATTTTTCCTACACTTGCAGAGTACATTTCGATGTACTCACCCTTCCTCTTTGAACCCCCTGCTACCCCACCCAGACGTTGGAGTCAAAGACACAGAGCAGGAGTACCCCGAAGACGGTGGTTACGACCCCGACAACTTGTACCCAGAAGACAGTGGATACGACCCAGACGACTTGCACTAGGATGGCGCAGCCCCCAGTCGACCTTCCTGTGGAGATGGCGTCCAGTTTCCGTGAGTCTACATTAGAGTTAGACTGAGAGTCTGTACTTTTCTTTTGGACCCGAGGGTCATTTTTGTAATAATGTTCAATATATTAATAAAAGCATTGTTTTGATATTTACTATGATGTCGATATATGTATGAAAATTGATCCTGGCATACATATATTGTGCTCCAATTTTGTTCTTAAAATTGGGGTGTGACAGTTAGTTTTTTTGAGGCTCAACTACCAAACCCGCGCCGTAGACGGGATGTGGGTCGCACACCCCGAGTTCCAACACCGATGCCGGAGCATGTCCAGCCTCCACGTCGGGCACAGTGCATTCGGCTTCCTTCTCGGCCTCCCGCCAAGTGTCACGACGCCATTACCTTCCTCCCGAATCGGCCGATGCACCGCACATCCCCATGTGCTCTTGCTTGCCGATGCCACGTGCTAGCCACCAAAGCTAGTCCTCAGGTCTCCCGGTCCGTTGGTCCAAGCCTCACGTCCGCCCTTCACAGCTCCCGGTCCGTCGGCACGGCACGTCTCTACTTGACTTTCACCTCACCTTCGACCACTGTCTCTGAGCTCCGCACCTGCACACCAACACAGCCAAGAGACATGTTGCCTGTTGACCAATCAGTCATCATTTAGGAAGGGAACTACAAGGGCACATATCAACCTTGTGTTCGCAGAGGCTTGCTTTTGGGTGACTTTCTGGGACAAGGGCCATCTATTTCTCGAGAAGAAATTTGAGGCTCCCATTCACCCCGCCTCTGGTCGCCAATTCGGTCCTTCAATTGGTATTGGAGCCGGTTAAGGATCTTCTCTACCTTAATCGGTTTCGGATCCTAAGGGCGACATGGATCGAGGGAACGGCAAGGCTCCCTATTTCGTTGGGACGAACTATCCCTATTGGAAGATTCGGATGCGTGCTTATCTCAACAGTGTCGGATCTTCTGTATGGGAGATATGCGAGGATGCCGATTACGTGGTCCTTGCGGCTCGGGTTGGTCAACAACAAATTGACAAACATGAGGCCAACTCTAAGGCCCGTAACGCGCTTTTGGCCAACATCTCCCTTCCTGAGTTCGAGCGTGTTTCCGAGCTTCAGACTGCTCAAGAGATCTGGGTGAAGCTTCAGAGCTATCACGAGGGGACCGCTTAGGTCAAGACCAGACTCTTTGAGACATACAAGCGGGAATACGAGAACTTTGTTCGGTTGGAGGGAGAGACGATTGACGCTATGTTCGCTCGTTTCCAAACGATTGTGAACAAGATGTGTGCCAATCGGGCCAACCTACCCTATGACGATCATGAGAGGGCTCTCAAGTTGCTATACGCCCTGGATCGGAGGGTATGGGAGGCGAAGGTGTCGACCATCATAGAGTCTCCATCCTATGACACCCTCCCCATGGACGAGCTATTCAGCAAGCTCAAGTCCACCGAGATTGATCACTTGACTCAGGCCAAGCTGAAGAACCCATCTTCTCATTCCATGCCTTTGGTCTCAGGCAAGGGTGGATCGACTCTTTCCGCTGACGCTTCACCACCTCCCTTTGCTTTGTCTTCTTTGCTTTCAGTGACAGAGGAGAAGGTGGAGGCATTGGGCGATGACGAGCTTGCCCTCATCATCACCCGGTTCTCGCAGTTTCACAACAACCGCCTGAATTGCCGGCATGGTGGCACACGTGAGGGATGCTACGGGTGTGGAGATCTCGACCACTTCGTCACGAGCTGCCCCAAGCGCGACAAGAGCTTCCCCGGCAAGAACTGCAACTCCAGGCGCAAGGCCAAGCCGGAGAACAAGACCGGGAAGAAAAAGAAGGGCGGCTACCGTCGCGAGGATCTGGAGAAGGCTTTCGACGCCAGCAGGCATGCCTTCATCGCCTCTTTCAGCGATGGCGAGAAGAGTTCCGACGGCGACTCCAGCGATGATGGGTCCGAGGGCAAGACTGAAGAACACTTCAACGGACTCTGCTTCTTCGGCAACTCCACCAAGGGCTTCTGCACCATGGCCCTGAATGAGGAGGACCGCAAGCACCAGGACAAGGATCCCGACACCGACGACAACGACGACACTTCCGAGGTATCGTCCTCTTCTCCTGTCGATCGTCTTACCAGTGAGCGCGATACCTTGGTCGACATAGTCCTCACCCAGGACAAGCAGCTCAAGCGTGCTGCCAAAGAGCGCAACGAGTTTAAGGCTAAACTAGTTGAGGCGCTCAAGGAGTTAGAGCTTGCTAGGTCCGAGGTGAAGGTGGCCGATGTGGAGGAGTGTGAGGAGTGCACGATGCATATGACAAACTTTGCCACCCTGCAAACCAAGTATGCCTCTTTGATTGAGGTGTATGATGAGCTGAAGAGTAGGCTAGACTTGGTGGGTGATTGCAAAGAGTGTCCCTCCCTGAAGAAGGAGCTAGAGGAAGTGAAGGCGAGGTCTTCTTTGCTGGGTGCGTGCAAGCTTTGTCCTAGCTTGTGAACTAATTTGGCAGAAGTTAGTGCCAAGTTTGTTGAAGACATGAAGGCCAGCTCAGTTAGCACCGTTTCCGCTCCAAGTGAGCGGTGCGTAGGGATGGAGCTTGAGATTGCCAACTGTCGGCATGACAAGATGCAAACCGAGGAGGAAAACACATACCTTCGGTCCATCCTGAGTTGGGTGTCATGCAATAAGTCACAGTTGGGCATGATGATCAGTCAGTTCAAGAGGGGAACTGGTGGTCCAGGAGTAGGCTTTGCTTCAGGTGGTGAGGGCCCTAGTGCTTTTGGCAAGATTGGTGAGTTTAGTGGAGTGAACCCAAGTAAGAAACCATCAACTCTCCCTATGCTTATCAAGATCACCCCACATGAGCCTCCCAAGCCTATCATGAAGGATGGAATCCTTGAAGAATCTCCCAAGGCTCCACCTCGCAAGCAAGTGTGGGTTCCCAAACCTAACCATCTTAGGAACACACTTGACACCCTTCCTGGCCACTAGTGATTGACGGACCAGGATGTCAGAGAAATCATCAGAAGATGATTACTTCGACTAACTCTGGATGGCATGAAAGATCCTAGGACGTGACACGAAGTCTACCCGGATTAGGACTCTCATTGTAACTTAGTCGAGTTCTTAAAGGAAGTCTTGTAATTAGATTAGGACTCCTTTGTTGTAACCGACTAGGACTCGGAATACGCCGTACTTCACCCAGATATATAAGGGGAAGCAGGCGTCGACTCTTATCAATTGAATCTTGAATCATAACACAAGGCACACGCCGCACTGGACGTAAGGTATTATGCTATTAAGCGGCCTGAACTAGTATAAATCGTTGTCCCTGTGTACTCGCCGAGTTCTACGAACACCGATCCCCACCGAACAAATCGTCTGAGATCCCTCAAGACGAGTTGTCGGTTAACAAACACCGACAGCTGGCACACCAGGTAGGGGATTTTGGCGATTCGATGATCAAGAGCTCGATGAACCGCGTCAACATGTTCTCGGCGGGATCAATTTTCATTTTTGGCTCGTGGACTTGCATCGCGGATCATCAAGGGAAGCTACATCGACAACTTCACACTGAATCAGAAGCGCAAGCCACGCCAAAGATGGATCATCTCAACCGGAACCTAGCAAACCTTGCAATCCAAGATCCGCAAGACTCTGAGGACCAAGCTGAAGCATCCGACTCCTACTCGGACTCGAACTCCAGGCCCGAAAAGGACTCGGATACCAGGCGCCCTATCCCCTTTGGACTGCGGAACTCGGCCGAAAACTTCCAAGACTTAATTGGTGCAAAATTCAAGGAGTTTCAACAGATCCCCTTGACCGGAGCCCAGCAGGGACTCGTTTCCAGCTCGACCGAGGAGGGTAACATCGTCCATTGGCCAATACAGCCAGCTCCGGCTAGGCTGGTTGGCACAATCGACCAGCAACTTCCATATCAGCATGGACATCAGCTCCCCTTCGAGGAGAACGATACCTCAACAGAGCTAATCTCCAGTACTTCTACCTTGGAGTCGGTTACACCGGGATGAACAAACTAGAGCTACACTCACGAAGTCTTCATGGTAGGGCATCATTCATCTCTACGACCCCAACCCCTCCAGATGTCTTCCAAGATGATGAAACCTTGAGTATGATATCCGATAACGACCCAGAAGGACCCGGAGAGACCGAGTCTATGAAGGCTGAGAGAATAAGGAAAAACCAGGCCAAAGATGCTCGCAGAAGGCGAGCAAATCATTGAAAAGAGGCTATGGAACGCTACCAAGTACGGCTTGAGGAATATAATAGTCGGAGGCATCTAGAAGAGGAAGCAGAGTATCAAGCCTGCGTCCAGCGTGATCAGGAGAATCAGTCCCAGAATGATCATAATCGACGACGAGCTGACTGCTCTCGCAACCTCGAGCGTGAATTCATGAGGGTCGCTGGTCACAAGGTTTACCAGACACCCTACCAAAACATTATGGCTTTAGCCACGGAGATGGGAGCCAAGGACAACCGCACCCCCGATGAAGAGCGACGGCTAGTCATGCTGCAGACTACCGCACTACAACTCAAGGGGCGAAATCTTGAGTCCCTGGCCGATGAACAAGCATCATCCCATCCAAGCCAGACGCGACCCATTCATGAGCGGCTCGGCCGGGCTCCGGCAAGGAGTCGCCTGGGCAACCGAGTACCTGATCAAGCCGAAGGAGGAGCCGAATCATCATACCGAGGAGTCAACATCGCAACATCTGAGGCAGTCGATCGCTTCCCCTGCTTTTTCCAGAGGCTTCGAGCAGTCCCATTTCCACGAAAATTCAAGCTCGGGAACTACTCAAAGTACGACGGGAAGACAGAACCTAAACGGTGGCTCAGACTGTATGCTCAAGCAGTCGAGTTAGCAGGAGGAAGCAACGACGTCAAAGTACTCTTTCTCCCCATGGCTCTAGAGACGATGCCACTTGCATGGTTCGACATGCTTAAGCCCGAGTCCATTGATTCCTGGGAACAACTACATCGTATCTTCATAGAGAACTTTGCGGGTGTCCTCGAGAGATCAGATCCCCGGACTAAGCTCAGGACTTGCAAGCAGCAGAAAAACGAGACAATGCGGGAGTATTACAGACGCTTCTCGGAAATTTGCTCTATAGTCTCTGATATAACAGACAGAGAAGTAATTGACCTCTTTGGCAATGGAATTTGCGAAAGGTACAATTACAAGGATTTCATCAAACATGACCCGACCACCGCCGTCGAGTTTCATCGGGCAGTCAATTCCATGATGGTGACAGAAGAGCGCACACAGGAACGCTTTCCCGAAAGGAACACGTAGGGTGATCGAGGCAATAATCAGAGAGGCAATCAAGCTACTTAGCAAAACACCCGCAAGAGAACAGGGGATAACACTGTTGCAGCCATGGAGCTCAGAAGAAGGGGAACAAGCCCTCCACCTTTGATGACTTACTCGATGGACCATGCCCTTTCCATCCGAAAGGAGGACACTAGGCTAGGCATTGTCGACAGCTCAAGGAGCGAGGCTTGAACTCTGACTTCAACAAAAACAAGAAAGATAAGGGGAGGAAAGCTGCTGAAGACCCTCAGCAGGACGCCGATGGTTTCCAACACCCCAAAGAGACCATCAATGTCATATTTGGAGGTGTATCCACCAGCGACAGCAAGCGTCTCCAGAAACTCTCCTTACGGGAGATCATGTCCTCAGAACCAGCAACTCCCAGATACCTTGACTGGTCTGAACATCCGATCAATTTCTCCCAAGCAGACCAATGGACCAGCGTCTCCAATGCAGGGCACTACCCGCTAGTCCTGGATCCCACGGTCGTCGGGTTCAAATTGGGAAGAGTACTAATAGATGGAGGAGCAGGACTCAATGTCATCTTCGCAAGTACCCTATGAAAGATGAACTTGGACCTTGCAACTCAGCTCACACCATCAAGCACCCCCTTCTACGGCATAGTACCCAGAAAGACGGCCGTACCACTCCGGAGGATCATACTACCCGTCACTTTTGGAACTCAGATCAATTACCGGATTGAGTACATCAGTTTCGAGGTAGCCGACTTCGAATCATCGTACCATGCCATATTTGGACGACCAGCCATCGCCAAATTCATGGCAGTACCACACTACCCGTACCTTCTGCTGAAGATGCCGGGTCCCAAAGGTATTCTAACCTTCAGAGGTGACTTGAAGCGATCGTTCGATTGCGACACAGAGGCTGTTCAAATCGCCGAAAAAGCTCAACTCGCCCTAGATGTTCAAAAACTCGCACAGATGGTACATAACACCAAGCCGGGAGATTCAGAAATCCCAACCAAGCCAGCGGGTGCTATCCAACCATCAGCGGAAGTCTCTACAAAAACCATTGATCTGGAAACCGGTGATCCCTCAAAGACAGCGGTTATCAGTGCTCACCTATCTGAAGAATAGGAACTCACGCTCACCAAGTTCCTCAGAGCAAACAAAGATATATTTGCTTGGAAGCTGGCTGATATGCCAGGAGTTCCAAGGAACTTGGCTGAGCATAAATTGGAACTAAATGAAGGACCAAAAGTGCTACCAGAAAGCGACCAGAGGGGGGGGGTGAATGGGAGCTTCGAAATTTCTTTTCAGAAACTAGTTGCCACTGTCCCAAGAATCACTCCAAGAGCAAACCTAGAGCTTGAATAGTGTCCACGACCCTAGATGTAGGGTGGATGCTTCCACGAAGCACAACGGGACACTACACAACTCTAGAAACCCAACACAAAAGCCGGAAATCAAAACCGACACGGACGGATGAACCGCGGACGAAAACGTGCGAGGCAGCACTGACCGGACTCACTGGAGCGTCCGGTCAGTATGCACCGGACGCGTCCGGTCGACTAAAAACCAGTTTGGGAGCTCTCTGTTCCTGACCGAACTCACTGAAGTGGAGCGTCCGGTCAAGTGCTGAGCGTCCGGTCACAAAGACAGAAGCCGGTGAACAGTTCAAGCGTTGCGTCCGGTCACATGCATGGTCAAGCGTCCGGTCAAGTCGCAGAAAGGCACAGTGAACACATTCATCGACCGGACTCTCAACCCTAGCGTCCGGTCGTCACGATGCCAGAGTCCGGTCCACCCGGAAAGCACTGTTCGTCCACCGATTCGACCCGATCTCACCCAAAACGAATCCTCTACGGATCAAACTTGGTGAGTGGAGTCACAAGGATGATAGTGAGCTACTCCTAAGAGATCATGGCTCGAACCTATCTCCAAATCGATGAATCGAAGAAAATCGAGGCAAGGGAGACAAAACTCGATTCGAAAAAAAAATGACCGATCTACTAGTTCGTGAGGTTAGAGGTGAATTCCTTCGGTGGAAAGAAGTGCCTCACGATCTAGAACAACTCAGTTCAAACGGATTTGAAATAGACACAACGAGTAGAGAGATCGATCACCGGGAAAATCATGGAGAAAAGCAACCCGCGAAGAACAACAACAAAACGTGAATCACAACCACGAATTTGCAACCGTGTGGCTACCACACGCTACAATGGTGACATTACGGTCTCACTTCCTCAAAAGTCTCACGAACACAGAGGTATGATTGTCTTCTCTGCGGATCTCAGCTAGCTACAGCAGGGATGTGGGAGAGCAGGAAACCCTAGGTGGAAAATAGCAAATGACTGAGATAGTTTGGGAGGTGGGTGTCTCCCCCTACTTATACTAATTCTAATTCGCACTCTACCCATAATTATTTACAGAGCGAACCAGCCAAACCCTAAGGCTATCCTGGACCAACTCAAAGATGATGGTGATCCGACGGCCAGGCCCGCACAACTGGTAGCATTGCCTCGACGCAACCTCACTGATTGCCGCCACGTGCCGCCACCGGTCTGCTTGTCCTTTTCACGGACTCCGCCCCCGGTTTTGAGGCCGAAACCGGGAAACCTGTCTTCACGACCAACCCCCGGTTTTGAGGTCCAAACCGGAAAACCCGCTGTCCATCGCCTGAGTTTTGTGACCCAAACTCAGAAACCCGCCAGCGCCCAGGTTTTGAGGCCCAAACCTGGAAACCGTCCTCAGCCCGAGTTTTGTGGCCCAAACTTGGCAAACCCGCAGCACCCAGGTTTTGTGGCCCAAACCTGGAAACCGTCCACCCGGTGATTTTTCTGTGGCTCAACCAACAAACCGATGCTGTAGAGGGGATGCACCGCCCGTGCACCCCGTCCACCGACACGTGTCCCCAGGTCCTCGACCTGAGCATCACCATGCCCCGCAAGTCTCCGCTCGTCGCTGTCCCAGGCTGTCAGCCACCACAACTGATCCTCAGGCCACCGGTCCCTCAGTCCAAGCCTCACGTCCACCCTTCACCGCTCCCGGTCCGTCGGCACGGCACGTCTCTACTTGACTTTCACCTTGCCCTTGATTACTGTCTCCGTGCTCAACACCTGCACAACACAAGACAAAGAACATGCGCATCAAACCCATTGACAATCACTCATCACTCGAGACTCGGCATACACCAATGTATCCGCACTAAGAGAGGGCTCCAGGCCCATCAATCAAAGACTACGACGATTCTCACCAGAAAAGAAAGAGGCGATCAAAAAGGAGATAGCCAAACTACTCACGACTGGCTTCATCAGAGAAATTCTCCACCCCGAGTGGTTAGCTAATCCAGTACTAGTAAAAAAGAAGAACTCTGCCGAGTGGCGCATGTGTGTTGACTACACAGACCTCAACAAGCATTGTCCAAAGGATCCCTTTGGGTTACCAAGGATAGATCAAATAGTTGATGCCACCGCAGGTTCCGCTCTATTATCTTTTCTGGATTGTTATTCCGGGTACCATCAGATTGCCCTCAAAGAAGAAGACCAATCCAAGACATCGTTTATAACTCCCTTCGGTGCCTACTGTTATAAAACCATGTCCTTTGGGTTGAAGAACGCAAGGGCTACTTACCAGCGAGCTATCCAAGATTGTTTGGGCGACCAAATCGGCCGCAATGCGGAAGCTTACATTGATGACGTGGTCATAAAGACAAAGGATCCGAGTACCCTCATATTAGACCTAGAGGAAACCTTTTCCAGGCTACGCGCATATCAATGGAGGCTCAACCCCACGAAGTGTGTGTTTGGTGTACCTTCAGGCCAGTTACTTGGATTCCTTGTTAGCCATCGAGGCATCGAGGCTAGTCAAAAACAGATCATAGTCATCATCAATATGAAGCCACCTACTTCGGTCAGGTATGTTCAGAAACTCACCGGGTGTATGGCTGCGCTCAACAGATTTATCTCACGGATGGGAGAAAAGGGACTACCTTTCTTCAAACTACTCAAGGCCGGCGATAAATTTCAGTGGACGGAAGAAGCGGACAGGGCCTTTGAACAGCTCAAAGGATACCTCACCAATTCACCCATACTCACGCCACCAGAACCCAGGGAGCCGATGATGCTTTATATTGTAGCTACCACACACGTTGTGAGCACGGCAATCGTAGTGGAGCGCAAGGATGACAAGCACATCTATAACACCCAGCGACCAGTATACTACATTAGCGAGGTACTCTCCGACTCAAAGGTCAGGTACCCGCAAGTGCAAAAATTATTCTATGCTCTACTCATATCTTCAAGAAAGCTACGACACTACTTCGAAGCCCATGAGATCACAGTTGTTACGGACTTCCCATTGGGAGAAATCCTCCACAACCGCGATGCTACCGGCAGAATTTCCAAGTGGGCAGTCGAGTTGGGGGCGCTCAACATTAAGTTCACTCCAAGGAAAGCAATCAAGTCGCAAGCTCTGGCTGATTTCGTCGCCGAATGGACAGAAATACAGCAGGTTCAAGACAACGCTATTCCTGACCATTGGAAGATGTACTTTGATGGGTCCTTAAAACTCGGAGGAGCAGGTGCCGGAGTATTACTTGTATCACCCGCTGGAGAGCAGCTCAAGTACGTTTTGCAAATCATGTGGCCCGCTACCAACAATGAAGCAGAATATGAAGCGCTATTACACGGGCTAAAGCTAGCAGTAACATTGGGTATCAAGCGACTTATAGTCTATGGCGATTCATCCGTTGTGATTCACCAAGTTAACAAGGATTGAGATTGCACCAAGGAAACAATGAACGCCTACTGCGCTGAAGTCCGCAAGCTAGAAAAACACTTCTCAGGGTTAGAACTCATTCATATTACCCGGGACCTTAATGTAGCAGCTGATATCCTAGCAAAATTGGGATCCGACAGAGCTCTAGTCCCCAGCGGTACCTTCATACATGAGCTATCCAAGCCTTCAATCCAAGAGAAGGAAGAGGTTGATCCCACACCCTCCGCTCAGATTCTAACTCTAGCACCCGCTTGGACACAAGTTTTCATCGACTACTTCAAGGTGCATAAACTGCCCAGTGATAAAACTGTTGCAGAGCAAGTCACCAGACGTAGCAAAAATTATGTTCTAGTCGGAGACAAGCTATACCGACGCGGTGCCTCATCAGGAGTCCTCCTCAAGTGCATCTCACCAGAAGAAGGCAAAAAAATCCTGAATGAGGTTCATTCTGGGTGTTGTGGCAATCATGCAGCATCAAGGACATTAGTCGGAAAGATCTTCAGATCAGGGTACTATTGGCCCTCTGCCTTAAAAGATGCAGAAGACTTAGTTCGTCGCTATCAATCATGTCAGTTCTTCGCCAAGCAGCAACATGTACCGGCTCATGAGTTGATCTGTATTCCCCCGTCATGGCCCTTCTCATGTTGGGGACTCGACATGGTGGGTCCTCTTAAACGTGCTCCAGGCGGATTCGAGTACGTCTACGTTGCAATTGACAAATTCACCAAGTGGATTGAGTACATGCCGCTGGTCAAGTTCAATGCATCAAAGTCAGTACAATTTATGCAGAGCATCTTCCATCGCTTTGGGATGCCACATAGAATTATCACTGATCTTGGGTCCCCTTTCACGGCTGTTGAGTTCAAGTCATGGGCCAGCGACTGTGGAATTAAGATAGACTACACGTCGGTGGCTCATCCACAATCAAACGGCCAAGTTGAGAGAGCAAACGCCCTCATCCTTGCCGGTCTAAAACCAAGACTATTTGATCTTCTAAAAGACCACGACGGGAGGTGGGTCGAAGAGCTGCCTAAGGTAGTCTGGGGGCTACGGACACAGCGAAGTCGGGCAACATGCCAATCTCTGTTCTTCCTGGTCTTTGGCACCGAAGCAATCCTCCCGGCAGACTTAATCTGAAATTCTCCACGAACAGAGCAGTACAATGAAGGAGAGGCTGATGATACAAGGCGGCTAGAAGTCGATAGTCTCGAGGAGGCCCGATTAGCCGCTCTCTTTCAATCAGCAAGATACCTTCAAGGGATGAGGCGCTACTACGATAAGAACGTCCATCACCGAACCTTCCAAGTAGGCGACATGGTCCTGAAGAAGATTCAGAACACCACAGGACGCCACAAGCTTATGAGTCCATGGGAAGGACCCTACATAGTATCTAAAGTAACAAGACCCGGGTCATTTGAGCTAGTCACCAAGGATGGTTCGCCATTGCCAAATTCATGGAATATTGAGCATCTGAAGAAATTCCATACCTAAGGATTACTTTAAAAAATCAACTCAGGGCAAATGTACTTATTTCTCGGATATTAATAAAGTTTGGATTTCATCAGAAACAAGAGCTTTATTGTCCTCTTAATACATCTTATCACGACTACTCAGTCGGATAAAGTCCTTTACTCATGCAATAAGCTTTAGCTATTGTATCCCACCGACTAATATATAATATTACTCGGATGGATGGTTCAACGGTAGCCATACTCGAGTTACGAGCTCCGAGCTCAATACAACTCAAATGATAGTACGGTTTAAAACCCAGCTGTCAACCTATAGCGAATATGGTATCTACAAAGTAGATACTAGTTCCTATAAGGTATAACAAGGGGAGTAGTACTCACCCTGTTACATATTACCCGGACAGAGGTCCAACCTACTTTCGCACTCAAGCTGCGATCACCAAGAGGATATGATTCACCCGACAGGAACCATCGTTACGGTCCTTCAGAGGTGCTTGATCAAAATTATCCCTTGAACAAGGGTACTAAGAGTAGTACTCAGGCAGACTAAGTTCTCTATAAGATCATTAAAGACTATTAGAGAAACGAAGTCATATGACCCAAACTCAAGTGCTAGAGAGCACTCGGATAGACTCGTCTAGTAAGACGCCTAGTCATACATCCACTACAAACAAAAAGACCCATTAACAAGATATTACTTGCAATGCCGAGTCGACAACATATGGAATTAACAAAAGTCAAAAGTAAATGATACTTTAATTCTTTAATCTTGATAAACATCTGTTTACAGGAGATACAAAATATGGCCAAAGGACCGAGGAAGACATATTACTCTACAAGATCTAAAATCTGCGAGTACTCCTCTGCTACGGCCTTGACTTCCTCCTGCATCGCCGCATTATCTTCGTCACTCTTACCATCAGGGAGCGTCATAATGGAGGACAGATCAAAGGACGGCATGTGCAGTCGCAGCGTCGCCAGCAAACCACACACCACTGAAGTCGCCAAGTCTTTGATATATTGAGTTAGCCGCCCGGGTGCAGCTCTGGCTCGATCAACCAGAGACTCGTCGGCTCCTTTAGGGCGCAGGATCATATCGAGGACGGGCTCGACGGCAAGCTCCAGTGCCTTCAAAGAAGCCTGCGACTCCTTCAGCTGCGCCTGGACCGCTTCCAGAGCTTCCCGCGACTCCTTCGTCGACTTTAAAGCCAGCAGCAGGTCCTGGTCAGCACCCTCACGGATCAGTTTGGCCTCTTGAAGAGTACTCTGTGCATTAGCAAATACCTCCTCAAGCTCCGCCTCCTTCCGGTTGAACGCATTCTGCCACCCGGAAGCCAGCGACTTCGCATCTGAAAGCATATCAAGCAGATGAGCATCACAAGCCGACAAAAGCAATAAGGACTCGGGACAGTATTACCAACTTACCAGCTAGCTGCTTCTTGGAAGATTTCGCCACCTCCTTAAGATTTTGCTCTGAGGCGGCATGCTTGGCAATTAGCTCAATCTCTCGATTGTTGGCTGCATCACGCTCATCAACAACAACCTTGAGATTGTTCTGCAGCTCGTTGATGCGGTTATTCAAGAGTTGAGTGGCCACCTTCTGGCTAATTTGATCTTAGGCGACGTAGTCTTTGAGCTTCTGATTCTCAAGAGATAACTCTTGGCGAATCAGGGTGATCTGCTCAGTAACTTTGACATCAAAGCCCTGCACAGAAACAATAATGTAAGTACTCGGATGAGACTACAAAATACAGAAGAGGACTTCAAAGAAATTACCTCAACAAATTGATGAAGCGCCAAGGCAGGTGCCATCATTTGTTGGCTTAACTCCTTCAGCGGGTGAGGTCCTGGTTGTAGCCAAAAACGTCGCTCCATGGCGTGAGGACTCGGGAGCAGCCTCGGACTCTTCCTGCGGACGGGTTGACGCTTCAGCATTGATCTCAGCCAAGACCACCTCCAGAGTAGGCTCGTCTGGCTGTCGAGTACGAAAAAACCACTCGTTGAGCACTCGGTCAAACTCCAATTGAGCAGGGGAGCAGAAGACTGAGTATGGAACACCAACCTGAGGCAAAGGAAGAGCATCCGCTTCAGGAGCTGCATCAACCTGAGTATTGGATGGAGAGAAGCCTGGAGGAGGGTTCACCTGGCTAGAGATCGAAAGAACGCCGGATTCATCTTTATCCTGCGCCTCCGACTCCTCCACAACTCGGGTCTCGATAGCAGCACTTGAAGATGCTGCAATCGGCTTCGTTTTCCTACAACAAGACGAGTATTCATATTGGTACCAGAAACACGCGGGTATCCAAAAAGAAAGTTTTGAGAACTTACTTCACGAGCTTCAATGCCCGCGGCAGCTTCAAGATTGGTTTCTTCGGTTGCGGGTCCGGAGCCGGAGCTTCTTCAGGAACCGCACCGCTTGAAGCTCCTTGGGCTGTTTAATCATCTGGATCAAACAAAGATATAAGACAAGGATTTGTTAAAATCCAAAACAAAAATACTACAAAGTACGCAGGTTTTCCCTTACCAGGAGCACCCGTATTACAGTGCTTTTCAGCCAATTCTGTTGATAAAAGTATTTTTCGACAAGCACGACGATTACCAGTGCGAGCCTTCTTTGGGACAGGTTCTCCGGCTTCTTGAAGTGGAGTCGGAGACCTCTTCCGGTTACTCTCGGCTTCGGGATCTATGAGCAGGACATCAGAGTCAGTTGATTCTGAGTCCAGCCAATCAAAATCAGCGGGAGAGCTTGACTCGTTTCGAAGATCCTCACTTCGGATGGGAGCCTCGAGAGCTATGCCTCCGCCTTCTTGAGTCGCCGGGGGCAGGGGCGGACAATCATTGTTATTCCTCCCTTGACCCTATGAAGAAGAAGAAATTCAAGTCAAGTCAGAAGGATATCTATCAAGAATCATAAAGACGGATAACACAACTACTCACCGCTGGAGGAGGGTTGATGGCGGAGAAGGTCGTCATCATTGGAACGAGACGTTCACGGCTCTTCAATAGCCAGTTCATCCTCCTCAAAATCTCTTGGTTGGACAACTGCTCTGCATCGTGCTGCCCCGGGTCCTTCACGCCAAGGTATTCGAAGCCAAAATTGGCTCGCTGCTGCAGCGGATGGATCCGGCGCGCAATGAAGTCTTGGACGACGGTGTACCCAGTCAGTCCGCTGAGCTTCAATGTTGCTATCATATCAATCAATGGTTGGATAGTCTCTACTTCTTCAGCAGAAATCTTGTCCTTCCACTCCCGGCACTTCTGAGGCGGCCAACCATCATGACGACGTAGGGCTGGTGGTGGGTTGGCTATGTAAAACCACCCAGCAGCCCACTCTCGGACAGACTCCGATAACTCTACAGAGATATACTGAGTGGCTACTTCTAATCTAAGTTGAATGCTAGCCCCTCCGACTACCTCTACGCATGCGTCACTGGGTTGACACTTTACCCAGAAAAAGTAGCGGAAGAGGGTGAAAGAGCGACAGATCCCCAAGAAAGCTTCACACAGATGGGAGAAGATAGAAATGTGGAAGCAAGCATTGGGAGTAATATGGTTGAGAGTCAAACCATAGTAGTGAAGCAATCCCCGCAGGAAGTCAGATGCTAGGAGCCCCAACCCCTGCTCCATGAATGACTTGAACATCACGATCTCTGTCGTGTTAGGGGCGGGCGCGCGGTGGTCAGTTGGCACCCTCCACCCATCGAGCGACTACGATTGGAGTAAGCCTAGCTGTGCCAAGAAGACTAGCTCCGTCTCCTTGGTATTAGGCATCTTCCAGGCCAGCACATCGGTGGGCAGGCACGGGTGGCGTGGCCTCCCGCCGGTGGTGATCTTCGTCTTCTTCTTCTCAGCCGCAGTCTGCTTCTTGGGACCCATGTTGATGACAAGGGATTTTCTGCGCATCAACTATGGATTGGCTATGGGATTTCTAACTGCGAAGGCAATGGCTAGATGAAAGCGTGAAGAAATCGCAAGCCCAATGGCGGCTTATTATAGATCTGTTTCGGCAACCGTTCACCTTTTTCCATAACGACGTTATGAAAACCGCTCAAAACCCTAACGGTTGGGGAACGTTTCAAGACGGCGTCAGTATCAGTGGACAGGCAACCCGTAAACAGTACGACATCATTTTTTCACAAGACATATTTAGTACTCGGCAGACAAGACAAAGGACTCGGAAAACATTCCAAGTACCCGGATCTTATTGATTATTACTCGGAATTACAAGATAGATACACGGATACATCTTGAGATACAGCAACTTCTAGTGCTAGTACAATGAGGGTGTAAAATGCTACTCTAGAGTAATCAAGGTACAGAGTCTTGATGCTTAGCGCACCAAGGACCGGGTTCAGTGAGACGCAGTAAAGCAGACACAGAACCTTGGGTAGATACTACCTTTTCAGTGCATCCCAAGGTGGGTTTAAGGTTCTACCCCAGTACACAAGGAACTCGGAGGTAGGCCCTAACCCTAGCGCCCTTTTGACAACCTGAGACCCCGAGGTTGCCCGTGATGCGGGAGTCACAAGAGTTCTTCTAGGCGCACCTCTGTATCCCTCTGCTCGTGACCACTTGGAAACCACCCTGACAGATGGTCCTTGCACAAGAGTTCTTCTAGACACCTTATCTATCTTACAAAAATAAGATACCCGGGGGCTCGGACATTTCTGCTACAGATACTATAGCACTCAAGGGACTAAGAGAAGACATATGCTCAGGAAAGTGTGGCTTCCTTGCTTCCCAGGCAGGGTATTTATAGGCGGTCGCCCCTGGTCTATGGACACGGTTCATGGATGAAAATAATCAGAGATCAATAAGTTACCTCGCATACTGTTACACATGTGAAGCCTGGCACTAGTGATGGGTTTGCTTCACATGCGCACTTCAAGAAGAAGACGACAAAGTTTTGCAGTTGCAGAACACGACAAAAATCAATGCGGACAGTTGAAACAGTCATTGGTCAATAATTGTTGTCCTTACGGTAATTTTTATTCAGTGGGGGGTGAAAAGGGATGTTTGATGAAAACATTACCCACCTGAAGCTGGATATTTATTACACGGATGGATCAGGCAACAGATCAATGTCATGTTTTAACCTATTTGCAAATTTCATGGATTACCTGGACGATATATTGAAGACCCCACGTACCGACTATTTAAATACTCGGAACTCAGGCTCGGGGGCTGCAGGGTATATACCATGAAGGAAATGTTTTTTCTTAACCAAGGATTACTCGGAAAAGGCTCAAAAGATCCTCAAAGTTATTATAAATAATAAGAGGCTCGGGGGCTACACCCTATGGGTGCACTTTTCAGGAAAAAGTGCACACCATGGAAATCATTTACCTAAAGAGCACTTCAAGATTTCTTAAGACATTACTCGGAGATTCTCAAAGAGAAACCAGAAGATAACGTTTTGAAGAAATGATGAAGAGCTCGGGGGCTTGACAGACCAGGATGTCAGAGATATCATCAGAAGATGATTACTCCGACTAACTCTAGATGGCACGAAAGATCATAGGACGTGACACGAAGTCTACCCGGATTAGGACTCTCATTGTAACTTAGTCGAGTTCTTAAAGGAAGTCTTGTAATTAGATTAGGACTCCTTTGTTGTAACCGACTAGGACTCGGAATACGCCGTGCTTCACCCGGATATATAAGGGGAAGCAGGCATCGACTCCTATCAATTGAATCTTGAATCATAACACAAGACACACGCCGCACTGGACGTAAGGTATTACGCTATTAAGCAGCCTGAACCAGTATAAATCGCTGTCCCTGTGTACTCGCCGAGTTCTATGAACGCCGATCCCCACCGAACAAATCGTCTGAGATCCCTCAAGACGAGTTGTCGGTTAACAAACACCGACGGTGATCCCCTTCCGAAGGGCAAGCAGCCAGCTAAGGTGAACAACCCCTGCAGCCAAGCAAACCAACAACCCAAGACAGTGGTGAGGTTTGAGTGTGAGTATTGCCATCGCGAGGGTCACCTAGCTGAGTTTTGCTTTCGGAAGAAGAGAGAGGCTAGGAGGGAGTTAGAGCTGAACAACCAGGCCAGGCACCACCCTCTCCATGGTGTGCAGGGTTAGGGAGTTCAGAGGCAGAGGGCTAGGCCTAGTGGTGCACCCCCTCAGGTAGCTAGACCCCAGGCAGCTAGACCACGGGGTGGTGGTCATGCCCATCGCGGTTCTGGTCGTCCTCAATACGATCGTGAGCCGGGTGTAAGAGGTTTTGCTGCACCGTCCCATAGCGGACCACCGTTTCAACTTGGTGGTGATCGCTTTGCTCAAATGGGACATGGTGGTGAGTTTGGAGGTTTTCCGTTCCATAGCGGACCACCTTTTTAGTTTGGTGGTGATTGCTATCCACCCATGGGACGAGGACAGTTTGGTGTTGCTTGTAACACTTTTTCTAGGCCTATGACACAGCACTGGTATCCTTCTCAGTATGCTAACCCTAGTGTTGTGCCATATGCTCATTTCCTGCCTTTCTATTGATGCAGGAACTTTGGCTGGAGAACATGTGGCTCATGGATTCCGGGTGTTCGCGCCACATGACCGAAAAGAAGGAATGGTTCTCCAGCCTAGACCCCGTTGTGCATAAGGAGTACATCACTTTCGGGGATAGTGGTAGAGGTAAGGTTGTTTCTCATGGAGCTATTCGGCTCAATGAGAATTTTGTTCTCAAAGATGTTGATTTGGTTTCTACCTTGCTTTTCAATTTTGTTTCTGTTTCGCAACTTCTTGAGGATGATTTTGAGGTGCGCTTTAAGAAGGGTTTGAGTTGAGTTTTGGACTCTCGGGGAGATATTGTTTGTTGGGTCGTCCCTTTTGGTCATGTTTTCAGAGCCAATTTTTCTCGTTCTTTTGGCTCTTCTAGATGTTTGGTGGCTGGTCCTTCTTATGATTTGTGGAAGTGGCATAGGAGACTTGGTCACTTGAGCTTCGACTTGCTTGCAAGACTTAGCTCACTTGGGTTAATCCAAGGATTGCCCAAGCTTAAGTTTCAGAAGGACCTTGTTTGCCATCCTTGTCATCACGGGAAGATGGTTGCTACTTCTCACCCACCTGTTAATCAGGTGATGACAAAGCGACCTGGCAAGCTTTTACACATGGACATTGTTGGTCCAGCTCGGGTTTGCTCAACGGGTGGGAAGTGGTACGTTCTGGTGATCGTTGATGATTTTTGAGGTACTCTTGGGTGTTCTTCATGGAGGCTAAGGACGAAGCTTTTTCTTTTGCTCGTGACTTGATCTTGAAGTTCAAAACTGAGTTTCCCCCTGATACCATTAGAGCTATTCGTAGAGATAATGGCACTGAGTTTGTTAACTCTCAGTTTGCCTCCTTTTGTTCTTCTCATGGAATCGAGCATCAGCTATCTTCTCCTTATGTCCCCCAGCAGAACGGTGTTGTTGAGCGCAAGAACCGGACCCTTGTTGAGATGGCCAGGACGATGCTCGATGAGCATAGGACTCCTAGGCATTTTTGGGCCGAGGCGATCAACACCGCTTGCCATGTTTCAAATCGCATCTTTCTTCGAGCTTTCATGAAGAAGACTTCTTATGAGTTGTGTTTTGGACGGGTACCCAAGGTGTCTCATTTTAGGGTGTTTGGGTGCAAGTGCTTTATCCTGAAGCAAGGCAATTTGGACAAATCTGAATCTCGCTCTGCTGATGGTGTGTTTGTTGGTTATTCTTTGCATTCGCGTGCTTATCGAGTTCTTAACTTTGAGACTAACCGAAT
The DNA here is from genome assembly GCA_009763385.1 of Coix lacryma-jobi var. lacryma-jobi. NCBI lineage: Eukaryota > Viridiplantae > Streptophyta > Magnoliopsida > Poales > Poaceae > Coix > Coix lacryma-jobi. The sequence continues at coordinate 86,403,000 of CM019828.1, read as the reverse complement.
AGTGGAGATCTGCAAGGTCACATTCGACGAGACTATGCCTTGTGTTTCTTTTGCTTTTGAAGTTGCAGGAGAACAGGAGCTGGGAGAGACGATCTTTGTGGAGGAGGAGCAGGAAGATGCCGATTGGGGTGATCCCGAGCCAACTCCACTGGCTGCCCCCATCGACTCTGCGACGACTACTTCAGCTCGAGGACCCGATCCCACTACCTCTTCTTCTTGGGATCCTCTTGAGCCACCTCTCTAGCGAGCACCAGCTGCACCTGAGGGAGCGACAGCATCTGGCGAGGGGGAGGCTACTTTGGCGAGGCAGGTGCCCCGAAGCATTCAGCAAGCTCACCCCATGCAGCAGATGATCGGCGGCATCGACCAGTGAGTCACTTTGAGCAAAACCAAGTGGACATGCTCTTTGCTCATTCTGCATTTGTTGCTTCTTTTGAGCCCAAAGATGTTGGTCATGCTCTTTCTGATCCTAACTGGGTTAATGCCATGCATGAGGAGTTAGAGAACTTTGAGCGAAACCAAGTTTGGACCCTAGTTCCACCTCCACCAGAATGCCACCCCATAGGTACCAAATGGGTTTTCAAAAACAAACAGGGTGAGGATGGGATGGTAGTGAGGAACAAGGCTAGGCTAGTAGCCCAGGGTTTTTGCCAAAAAGAGGGGATAGATTATGAGGAAACCTTTACCCCTGTAGCCCATTTAGAAGCCATTAGGATCCTTCTAGCTTTTGCTGCTTCAAAGGGTTTTAAGCTTTTTCAAATGGATGTCAAGAGCGCTTTCTTGAACGGGTATATAGAGGAAGAGGTTTATGTTACACAGCCCCCTAGTTTTGAGGATCCCAAGTTTCCAAACCATGTCTTCAAACTTTCAAAAGCTTTGTATGGTTTGAAACAAGCCCCGAGAGCATGGTATGAGCATTTGAAAAACTTTTTTTTCTCTCCAAGGGTTTTAAAATAGGACGGGTAGATAAGACTCTTTTTCTCCTCAAGAAAGGCAATGACACCCTTTTAGTTCAGATTTATGTGGATGATATCATTTTTGGTGGCTCCTCTCATGCACTTGTTGCCGAGTTTGCAGATACTATGAGCAAGGAGTTTGAGATGAGTATGATGGGTGAGTTGACCTTCTTCCTCGGGTTGCAAATCAAGCAAACCCGAGATGGGACATTCGTGCATCAAGGCAAGTACACGAAGGACATCCTGAAGAAGTTCGACATGGGCGAGGCCAAGCCTCTGACGACGCCCATGGCGATGACTGTTGCGATGGACGCGGACCAGGACGGAGAGGCAGTTGACCAGAAGGAATACAGGAGCATGATCGGCTCGCTCCTGTACCTGACGGCTACGAGGCCAGACATACACTTTGCAGTGTGTCTGTGCTCTCGTTTTCAGGCGTCCCCTTGGACTTCCCACAAGCAGGTGGTCAAGCGCATCATGAGGTACCTCTGATTCACTCCTGAATTCGGGCTTTGGTATTCTTCCTCTTCGACTCTTTCGCTTTGTGGTTATTCCGATGCAGATTTTGCCAGCTGTCGGCTTGAGCGCAAGTCTACTTCTGGGACTTGTCAGTTTCTTGGCTCTTCACTGGTTTCGTGGTCTTCTCACAAGCAGTCTAGCGTAGCTCAGTCTACTACTGAAGCCGAGTATGTTGCCGCTACTTCTTCTGCTTCGCAGCTTTTATGGATGGTTGCTACTTTGCATGATTTTGGTCTAGATTTCAGTCGGGTCCCTTTGCTTTGCGACAACACATCTACCATTAGTGTAGCAAAGAACCCTGTTCTTCACTCCAAGACCAAACACATCGATGTTCGCTTTCACTTTCTTTGTGATCACTACGAGAAAGGCGACATTGACCTTAGGCATGTAGACACCCATAACCAGGTTGCGGATATTTTCACCAAGCCTTTGGATCTCTCAACTTTTCCTAGGTTGAGAGGCGAGCTTGGTGTGTGTTTTCTCTTTTAGATGGGAGAATGATTTTGTTTGATGTATCATAAACTGACTTTCTGATACTCTTTTTAGGTATTGAGTTTGTTTTAGTTTTGTCTTTGCTTCGATATTGACTTCTGCATGCATTTCATCATGTATACATCTTGCATTTTTGAGCTTCATGTCTATACTCTTTAGGATGAACTTATGCTCTGTTTAGTGTATTCTTCGATGATATATGATGATGCTTGTAGCTTAGGCTCTCTTTGATCACTGATACATGTTGTGAGCTGAGCTACTTTTCAGAATGGTGAATATGCTTAATAAACTTAAAACTTTGAAACTTGTTCACCATTGAGATTGGCAACTAGCATGCCTATACATATATGCTAGGTTGTTATGTCTCTAGTTCTGAGTCATTCACTTGCTTGGATTGTTCATATTCTGCTTAAAATCGAGATGGGATTGCCTTGTCAACACATCATGGTATCGAGACTGTTTCTCACTGCACATTGAGTTAAACTTGAGCCGTGTAGTGTAAGACCGAAACCGATGCTTTAAGCTTCTGATTGCTTCTGCATAGGCTTAGCTCGGTTGAAAAGTTAGGCAATGACAAGCTTTCAACCTCTCACAATCACATGCTAAAACTGAACTTGTGTAATAACCGCTGTAATTTCTCCGAAAAAATCTGAAAACACAAGTCTATGTTTCTTTCTATAGCATGATGATTGAACTTTGCTAGGGGTAGTTCACCTTGTATACATGTTTAGCACTTGTTTGACTTCATGTCTGTACATGTTTAGTGCTATTTTGATGGTGAAATCCCTTTCCGAACGGCTTAAAACTGCTCACTAAGCTTATGTGTTCATATCTTGTATTTAGTGATCAGTTTGAGCCTTTGCTAGCACTTTTGCTTGTTGCTTAGTAATTGGATCGACACTCTTTAGACCATCTTTTCACTCTATCGACTATATACCTGAAGCTGCTAACATGCATTTCTGACTCATGCATTTGCTTACTCCGATAGGCATGGCCTAGCTCTGTTTCGCTTGGTTGAGCTCCTTTCCTTTATCTTTTGATTGCAAATTGCCCCCATGAGGGAGAATGTTTCAAGGGGGAGATCTTTTTATGATGCTTTCACGATATGGTGACAATTTGCAATTTTTGTGCTTCACTTATTGAGGGGGAGTTCTTTTAGTGAGGGGGAGCTTTTCTGCTTTGCTACGATTTGGCCTTCAATTGGTATGGTATTTTGAGCTAGTTGTGTTGAGCCTATGTGCCTCTGTCTTGAGGGACTAGCTGTTTTCACCAGTTTTAGGTTGTTTGTTGATTGGTATCGAGCTTACTGCTAGTTGTGTTGAGCCTTTGTGCCTCTATCTTGAGGGACTAGCAGTTTTGCATTCGGATGCGTTGTTTCAGCCTCATTTGGTATCGAGCTTTCAGCTAGTGGTGTTGAGCCCTTTCTGCCTCTTCTTGAGGACTAGCTTGATTTTGACTTGGTTGCGTCGAGCCGTTGCCCATGCCTTTGGGAACCAAGTCTTTCGCTTAGTTTGATCGAGTTTTGCTCTTTATTGAGTTGTTGCTCTGATCCTTTGCTTGGTTGTGTTGAGCCGTTGCCCATGTCTTTGGGGACCAAGCTTTGCTTATCTCGATTTGTCCTTCTTCAGCTTTTAACTTGGCTTTTGGACATCTTGAGTGAGCTTTCTCCTTCTATCTACTTCTATTTTCTTTTCTTCTTTGATCATGGTTACTATGTGTTGACGATGCACTCATCAAGGGGGAGATTGCGAACACAAGGTTGATATGTGCCCTTGTGGTTCCCTTCCTGAGTGATGAGCGATCGGTCAATAGGCTCACTGGAAGGGATGAGAGGCAACATGTGTCTCTTGGTTGTGTTGATGTGCAGGTGTGGAGCTTGGAGACAGTGGTCGAAGGTGAGGTGAAGGTCAAGTAGAGACATGTCGTGCCGACGGACCGGGAGCGGTGAAGGGCAGACGTGAGGCTTGGACCGACGGACCGGAGACCTGAGGACCAGCTGTGGTAGCTGGCACGTGGCATTGGCGAGCAAGAGCACATGGGGATGTGCGGTGCATCGGCCGAGTCGGGAGGAAGGTGATGGCGTCATGACACTTGGCAGGAGGCCGAGAAGGAAGGCGAATGCACTATGCCCGGTGTGGAGGCTGGACATGCATCGGCATCGGTGCCGGAACTTGGGGTGTGCGAACCACATCCCGTCTACGGCGCGGGTTTGGTAGTTGAGCCTCTAAAAACTACCCTTCACGGTTTCTGAGTTTGGGCCTCAAAACTCAGGGTGACGGGTTTCCGAGTTTGGGCCTCAAAACTCGGCGTGAACGGTTTCCAGGTTTGGGCCTCAAAACTTGGGCTGATGGGTTTCTGAGTTTAGGCCACAAAACTCAGCCGGAGGACAAGTTTCTCGGTTTCGACCTCAAAACCGGGGGGAGGTCCAAAAGGACGGTCGACACGTGGCGGCGCGGAGAGGCTTGCATTGCGACGAAGCTATCTGTGAGGAAGGCGCAGCAGTCGATAGGACGACAAGTGGCGGAATCCTGAGGCTTGCGTCGAGGCGAAGCTAAGGATGAGGAAGGCGCGTGGCCGTCGGATCAAGTCATCAGCGCGTTGGATTGGAATACCCCTAGGGTTAGCCTGTTCGCTCATGTATCTAGGGGTAGAAGGGGAATATTGTACTTAGGCTATAAATAAGAGAGGTGCCCCTCCTCTCATTCTATCCTGGTAGCCCTGCAATTTTCTCTCCCTCTAGCCCTCGCTTGGGTTCTAATCATTCCTCGTTGCCTGTGATCCGCAGAGTGACTCGAATCATATGTCTGTGTACTGAGATTTTGAGGAAGTGAGACCGTAATCTCACCTCTTGTCTCGTGGGTTCGAGACACGGTTGAATTCATGATCGATTTGAGTCTTTGTGCTGTGTTCTTCGCGGTATTTGCTATTTGCCCTCTCGGAGATTTGCATCGTTCTTCCTCTCCGAGTGTTGGTTTTCAATTCCATTTGAACCAGCTTGTTCTAGATCATGAGGCGTTTCTTTTCACCGAAGGAATTCTCCTCTAACCTCACGAGCTAGGAGATCATTCGATTTTTGTTTTCGGATAGTGTTTGTCTCCTCTCCCCCGAATTCCTTCGATTCATCGATTTGGAGATAGGTTCGAACCATGATCTCTTAGGAGTAGCTCACTATCCTCCTTATGACCCCTCTCACCAGGTTTGAGCCTCAGTGGTTTCGTTTTGGGTGAGATTGAGTCAAATCGGTGAACAAACTATTCAGAATCAGGGTGACTGGAAACTTCTTGTTCAACGACCGGACACTCCCTGGTGAGTCCGATCATTGAACATCTCGCTGCCCAGTTCTGCGAGAGATCGACCAGACGCACCGTGGTTAGTTGACCGGACATGACGCTGCTACTGTTCACTGGTGTTGGCTCTGACCGGACGCATCCAGTGTTGTGACCGGATGCTCCGTGTCTCTGAGTCCGGTCCAACACAGAGAGCATCCAGAACGGATTTGTGTTGACCGGACGCGTCCGATCATTCTTGACCGGACGCTGGTCAGAGTCCGGTCAGTGCGGTTCAGCACAGTTCGTTCGTCTGTTGTCAGTTTTGTTATTGGGCTTTTGCGTTGGACTTCTTGGATTGTGTAGTGTCCCGCTGTGCTTCAAGGAAGCATCCACCCTACATCTAGGGTCGTGGACACTAGCAAGTGTGAGGCTTGCTTTTGGAGTGACTTTCTAGGACAAGGGTCATCTATTTCTCGAGAAGAAATTTGAGGCTCCCATTCACCCCCCCCCCTCTGGTCGCCAATTCGGTCCTTCAACCATAGAGGGAAAAGATATCAAAAAGAATGTTCTATATATCGAAAACATATTTATAACTAACACTTACATCAAAGTTAAGCGGAACGGATACTAAACATTCTCTTCAAGCCCCATTCTTCACAGGGACAGTTGACTGGGGGTAACATATGCCTGGCACTTCCATCAGACTTCTAGGAAACTCAACTGTGTCTTCACCACGCTTCCGCTGCGCAACTCTGATGCAGACTAGGGTGTGGGGGAAATAGCAAGGGTGAGCACATGTCGTACTCAGCAAATACAACATGGGGTTATGAAGCTCAAAAGGCTAGACACGGTTTCACTGCGATTGACACTTTTAGTTTGGTCAACATTTTAGCATATTATAGTATCAGGTTGTGCTTAAATCCCAATCAAATCACATAAATATTATTATGAGCAACCACATCAAAGATTAACAAGTTGACAGTAATGAACGCATCTTGGCCTCTAGTAGGTTTCAGTGATTGGATGAAACACAAGATTACTGTGACTAACATGTGTTTTGCAGAAACAGGGATGGGTTAGGTCACGGTAATGGCAACGATACGGGCATATGGAGTTCATGTCCCCTAGCGATGGAAATTGATTTGGTTTTCAAAGGACGGACGACAAAGACGGTGGTAGGCTAGGCTAAGTGTCATATGGTGTTGGAGGACACTTAGGTAGCCTTAGGTCTTTGTTTTTCCTTTGGTCGTACTATAAAGGGGAGCGTGAATCAGTAGCTTGACCTAGATGAGTCTATTGAGGTAGGTGTGGTGCACACTTGTTATTTCATAGCCCTAGGTAGCCCAGAGAGAGCCCTTATGTCATGAGGATGAAAAGTCGTTAAGGCCGCGTCGCGATCCGAGTTGGTTTTGCCCTTGAAAAGGGCATGGGACGCTGGCCTAGTGGGCATCGGACGCGCGTCCGATGCTCACTAGACTTGAGTGTGTCTGATGCGTGGCATCGGACACACCGATGTTGTCACATCGGACGCGCTCGTGCCACTGTTCACTTGCGAGTGAATTGAGGGTTGCATCGGACGCTGGCATCGGACGCAGAGGGCCAGCGTCCGATGTCCATGCAAAGAGGTTCCAGAGAGGGTAAAATCACATCGGACGCGTCCTATGTGATGGCATCGGACGCTGCCCAGCGTTCGATGCTCCTTTAAAATGTCTGACAGAAAGTACAGTTGACCGTTGGGTCGAGGGCATCGGCGCATCGGATGCCCCCGAAAACTGTGTTGTTCAGTGCTCTTTTGGATGGCCGGTTGGGGGGAGTATTTATACTCCTCCCCCTCCTCCATTAGAGTGTTCTTGCCCATTCCATCTGCTGAAAGACACATTGTGAGTGTGAGAAAGAGAAAGTGCCCTAGTGAGGTTGTGAGAATTGCTAATTGAGAGAGTTAGTGACCTCCTAGTGAGAATTGAGTAGCAAGTGTGCATCCATCCATCTCTTTGGCCTTTTCTTGGTCAAGTCAGAGTTCTAGCTTGTTACTCTTGGTGATCGGCATCACCTAGATGGCTTGGTGGTGATCGTGAAGCTTGGTGATCATCCGGTGGCTTTGTGGATGACCCAAGTTGGCTTGTGACCAGTAGTGAGCGATTCACCGGGCCGGAGTGGCAAAGAATCAACTTATAGTGAGCACTTTATCCTTGCGCAGATCAAGGGGGAGTGTGAACACAAGGTTGATATGTGCCCTTGTGGTTCCCTTTCTGAGTGATGAGTGATCGGTCAACGGGCCACATGTCTCTTGGCTATGTTGATGTGCAGGTGTGGAGCTCGGAGACAGTGGTCGAAGGTGAGGTGAAAGTCAAGTAGAGACGTGCCGTGCCGACGGACCGGGAGTGGTGAAGGACGGACGTGAGGCTTGGACTGACGGACCGGGAGACCTGAGGACTAGCTGTGGTAGCTGGCACGTGGCATCGGCAAGCAAGAGCACATGGGGATGTGCGGTGCATCGACCGAGTCGGGAGGAAGGTGATGGCGTTGTGACACTTGGCGGGAGGCCGAGAAGGAAGGCGAATGCACTGTGCCCGGCGTGGAGGCCGGACATGCTCCGGCATCGGTGCTGGAACTCAGGGTGTGCGAACCACATCCCGTCTACGGCATGGGTTCGGTAGCTGAGCCTCAAAAAGCTACCCTCGATGGTTTCCGAGTTTGGGCCTCAAAACTCGGGGTGGCGGGTTTCCGAGTTTGGGCCTCAAAACTCGGCATGGACGGTTTCCAGGTTTGGGCCTCAAAACCTGGGCGCGCGGGGTTCTGAGTTTGGGCCACAAAACTCAACCGGAGGACAGGTTTCCCGGTTTTGGCCTCAAAACCGGGGGAAGGCCCAGGTTTCCCGGTTTTGACCTCAAAACCGGGGTAAGGTCCGCTATCCACGAGGAAGGCGCAGCGGTCGACAGGGCGGCACGTGGCGGCATCCTGAGGCTTGCGTCGAGGCGAAGCTAAGGATGAGAAGGGCGCGTGACCGTCGGATCAACAATCAGCAGAGTTGGACCGGGATACCCCTAGGGTTGGCCGCTTCGCTCTTGTATCTAGGGGTAGAAGGGGACTATTGTACTTAGGCTATAAATAAGAGAGGCGCCTCTCCTCTCTCTTATCCTGGCAGCCAATTGTTCCTGAGCTCTGTAACACTATGGTGTTAAGCAGACTAAAACTTGACATGTCATCATAAACACTGGCATTTCATTTGAGTTGATAATCTAATTATGCATTCACTAAAAACAAGTTTAAGTCATCATGCTTGTGCTTAGTTGATAAGGAGTGTTTAAGTTGAAACCCTAGTCTATGTTTTCTTTGTGGCGATTAATGCTTTTATGCTATATAAGGGTATTATGGTAATTTCTAATATAGTAATGGAATCCTTACCAAATCTTGGTATTTTGTCTCAAAGGTGTATTTGGAACATGTTTCAAGTCACCATTGAGGTATAATTCAAATTTTGGTTGGAATTCATTTAAGTAATGTTTTTAATTTAAAAACCCTATTTTATCCCCTTTCTTTTTAATCAAAATCTAAAAAAAATTTGAGTATGCTTCAAAAAGCAAAGTTGCTCCATTTTTTATAAGGATCAACTTTGATGTATAAAGTTTTTCAAGTTCTTATGCAAAATCAAAAGTAATGGTGAAAATACCCTTTTGCCTTTTTTGTCCCCTTTTGATTTGCAAACCCTAATTCAAAATCTAAGCATATTCTGCATATGTTGCAAAAATAAAAGATGTTCAGTTTTGAATTCTGAACATTTGATATTTTAACATATTTTCAACTTATATTCAAAAATCTGATGTAATTTCAAATTGTCTGAAAGGGTATAAAGGAGAAGAGGGGATAAGTTCAGTCTCTTGTTCATGGCGGTGGAGGCCGATCTTTGATCGCTCACACCAGCGCGAAAGGCATCGTTCTCTCCCGAATGAACGCGCGACTGAGTCAGTGGCGAAGTGGAGCAGCTGCTGGCGCTTTCCCTCGCGTCGTGGCGCCTCCTCCTGAGCTCGCCATCATCCATTCGACACCAAAGCACCGACGGGAACCACTCCGACCTAATCCTCAAATGCACCGCCACTGATCATCCTCATCCAAATTCACCGCGGCTATAACTTCCTTACTTCCTTGCGCATCTCTAGAACCCATCCTTTCTACTTCTCTTGCCTCAGAGAGCTCGTACTCGCCGGTTTTCTTCCCGCCGGTTGAAAACGCTGCCGAGCTCGACCTCACCGTGGTCAGCCCAACCGGGCACTCCTCTACTCTCTCTGTCTCGTGTTTCTGCTTTGACTTGACCCCAGGTTACTCATCGGCTTGGTGGTTTTCCTTTTGGTGCTCAGGTCTCGCCGGAACATCGCTTGCCTCGCCGGAGTTCGCCGCCGCGAGCCACTGCTCCGTGGACCTTGCCTTCTCGTTCCTCCTCCGCTCGAACCAACTACACAGGCAGTAGCAGGGTAAGCTACTGGAGCTTCCTAGCCCCTCCATTCTTCTGTTGCTAGCCTAGGTTCGCCGGAACAGCTCCGCCGCGGTTCGGTCCGCCGCTGTGCGTGGCCAGACCTCTCTGGAGTGGTAGGGTTTGGGGTTAGGGGCTCTATCGGCCGCGGGTGACTCGCCGGTGTTGATGCTCGCGTCCGTTAGGTCTCTACTGGCCGGAGTTGGCCGGCGTAAGGCTCGCCGGCGCTCGGTGCGTCGCCGTTCGCTCGGGCCAGGGTCGGGGACCTCGCTCTTGCGAAGACGACTTTTTGCAGGGTGTTGGTTGCAAAGTCCGAGACACGTTTGAATAGTGCTATGGACTGCGGGTTAGTTTCGTTTAAGCCAAAGGGCTTTTCTGCAAAGTCGCTGAGGCGCGCGGGCGGGAGCCAGGCCGGGCCGGCTTTCGTGTGCGCTGGGCCGCCTGGACTGGGCCGAAAGCCCAGTTTGGGCTAGAATGGAGTTTTTCTTTTTATGGCTTTATGGACAGTAGCTAATTTTGTTATTTTTGCTATAATTTTTCTATAGCTCTGTTAATTATGAAATTTGACATGTAAGATGATAGCATGTTTGTGCTAATATAAAAATTATAAAACTTGTGTTTTGAGTACTTTTACTATAACAATTAAATCTGCACTTTAATTAATAAATGCAACTTTGATGAATTATGTGATTTTCTGTGTTTCTCCAAAAATCATGAAATTTGACATGTGAGTTTATGCCATTGATATCTACCTTCAGGATTAATTTTAGCTCTGTTTGAATAAGTATGATTTATTTATAAATAAAGGCTATTTTAAATGACTTATAAAATCAATAGAAATAGTGATTACTTTAGGTTTGTGTGAATTTTTGGATTTGTTTGACAACCAGTGGAAAACTAGCATAATTTGCTCCCTGATTATGAATTCCTTTATGCTAATGACCTTTTGTTGCTTGATAGTTACCTAATCTTGCTTAATAGAGATAATAAAATTTGCTTAGTAATAATATATAGTTTAATAGCTAATTTGGTTTTGTTGATTTGCAACTTTACCGTGATGAAAGATTGTACGAAGAAATGTCTACAGCTTAGAAAATTTCCATCTTTACCATGGTCATATCATAAGCATCTCATTGATCATGCAAAAGAAATGTTTTGATCTTGCTAAAGCCTTACCTTGAATTCCTATAGCCTTCATACCTGAGTCTTCTCCTCTTTTCTAGTCGGTTAAGTCTTGTTGAGTACTTTTGTACTCAGGGTTTGTCAACCTTTGTTGCAGGTGAGTTCATTGATCATCCTTTTGGTGGTCAATGTTTCTTCACTCTTGTGGAGGAAAGTGATAATGATTCTGATGTTTGACCTTGGGCAAGTAACAAAAGTTGTGTGGTATATGTAATATAAAGTTCCGAACCTTTTATGTAATAAGTACTTCTGGGTTGTAAACTTTTAAAACTTAAGTTTCAATCTATGTTATGTACTCTTTCCGCTTTTACTCTGATTTATCTTATCTATAAAACTGTCGTAATACTGTGATGCTTGATGAGGGAAATCCTGAAAAGAATGTAACGTGGATGATTCGGGTTTCCCGAGGACACCCGACAGATCTCTTGAGTCGTTTGGAACCCATGCACGCAAATCAGAAGTCTTTAGGACAATGATGGGTGCATGTGGGCCACTTTATTCAGGAGGTTCTGCCACAGCTGGTATCCGAGCAGGTTCACTTAGAAAGTATAACAGTATTCATTTTTGAAAACTTAAAAAGTTTTGAGTCAAACTAAATTTCGAATTAGTTTGAGTCCAAATTGTTTCTAAGACTTGTCTTATTCTTCTAACTTGCCTTAGTTCATTCTTTAGACTTATCCTTCTATCTAAATGGATATGTTTTTAGTATAGTTATGGTGATAGTTATATCTAAGGAACAATACTTATAACAATATAATATTGCCCTAATTGTGAAAAGAAAGTTTATCCACTTTTATAATAAGTGACTACTTTAAAGTAATTATTTCTTTGATGTGTGTTTGTTCGTAAGTACGATTCATGCATCATGGTTGATAACATATAATTAACTTTCCCTCTTAAAAAGTTGTATCTAAATAGAGTTAATATATCTATCTAATTATAAAACTCTATCTCTTAATCTTGGAACATATATAGTTCTAATATTCAAAATAAATATATTTTAGCAGATGGCCCGTACCAAGCAGACTGCACGTAAGTGTACCGGACCTCGAGGTGTTCCCCGGCACGTTCTTGCCCCAAGAGATGATGAACCCGCAGATAGTGTGGGAAGCAACGAGCCAGTGGTTGCTTATGAAGAAGGTGAAGGTAATAACAGTGCCTCGTCACAACTTCAGGCGGAAGTAGACCGCCTGTTCATGGAGTTGGCAAGGGCGAATGGAGAAAGGATGAGGGGCACGAGAGAGAAGGAAGAGTTACGTGAGCAGTTGCAGTACCACCACGAACAGCATCAAGAGTATGAGTGCAAGTGGAGAAAGGTCGTCGAGCAGAGGAATCGGGCAGGCACCCGGGTAGATGTAATGAGGGACAATCAGAACCTCATGCAGATCCATCATGCTGACCTTCATAGGCAGGTGGAGGAGCTGACTGCACGGTTGCAGCCAGAACCTGCTACACCATCTACTCCTGAAAATGAATCTGAGGGGGAAGCCGAAGAAGAAGAAGATGAGGAGTTAGAGCCTGTGGAGTATGAGCTTGTCTCTGAGGGGGAGTGATAGATCTAGAGGTTGAGTAACCTTGAGATGTATCACAGTGTGATCTTTCTGACTTTGTAACCTAGTTAGTCATAAAACCTCTAGTACGGTCAGATATGTAAGATAGTGGTTTCTATAGTCCTGCCCTAGAGCGGACTTGTTTGATAAATAAGTTGAGCATGGTATGCATGTTATGATGTATATATATGAATGTTAATTCAAGTATGGTTTGTTTTAAGCAGATGCCTGTTAACACTCGTGGCGCTAGTGCTTCCCATGGTGGGGATGATATCCCTAATGCACCACCAGTTCCACCCTCCTTGGCTGATGCAATTGCAGCATTGGTCAATGCAACAACTCTGTTAGCACAAAATCAGAATGGTGGTCAACATGGTCGTGGTCGTAATAACAGAGAAGAGACAACCTATGTTGACTTCACTGATACCCGTCCTCTAGTGTTCACTAAAGCTGATGAACCTCTTGAAGCTGATGATTGGCTCCGCACCATGGAACAAAAATTCAGTCTTATCAATTGCACTGAAGTCCAGAAGCCAGCATTTGCAGCTCAGCAACTCCGACAAGCCGCAGGGGTTTGGTGGGCAAATTTACTAGCTGTTCAACCAGCCGGCCACCGAATCACTTGGGCTGAATTCAAGGAGGCCTTCAGGGCTCATTATATTCCAGATGGGGTTATGAAGATGAAGCTTGAAGAGTTCTTAGCTCTCCGTCAGGGAGATGAGCCAGTTATGCAGTACATTGGGAAGTTTAATCATCTGTCCCAATATGCCTTTGACCAGGTCAACACTGATGAGAAGAAGAAGGCATGTTTCATGAGAGGATTGAATACAAAGCTTCAGTCTATGATGACAACTTGTGGTAATATGAATTATCATGAGACAGTGAATGTTGCTATAGCTAGTGAAGAAAAGAATCGCAAGCATAAGGAGGCTAAGAAAAAGAAGGGATTTGTGTCAGGGTCTGGATCATCTGGCGGCAACAAAAAGCGTCAGAGGCTCGTATATCATCCAGTCCAGCAGTTCCGCCCATCTTATCGTCCATCTTACCATCCGCTTCAGCAGCAGAATTCTCAGAGGACTTTTGCAAGGCCTGCTATGCCTTTCAATGTTCAACGTCAGTCGAATGTTTCTGCAATTCGTCCACCAGTACCACAAGCTACAAATTATCCATGCTACAATTGTGGAAAGGCTGGACATTTCTCTCATGACTGTCCTTATCCAAGGTAGAATGTTCCCAATGCCAATGTACCAAGGCCAGCGGGAAATCAGCAAGCAAACCAGAACAAGGGAAATGCACAGAACAATCAAAAGGGTAAGGGTACTCAGAAAACAGGAAAGGTTTTCCATACGCAGATAGAAGCTATTCCTGAAGGAGAACCTGTTATGCTTGGTATGTTCCCTGTTGCTCAACACCCAGCACTTACACTTTTTGATTCTGGTGCATCACATACTTTCATGAATAGAACATTTGCGGAGAAGCATAACATACCTATTGGTGAAACCAAAGATAAATTCTTTATACAGTCACCTGGGGGTCGAATATGTACTAAGGAAATGGTACATCAGGTACCTATAGATCTGGGTGAAAATATATTTCCAACCTCCATGATAGTTTTAAAAGATCCAAGTATAGATGTGATCTTGGGTATGAACTGGATGAACCAGAGAGGTGCAGTGATAGACACCTTGAATAGAACCATCAAGCTCAACTTACCTAATAGCAAATCTCAACTTCTTGTCCATCTTCCTACTCTTAAGAGGGCAATTGAGCGAGTGTGTGCTACCTCTGTCAAGGAAATCCAAGACATTCCAGTGGTTTGTGAGTTTCCAGATGTGTTCCCAGAAGATTTACCAGGTCTGCCACCTGATCGTGATGTGGAGTTTGAAATAGAACTCAAACCAGGGACAACACTAATAGCCAGAAGAGCTTATAGAATGCCACCAAAAGAGTTAGCAGAGTTGAAAACTCAGTTGCAAGGTTTGATAGATAAAGGTTTCATTCGACCCAGTTTGTCACCATGGGGTTGTCCAGCGATCTTTGTGAAGAAGAAGGATCATACCTTGAGGCTATGTGTTGATTATCGTCCCTTGAATGAAGTGACAATTAAGAATAAGTATCCTTTGCCCCGTATTGATCTTCTCTTTGATCAACTTGCTGGTGCAAAAGTATTCTCGAAGATAGATTTGAGATCAGGGTATCATCAGATCAAGATCAAACCAGAAGATGTTCCGAAAACAGCATTCACTACCAGATATGGTCTATATGAATATCTAGTCATGTCTTTTGGTCTGACCAATGCCCCAGCACACTTCATGTATTTGATGAATTCAGTGTTTATGCCAGAACTAGATAAGTTCGTGGTTGTGTTTATTGATGATATTCTCATCTATTCCAAAACCAAAGAAGAGCATGCAGAACATCTCAGGATAGTGTTGACTCGCCTGAGAGAACATCAGTTATATGCTAAATTCAGTAAATGTGAGTTCTGGATAGATGAAGTTCAATTCTTGGGTCATGTTCCAGTCAGCTGAAGGTGTTGCAGTAGATCCAAGCAAAGTCCAAGAAGTTCTTGACCGGAAGTCACCAACGTCAGTACATCAAGTTCGGAGTTTCTTAGGATTAGCAGGGTATTATCGTAGATTTATCCCTGACTTCTCCAAGATCTCTAAACCAATGACAACACTGTTAAAGAATGACACCAAGTTTGTATGGTCAACGGAATGTGAAGAAGCTTTTCAGACTCTGAAAAAGTTATTGACAACTACACCAGTATTAGCTCAGCCAGATATTGAAAAATCCTTTGATGTTTATTGTGATGCTTCAGGCAAAGGCATTGGGTGTGTACTGATACAAGAAGGCAGAGTCATTGCCTATGCTTCACGACAGCTTAAGCGGCACGAAGAACATTATCCAACCCATGATCTAGAGTTGGCAGCTGTAGTCCATGCCCTAAAGATCTGGCGACATTATTTGTTGGGTAATACTTGTCACATATACACTGATCATAAAAGCTTGAAATACATCTTCGCTCAGTCTGAGTTGAATATGCGTCAGAGAAGATGGTTAGAACTGATAAAAGATTATGATATTGAAGTGCACTATCACCCAGGTAAAGCCAATGTAGTGGCAGATGCACTCAGTCGAAAAGATCATTGCAATTGTCTGGAAGTCAAGCCAATAGATATTACCTTGTGCCATGAGTTTGAAAGGTTAAGCCTTGAAATGATTCCACAAGGAAATTTTGCAAATATGACCGTTCAATCATCCATTAAAGATCAGATCATTGCAGCCCAGAAGGAAAGCAAGGGTATGATCCATCTGAAAGAAAAGATTCGCTCTGAGCAAAACTCCAATTTCAAAATAGATGAAGCTGGAGTGATTTGGTTTAAGGATCGATTAGTGGTTCCAAAGGTTCCTGAGCTCAGAAAGCAGATTCTTGATGAAGCTCATGTAACAAGATTTTCAGTACATCCAGGCAGTAATAAGATGTATCATGATCTGAAACAGAGATTCTGGTGGACTAAGATGAAACTTGAAATTGCTAGTTATGTAGCTAAATGTGATACTTGTCAGAAAGTGAAGGCAATTCATCTTAGGTCTGCTGGAGAATTGCAACCATTGCCAATTCCATTTTAGAAGTGGGATGACATTTGTATGGATTTCATAGTGGGTCTGCCCAAGACATCAAAAGGGTTTGATTCCATATGGGTCATTGTTGATCGTCTGACCAAATCAGCTCATTTCATATCTGTTAAAACAACATATCCAGCATCTACCTATGCCAAGATATATTTTGATAGAATTGTAAGTTTGCATGGCATTCCAAAGACTATCGTGTCTGATAGAGGGACACAGTTTGTCAATGTTTTCTAGAGGCATTTACATGAGTCTTTGGGTACCAAGCTTTTGCATAGTACATCGTATCATCCACAGACTGGGGGTCAGACTGAAAGAGTTAATCAGATCTTAGAAGATATGTTAAGATCCTGTGTACTCAATTATTCAGAGAAATGGGATGAATGTTTGCCTTTAGCAGAGTTTTCTTATAATAATAGTTATCAAGAAAGCATTAAGATGGCACCATTTGAAGCTCTGTATGGCAGAAGATGCAGAACACCGTTAAGCTGGTCTGAACCTGGAGAACGTAGTCTCTTTGGGGTTGACTTAGTTAAAGAAGCTGAAGAAAAAGTCATTGATTCGAGAGAACATGAAGAAAGCACAATCCAGGCAAAAGATAAGAGACGTCGGTCTCTTACCTTTAAAGATGGTGATTATGTCTATCTCAAGGTATCACCAATGAAAGGAGTTACTCGATTTGGAATCAAAGGAAAGTTGGCACCTCGATATATAGGTCCCTATCAGATCCTTAAAAGATGTGGAAAGGTGGCATATCAACTTGATTTACCGCCACAGCTATCATTAATTCATAATGTGTTCCATGTCTCTCAGTTAAAGAAATGTCTTCAAGTGCCTGATCATGTCATTCATGTTGAAGAGATTGAATTAGAGCCGGATCTGACATACTCAGAATATCCTATCAAGATTCTTGACCAGAAAGATCGAGTCACTCGAAAAAGAACTGTCAAGTTCTACAAAGTTCAATGGAATCAACATACGGAAGATGAAGCCACATGGGAGTCAGAAGAGTTTCTCTTAGAAAGTTTTCCTGAGTTTCTTTCTTCTGTCTAGTCCTTGTAATCTGTAATATGATGACCTATCCCTTGCTTTATGTAAAGGTTAGTAATAGAAGTGTCTGACACATTTCCTTTTCCATTAGTTAGCCTACAGGTTAAATCTCGGGACGAGATTTCTTTAAGGGGGAAAGAGCTGTAACACTCTGGTGTTAAGCAGACTAAAACTTGACATGTCATCATAAACACTGGCATTTCATTTGAGTTGATAATCTAATTATGCATTCACTAAAAACAAGTTTAAGTCATCATGCTTGTGCTTAGTTGATAAGGAGTGTTTAAGTTGAAACCCTAGTTTATGTTTTCTTTGTGGTGATTAATGCTTTTATGCTATATAAGGGTATTATGGTAATTTCTAATATAGTAATGGAATCCTTACCAAATCTTGGTATTTTGTCTCAAAGGTGTATTTGGAACATGTTTCAAGTCACCATTGAGGTATAATTCAAATTTTGGTTGGAATTCATTTAAGTAATGTTATTAATTTAAAAACCCTATTTTATCCCCTTTCTTTTTAATCAAAATCTAAAAAAAATTTGAGTATGCTTCAAAAAGCAAAGTTGCTACATTTTTGATAAGGATCAACTTTGATGTATAAAGTTTTTCAAGTTCTTATGCAAAATCAAAAGTAATGGTGAAAATACCCTTTTGCCTTTTTTGTCCCCTTTTGATTTGCAAACCCTAATTCAAAATCTAAGCATATTCTGCATATGTTGCAAAAATAAAAGATGTTCAGTTTTGAATTCTGAACATTTGATATTTTAACATATTTTCAACTTATATTCAAAAATCTGATGTAATTTCAAATTTTCCGAAAGGGTATAAAGGAGAAGGGGGGGGGGGGATAAGTTCAGTCTCCTGTTCATGGCGGTGGAGGCCGATCTTTGATCGCTCACACCAGCGCGAAAGGCATCGTTCTCTCTCGAATGAACGCGCGACTGAGTCAGTGGCGAAGTGGAGCAGCTGCTGGCGCTTTCCCTCGCGTCGTGGCGCCTCCTCCTGATCTCGCCATCATCCGTTCGACACCAAAGCACCGACGGGCACCACTCCGACCTAATCCTCAAATGCACCGCCACTGATCATCCTCATCCAAATTCACCGCGGCTATAACTCCCTTACTTCCTTGCGCATCCCTAGAACCCATCCTTTCTACTTCTCTTGCCTCAGAGAGCTCGTACTCGCCGGTTTTCTTCCCGCCGGTTGAAAACGCCGCCGAGCTCGACCTCACCGTGGTCAGCCCAACCGGGCACTCCTCTACTCTCTCTGTCTCGTGTTTCTGCTTTGACTTGACCCCAGGTTACTCATCGGCTTGGTGGTTTTCCTTTTGGTGCTCAGGTCTCGCCGGAACATCGCTTGCCTCGCCGGAGTTCGCCGCCGCGAGCCACTGCTCCGTGGACCTTGCCTTCCCGTTCCTCCTCCGCTCGAACCAACTACACAGGCAGTAGCAGGGTAAGCTACTGGAGCTTCCTAGCCCCTCCATTCTTCTGTTGCTAGCCTAGGTTCGCCGAAACAGCTCCGCCGCGGTTCGGTCCGCCGCTGTGCGTGGCCAGACCTCTCTGGAGTGGTAGCGTTTGGGGTTAGGGGCTCTATCGGCCGCGGGTGACTCGCCGGTGTTGATGCTCGCGTCCGTTAGGTCTCTACTGGCCGGAGTTGGCCGGCGTAAGGCTCGCCGGCGCTCGGTGCGTCGCCGTTCGCTCGGGCCAGGGTCGGGGACCTCGCTCTTGCGAAGACGACTTTTTGCAGGGTGTTGGTTGCAAAGTCCGAGACACGTTTGAATAGTGCTATGGACTGCGGGTTAGTTTCGTTTAAGCCAAAGGGCTTTTCTGCAAAGTCGCCGAGGCGCGCGGGCGGGAGCTAGGCCGGGCCGGCTTTCGTGTGCGCTGGGCCGCCTGGACTGGGCCGAAAGCCCAGTTTGGGCTAGAATGGAGTTTTTCTTTTTATGGCTTTATGCACAGTAGCTAATTTTGTTATTTTTGCTATAATTTTTCTATAGCTCTGTTAATTATGAAATTTGACATGTAAGATGATAGCATGTTTGTGCTAATATAAAAATTATAAAACTTGTGTTTTGAGTACTTTTACTATAACAATTAAATCTGCACTTTAATTAATAAATGCAACTTTGATGAATTATGTGATTTTCTGTGTTTCTCCAAAAATCATGAAATTTGACATGTGAGTTTATGCCATTGATATCTACCTTCAGGATTAATTTCAGCTCTGTTTGAATAAGTATGATTTATTTATAAATAAAGGCTATTTTAAATGACTTATAAAATCAATAGAAATAGTGATTACTTTAGGTTTGTGTGAATTTTTGGATTTGTTTGACAACCAGTGGAAAACTAGCATAATTTGCTCCCTGATTATGAATTCCTTTATGCTAATGACCTTTTGTTGCTTGATAGTTACCTAATCTTGCTTAATAGAGATAATAAAATTTGCTTAGTAATAATATATAGTTTAATAGCTAATTTGGTTTTGTTGATTTGCAACTTTACCGTGATGAAAGATTGTACGAAGAAATGTCTACAGCTTAGAAAATTTCCATCTTTACCATGGTCATATCATAAGCATCTCATTGATCATGCATATGCACTTCTACGTGTAGAGCTCGTTTCGGAAGAACCGGATCCTCAGTGGGTTTCTCCTGAGTGTGTGGATCCTTCTGCTTTTTCAGAATCTCTGGACTTCGCTGATCAACAAGGCAAGCCCCGGACATTAAACTTATCCTTGTATTTTATAAAGTTATTGATATCACTTGAGTTAATATGATGCATTAAGTAAATAGGAGTTGAGTGAACCCTATTTGATGCATTATCAACCTTGATGATTCCAACACTTAACCTTGATAGCCGTTTTATGAAAATGCTTAGTATGCTTAGTCATGCTTTACTTACTTCATTATAGTAGGTGCTTTTAAAAATGGTTGTTATGTTATGGAAAGAATGAATCTTGAGACAACATGATAATTATAGTAACTTGCATCAAGAATGGAGTCTTGTTGTAAGGTTACTCAACATAGGACCTTATCGTTGTTGGCTAGCTGTGATTGAGACCTTTGAGTACAGCCCACATGCGGTGGTAAGCCTCGTCTATAGCTATTCCGATACTTGAGAACGGATAACCGCGTACTGGGAGTGGAGAGATGGCGGGAGTAGCGTGTACCCTCGGGGCTATGAGATAGTCAAGTTCAAGGTGTACTGTACTCTCGGGTGACGCTGGACCCGTTCTTGTATGGGAGGATCTATAGATAGGGTTGACATATGCAAGATTAAGTTCTACATATGTCGTGTGGTACTGAATCCCCAGCTGGGTTTAAACGATTCGAATCACCGTGTTTCCTCGGATATGGAGCCTCAATCCACTGACCCTCACCGTAGTAATGAATGGGATCCTTATGAAATGAGAACGAAAGATGTGGTATGCTTATGAAAGTTTGAGAATCTTTGGATAGTTATAAAGTTTAATCTTGAGTTAAAACTTGAAACTAGGTTTTACTATTAGTAAGCTTTTATGCAAAAAGAAATGTTTTGATCTTGCTAAAGCCTTACCTTGAATTCCTATAGCCTTCATACCTGAGTCTTCTCCTCTTTTCTAGTCGGTTAAGTCTTGTTGAGTACTTTTGTACTCAGGGTTTGTCAACCTTTGTTGCAGGTGAGTTCATTGATCATCCTTTTGGTGGTCAATGTTTCTTCACTCTTGTGGAGGAAAGCGATAATGATTCTGATGTTTGACCTTGGGCAAGTAACAAAAGTTGTGTGGTATATGTAATATAAAGTTCTGAACCTTTTATGTAATAAGTACTTCTGGGTTGTAAACTTTTAAAACTTAAGTTTTAATCTATGTTATATACTCTTTCCGCTTTTACTCTGATTTATCTTATCTATAAAACTGTCGTAATACTGTGATGCTTGATGAGGGAAATCCTGAAAAGAATGTAACGTGGATGATTCGGGTTTCCCGAGGACACCCGACAGATCTCTTGAGGCATTTGGAACTCATGCACCCCAATCAGAAGTCTTTAGGACAATGATGGGTGCATGTGGGCCACTTTATTCAGGAGGTTCTGCCACAATCTCTCTCGCTCTAGCCCCCGCTTAGGTTCTAATCATACCTCGCTGCTAGCAATCCACAGAGAGACTACAATCATACCTCTGTGCTTTGGGATTTTGAGGAATTGAGACCGTAATCTCACGATTGTCTCGTGTGGTAGACACACGGTTGAAATCATGATCGACTCGTATTTTGCTTGAGTGTTCTTTGCGTCTTCGTATTTGGCCCTCACGGAGATTTGCCTCGTTCTTCCTCCCTATGAGTTGGTTTGCAATTTCGTTTGAACCACTTAGTGCACGATCATGATTGTGATCTTTTGACCGAAGGAATTGATATCTGACCACTTGAATCTTCAGATCGGTCGGTTTCTTCGTTGGATCGTTTTCTCGCTTCCCTTTTCCCGAACTCCTTCGATTCATCGATTTGGAGATAGGTTCGAGCCATGATCTCCTAGGAGTAACTCACTATCCTCCTTGTGACTCCCCTCACTGAGTTTGAACCCCAGTGGTTTCAATTTGAGGGAGATCGAGTCAATTCGGTGGACGAACAGCACTGCGTTGGGGTGACCGGACGCTTCCTGTTCATCGATCGGACGCTCCTTGGTGAGTCCGGTCGTTGAACATCTCGCAACCCAGTTCTGCGAGAGATCGACCGGACGCATAGTTTTTGACTGACCGGACACAACGCATCTACTGTTCACTGTTGTCTGCTCTGATCGGACACTCATAGGGTTGTGATCGGACGCTCCTCACTTGTGAGTCCGGTCCAACACAGAGACGGTCCAGATCAGTTCTTGACTGACCGGACTCGTCCGATCGTCCCTGATCGGACGCAGGTAGAGTCCGGTCAGTGTAGTGATCGCACGTTTTCGTCCAGATCTTTTGCGTTCGAGCTCCAATTTGAAATCCGCTTTTTGCGTTGGATTCCCGACTTCATGCTCTACTGAAATCGGGCTTCACGCTTTGCGAAAAGGCCTGAATCCCCCTCGCGTTGCTCGGGGGAGGTTGAGGTTACCCAAAGTCCATCTTGTCACTAGTTGACTTGCGTGAACTTGGGTGAGGAAGCTTTTGTGGTGTCCCGCTGTGTTCCTAGGGAACATCCACCCATTCTCTTGGGTCGTGGACATCACGCGTTTCGGCTTTGCTCTTGGGGTTGATTTTCTGGGACAGAGGCCTAAACATTTCAAGAGAAATTTTACGGCTCCCATTCACCCTCCCCCTCTGGTCGCCATTTCGGTCCTTCAATTGGTATCAGAGCCGGTTAAGGATCTTCTCTACCTTAATCGGTTTCGGATCCTAAGGGTGTCATGGATCGAGGGAACGACAATCGATGAGACGAACTATCCCTATTGGAAGATTCGGATGCGTGCTTATCTCAACAGCATCGGATCTTTTGTGTGGGAGATATGCGAGGATGCTGATTACGTGGTTCTTGTGACTGGAGTTGGTCAGCACCAAATTGACCAACACGAGGCCATCTCTAAGGCCTGTAACGCGCTTTTGGCCAACATCTCCCTTCCTAAGTTTGAGCGTGTTTCCAAACTTCAGACTGCTCGAGAGATCTGGGTGAAGCTTCAGAGCTATCACGAGGGGACCGCTCAGGTCAAGACCAGACTCTTTGAGACATACAAGCGGGAATACGAGAACTTTGTTCAGTTGGAGGGAGAGACGATTGACGCTATGTTCGCTCGTTTCCAAATGATTGTGAAAAAGATGCGCGCCAATCGGGCCAACCTACCCTATGACGATCATGAGAGGGCTCTCAAGTTGCTATACGCCCTAGATCGGAGGGTATGGGAG
Source organism: Coix lacryma-jobi var. lacryma-jobi (assembly GCA_009763385.1). Classification (NCBI taxonomy): domain Eukaryota; kingdom Viridiplantae; phylum Streptophyta; class Magnoliopsida; order Poales; family Poaceae; genus Coix; species Coix lacryma-jobi. Next base: position 86,380,018 of record CM019828.1, on the reverse strand, counting down.
GTGGAGGTGTCGACTATCATTGAGTCTCCTTCTTATGACACCCTCACCGTGGACGAGCTATTCAACAAGCTCAAGTCCACTGAGATCGATCACTTGACTCAGGCCAAGCTGAAGAATCCATCTTCTCATTCCATAGCTTTGGTCTCAGGCAAGGGTGGATCGACTCTTTCCGCTGACGCTTCACCACCTCTCTTTGCTTTGTCTTCTTTGCTTTCAGTGACTGAGGAGCAGGTGGAGGCATTGGACGATGACGAGCTCGCCCTCATCATCACCCGGTTCTCGCGGTTTCACAACAACTGCCTGAATCGTCGGCGTGGTGGCGCACGTGAGGGCTGCTACAGATGTGGAGATCCGGATCACTTCGTCGCGAGCTGTCCCAAGCGCAACAAGAGTTTCCCCGGCAAGAACCGCAACTCCAGGCGCAAGAGCAAGCCAGAGAACAAGGCCGAGAAGAAGAAGAAGGGCAGCTACCGCCGAGAGGACATGGAGAAGGCTTTTGACGCCGGTCGGCGTGCCTTCCTCGCCACCATCAGTGACGGCGAGAAGACCTCCGACGGCGACTCCAGCGACGATGGGTCTAAGCACAAGATTGAAGAACGCTTCAACGGACTCTGCTTCTTCGGCCACTCCTCCAAGGGCTTCTGCACCATGGCCTTGGATGAAGAGGGCCACAAGTGCCAGGCAAAGGACGTCGACGCTGCCACCGCCGCCGCCGACTACGACACTTCTGAGGTATCAACCTCTTCTCTTGTCGATCGTCTTACCGGTGAACGCGATTCTCTTATCGACATAGTTCTCAGTCAGGACAAGCAACTCAAGCGAGCTATCCGAGAGCGCAACGAGTTTAAGGCTAAGATGAATGAGGCGCTTAAGGAGCTTGAGTTCGCTAGGTCCGAGGTGAAGGTGACCGATGAGGAGGAGTGTGAGAAGTGCACGATGCATATGACAAACTTTGCCACCCTGCAAACCAAGTATGCCTCCTTGATCGAGGTGTATGATGAACGGAGGAGTAGGCTAGACTTGGTGGGTGATTGCAAAGAGTGTCCCTCCCTGGAGAAGGAGCTGGAGGAAGTTAAGGCGAGGCCTTCTTTGTTGGGTGCGTGCAAGACCTGTCCAGGCTTGCGAACTGAGTTGGCAGAAGTTAGTGCCAAGTTTGCTGAAGCCATGAAGGCCAGCTTAGTTAGCACCTTGTCCGCTCCATGTGAGCGATGCGTGGGGATGGAGCTTGAGATTGCCAACTGTCGGCACGACAGGATGCAAACCGAGGAGGAAAACACATACCTTCGGTCCATCCTGAGTTGGGTGTCATGCAGTGAGCCGCAGTTGGGCATGATGATCAGTCAGTTCAAGAGGGGAACTGATTGTTCGGGAGTAGGCTTTGCTTCAGGTGGGAAGGGTGCCTGTATCTTTGGAAACATCGGTGAGTGTAGCGGAGTGAACCCGAGTGAGAAGCCATCCACTATCCCTAAGCTCACCAAGATCACCCCACCTGAGCCTCCTAAGTCTATCACCAAGGATGGAATCCTTGATGAACCTCCCAAGGCTCTGCCTCGCAAGCAAGTGTGGGTTCCCAAACCTAACCATCTTAGGAACACACTTGACACCCTTCCTGACGTCTCTAGTGATCCCCTTCCGAGAGGCAAGCAACCGACTAGAGTGCACAACCCTCGCAACCATGGGAACCAACAACCCAAGAGAGTGGTGAGGTTCGAGTGCGAGTACTGTCACCGTGAGGGTTACCTAGCTGAGTTTTGCTTTCAGAGGAAGAGAGACGCTAGGAAGGAGTTGGAGCTGAACAACCAGGCCAGGCACCACCCTCTCCATGGTGTGCAAGGTCGGGGAGTTCAGAGGCAGGGCGCTAGACCTGGAGGTGCACCCCCTCAGGTGGCTAGGCCCCAGGCAGCTAGACCACGGGGTGGTGGTGGTCGTGCCCGTCGCGGTTCCGGTCGTCCTCAATACGATCGTGAGCCGAGTGTAAGAGGCTTTGCTGCACAGTCCCATAGCGGACCACCTTTTCATCATGGTGGTGATCGCTTTGCTCAAATGGGACATGTTGGTGAGTTTGGAGGTTTTTCGTTCCATAGCGGACCACCCCTTTAGTTTGGTGGTAATCGCTATCCACCCATGGGACGAGGACAGTTTGGTGTTGCTTCTAACACTTTTTCTGGGCCTATGACACAACACTGGTATCCTTCTCAGTATACTAACCCCAGTGTTATGCCATATGCTCATTTCCTGCCTTTCTATTGATGCAGGAACTTCGGTTGTAGAACATGTGGCACATGGATTCCAGGTGTTCGCACCACATGACCGGAAAGAAAGAATGGTTCTCCAGCCTAGACCCCGTGGTGCACAAGGAGTACATCACTTTCGGGGATAATAGTAGAGGTAAGGTTGTTTCCCATGGAGCTATTCGGCTCAATGAGAATTTTGTTCTCAAGGATGTTGCTTTGGTTTCTAACTTGCATTTCAATTTGCTTTCTGTTTCGCAACTCCTTGAAGACGATTTTGATGTGCGTTTTAAGAAGGGTTTGAGTCGAGTTTTGGACTCTCGGGGAGATCTTGTTTGTTGGATCGTTCCTTTTGGTCGTGTTTTCAGAGCCGATTTTTCTCGCTCTTTCGGCTCTACTAGATGTTTGATGGCTGGTCCTTCTTCTGATTTGTGGAAGGGGCATAGGAGACTTGGTCATTTGAGCTTTGACTTGCTTGCAAGACTAAGCTCACTTGGCCTAATCCAGGGGTTGCCAAAGCTTAAGTTTCAGAAGGACCTTGTTTGCCATCCCTGTCGTCACGGGAAGATGGTTGCTGCTTCTCACCCACCTGTTAATCAGGTGATGACAAAGCGACCCGATGAGATTTTACACATGGACACTGTTGGTCCAGCTCGGGTTTGCTCAGCGGGTGGGAAGTGGTACGTTCTAGTGATCGTGGACGATTTTTTGAGGTACTCTTGGGTGTTCTTCATGGAGACAAAGGATGAAGCTTTTTCTTTTGCTCAAGATTTGATTTTGAGGTTGAAAACTGAGTTTCCCTCTGATACCATTAGAGCTATTCACAGCGACAATGGTACTGAGTTTGTTAACTCCCAGTTTACCTCTTTCTGTTCTTCTCATGGAATCGAGCATCAGTTGTCTTCTCCTTATGTTCCCCAGCAGAACGGTGTTGTTGAGCGCAAAAACCGGATCCTTGTTGAGATGGCCAGGACGATGCTTGATGAGCATAGGACTCCTAGGCATTTTTGGGCTGAAGCGATCAACACCACTTGCCATGTTTCAAACCACATCTTTCTTCGAGCTTTCGTGAAGAAGACTTCTTATGAGTTGTGTTTTGGATGGCTACCCAAGGTGTCTCGTTTTTGGGTGTTTGGGTGCAAGTGATTTATCCTGAAGCAAGGCAATTTGGATAAATTTGAATCTCGCTCTGCTGATGGCGTGTTTCTTGGTTATGCTTCACATTCGCGTGTTTATCGCGTTCTTAACCTTGAGACTAACCAGATAGTGGAGACCTGCGAGGTCACTTTCGACGAGACTATGCCTTGTGGTTCTTCTGCTTTTGATGTTGCAGGAGAACAGGAGCTGGGAGAGACCATCTTTGTGGAGGAGGAGCAGGAAGATGCCGATTGGGGTGATCCCAAGCCAACTCCACTGGCTGCCCCTGTCGACCCTGCGACGACTACTTCAGCTCGAGGACCTAATCCCACGACTTCCTCTTCCTGGGGTCCTCGAGAGCCACCTCTCCAGCGAGCACCCGCTGCACCTGAGGGAGCGACAGCATCTGGCGAGGGGGAGGCTACTTCGGCGAGGCAAGCGCCCCGAAGCGTTCAGCAAGCACCCCCCCACAGTAGATGATCGGCGGCATCGACCAGCGAGTCACGCAGTCGTGAGCGTATGAAATCTCACACTTTGCTCATTCTGCATTTGTTGCTTCTTTTGAGCCCAAAGATGTTGGACACGCTCTTTCTGATCCTAACTGGGTTAATGCCATGCATGAGGAGTTAGAGAACTTTGAGCGAAACCAAGTTTGGACCCTAGTTCCACCTCCACCAAAATGCGACCCTATAGGTACCAAATGGGTTTTCAAAAACAAACAGGGTGAGTATGGGATGGTAGTGAGGAACAAGGTCAGGCTAGTAGCCCAGGGTTTTTGCCAAAAAGAGGGGATAGATTACGAGGAAACCTTTGCCCCTATAGCCCGTTTAGAAGTCATTAGGATCCTTCTAGCTTCTGCTGCTTCGAAGGGTTTTAAGCTTTACCAAATGGATGTCAAGAGTGCTTTCCTGAACGGGTATATAGAGGAAGAGGTTTATGTTAGGCAACCCCCGGTTTCAAGGATCCCAAGTTTCCAAACCATGTCTTTAAACTTTCAAAAGCTTTGTATGGTTTGAAACAAGCCCCGAGAGCCTGGTATGAGCGTTTGAAAACCTTTTTGCTCTCCAAGGGTTTTAAAATGGGAAGGGTAGATAAAACTCTGTTTCTCCTCAAGCAAGGCAATGACACCCTTTTAGTTCAGATTTACGTGGATGGTATCATCTTTGGTGGCTCCTCTCACGCGCTTGTTGCCAGGTTTGCAGATACTATGAGCAGGGAGTTTGAGATGAGTATGATGGGTGAGTTGACCTTCTTCCTCGAGTTGCAAATCAATCAAACCCGAGATGGGACGTTCGTGCATCAAGGCAAGTACATGAAGGACATCCTGAAAAAGTGCGACATGGGCGAGGCCAAGCCTGTCAGGACGCCCATGGAGACGACTGCTGTGATGGACGCAGACCAGGACGGAGAGCCAGTTGACTAGAAGGAGTATAGGAGCACGATCGGCTCGCTCCTGTACCTGACAGCGACGAGGCCGGATATACAGTTTTCTGTGTGTCTGTGCGCTCGTTTTCAGGCGTCCCCTCGGACTTCCCACAAGCAGGCGGTCAAGCGCATCATGAGGTACCTCTGATACACTCCTGAGTTCGGACTTTGGTACTCTTCCTTTTTGACCCTCTCGCTTTGTGGTTATTCTGATGCGGATTTCGCCGGCTGTCGGCTTGAGCGCAAGTCTACTTCTGGGACTTGTCAGTTTCTTGGCTCTTCACTGGTTTTGTGGTCTTCTCGCAAACAGTCGAACGTAGCCCTGTCTACTACGGAAGCCGAGTATGTTGTCGCTGCTTCTTGCGCTTCGCAGCTTTTATGGATGGTTGCTACCTTGCGTGATTATGGTCTAGATTTCAGTCGGGTCTCTTTGCTTTGCGACAACACTTCTGCCATTAGTGTAGCAAAGAACCCTGTTCTTCACTCCAAGACCAAACACATCGATGTTCGCTTTCACTTTCTTCGTGATCACTACGAGAAAGGCGACATTGACCTTAGGCATGTAGACACCCATAACCAGGTTGCAGATATTTTCACCAAGCCTTTGGATCTCTCAACTTTTGCTAGGTTGAGAGGTGAGCTTGGGGTGTGTTTCCCCTTTTAGACGGGGGAAGCATTTTGTTTGATGTACCATAGACTGACTTTTTCTTACTCCTTTGTTCTTGAGTTTGTTTAGTCTTGTTTTACTCTGATACTGTTTTCTGCATGTATTTCATCATGTATACATCTTGCACTTTCGAGCTTCATGTCTATATTCCTTAGAATGAATTTATGCTCTAAATAGTCTTGCTCCGATGATATATGATAATGCTTGTAGCTTAGGCTTTTTTTGATCATTGATACATGTTGTGAGCTAAGCTATATTTTCTGAATGATGAACATGCGTAATGAACTTAAAACTTGATACATGTTCACCATTAAGTTGGGCATCTAGCATGTGTAGGATATGTTGAGGTCACTTGAGCTATTTCATATATGCTAGGTTGCTATGTCTCTAGTTCTGAGTCTTTCACTTCCTTGGATTGGTCATATTCTGCTTAAAAAGAACCAAGTATTTGTGAATTGAAAAGATCGAGATGGGATTGCTTTGTCAGCACATCACGGTATCGAGACTGTTTCTCATAGCACTTTGAGTTAAACTTGAGCCGTGTAGTGTAAGACCGAAACCGATGCTTTAAGCTTCTGATTGCATATGCATAGGCTTAGCTCGGTTGAAAAGTTAGGCAATGACAAGCTTTCAACCTTTCGCAATCACATGCTGAATTTGAACTTGTGTAATAACCGCTGCAATTTTCTCTGATAAAATCTGAAAACACAAGTCTATGTTTCATTCTATGGCATGATGATTGAACTTTGCTAGGAGTAGTTCACCTTGTATACATGTTTAGCACTTGTTTGACTTCCTGTCTATACATGTTTAGTGCTATTTTGATGGTGAAAACCCTTTTCTGAATGGCTTAAAACTGCTCACTTGGCTTATGCATTCATATTTCGTATTCCGTGATCAGTTTGAGCCTTTGCTAGCACTTTTGATTGTTGCTTTGAAGTCGTAATAGCACTCTTTAGAGCATTTATTCACTCTATCGATTATATACCTGAAGCTGCTGACATGCATTGTCTGACTCATGTGCATTTGCTTGACTCCGATAGGCACGGCCTAGCTCCATTTCGCTTAATTGAGCTCTTTTCCCTTCTCTTTTGATTGCAAATTGCCCCCAAAGGGGAAGAATTTTCCCAAGGGGGAGTGTGTAGTGATGTGGTGACAATTTCTTGATGTGGTGACAATTTGCAATTTATGCTTCACTTGCTGAGGGGGAGTTCTTTGAGTGAGGGGGAGCTTTTTCTGCTTTGCTCCGAGTCGGTTTTTATTTGGTATCGATCATTTCAGCTAGTTGTGTTGAGCCTTTGTGCCTCTGTCTTGGGGGACTAGCTGTTTTCACCATGTTTTGGTGCTTCTTGATTGATATTGAGCTTACTGATAGTTGTGTTGAGCCTCTGTGCCTCTATCTTGAGGGACTAGCAGTAGTTGTCTTTATGCAGTCTTCATTTGGTATCGAGCTTTCAGCTAGTGGTGTTGAGCCCTTCTGCCTCTTCTTGAGGACTAGCTTGATTCTTGACTTGGTTGCATCGAGCTGTTGCCCATGTCTTTGGGAACCACGTCTTATGCTCTGATTTTGATCGAGTTTTGCTCTTTGATGAGTTGTTGCTATGATCTTTTGCTTGGTTGTGTCGAACTGTTGCCCATGTCTTTGGTGACCAAGCTTTGCTTATCTCGATTTGTTCTTCTTCGGCCTTTTATTTGGCTTTTGGACATCTCGAGTGAGTTTTCTCCTTCTATCTAATTCTGCTTTCTTTTTCTTATTTTGATTACGGTTACTATGAGTTGACGATGCACTCATCAAGGGGGAGATTGCAAACACAAGGTTGATATGTGCCCTTGTGGTTCCCTTCCTGAGTGATGAGTGATCAGTCAACGGGCAACATGTCTCTTGGCTATGTTGATGTGCAGGTGTGGAGCTCAGAGACAGTGGTCGAAGGTGAGGTGAAGGTCAAGTAGAGATGTGTCGTGCCGATGGACCTGGAGTGGTGAAGGGCGGACGTGAGGCTTGGACTGACGGACCGGGAGACCTGAGGACCAACTGTGGTAGCTGGCACGTGGCATCGGCAAGCAAGAGCACATGGGGATGTGCGGTGCATCGGCCGAGTCGGGAGGAAGGTGATGGCGTCGTGACACTTGGCGGGAGGCCGAGAAGGAAGGCGAATGCACTGTGCCCGGCGTGGAGGCTGGACATGCTCCGGCATCGGTGCTGGAACTCGGGGTGTGCGAACCACATCCCGTCTACGGCACAGGTTCGGTAGCTGAGCCTCAAAAAGCTACCCTCGACGGTTTCCGAGTTTGGGCCTCAAAACTCGGGGTGGCGGGTTTTCGAGTTTGGGCCTCAAAACAAGGCATGGACGGTTTCCAGGTTTGGGCCTCAAAAACTGGGCGCGCGGGTTTCTAAGTGTTTACACCAGATTTTGGACCAAAAGGATTATTATCTCGTAAGCACAAACGGCTGATTTATTAAGGAAAGGGATCGGCCTAAAAATAAAGAAGCTTGTGCCGATCAAACGTATCTAGAAAAATTCATGTGGATCAGCACGACGGGCTTCAAAGACGTGTCGTGCTCGACCAAGGAGTTCAAGTCTGAGTCATCTTTTATTATTACCTATTATGTAACCTAGTCGTGTTAGGACAGGAGTCAATCGGGTTATAAATAGCTAGAAACCCAAATTTTGTAAAGAGAATCCAATCAATCAAACACAACCGGCCCTCGGCCAAAACCCTAGGAGTAGGAGTAACGTAGATCTCGGCGAGACCTTCAATTAGGCAGGGCTGCATCGGCACCGACCGACCTCCAGTTTGCTTGTAAGTTTCACCAATGGCTTGTGTCATCGTGTAATAAGGCTGCATTGGCATCGACCAAACTCTTGTTAAGCTATGACATGGCTAGTTATCGGTTTAAGCTCGTCTCTTGTAAGACTGTCTTGACTTTGATCAATCTCTTACTTTAGTCGATCTTGGCTAGTTATCGGCTCTATTAGTTTGGCAAGCTAATAGATTCATTAAGTTATCGATGTTGTTTTATGTTTTAATTTGTTTCTTTATGTTTTAAACAACATCTTGCCCAATCAAGGTTGACAAAGTGGCTCAAACCCAAAAGATGCTTAGTCTCGGTTGTTCTGAAGTTTACACGCTCGCAACAGAGGAAATAGCCGATACAAGCCTCTCATCGACTATTTTGTCAATCTTGGTTGTTACATGTTGTGCGTTCGAGATATCCGGCAAAATCGTGATCTAATCTAAGAATAAATAGATTCAATCTAGCATGTGTATTACGGTTGTATTTCTGAACCCCACTGATATATATGATAGATTAAGTCTGTTTATTATAGATTTAATCATGGTTTTGACGGGTAGATCTTGTTCGTGCCTCATGGACCCTGTATCGGCTAAAATAGTCGATCCAGTTATGCTTTCTTCATAGTGTGTTCTTTTAAGTGGCTTGGAATTAATGGATCTACTCTTTGCACGAGACGTGATCTAGCTTGGTCATCATCAAGGCTGTATGGAGACACCCCACTGTTGATGTTTAAGCTTTTTTATCGATCTATTTGTTATTATGGCTGTATGGAAACACCCCACTGTTAATGAATAGAATTGCTCGTATAATTAGTCGATACGTTGGTTTCATGTCACTTAGACGTACACATAGATCTTAATTCTATTTACATCTTTCAAGCTCATCGGCTGTTTATCTGTTATAGACATTCTTTTACATATGTCATAGCCGTTATGCTTTATATCTTTTTCAACGCTTTTCATGCAATGTCCTGGGAGTTGACTTTATAGTCAACGTCCTAAAAACAAGTGGCTATATCAGAGCCGTATATTTTGGAACTGTCTGGCATCAAACAGGCAGGTTCCTCAATTTGACTACGCTTTTCTCTTCCTTGTCAATTACAGGTCAAATTGACTGGCACGCCCGAAGTCGATCTCGCTAAGAATCGGCACCACCACCTGTCGAAGGTTCAGAAGGTCAGGACCTTGCTCTGTACGCCCATTGAGGACCGTGTGCGCGAGTGTGTTGGCGCGACCGACAAGTTTTCACGTCAACACATTCTTTTGGCACGCCTGGTGGGACACAGTCGTCTGAATCATGGCGTTCAACAATGAAGAAGTGTTGAACGTTACAATGGAGGAGCTTCCAGAGGAGACTCAGCGTTTAATAGAACAGACTGTTGAGCAGTATCGACACTTGTGTTTACTGAGTTATAGCAAGACCAGAGATAAAAAGATCATCCAAAAGACTCATCTTCCGAGGGTAGTCTTGGAAGGGCATGAGGATCCAATGGTCCAAATACAACATAATTGAAGGACCGAGAAGCTACCCGAAAGCGACCAGAGGGGGGGTGAATGGGAGCTTCAAAATTTCCTTTTGGAAACTAGAGCCACTGTCCCAAGAATCACCCCAAGAGACAAACCCTAGAGCTTGCTAATGTCCACGACCCTAGATGTAGGGTGGATGCTTCCAAGGAGCACAGCGGAACACTACACAACTCTAGCAAGCCAACGCAAAAGACGGAAATCAATTCCGACAAAGAACGAGCGAACCGCGGACGAAACCGTGCGAAACCAGTCGCATCGGACGCTGGCCTGCGTCCGATGCCAGACCACCGGACGCGTCCGATGCAAACTGGACGGTTCTGGAACCTTACTGTTCCACCATCGGACGCTGTGAACAGTAATCACCCAGCGTTCGATGCAAAGACTCCGGCGCGTCCGATGGACAACGGACGCGTCCGATGCCTAGCGTCCGATGCAAACTAAAACGCTGAAAACGTGACACGCGTCACCGGAGCGTCCGATGCTAGGAACCCTAGCGTCCGATGCTCCCGTGATAGCGTCCGATGCCCCCGAAAACAGCGCAGTTCTTCGATGATTCAACCCGATCTCCTCCGAATCAAAAGCTCTAGGCCTAGGATTCGATCTGAGGGGTCACAAGGATGTTAGTGAGCTATCTCTAAGAGATCATGGCTCGAACCTAACTCCAAATCGGTGAATCAAGAAATTTCGGGGCAAGGAGGCAAGAACGCGATCCAAAACGAAAATCGATCGATCTCCTAGACCGTGAGGTTAGAGTTTAATTCCTTCGGTGGAAAGAAGTGCCTCACGATCTAGAACAACTTGGTTCAAACGGTTTTGCAAAAGATGAACAGAGCAAAAAGATCAAGCGACGGGAAAATCGTGGGAAAAAGGATTCCGCGAAGAACACGAACACAACGGAAATCACAGCCACGAATTCGATGCAAAGACGCAAATCAAGCCATCGATCTGTGCTCCAAGGTGAGGATACGGCCTCACTTCCTCAAATCAACAGTACACAGAGTGGAGTCTCTCTGCGGATCTCAACTAGCTAGAGCAGGGGATGGGAGAGCAGGAAAACCTAAGACTAGAATGCAAATGACTGAGATAGCTAAAACTGAGATATCTGAGATGGGGAGGAGGGTGTCTCCCCTGGACTACATATACTAACCTAGACTAAGCCTATTTCCTACTCTACCCCTCTCTAAACTAATTACAGAGCGAACCAGCTAAACCCTAAGGCTATTCTGGTCCAACCCGCGGTGGTAGGTAGATCCAACGGCCACGCCCGCTCGAACCGAAGCGTTGCCTCGACGCAACCTCTGGATCGCCGCCACGTGCCGCCCTCGCTCTGCACCCCCGGTTTTGTGGCCCAAACCGGGAAACCAGCCTTTTCCAGCAACCCCCGGTTTTGAGGCCCAAACCGGGAAACCAGCCTCCAGCCTGAGTTTTGTGGCCCAAACTCAGAAACCCGCAGCGCCCGAGTTTTGAGGCCCAAACTCGGAAACCGGCCCACGCCCAGGTTTTGAGGCTCAACCTGGAAACCGTCGCGCCCAGGTTTTGTGGCTTAACCTGGAAACCCAGCACCCAGGTTTTGAGGCCCAAACCTGGAAACCGTCCACCCGTTGGTTTTTCTCTGGCTCAACCAACAAACCGGCGTCGTAGAGGGGATGCACCGCCTGTGCACCCCTTCCACCGACATGATCGCACTTCTCCGCTTGTCGCTGTCGCAGGCTGCCAGCCACCACAGCTGATCCTCCGGCCTCCAGTCCATCAGTCCAAGTCCACGTCCGCCCTTCACCGTCCGATACATCGGCATGGCACGTCCGCCGCACGGCACGCCCATCCTTCATCGCGCCCGGTCCGTCGACACGGCACGTCGCAACTTGACCTTCACCCGCCATCGATCACTGTCTCCGTGCTCGACACCTGCACAACACAAGCCAAAGACCATGCGCATCATCTCCGTTGACAATCACTCATCACACAGAGACTCGGCATACACCCATGTATCCGCAATCTCCCCCTTGATGAGTGCATTGTCAACTCCACAACAAATCATGAATAAGAAGAAGGAGGTAGGAAGGAGTGGGAAGAGAAAACCCAACCAAATGACCCAAAATCCTAACAAAAGCCAAAGAAGGTCAAGTGGATGAAGCGAAAACTTGGTCCCCAAAGACATGGGCAACGGCTCGACGCAACCAAGCAAAGCAAGGCTAGCCCTCAAGAAGAGGTAGAACAGGCTCAACACCGCTAGCAGATACCAATTGAAGATCGGAGGACAACAGAAGCAAAATGCTAGTCCCTCAAGATAGAGGCACAGAGGCTCAACACAACTAGCAAGAAAATCACTCCGAATCAATTGGAAATCAACCCAAACCAAATGGGAAAGCACACCAGACGATACCAATTGAAAGCCAAATGAAAAAGCTTATGAAAGCTCATGAAAAGCTAGGAACGTTTGCTAGTCCCCCAAGACAGAGGCAACGGCTCAACACAACTAGCAACCTCCCCCTCGACAAATGCAAGCAACTAGGACAAATGATTCTCCCCTTAGTTGATCAACACAGGAGCATATGATTTGCATAAATTTCTCCCCCTAGTTGAAAATGCACTCATCAAGGCCAAAAGGTATCGGAGAAGCAACTCCTTCACATAAACTCCCCCTGAACACAAGATCTCCTTCCAAAATGCATATGAAGTCAAAATGCAAGTTAGGAGCTTCAAGTATATAGTCAAAAGAGTGCAAAGATGCTCCAATCATTATAGCTCCAACATCTCAATTAAGCACTCAAATAGCAAAGGCTCAAACTGATCACTTATACGAAATATGAAGCATATGAGCATGTGAGCAGTTTTAAGCCAAAAGGATAGTCACCATCAAAATAGCACTAGACATGTATAGAAGGAATCCAAACAAGTGCTAAGCATATATACAAGGTGAACTACCCCTAGCAAAGTTCAATCATCATGCATAGGAATGAAGCATATACTTGTGATTTCAAATTCATATCGGAGTTGCAGCGGTAAAAGAATTCACAAGTTCATTTTTAGCATGTGATTGCGAGAGGTTGAAAGCTTGTCATCGCCTAACTTTTCAACCGTGCGAAGCCTATGCCGAAGCAATCAGAAGCTTAAAGCAACGGCTTCGGTCATACACTACATGGCTCAAGTTTAACTCAAGGTGCAATGAGAAACAGTCTCAATACCATGAGGTGTTGACAAGCAATCCCATCTCGATCTTTTCAATTCAACAATACTTGGTTCAGATTTTAAGCAAGTTATGAACAACCAAGCAAGTGAATGACTCAGAACTAGAGACATAGCAACCTAGCATATATGAAAAGCAGGAATGGACTCAACACATCCTACACATGCTAGTTGCATATCTCAATGGTGAACATTTTCAGATTTATATACATTAGGCATAATTCACCATTCCAAAAATAGCTCGCTCATAACATGTAACAGTGATCAGAAAGAGCATAAGCTACAAGCATCATCATAAGTATCGGAGCAATACTAACAAGAGCATAATTACATTCTAGTGAATATAGACATGAAGCTCAGAATGTAAATGCGTATGCCCGACACAAAACTGAAAGAAGGGAGATACCAATTGGAAAGACTCAAGAAACTCAAAAGAAAAGAGCCTCAAAATAAAAAGAGTCAGTCTATACAGGATCCAAAAAGTTTCCCTCATCTAAAAGGGGAAACACACACCAAGCTCACCCCTCAACCGATTAAAGGTTGATTCGTCTAAAGGCTTGGTGAAAATATCAGCCAGTTGGTGATGAGTATCGACATGGCGAAGGTCGATATCACCCTTCTCCTGGTGGTCTCGCAAGAAATGAAAGCACACATCAATGTGTTTGGTTTTCGAGTGAAGCACGGGGTTCTTAGCAACGCTAATAGCACTCGTGTTGTCACAAAGCAAAGGCACGCGAGAAAAGCTCAAACCAAAATCACGCAAAGTGGCCATCATCCAGAGTAACTGGGAACAGCAGCTAGCCGCAGCAACATACTCAGCCTCTGTAGTAGACTGGGCGACACTAGACTGCTTGCGAGAAGACCACGACACAAGAGAAGATCCAATAAATTGGCAAGTCCCAGAAGTGGACTTGCGCTCAATGCGACAACCAGCAAAATCGGCATCGGAATAACCGCAAAGCGAGAGGGTGGAGGAAGCAGAATACCAAATCCCTAACTCAGGAGTGAAACGAAGGTACCTGAAGATGCGCTTCACCGCCTGACGGTGAGAAGTGCGCGGCGACGCCTGAAAGCGCGCGCACAGACACACCGCGAACTGGATGTCCGGGCGTGTCGCCGTCAGGTAGAGGAGCGACCCGATCATACTGCGGTACTCCTTCTGGTCCACTGCTTCTCCGTCCACATCCGCATCCAGGGCAGTCGTCGTCGACATGGGTGTTGGAAGAGGCTTGGCCTCACCCATGTCGAACCGCTTCAGCAAGTCCCTCGTGTACTTGCCCTGGTGCACAAACGTCCCCTCTCGGGATTGCTTAATTTGCAACCCGAGAAAGAAAGTCAGCTCGCCCATCATGCTCATCTCGAACTCCCTGCTCATAGTATCTGCAAACTTGGCAACCAAAGCGTGAGAAGAATCACCGAAAATGATATCATCCACGTAAATTTGGACCAAGAGTGTGTCTTTGCCTTGCCGGAGGAGAAAGAGCGTCTTATCTACACATCCCATTTTAAAACCCTTAGCAAGCAAAAAGGTTTTTAATCTCTCATACCAGGCTCTAGGGGCTTGTTTCAAACCATACAAAGCTTTGTGAAGTTTAAAAACGTGGTTTGGAAACTTGGGATTTTCAAAACCGGGGGGGTTGCTGGACATAGACCTTCTCCTCAATGTAGCCGTTTAAGAAGGCACTCTTGACATCCATTTGAAAAAGTTTGAAACCCATGGATGCAGCATAAGCCAAGAGTATCCTAATAGCCTCCAAACGAGCTACAGGAGCGAAGGTCTCCTCATAATCTATCCCCTCCTTCTGACTATAACCCTTCGCTACAAGCCGGGCCTTGTTTCTCACAATGTGGCCCTCCTCTCCTTGCTTGTTTTTAAATACCCATTTTGTCCCAATAGGTTTACAGTCAGGAGGTGGTGGCACTAGAACCCAAACCCGATTTCGCTCAAAGTTCTCTAGCTCCTCATGCATGGCATTGACCCAATCCGGATCCGTCAATGCGTGTCCAACATCTCGGGGCTCAAAAGACGCAACAAAAGCAGAATGAGCAAAGTGAGAGATGTGCTGTGACCTGGAGCGAGTGACTCGCTCGCCGATGTCGCCGATCATCTGCTCAGGGGGGTGCTGGCGCTGGATATGTCGTGGCGCCTCCCGGGAAGAAGTGACCTCCCCCTCAACAGCAGCTGGTTCCACCCCGGGTACAAAAGGTACCGCGCGAGGTGGAGGATCCCACGGCCCCCAGGAAGAAGAAGTGTCGGGGCCGTGAGTCGTCGTCGAGGCCGCTCTTTGCGGCGCGGCAGGTGGAGGGGGTGCTGGATCATCCATACCTTCAGCACCCTCGTCCTCCTCATCAAAAAGAGGCTCTCCAACCTCATGATCACCTGCACGCTCAAAACGAGAAGAAGAAGAAACAAGAGTCTCGTCAAAGGTGACATCTGATGTCTCCATGACCCGGTTAGTATCAAGGTTAAGTACACGATATGCTCTAGTGTGAGTGCCATAACCCAAAAATACCCCGTCAGAGGAGCGAGACTCAAATTTGTCCAAGTTGCCCTTTTTGAGTATAAAACAATGGCAACCAAAAACTCGAAAATAACTCACCTTGGGCAGTTTGCCAAAACGCAACTCATAAGAAGTCTTTTTCAAGAAAGCTCTTAGAAAAATGCGATTGGAAATATAGCATGCAGTGTTCATAGCTTCGGCCCAATAGCGCCTAGGAGTCCTATGCTCATCAAGCATCGTCCTGGCCATCTCAACAAGGGTCCGATTCTTCCTCTCTACAACACCATTTTGGGGCGGTGTGTAGGGGGAAGAAAACTGATGCTCCAAGCCAAGGCGGTTACAAAACTTCTCAAAATCCGAATTTTTGAATTCGGAACCATTATCACTTCTAATAGCTCGCATCGAGTTCAAAGGGAACTCGTTCTGAAGACGCAAAATTAGATTGCGAGCGAAGGAGAAAGTCTCAGTCTTCTCAGTCAAAAAGAAGACCCACGAATATCTCGAAAAGTCGTCAACAACAACCAAAACATACCACTTGCCACCAACCGAGCTCACCCGAGCCGGACCAACAAGGTCCATGTGTAAAAGCTCTCCGGGGTGCGAGGTCATGACCTTAGTCACTGGATGGTGGGGAACGGCAACCATCTTCCCATGTCTGCAAGAATGGCAAACTAGATCCTTCTCCATCGAAAGCTTGGGCAATCCTCGGATTAGGCCAAGTGAGCTAAGTCTTGCAAGCAAGTCGAAGCTTAAATGACCGAGCCTCCTATGCCACTTCCAAAGATCGGAGGGAGAAGGACTAGCCAAAAGACAGCGAGAAGAACCAAACGACTCCGAAAAATTCGCGCGAAAGACTTTCCCAAAGGGCGAAATCAGACATACAAGATCGCCCTGAGGATCTAAGATGCGACTAAGGTTCGGTTTAAAACGAATCTCATAGTCATCATCAAAAAGTTGCGAAACAGAAAGAAGGTTAAAATGCAGGTTAGAAACAAGAGCAACATCGCGCAACACAAAGTGCTCATTAACCCGCACCGTCCCACGAGACAATACCTTACCTTTACTATTGTCGCCGAAGGTTATGTACTCCTTTCCGGCGACCGGGCTAAGGCTGGAGAACCACTTGGCGTTTCCGGTCATGTGCCTCGAGCAACCAGAATCCACCAACCAAATGTCCTCCAACCGTCTCACCTACATCAATAAAAAGACATAGGGTGAGCATACGGTCCAACACTGGGGTTAGTGAAATAAGGGGAAAACCAGTGTTGGGCCGGCTGCTCAAAAGAAGGGTTAGTGTAAAAACCATTCCTAGCACGTCTACGAGGGAAGCGATCACCACGCTGAGAAAAGCGTGGTCCGCTAGGGAAGAAGCGCTCACCGCGGTACTCAAACTGTGGTGGGGGAAAGCGCTCAACTAAGCCTCCGCCATGGGATCCGTTACCCTCAAAAGCAGGACCCCGTCGGGCACGCTCTCTACGAGATCTACGCCTAGGAGCCTGGGGCTCAACTGCTCTAGCGTCTCTCCTCGGAGCTCTCTCCTGCCTAGGCCTAACAAACTGAGGTGCTGGACCTCCAGGCCTAGTCTCCCTCCTAGGGGCTCTCATCTCCTGCCTAGGCCGGGGACCTTGACGTCCGGACCTAGCAGCTCTCCTCTGAGCCTTCGGCACATGTTCACCATGAGCTGGATGGTACATGTCCGGGTTCTCCATCTCCCGAGCACGGCGCGCCTCTCGCTTGCGCCGGAAACAGAACTCGATCAAGTGACCATCCCTCCCACAGAAATCACACTGGTACCTCACCGCACGCAAAGGGGGTTGTTGGTGACCAGGGCTGTGGGTGTGGTTCACTTTGCCCTTCTGAGGCAAATACTCCTCTTTAATGGGTGGCATAGCATCAAGCTTGTTCTTGAGGTGGTTTGGCTTGGGTGCCCAAATTTGGTTCTTGGGAGGAGCTCTCGGGGGTTCCTCAACCACGCCATCTTTGGTGGTAGGCTTGGCAGGCTCTTTGGGTGGAAGTTTGGCAAGCTTGGGAGTAGTGGTGGAGTTAGGCTTCTCACATGGATTCAAACCACTCGACTCTCCAATCTTCCCAAAAGCAGAAAGATCAACACCCTGAGCAAAACCTACACCAGGAGCCCCAGCAGCTCGCTTGAATTGGGAGATCATCATCCCGAGCTGCGGCTCACTACAGGAGACCCATGACAAGATGGTCCGAAGGTATGTGTTTTCTTCCTCGGTTTGCATCTTGCCATGCTTCACATTGGCAATTTCCAGCTCCAAGCCCTCGCACAAAACGCACCTCGCCACACCAGTGCTACCTGAGTTGGCCTCCTCAAGAGACACAATCTTGGCATTCTTCTCTGCCAACTCAGATTGCAGGACGGGACAGGTCTTGCATGCACCCAACAGAGAAGGTCTAGCCTTCAGCTCATCTAGCTCTCCTACCAACGCAACATACTTACCTCTCAAGGTGAGAAGGTCAGTCATGTGCGCGGTGCCAGACTCACACTCCGCCCCCTCCGACACAACCACGGTGGACCGAGCAAGCTCAAGCTCCTTTACCGTGTCCTCCCACTTCTGCTTGAACTCCTTGCGCTCTCTAGCGGCACGCCTAAGCAGTTTATCTTGGCTAAGGAGGGCAGCGGTCAACTTCTCTACCTCGGAGGAAAGCTCGTCGTAGGTGAGAGATACCTGGGAGGTGTCGTCGTCGTCGCCGTTCCGAGGCGTATGTTCCAGCTCGCCTCCGACCTCATCTCCAAGCGCCATGGTACACAAGCCTCCGTCGCCGGCGAAGAAGCACAAGCCGTTGAACTTGTCCTCAAGCTTCTTCTTCACGGACTCGTCATCACTGGATCCAGCGGAGTCGTCATCCGAGCCGTCGACGTCGCTGAGCGTGGCGAAGAAGGCACGCTGCTCAGCTTGCTGCTTCTCCAAGTACTTCTTCTTGATGTACTCCTTGTCGAAGCCGCCCCGCATCTTGTGTCTTGGGGGGACGTGCTTCTCCTTGTACTTGGAGTTGCGCTTGCGCCCTTGATCGCCCTTCCCCGAATGCTTGTTCTTCTTGGGGCAGTCGGCGATGAAGTGGTCGGGGTCTCCGCACTCGTAGCATCCCGTGCGTCCTCCTCCACGACGGCGGTTCATGCGGTTGTTGTGGAACCGTGAGAACCGGTTGGCAAGCAAGGCCAACTCGTCGTCTCCCAACGTCTCCAGTTGGTCCTCTGTAACAGAAAAGAGACAGGAAACAGTAAAGCCAGCTGAAGGGTTAGAGGAAGAGCCGGAAACCAAAGCCATGGACGGGCGAGAAGGATTTTCAAAAGAGGCCCTCGCCATAGCATCAATCTCACTGGACTTGAGCTTACTGAAGAGCTCGTCGCAAGTGAGGGTCTCATAGTTCGGGGATTCGATGATCGCCTGAACCTTAGAGTCCCACACCGACCGATCAAGAGTATGCAAAAGCTTCAAAGCGCGCTCATGATCGTCAAAAGGCAACTGCTCCTTGTTAGCCCTCATCCTGTTGACAATCACCTGAAAGCGAGCGAATAAACTTTCTATGCTCTCGCCAGGCTGATGTCGAAAGTTCTCATACTCACGCTTGAACGACTCGTAGAGTCGGGTTTTGACTTGAGAGGTGCCCTCATGGAAACGCATGAGGGTGTCCCAGATCTCCCGAGCCGTACCAAGATGAGAAACACGATCAAACTCTCCCATGCTCAAACACGAAAAGAGAGCATTACGGGCTCGGCTATTGGCTTCGTGCTCATCGATCTGATGCTGAGTCTCACGAGCAGCCAAGACCACGTAATCAGCAGAGTTGCAAATATCCCAAATAGAAGCACCCAAACTCTGCAGATAAGCCGACATGCGTATCTTCCAATACGCATAGTTCGTCCCATCAAAGAACGGCGGTTTGCCCACGCCGCGATCCATGTCGCCTTCTGTGGATCTGGAACCGGCTAAGGTGGAAGATCCTTAACCTGCTCCGATACCAATTGAAGGACCGAGAAGCTACCCGAAAGCGACCAGAGGGGGGTGAATGGGAGCTTCAAAATTTCCTTTTGGAAACTAGAGCCACTGTCCCAAGAATCACCCCAAGAGACAAACCCTAGAGCTTGCTAATGTCCACGACTCTAGATGTAGGGTGGATGCTTCCAAGGAGCACAGCGGAACACTACACAACTCTAGCAAGCCAACGCAAAAGACGGAAATCAATTCCGACAACGAATGAGCGAACCGCGGACGAAACCGTGCGAAACCAGTCGCATCGGACGCTGGCCTGCGTCCGATGCCAGACCACCGGACGCGTCCGATGCAAACTGGACGGTTCTGGAACCTTACTGTTCCACCATCGGACGCTGTGAACAGTAATCACCCAGCGTCCGATGCAAAGACTCCGGCGCGTCCGATGGACAACGGACGCGTCCGATGCCTAGCGTCCGATGCAAACTAAAACGCTGAAAACGTGACACGCGTCACCGGAGCGTCCGATGCTAGGAACCCTAGCGTCCGATGCTCCCGTGATAGCGTCCGATGCCCCCGAAAACAGCGCAGTTCTTCGATGATTCAACCCGATCTCCTCCGAATCAAAAGCTCTAGGCCTAGGATTCGATCTGAGGGGTCACAAGGATGTTAGTGAGCTATCTCTAAGAGATCATGGCTCGAACCTAACTCCAAATCGGTGAATCAAGAAATTTCGGGGCAAGGAGGCAAGAACGCGATCCAAAACGAAAATCGATCGATCTCCTAGACCGTGAGGTTAGAGTTTAATTCCTTCGGTGGAAAGAAGTGCCTCACGATCTAGAACAACTTGGTTCAAACGGTTTTGCAAAAGATGAACCGAGCAAAAAGATCAAGCGACGGGAAAATCGTGGGAAAAAGGATTCCGCGAAGAACACGAACACAACGGAAATCACAGCCACGAATTCGATGCAAAGACGCAAATCAAGCCATCGATCTGTGCTCCAAGGTGAGGATACGGCCTCACTTCCTCAAATCAACAGTACACAGAGTGGAGTCTCTCTGCGGATCTCAACTAGCTAGAGCAGGGGATGGGAGAGCAGGAAAACCTAAGGCTAGAATGCAAATGACTGAGATAGCTAAAACTGAGATATCTGAGATGGGGAGGAGGGTGTCTCCCCTGGACTACTTATACTAACCTAGACTAAGCCTATTTCCTACTCTACCCCTCTCTAAACTAATTACAGAGCGAACCAGCTAAACCCTAAGGCTATTCTGGTCCAACCCGCGGTGGTAGGTAGATCCGACGGCCACGCCCGCTCGAACCGAAGCGTTGCCTCGACGCAACCTCTGGATCGCCGCCATGTGCCGCCCTCGCTCTGCACCCCCGGTTTTGTGGCCCAAACCGGGAAACCAGCCTTTTCCAGCAACCCCCGGTTTTGAGGCCCAAACCGGGAAACCAGCCTCCAGCCTGAGTTTTGTGGCCCAAACTCAGAAACCCGCAGCGCCCAAGTTTTGAGGCCCAAACTCGGAAACCGGCCCACGCCCAGGTTTTGAGGCTCAACCTGGAAACCGCCGCGCCCAGGTTTTGTGGCTCAACCTGGAAACCCAGCACCCAGGTTTTGAGGCCCAAACCTGGAAACCGTCCACCCGTTGGTTTTTCTCTGGCTCAACCAACAAACCGGCGTCGTAGAGGGGATGCACCGCCTGTGCACCCCTTCCACCGACATGATCGCACTTCTCCGCTTGTCGCTGTCGCAGGCTGCCAGCCACCACAGCTGATCCTCCGGCCTCCAGTCCATCAGTCCAAGTCCACGTCCGCCCTTCACCGTCCGATACATCGGCATGGCACGTCCGCCGCACGGCACGCCCATCCTTCATCGCGCCCGGTCCGTCGACACGGCACGTCGCAACTTGACCTTCACCCGCCATCGATCACTGTCTCCGTGCTCGACACCTGCACAACACAAGCCAAAGACCATGCGCATCATCTCCGTTGACAATCACTCATCACACAGAGACTCGGCATACACCCATGTATCCGCAACATAATGCTATGCGAGAAGTAATCAACAAGGCCATGTCCACTACTCTGATGAATCACAATGAAGTGTTCCTCAATAGTCTTACAAATGCCATTAAAGAAGCTTTCAACTTAGGTGGTGACAAAAGAGGTCCGGCTTATACTGTTGGAAACAGTCTAGGAGCTGGAACCTCTGCTGGACCTCAAAGCAATGGTTTGAATGGCAATGGAAGCCCAATGATAATTAATCCTGGAGGCGTGATACCGCAGTCAATGCAACAGCCGAATATGAGTAATAATATATATTCATCGGCTACAAAAATAGCTCCTCATGCAAGGCGCATCACAAGAGATTTCAATGCACCGCCATATCAAGGGAGCGTAGCGCCTGGTGATATTCCTCAAGGATATCATTATGCACCCATGCTCTAAAGATAGGCCGACATGCGTATCTTCCAATACGCATAGTTCGTCCCATCGAAAAACGGCGGTTTGCCCACGCCGCGATCCATGTCGCCTTCTATGGATCTAGAACCGGCTAAGGTGGAAGATCCTTAACCCGCTGAGATACCAATTGAAGGACCGAAAGTGCTAAAGCAAAGGCGACCAGAGGGGGGGTGAATGGGAGCCTCAAATTTCTTTTCAGAAACTTTTAGCCTCTATCCCAAAAATCAACCTCAAGAGCAAATGTAGAGCTTGCAAGTGTCCATGACCCTAGGTGTAGGGTGGATGCTTCCAAGAAGCACAGCGGGACACTACACAACTCTAGAAACCCAACGCAAAAGCCAGTAATCAAAACCGACAACGGACGGACGAACCACGGACGAAAACGTGCGAATCAGCACTGACCGGACTCACTGGAGCGTCCGCTCAGTAGGCACCGGACGCGTCCGGTCTGTGAAAAACGAGTTTTGAACCTCTCTGAGTTGGACCGGACTCACTGAGTCTGAGCGTCCAGTCAAGAGTCAAGCGTCCAGTCACAAGAGCCAAACCCGATGAACAGAACAAGGAGTACGTCCGGTCAAGCGAAGACCTTGCGTCCGGTCAAGTCCAAGAAAAACAGAGCTGCTGGTCATTCAACGACCGGACACACTGCCAAGTGTCCGGTCATCACGACCCCAGCGTCCGGTCACCCCGACACAATGCTGTTCGTCCACCGATTCGACTCGATCTCACCCAAAACGAAACCTCTAGGGTTCAAACTTGGTGAGAGGAGTCACAAGGAGAATAGTGAGCTACTTCTAGGAGATCATGGCTCGAACCTATCTCCAAATCGATGAATCGAAGAGATTCGGGAAAGAGAGGAGAAAAGTTGATCCAAAACGAAAACCGACCGATCTACTTGTTCGTGAGGTTTGAGTTGAATTCCTTCGGTGGAAATAATCTCCTCACTGTAAAGAACAAGTTGATTCAAATAGTTTTGCAAACGGAGCAACGTAGAGAGAAAACGATCGACGAGAAAATCATGGAGAAAATGAAGAACGCAAAGAACAATTCCAAAACGCGAACCACAACCACAAATTGCAACCGTGTGGCTACCACACGAGACAACGGTGAGATTTCGGTCTCACTTCCTCAAAATCTCGGGAACACAGAGGTATGATTGTCTTCTTTGTGGATCTCAGCTAGCTACAGCAGGGATATGGGAGAGTAGGAAACCCTTGGTGGAAAATAGCAAATGACTGAGATGGTTTGGGAGGTGGGTGTCTCCCCATACTTATCCTAATTCTAATTCCCACTCTACCCCTAATTATTTACAGAGCGAACCAGCTAAACCCTAAGGTTATTCTGGCCCAACTCGAAGTAGATGCTGATCCGATGGCCACGCCCGCACAACTGGTAGCGTTGCCTCGACGCAACCTCACCGATTGCCGCCACGTGCCGCCACCGCTCTGCTTGTCCTTTTCACGGACCTCGCCCCCAGTTTTGAGGCCGAAACTGGGAAACCTGTCTTCACGACCATCCCCCGGTTTTGAGGCCCAAACCGGGAAACCCGCCGTCCATCGCCTGAGTTTTGTGGCCCAAACTCAGAAACCCGCCAGCGCCTAGGTTTTGAGGCCCAAACCTAGAAACCGTCCTCAGCCCGAGTTTTGTGGCCCAAACTCGGAAACCGGCCGCACCCAGGTTTTGTGGCCCAAACCTGAAAACCATCCACCCGGTGGTTTTTCTTTGGCTCAACCACCAAACCGATGCCGTAGAGGGGATGCACCGCCCGTGCACCCCGTGCACCGACACGTGTCCCCAGGTCCTCAACCCAAGCAACATCGTGCCCCGCAAGTCTTCGCTCGTCGCTGTCCCAGGCTGTCAGCCACCACAGCTGATCCTCAGGCCACCGGTCCCTCAGTCCAAACTTCACGTCCGCCCTTCACCGCTCCTGGTCCGTCGGCACGACACGTCTCTACTTGACCTTCACCTTGCCCTTGATCACTGTCTTCGTGCTCGACACCTGCACAAGACAAGCCAAAGAACATGCGCATCAAACCAGTTGACAATCACTCATCACTCAAGATCCAGCATACACCCATGTATCCGCAATCAGTTTTAAGAATATAGGCAGTCAAGAGACAACCGCCGATCTATACATGAACGATTGAGATTTGAAAAGACAGATTGGCGCATAAAAAATGAAAATGTTCATAATCGGCTTGGAACAAAATTAGCCGATCATGATCATCCTTGGCAAGAAGGGCAATGGTGTCCTGGTGGCTTGACCAAAAGCCAGAAGAGACGGGTTCAAAGGTTAAGAAATGATGAAATCCAAAAGAAGAAACACAAAGTCTGGCAAGTAAAAAAGATAGCCGATAAGGGTGAGTCATCGGCTAATATTGCTGCTCTGTTTATGTTACCTGCTGAATTTAGATCTTCTGACCATGAAGAAGAGTCTGATAGTGAAGAAGCAGTTGCTCAGTGGATCTATCAAGCAGAAGAGGCCACGTTTCAAAAACCTGAGAAGCATTCTCATTTAAAGGCTTTATATTTGAAAGAGTTTGTTGATGGAAGGCCTCTGAACAGAATGCTAGTTGATGGAGGAGCAGCAGTTAATTTAATGTCATATGCCACTTTTAGAAAGCTTGGTAAGACTACAGAAGACTTGACTAAGACCGATATGAGGTTGACCGATTTTGCTGGCAACGTATCGGCTACTAAAGGTGCTATATGTGTTGAGTTAACGATTGGCAGCAAAAGTATGCCGACTACTTTCTTTGTAGTCGATGCAAAGGGATCCTATAGTGTGCTTCTTGGAAGGGATTGGATCCACGCCAACTGTTGCATCCCGTCTACCATGCATCAGAATGTAATTCAGTGGATCGGCGACACCGTGGAAGTAGTACCAGCCGATTCAACTGTTAGTGTTGCTTATTCAGATCCTGATGTCTGGAATTTTGACAACGTGGAGTGCTTTTCTGGGAAGATTCTCGAAGAATACTTTCTCAAGACGATTAACGAAAGTCAACAGCTGATCTAAGCAATCGGCTTCAAAAATGTTCTAACAGATTAACTTGCTAGTGATGATTCGCATCGGCGCTAATAAGCTAAGGCAGTCAAAATTATTTCTTTTATAGTTAGGACAAAAGATCGATTTGTTTGACTTTATAGCTGATACTAATGTATCGCCTTTAGAACAAAAATAGCCGATATGTATGTATCGTCTTTTGATTTTAATTGATAGCCGATACTAAGGAAGTATCGCCTTTAGAACAATCATCAAAGGAAAAGCTTTGAAAAGCTCAAGCAATGCAATGCAAGGAATGTCAGGCAAACGATATTTAACAAAATTATTTAGCCTGACGATGCAGGGGCAGGCTTGTTGTTCTGTTTGTTCGGCCACCAGGCCGGATACACCAAAAGGAACATTAAAAACTAATCTAAATGGAGCTTGTTCAGGAGGTCCTCCAGGTGCGACACCTCCGTCACGGCGAGTCCTAGGGGCTGGAACTCCTCCACCAGCTCCCGGAAGTCTTCCCTCGTCCTGGCGCCGACGAAGGAGGGAGAGACTTCCCCGGAGATCTCAGCACCGCTGAGATCGGCTCCGGCAAGGGCGAAGGTGGCGCCATGGCAGATGGCGTGGAGGGCCAGCTTCCTGATGCGTGTCCCGACATCATCCAGGCGCGCCCGCAGATTGTCTCCCCGTGCGTTCACGAAGTCGGCAATCGCTGTGGCTCGCCCAGGGAGCCAATCGAGTTGCTGTTGGAGTTTTACAATTGGATGAAAGAAACTAGATTTCAGAAAGATAGCCGATTCAATCGAATCAAAGAGCAAATCGGCTAAATATTTAAACAAGCAGTTGCCAACAAATTCACTAGTGCTGTTATACAGAAGGTAATCGAGGTGATGAGTTGGAAGATTTGGAAAGATGTACCAGCAACCCTGGCGTCGGACGCCTCTAGGTGCTCAAGAGCACTGTTGAGGCGAGCACGGAGGACCTTCCGCTCCTCCACCAGGCGGGTGGTTCGACGACATTCCTCCTCCAGGAGACGTCGGGTGTCGGCGACACCCCGGATGAAGGCCCATGCGTCGTCATCCAGTGCCAACCCGTGCCCCGATGGGGGTTGGCTGGGACCTTGGTCGTTCGCCGGAGGAGAGGGACTATGGAAAAGTTAGGGTTTTCCCCAGGTAAATGAAAAGTTTTGAAGCACAAGAAGGCGTTAGAGAAAGAAACCATTACCCGAGCACGCGGCGACGGGTCGCCAGAGGACCATCTACAGACTTCGATGCCTCCGCAGGGCGCTTTTCGCGGTTGTCTGCCATTGCTTTGACCGCCGAATGAGGAAGAGAAGCAGTTGGTGAATGAGGGGAGCAAAGGACGAAGAGTGAGGCAATGAATGCGCGGTGCGTTTGAGAAGCTGGCGTTTGGTATTTATGAATAAGACTCGAGAAGGTGAAAAGGCGTCGGCTCGGGGGGCACCATCGGATCCAGATCCTAAGGTGAATCGACTAAATAAGCCGTTCTAATACTAATCGGCTAAAAGATAAGATTGTCTGGGTAACATCGGCTGAATAGCTGATGAAGTTACAGAGTGCCAAATAAATAATAGAGTGTCATGATGCTAGTCAACCAATGAAGAATGTTTACAAAGGAAAGATTGGGGATTAGGAATTACAGATGAATAGAATTACATATTTAGTGCAGATTTCAATGCATTCAGAGCATTTAAGCGGATAGCATCTATTTCATCAATCTCTTTCTGATCTTCTTTGATGGAGCCTGGAATCGGTTTCTTCTTGGCTTTGACATCCTGGAGCTCACCATGAAGAATTGCTATCTTTTTCTTGTGCTCACGAAGGGCAACAGGGATGTTCTCCAGGCTATCCTTCTTCAACTTGATCTGTTCATCGATAACTTGGAGCCTGCTCAGCAATTCATTCCTCTCGGTTTCCAGAGATGACAGATTGTCGATAAGAACAGTGGAGTCTGAATTTAGTTGATCTATGGCGTTCTTTTCGGCAACCATATCAGAAATGCAGCGTTGTTCACGTGCTGGCAGATGTACTTGAGCCTCTCGTGCCCTGAGTTTAGCTTTGGCCTTGGAAAACTTTGGCTCAAGAAATCCTATATGAGCAACAGAAGACAGAGTCTCTTTTAGGTCTTTTGGTATGTTATCCTTGATCAGATCGAAGATGTCCCTGACTCCCTTTGCTTCCTGCACCAAGTCGGTTGTGTTGACCTCTAGAAAGGGGATTAGTGTCTGAAGCCGAAACTTGATTTCTTCAGGTAGATCTCTTAGGGATCTAGGTGCAGAAGATTCCTCTTCATCCATATAGTCTTTTAAGTTGAAGGGGATGACAGGGGAAGAAGGCTCTCTTTGTTCCTACACAGATAGGTGTATGAATAATCACAGATAGGGAGATATTGAAAGGAGAAGTAGTGTTGATTAGAGCACCTGGTCGGATGGGCTGATTTGAGGATCAGGGATGGTTGAAGAAGGCTCGGGAAGTATATCTAAAAGAAAATTTTCATCAGTTTTTCAAGAACATCCACCAAGGAAAATAGAGCTAAGAGGTATACCTGGTTGGGGAAGCTCTTGATCAATATCAGGAAGAGGAGGCGCTTCAGGTTCTATATTTTGAGTATCCACCTGCTCCTGAGGCAACTCAATATTATGAATGCCAGCCTGTTCCCAGAAATTAAGAAGATAAAAGGATTGCAAGCTTGTTGATGAGAATAAGGAGTAGCAAATTTTTATTACCTCTGTATTGACATTTCCTGTCAGGGATTGGCTGCTGTCAGAGGTGTCTTTCTTCTTCTTCTTGGATACAACCTTAGCAGTTGGCTTGATAGTTTTCTGTTTCTTGGAGGAGCCAATTTCCTTTATAAGAGTGCTAAGGGTTTGGTCACCTGAGACATCAGGAGCTTTCCTCTTCATCAGAGTTTTGATGGTAGGAGCATCACAGCCAATCCTTGGATTTGGACACCACACATTGTAAATTATTTCTGGTGGGTTCAGAGTGACCAAATCCTGCAAGCATTTGACATGTAACATCAGAAGGAACCGGATGATGAGGATATAAAATCTAAGAAGAAATTTAGTCATACCTCATCGGTTGCTTAAAAATCTAAATCTAACTTAAGGCAGTAGGTGGCCACAACTTCATTGAAGAGATGGATGCTCCATTGTTGCCACCAGTCCTTCAAGGAAGATGAGGAGAAGGGCCGAGAATTCCATGCCTTGACCATCTTCAAGGAAACAGACTGCTCTAATTGAAATATTCTGTCACATTCTCTATGAAATCTGAAGGTATAAGGATTCTCAAATTCTGCAATATCTGGATATTGGAACCAGTTGAAGGCAGCTGCAGGGAAACCTTTGTAGAAAAGTTTATAAAAGAAGCTGGCTAATTCATCAATGAATATCATGGCAGCAGCTTCTCCAAAGGAGGTGCATCTCCTCACCTTGGCATCATCGGCTAGTGTCTTTTCTTGGTCATCTGGATACAGAGACGGGAAAGACAAAGTCCTCAAATCTGGGGTTGTCAGTCTGTGTAGATGAAGATTAAGCCAAAGCTGAAGCAACCACCAGGGACCTGTTATTGATGGGATGCCTTCATTTTTCATCAAGTTTTGAGCTACTTTATTCAACATACTGTACAGAGCACCCAGAAGATACTTTCCCAGGGGTATGTCCGAAGTCACAGGCAATTTTTCTGCCAGAGCTAAGAAATTGGAGGTTGGGCCACAGCTCTGCCCACAGAATAGATACTTCTCCAGCCACATGTTCAAGAAGATGATGTGCTCTCGCTCTGAGACACTAGATTAAGAAGTATTGAAAGTAGTAATATAACTGGACCAACCACCAGTCTTAAGATTTCCAAGCTTGATGGAAGACTTGATTTGGAAACTGTAGGGGTTGATTGATCCGGTAATATTTAGGCCGGTCAACATATGTATATCGGCTAGGGTAGGAGTCATTGTTCCTTGCCTAAACATGAAAGAGTTGAAAGTTCCGGACCAGAAGTAGCAGGCAGCCTTCAACATTGACTCATTTCTATTCATGTCTGCCAGAGACAAAGAGATGCACTGGTCTAGGTTGCGAAGACTCCAGTCTGACTTCTTTTTAGCCTCCACTTTGAGCAGCCAATTTCTCCAGCCTGCGATGAGTGATGGCCAATTCCTGAAGGGGGTCTTACCCCAGTGCTCTGAGGCAAAATCTGAGTTCTTGAAAGGGATCCGCTGAGTTTCGGCGATGATGACTTCAGTGGGATCAAGGTTGCCGACCGGACCAAGAAAAAAGTTGTTCGGATTGTCTTGAATCGGGATGAGGATTTGGTCATGAAGCGCCTAAAATTTCAATATATGAAAGGTTTGCAAGGCAAAACTCGGTGGAAGAGGGAATACTGGGAAGCCAAATCTTTACCTCAGGGATGGAATCTTGAGTCGCCATTTAACTTGCGAGGCACCGAATTTGAAGTTCTCAAAGAATTTTGGTTTGAATTAAGTGGCGGCGGATGTCTTCGAAAGCTAGGGTTTGAGAATAACCTTGAAGGAGAAGAACAACGGTTGGGAAGAAAACTCGGCTGATCGGCTAAGAAGAAGGTTAGTCGATCGGATCCTAAAGGAAAGAAAACGACATTTTTGGAATAAAATAAATTTCATCCCAAAATTAGGGGGCATGTGTTTACACTAGATTTTGGACCAAAAGGATTATTATCTCGTAAGCACAAATGGCTGATTTATTAAGGAAATGGATCGGCCTTAAAATAAAGAAGCTTGTTCCGATCAAGCGTAACTAGAAAAATTCATGTGGATCAGCACGACGGGCTTCAAAGACGTGTCGGGCTCGACCAAGGAGTTCAAGTCTGAGTCGTCTTTTATTATTACCTATTATGTAACCTAGTCATGTTAGGACAGGAGTCAATCGGGTTATAAATAGCTAGAAACCCGAATTTTGTAAAGAGAATCCAATCAATCAAACACAACCGGCCCTCGGCCAAAACCCTAGGAGTAGGAGTAACGTAGATCTCGGCGAGACCTTCAATCAGGTAGGGCTGCATCGGCACCAACCGACCTCCGGTTTGCTTGTAAGTTTCACCAATGGCTTGTGTCATCGTGTAATAAGGCTGCATTGGCATCGACCAAACTCTTGTTAAGCTATGGCATGGCTAGTTATCGGTTTAAGCTTGTCTCTTGTAAGACTGTCTTGACTTTGATCAATCTCTTACTTTAGTCGATCTTGGCTAGTTATCGGCTCTATTAGTTTGGCAAGCTAATAGATTCATTAAGTTATCGATGTTGTTTTATGTTTTAAACAACATCTTGCCCAATCAAGGTTGACAAAGTGGCTCAAACCCAAAAGATGCTTAGTCTCGGCTGTTCTGAAGTTTACACGCTCGCAACAGAGGAAATAGCCGATACAAGCCTCTCATCGACTATTTTGTCAATCTTGGTTGTTACATGTTGTGCGTTCGAGATATCCGGCAAAATCGTGATCTAATCTAAGAATAAATAGATTTAATCTAGCATGTGTATTACGGCTGTATTTCCGAACCCCACTGATATATATGATAGATTAAGTCTGTTTATTATAGATTTAATCATGGTTTTGATGGGTAGATCTTGTTCGTGCCTCATGGACCCTGTATCGGCTAAAATAGCCGATCCAGTTATGCTTTCTTCATAGTGTGTTCTTTTAAGTGGCTTGGAATTAATGGATCTACTCTTTGCAAGAGACGTGATCTAGCTTGGTCATCATCAAGGTTGTATGGAGACACCCCACTGTTGATGTTTAAGCTTTTTTATCGATCTATTTGTTATTATGGCTGTATGGAAACACCCCACTGTTAATGAATAGAATTGCTCGTACAATTAGTCGATACGTTGGTTTCATGTCGCTTAGACGTACACATAGATCTTAATTCTATTTACATCTTTCAAGCTCATCGGCTGTTTATCTGTTATAGACATTCTTTTACATATGTCATAGCCGTTATGCTTTATATCTTTTTCAACGCTTTTCATGCAATGTCCTGGGAGTTGACTTTATAGTCAATGTCCTAAAAACAAGTGGCTATATCAGAGCCGTATATTTTGGAACTGTCTGGCATCAAACAGGCAGGTTCCTCAATTTGACTACGCTTTTCTCTTCCTTGTCAATTACAGGTCAAATTGACTGGCACGCCCGAAGTCGATCTCGCTAAGAATCGGCACCACCACCTGTCGAAGGTTCAGGAGGTCAGGACCTTGCTCTGTACGCCCTTTGAGGACCGTGTGCGCGAGTGTGTTGGCGCGACCGACAAGTTTTCACGTCAACACTGAGTTTGGGCCACAAAACTCAGCCGGAGGACAGGTTTCCTGGTTTTGGCCTCAAAACCGGGGGAAGGCCTAGCTTTCCTGGTTTCGGACTCAAAACCCTGGGGAGGTCCGCAAAAAGGACGGTCGACACGTGGTGGCGTGGAGAGGCTGGCGCGGCGGTCGACAGGGCGGCACGTGGCGGCATCCTGAGGCTTGCGTCGAGGCGAAGCTAAGGATGAGAAGGGCGCGTGACCGTCGGATCAATAATCAGCAGAGTTGGACCGGGATACCCCTGGGGTTGGCCGCTTCGCTCTTGTATCTAGGGGTAGAAGGGGACTATTGTACTTAGGCTATAAATAGGAGAGGCGCCTCTCCTCTCTCTTATCCTGGCAGCCAATTGTTCCTGAGCTCTCTCTCTAGCCCCCGCTTAGGCTCTAATCATACCTCGCTGCTAGCGATCCACAGAGAGACTACAATCATACCTCTGTGCTTTGGGATTTTGAGGAAGTGAGACCGTAATCTCACGATTGTCTCGTGTGGTAGACACACAGTTGAAATCATGATCGACCCGTATTTTGCTTGAGTGTTCTTTGTGTTTTCGTATTTGGCCCTCATGGAGATTTGCCTCGTTCTTCCTCCCCGTGAGTTGGTTTGCAATTTCGATTGAACCACTTAGTGCACGATCATGATTGTGATCTTTTGACCGAAGGAATTGATCTCTAACCACTTGAATCTTCAGATCGGTCAATTTCTTCGTTGGATCGTTTTCTCGCTTCCCTTTTCCCGATCTCCTTTGATTCATCGATTTGGAGATAGGTTTGAGCCATGATCTCCTAGGAGTAGCTCACTATCCTCCTTGTGACTCCCCTCACTGAGTTTGAACCCCAGTGGTTTCAATTTGAGGGAGATCGAGTCAATTCGGTGGACGAACAGCACTGCGTCAGGGTGACCGTACGCTTCCTGTTCATCGACCGGACGCTCCCTGGTGAGTCCGGTCGTTGAACATCTCGCAACCCAGTTCTGCGAGAGATCGACCGGACGCATAGTTTTTGACTGACCGGACGCAACACATCTACTGTTCACTGCTGTCTGCTCTGACCGGACGCTCGTAGGGTTGTGACCGGACGCTCCTCACTTATGAGTCCGGTCCAACATAGAGACGGTCCAGCTTAGTTCTTGACTGACCGGACGCGTCCGATCATCCCTGATCGGACGCAGGCAGAGTCCGGTCAGTGCAGTGATCGCACGTTTTCGTTCGGATCTTTGGCGTTCGGGCTCCAATTTGAAATCTGCTTTTTGCGTTGGATTCCCAACTTCGTGCTCTACTGAAATCGGGCTTCACGCTTTGCGAAAAGGCCTAAATCCCCCTCGCGTTGCTCGGGGGAGGTTGAGGTTACCCAAAGTCCATCCTGTCACTAGTTGACTTGCGTGAACTTGGGTGAGGAAGCTTTTGTGGTGTCCCGTTGTGTTCCTAGGGAACATCCACCCATTCTCTTGGGTCGTGGACATCACGCGTTTCGGCTTTGCTCTTGGGGTTGATTTTCTGGGACAGAGGCCTAAACATTTCAAGAGAAATTTTACGGCTCCCATTCACCCCCCCCCTCTGGTCGCCATTTCGGTCCTTCAGGGAGCTATACCCTTACGCGGGTGCTCCAACGAGGACTAGGGAGTGCCGACACCTCGATACCTCAGGAAAAAGTCGCTGAGTCATTTCTACTCTCTCTTTACCTTCGCATTTACTTTGAGCAATTCAATTCCGCAATTTACTTGTTGTTCTTACCCAATTGAATTGCCATGCTAGAGTAGGAATGGATTAAAGATAGTCTTTTGTGCGGTAGAGTTTAGTGAAACACACTTCTAGGCACAAAGGGGTTAATTGGGCTTGATAGGTTTTAATTGTTGCAAAAAGTTTAGAAAAGCCCAATTCACCCCCCCCCCCCCCGCCCTCTGGGGCATCTTGATCCTTTCAATTGGTATCAGAGCCTCGTGCTCTCGATTTAGGCTTAACCGCCTAGAGTTAAGATGTCCAGAGGTGATGGACCACCTCCCATGTTCGAGGGAGATGACTTCCCATATTGGAAAATCTGTATGGAGTCGTACCTAGAAGCGGTAGATGTCAAATGCCGCCAAGTCGCGATCACCAGCTTTCCTAAACCCAAGGAGGGCACTAGTCTCACTCCTAATGAGGAGGAAAATGATAAGTGGAATGCAAAAGCCAAAAACATCATATTTAGAGGCATTTGCAAGGATGTCTTCAACCACGTCTGGAACCACAAAGATGCCCATGAGCTATGGGATAACATTTGTGCACTCCATGAGGGAACTAAGCGTGAGTGTGAGGAGCATTATCATTTGGTCATGCAAAAGTTGAATTCATTTGAAATGCTTGCTCATGAAATGTACTCACGCTTGAATGTTCTTGTAGAAGAGCTAAATGGACTTGGCCTCACACAAATGCAACCATCCGACGTTGTGAGGAAGATTCTTTGTGTCCTTCCAATTGACAAGTATGGACACATTATGACCGTGCTACATCAAGGTGATCTTTCCACATCTACACCAACACAAGTCTTGGGAAAGATCAATGCTCATGAGATGTACATGCACATCACACCAAGTGGTGGCTCATCCACCGACAAGAAGAAGGAGTTGGCCTTCAAAGCAAGCTATGACAAGAAGTGCAAGTCCAAGGCTATTGAGGTGCATCATGAGAGCACAAGTGATGATGAAGATGACTCCAACATTGCTCTCATGGTGAAGAAGACCACCAAGATGTTGAAGAAGCTTCACAAGAATGGAGTCAACTTTGACTCAAGAAAGAAGAAGTCCTTCACTAGTAGCAAGAGGAGGCCAATATCCGAAATGGATTGCTACAATTGTGGTGATCTTGGCTATCTTGCTCACCAATGCACCAAGCCCAAGAAAGAGAACTACAAGAACTGTCGTGCGGCGGACGTGCCATGCCGATGGATCGAGCAGTGAAGGGCGGACATGAGGCTTGGACTGAGGGACCGGAGTGCCTGAGGATCAGCTGTGGTGGCTGGCAGCCTAGGACAGCGACGAGCGGAGACTTGCGGGGCACGGTGTTGCTCGGGTCGAGGACCTGGGGACACGTGTCGGTGGACGGGGTGCACGGGCGGTGCATCCCCTCTACGATGTCGGTTTGGTGGTAGAGCCAGGGAAAAACCATCGATGGACGGTTTCCAGGTTTGGGCCTCAAAACCTGGGCGTGGACGGTTTTCGAGTTTGGCCACAAAACTCGGGCTAAGGACGGTTTCCAGGTTTGGGCCTCAAAACCTGGGCGCAGATGGTTTGCTGAGTTTGGCCTCAAAACTCAGACGCTGGTGGGCTGGTTTCCCGGTTTGGGCCTCAAAACCGGGGGATAGCTGGAAAAGGCTGGTTTCCCGGTTTGGGCCACAAAACCGAGGGTGCATGGCGAGGGCGGCACGTGGCGGCAATCGGAAGGTTGCGTGGAGGCAACGCGGACGACTTGTGCGGGCGTGGCCGTCGGATCTACCTACCACTTGAGTTGGTCCAGAATAACCATAGGGTTTAGCTGGTTCGCTCTGTAATTAGAATAGAGAGGGGTAGAGTAGGAAATAGACTCAGTCTAGAATAGGATAAGTAGTCAGGGGAGACACCCTCCTCCCGCATCTCAGTCATTTGCTCTTTCGCACTTAGGGTTTCTTGCTCTCCCATTCCCTGCTGTAGCCTGCTGAGATCCGCAGAGAGACTTGACTCTGTGTACTGGTGATTTTGAGGAAAGGAGGCCGTAACCTCCTTGTCGTAGCGTGTGTTTGCGCTTCGGCTGCAAGATCGTGGTTGTGATTCGCGTTTCATTGGTGTTCTTCGCGGAATCCTTTTTCTCCACGTTCTTCCCGTCGCTTGATCTCTTTGGTTGGTTCATCTTTTGCAAAACCGTTTGAACCAAGTTGTTCTAGATCATGAGGCACTTCTTTCCACCGAAGGAATTAACCTCTAACCTCACGGTCTAGGAGATCGATCGATTTTTGTTTTGGATCGTGTTTTTGCTTCCTTGTCCCGAAATTTCTTGATTCACCGATTTGGAGTTAGGTTCGAGCCATGATCTCTTAGAGATAGCTCACTAACATCCTTGTGACCCCTCAGATCGAATCCCAGGCCTAGAGCTTTTGATTCAGAGGAAATCGGGTTGAATCATCAAAGAACCGCATAGTTTTCGGGGGCATCAGACGCTGACACGGGAGCATCGGACGCTAGGGTTCTAAGCGTCGGACGCTCCGGTGACGCGTGTCACTTTCTGAGCGTTTGTAGTGGCATCGGACGCTAGGCATCGGACGCGTCCGTTGGCCATCGGACGCGCCGGAGCCAAAGCATCGGACGCTGGTTGTTCACTGTTCACAGCGTCCGATGGTGGAACAGTAAGGTTCCCGAGAGGCAGTTTTCGCATCGGACGCGTCCGGTGGTCTGGCATCGGACGCAGGTAGCATCCGATGCTACTGTTTTCACACGGTTTTGTCCGCGGTTCGCTCGTTCGTTGACGGAATTGATCTCTGTCTTTTGCGTTGGCTTTCTAGAGTTGTCTAGTGTCCCGCTGTGCTTCTTGGAAGCATCCACCCTACATCTAGGGTCATGGACATTTGCAAGCTCTAGGGTTTGCTTCTGGGGTTTATTCTTGGGACAGTGGCTACTAGTTTCCGTAAGGAAAATTTGAAGCTCCCATTCACCCCCCCCCCTCTGGTCGCTTTCTGAGTGCTTCTCGGTCCTTCAATTGGTATCGGAGCGGGTTAAGGATCTTCCACCTTAGCCGGTTCCAGATCCACAGAAGGCGACATGGATCGCGGCGTGGGCAAACCGCCGTTCTTTGATGGGACGAACTATGCGTATTGGAAGATACGCATGTCGACCTATCTGCAGAGTTTGGGTGCTTCTATTTGGGATATTTGCAACTCTGCTGATTATGTGGTCTTGGCTGCTCGTGTCACTCAGCAACAGATCGATGAGCACGATGCCAATAGCCGAGCCCGTAATGCTCTCTTTTCTTGTTTGAGCATGGGTGAGTTTGATCGTGTTTCTCACCTCGCTACGGCTCGGGAGATCTGGGACACCCTCATGCGTTTCCATGAGGGCACCTCTCAAGTCAAAACCCGACTCTACGAGTCGTTCAAGCGTGAGTATGAGAACTTTCGACATCAGCCTGGCGAGAGCATAGAAAGTTTATTCGCTCGCTTTCAGGTGATTGTCAACAGGATGAGGGCTAACAAGGAGCAGTTGCCTTTTGACGGTCATGAGCGTGCTTTGAAGCTTTTGCACACTCTTGATCGATCTGTGTGGGATTCCAAGGTTCAGGCGATCATCGAATCGCCTAACTATGAGACCCTCACATGCGATGAGCTCTTTAGTAAGCTCAAGTCCAGTGAGATTGACGCCATGTCGAGGGCTTCTTTTGCGAATCCTTCTGGCCCGACTATGGCTTTGGTTTCTGGCTCTTCCGCTAACCCCTCTGCTGGCTTTGCTCTTTCTTCACTCTTTTCTGTCACAGAGGACCAGCTTGAATCGTTGGGGGATGACGAGTTGGCAATGCTCGCCAACCGGTTCTCGCGGTTCCACAACAACCGCATGAACCGTCGCCGCGGAGGAGGACGCTCAGGATGCTATGAGTGTGGCGACCCCGAACACCTCATCGCCAACTGCCCCAAGAAGAAGCATTCATCTGGGAAGGGCAATCATGGGCACAAGTACGACTCCGGCAAGCGCAAGGAGAAGTATGTCCCCGCGAGGCACAAGCGGAGGGGCGGCTTCGACAAGGAGTACATCAAGAAGAAGTACTTGGAGAAGGCCCAAGCTGAGCAGCGTGCGTTCTTCGCCACGCTCAGCGACGTCGACGGCTCGGATGACGACTCCGCTTGCTCAAGCGATGACGAGTCCGAGAAGAAGAAGAGGATCGAGGACAAGCTGAACGGCCTCTGCTTCTTCGCCGACGACGACGGCTTTTGCACCATGGCGCTTGGTGATGAGGTCGACGGCAAGCTGGAGCACACCCCTCGGGACGACGACGACGACGACACCTCCCAGGTATTCCTCACCCACGACGAGCTTTCTGCTGAGGTTGAGAAGCTTACTGTCGTGCTCCTTAGTCAGGACAAGTTGCTTAGGCGTGCCGCTAGAGAGCGCAAGGAGTTTAGGCAGAAGTGGGAGGACACGGTGAGAGAGCTTGAGTTTGCCAAGTCCACCATGGTCGTGTCGGAAGAGGTTGAGTGTGAGATGTGCACCACGCACATGACTGACCTTCTCACTTTGAGAGGTAAGTATGCTGCATTGGTAGGAGAGGTGGATGAGCTGAAGGCTAGACCTTCTCTGTTAGGTGCGTGCAAGACTTGTCCTGTCTTGCAATCTGAGTTGGCAGAGAAGAATGCCAAGATTGTGTCTCTTGAGGAGGCCAACTCAGGTAGCACTAGTGTGGCTAGGTGCGCTTTGTGTGAGGGTTTGGAGATGGAGATTGCAAATGTCAAGCATGGCAAGATGCAAACCGAGGAGGAAAACACATACCTTCGGACCATCTTGTCATGGGTCTCTTGTAGTGAGCCGCAGCTCGGGATGATGATCTCCCAATTTAAGCGAGCTGCTGGAGGTTCTGGTGTAGGTCTTGCTCAGGGTGTTGATCTTTCTGCTTTTGGGAAGATTGGAGAGTCGAGTGGTCTGAATCCTAGTGAGAAGCCCAACTCCACCACTACTCCCAAACTGACCAAGCTTCCATCCAAAGAGCCAGTCAAGCCTATCACCAAGGATGGGGTGTTTGAGGAACCTCCGAGAGCTCCACCCAAGAACCAAGTGTGGCATCCCAAACCCGACCACCTAAAGAATAAGCTAGATACAATGCCACCTATCCATGAGGAGTTGCCACAGAAGGGCAAAGTGATCCACACCCACAGTCATGAGTACCAACAACCCCCTTTGCGTGCGGTGAGGTATCATTGTGATTTCTGTGGGAGAGATGGACACTTGAGCGAGTTCTGCTTTAGGCACAAGAGAGAGGCGCGCCGTGCTAGGGAGATGAACAACTCGGACATGTACCATCCTTTTCATGATGTACATGCGCCGAATGTTCAGAGGAGAGCACCGAGACGTACTGCTTGGCCTAGAGGCGCAGTGCCTCAAGTTGTTAGGCCTAGGCCTCGTCGAGAGCGTGCCCGGCGGGAGCCTGCAGTTGCAGGTTTTGGACCCCGTGATGGAGGCTTTGTAGTTGAGCGCTATCCCCCACCGCAGTTTGAGTATCGCGGTGAGCGCTTCTTCCCTAGCGGACCACGTTTTCCTGTGCGTGGTGATCCCTACCCCCGTAGACAGTCTAGGAGTGGTTATTCTGCTAACCGTTCTTTTGAGCAGCCGGCCCAACACTGGTATTCTCCTTACTTCACTAACCCCAGTGTTGGACCATATGCTCACCCTATGTCTTTTTATTGATGTAGGTAAAACGGTTGGAGGACGTTTGGTTGGTGGATTCCGGTTGCTCGAGGCACATGACCGGAAACGCCAAGTGGTTCTCCAGCCTTAGCCCTGTTGCCGGAAAGGAGTACATAACCTTCGGCGACAATAGTAAAGGTAAGGTGTTGTCTCGCGGATCGGTGCGGGTTAATGAGCACTTTGTGTTGCGCGATGTTGCTCTTGTTTCTAACCTGCATTTTAACTTGCTTTCTGTTTCGCAACTTTTTGATGATGACTACGAGATTCGTTTTAAACCGAACCTTAGTCGCATCTTAGATCCTCAAGGCGATCTTGTATGTCTGATTTCGAACTTTGGGAAAGTCTTTCGTGTGAATTTCTCGGAGTCGTTTGGTTCTTCTCGCTGTCTTTTGGCTAGTCCTTCTTCCTCCGATCTTTGGAAGTGGCATAGGAGGCTCGGTCATTTAAGCTTCGACTTGCTTGCAAGACTTAGCTCACTTGGCCTAATCCGAGGATTGCCCAAGCTTTCGATGGAGAAGGATCTAGTTTGCCATTCTTGTAGACATGGGAAGATGGTTGCTGCTCCCCACCATCCAGTGACTAAGGTCATGACCTCGCACCCTGGAGAGCTTTTACATATGGACCTTGTTGGTCCGGCTCGGGTGAGCTCGGTTGGTGGCAAGTGGTATGTTTTGGTTGTTGTTGATGACTTTTCGAGGTATTCGTGGGTCTTCTTTTTGACTGAGAAGACTGAGACTTTCTCCTTCGCTCGCAATCTGATTTTGCGTCTTCAGAACGAGTTCCCTTTGAACTCGATGCGAGCTATTAGAAGTGATAATGGTTCCGAATTCAAAAATTCAGATTTTGAGAAGTTTTGTAACCGCTTTGGTTTGGAGCATCAGTTTTCTTCCCCCTACACACCGCCCCAAAATGGTGTTGTAGAGAGGAAGAATCGGACCCTTGTTGAGATGGCCAGGACAATGCTCGATGAGCATAGGACACCCAGGCGCTATTGGGCCGAAGCTATGAACACTGCATGCTACATTTCAAATCGCATTTTTCTGAGAGCCTTTTTGAAGAAGACTTCTTATGAGTTGCGTTTTGGTCGCCAGCCCAAGGTGAGTTATTTTAGAGTCTTCGGTTGCCACTGTTTTATTTTGAAAAAGGGGAACCTGGACAAGTTTGAGTCTCGATCTTCTGACGGGGTATTTTTGGGTTATGGCACTCACACGAGAGCATATCGTGTACTTAACCTTGATACTAACCGAGTCATGGAGACATCAGATGTCACCTTCGACGAGACTCTTGTTTCTCCTTCTTCTCGTTTTGAGCGTGCAGGTGATCATGTGGTTGGAGAGCCTCTTTTTGATGACGAGGACGAGGGTGCTGAAGGTATGGATGATCCAGCACCCCCTCCACCTGCCGCACTGCAAAGAGCGGCCTTGACGACGACTCACGGCCCCGACACCTCTTCTTCCTGGGGGCCGTGGGATCCTCCACCTCGTGCGGTACCTTTTGTACCCGGGGTGGAACCAGCTGCTGATGAGGGGGAGGTCACTTCATCCCGGGAGGCGCCACGACACATCCAGCGCTAGCACCCCCCTCAGCAGATGATCGGCGACGTCGGCGAGCGAGTCACTCGCTCCAGGTCACAGCACATCTCTCACTTCGCTCACTCTGCTTTTGTTGCTAATTTTGAGCCCCGAGATGTTGGACACGCTTTGACGGATCCGGATTGGGTCAATGCCATGCATGAGGAGTTAGAAAACTTTGAGAGAAATCGGGTTTGGGTTCTAGTTCCACCTCCACCTGACTGTAAGCCTATTGGGACAAAATGGGTTTTCAAAAACAAGCAAGGAGAGGATGGCCACGTTGTTAGAAACAAGGCCCGGCTTGTAGCGAAAGGCTATAGTCAGAAGGAGGGGATAGATTATGAGGAGACGTTTGCTCCTGTAGCTCGTTTGGAGGCTATTAGGATACTCTTGGCTTTTGCTGCATCCAAAGGTTTCAAATTGTTTCAAATGGATGTCAAGAGTGCCTTCTTAAACGGCTACATAGAGGAGGAGGTTTATGTTGAGCAACCCCCGGTTTTGAAAATCCCAAGTTTCCAAACCATGTCTTTAAACTTCACAAAGCTCTATATGGTTTGAAACAAGCCCCTAGAGCCTGGTATGATAGGTTAAAAACCTTTTTGCTTGCTAAGGGTTTTAAAATGGGATGTGTAGATAAGACGCTCTTTCTCCTCCGGCAAGGCAAAGACACGCTCTTGGTCCAGATTTACGTGGATGATATCATTTTCCGTGGTTCTTCTCACGCTTTGGTTGCCAAGTTTGCAGAT
Organism: Coix lacryma-jobi var. lacryma-jobi; assembly: GCA_009763385.1. Classification (NCBI taxonomy): domain Eukaryota; kingdom Viridiplantae; phylum Streptophyta; class Magnoliopsida; order Poales; family Poaceae; genus Coix; species Coix lacryma-jobi. The sequence goes on along the minus strand of CM019828.1, from coordinate 86,339,088 downwards.
ACTATGAGCAGGGAGTTCGAGATGAGCATGATGGGCGAGCTGACATTCTTTCTCGAGTTGCAAATTAAGCAATCCCGGGAGGGGACGTTTGTGCACCAGGGCAAGTACACGAAGGACTTGTTGAAGCGGTTCGATATGGGTGAGGCCAAGCCTCTTCCAACACCCATGTTGACGACGACTGCCCTGGATGCGGATGTGGATGGAGAAGCAGTGGACCAGAAGGAGTACCGCAGCATGATCGGGTCGCTACTCTACCTGACGGCGACACGCCCGGACATTCAGTTCGCGGTGTGTCTGTGCGCGCGCTTTCAGGCGTCACCGCGCACTTCTCACCGTCAGGCGGTGAAACACATCTTCAGGTACCTTCGTTTCACACCTGAATTCGGGATTTGGTATTCTGCCTCCTCCACCCTCTCGCTTTGCGGTTATTCCGATGCCGATTTTGCTGGTTGTCGCATTGAGCGCAAGTCCACTTCTGGGACTTGCCAATTTATTGGATCTTCTCTTGTTTCGTGGTCTTCTCGCAAGCAGTCTAGTGTCGCCCAGTCTACCACAGAGGCTGAGTATGTTGCTGCGGCTAGCTGCTGTTCCCAGTTACTCTAGATGATGGCCACTTTGCGTGATTTTGGTTTGAGTTTTTCTCGAGTGCCTTTGCTTTGTGACAGCACGAGTGCTATTAGCGTTGCTAAGAACCCCGTGCTTCACTCAAAAACCAAACACATTGATGTGCGCTTTCATTTCTTGCGAGACCACCAGGAGAAGGGTGATATCGACCTTCGCCATGTCGATACTCATCACCAACTGGCTGATATTTTCACCAAGCCTTTAGACGAATCAACCTTTAATAGGTTAAGGGGTGAGCTTGGTGTGTGTTTCCCCTTTTAGATGGGGGAAGCATTTTGAGTTGTATCCTAGTCTGACTCTTTTACTTAGATCTTCTTTTCTGTTGCATTTTAGCATACGCATTTACATTCTGAGCTTCATGTTTATAATCACTAGAATGTAACTATCCTCTGTTTAGTATGCTCCGATGCTTATGATTGATGCTTGTAGCTTATGCTCCTTCTGATCACTAATACATGTTATGAGCTGAGCTATTTTTGAAATGGTGAAGTTGCTTAATGTATATAATCTAGAAATGTTCACCATTGAGATATGCAACTAGCATGTGTAGGGTGTGTTGAGTCCATTCCTGCTTTTCATATATGCTAGGTTGCTATGTCTCTAGTTCTGAGTCATTCACTCGCTTGGTCTGTTCATATCATGTTTAAAATTTGAACCAAGTTTAGTGAATTGAAAAGATCGAGATGGGATTGCTTGTCAACACATCATGGTATCGAGACGGTTTCTCATTGCACTTTGAGTTAAACTTGAGCCGTGTAGTGTATGACCGAAACCGTAGCTTTAAGCTTCTGATTGCTTCGGCATAGGCTTCGCTCGGTTGAAAAGTTAGGCAAAGACAAGCTTTCAACCTCTCGCAATCACATGCTAAATAATTGAACTTGTGAATTCTTTACCGCTGCAACTCCGATATAAAACTGAAATCACAAGTATATGCTTCATTCCTATGCATGATGATTGAACTTTGCTAGGGGTAGTTCACCTTGTATACATGTTTAGCACTTGTCTGGATTCCTATCTATACATGTGTAGTGCTATTTTGATGGTGACTATCTTTTTGGCTAAAAACTGCTCACTTGCTCATATGCTTCATATTTCGTATGTGTGATCAGTTTGAGCCTTCGCTATTTGAGTGCTTAGTTGTGCCATTGGAGCTATACCGACTAGAGCATTTTTGCACTCTTTTGACTATATGCCTGAAGCTGCTAACTTGCATTTCTAACTTCATATGCATTTTGGAAGGGGGAGCTGTGTTGGCTCAAGAGAAGAGTTTATGCTTGATAAGTGCATTTTCAACTAAGGGGGAGAGTTTTTGCAAATCATATGTCTCCTGGAGTTCAGCTAAGGGGGGAGCTTTTGCTAAGGGGGAGTCCCGGGTTGCTTGCACGTGTCGAGGGGAGTTTTGCTAGTTGTGTTGAGCCGTTGCCTCTGTCTTGAGGGACTAGCAACATTTTCCTCATTTGGCGTCGAGGTGGATTTTGATTGGTTCGGAGACCTTTCGGTTGTTTTTCAATTGGTTCGGAGTGGTTTTCGTGCTAGTTGTGTTGAGCCTCTGTGCCTCTATCTTGAGGGACTAGCATTTTGCCATTTTTAGCTCTGATTTCCAATTGGTATTTTGCTAGCGGTGTTGAGCCTGTTCTACCTCTTCTTGAGGGCTAGCTTTGCTTTGCTTGGTTGCGTCGAGCCGTTGCCCATGTCTTTGGGGACCAAGTTTTCGCTTCTTCCACTTGACCTTCTTCGGCTTTGCTATGCTTTTGGGTCATTTGGTCGAGTTCTCTTCTTCTCCTTCTTCTTTCTTTTCTCTTTCTCTCATTATGATTTGTGTGAGTAGTTGACAATGCACTCATCAAGGGGGAGATTGCGGATACATGGGTGTATGCCGAGTCTCTGAGTGATGAGTGATTGTCAACGGGTTTGATCGCATGTTCTCTGGCTTGTGTTGTGCAGGTGTCGAGCACGGAGACAGTGATCGAGGGCAAGGTGAAGGTCAAGTTGAGACGTGCCGTGCCGATGGACTGGGTGTGATGAAGGATGGGCGTGCCGTGCGGCGGACGTGCCATGCCGATGGATCGAGCAGTGAAGGGCGGACGTGAGGCTTGGACTGAGGGACCGGAGTGCCTGAGGATCAGCTGTGGTGGCTGGCAGCCTGGGACAGCGACGAGCGGAGACTTGCGGGGCACGGTGTTGCTCGGGTCGAGGACCTGGGGACACGTGTCGTTGGACGGGGTGCACGGGCGGTGCATCCCCTCTACGATGTCGGTTTGGTGGTAGAGCCAGGGAAAAAACATCGATGGACGGTTTCCAGGTTTGGGCCTCAAAACCTGGGCGTGGACGGTTTCCGAGTTTGGCCACAAAACTCGGGCTAAGGACGGTTTCCAGGTTTGGGCCTCAAAACCTGGGCGCGGATGGTTTGCTGAGTTTGGCCTCAAAACTCAGACGCTGGTGGGCTGGTTTCTTGGTTTGGGCCTCAAAACCGGGGGATAGCTGGAAAAGGCTGGTTTCCCGGTTTGGGCCACAAAACCGGGGGTGCAGGGCGAGGGCGGCACGTTGCGGCAATCGGAAGGTTGCGTGGAGGCAACGCGGACGACTTGTGCGGGCGTGGCCGTCGGATCTACCTACCACTTGAGTTGGTCCAGAATAACCTTAGGGTTTAGCTGGTTCGCTCTGTAATTAGAATAGAGAGGGGTAGAGTAGGAAATAGACTCAGTCTAGAATAGGATAAGTAGTCAGGGGAGACACCCTTCTCCCGCATCTCAGTCATTTGCTCTTTCGCACTTAGGGTTTCTTGCTCTCCCATCCCCTGCTGTAGCCTGCTGAGATCCGCAGAGAGACTTGACTCTGTGTACTGGTGATTTTGAGGAAAGGAGGCCGTAACCTCCTTGTCGTAGCGTGTGTTTGCGCTTCGGCTGCAAGATCGTGGTTGTGATTCGCGTTTCATTGGTGTTCTTCGCGGAATCCTTTTTCTCCACGTTCTTCCCGTCGCTTGATCTCTTTGGTTGGTTCATCTTTTGCAAAACCGTTTGAACCAAGTTGTTCTAGATCATGAGGCACTTCTTTCCACCGAAGGAATTAACCTCTAACCTCACGGTCTAGGAGATCGATCGATTTTTGTTTTGGATCGTGTTTTTGCTTCCTTGTCCCGAAATTTCTTGATTCACCGATTTGGAGTTAGGTTCGAGCCATGATCTCTTAGAGATAGCTCACTAACATCCTTGTGACCCCTCAGATTGAATCCCAGGCCTAGAGCTTTTGATTCGGAGGAAATCGGGTTGAATCATCAAAGAACCGCACAGTTTTCGGGGGCATCGGACGCTGACACGGGAGCATCGGACGCTAGGGTTCTAAGCGTCGGACGCTCCGGTGACGCGTGTCACTTTCTGAGCGTTTGTAGTGGCATCGGACGCTAGGCATCGGACGCGTCCGTTGGCCATCGGACGCGCCGGAGCCAAAGCATCGGACGCTGGTTGTTCACTGTTCACAGCGTCCGATGATGGAACAGTAAGGTTCCCGAGAGGCAGTTTTCGCATCGGACGCGTCCGGTGGTCTGGCATCGGACGCAGGCTGCATCCGATGCTACTGTTTTCACACGGTTTTGTCCGCGGTTCGCTCGTTCGTTGACGGAATTGATCTCTGTCTTTTGCGTTGGCTTTCTAGAGTTGTCTAGTGTCCCGCTGTGCTTCTTGGAAGCATCCACCCTACATCTAGGGTCGTGGACATTTGCAAGCTCTAGGGTTTGCTTCTGGGGTTTATTCTTGGGACAGTGGCTACTAGTTTCCGTAAGGAAAATTTGAAGCTCCCATTCACCCCCCCCCCCTCTGGTCGCTTTCTGAGTGCTTCTCGGTCCTTCAAGAACAAGGGCAAGAAATATGACTCAACAAGCGAAGATGAGAAGAAAAGTGAGAAGCACTACAAGAAGGATGGCAAGAAGAAGAAGCAATACCACAATAAAGGTGGCAAGGCTTATATTGTTGGTGATTGGCTCACCGACATTGACTCCTCCGGTGGCGCATCCAATGAAGATAGTGATGATGAGAAGGAGAAGGTGGCCGCTCTAGTCATTGGGACCTCTACACCACCACCACCAGCATCGCCATCATCCTCTACACACCTATGCCTCATGGCTAAGGGTGACCGGAAGGTACAAAGTGATGATGACTTTAGTGATGGTGAATTTGAGGCTCCTTCTTATGATGAACTTGTTGAATTGCTAAACAACTACTCTAAAATCATAAGAAAGACTAGAGCTAAAAATGATAGGCTTTCTCCTGACAATGAATCTCTTGTTAACAAGTACAACAATGCTATATGTGCTAGTAATAAGTTACAAAATGAACTTGCTACTATGTCATCTTCTATCAAGGAGCTCAAGTCCTCTAACAAGGAGCTCAAAGCTAAAAATGAGAAACTTGATAAGATGCATAGTGACCTTAACACTAGCTATGCTTTTCTCAAAGGACAATATACTCAAGTTAAAGTTGATCATGACGCTCTTACTATTGCTTATGGTATGCTTTCTCATGAGACACATGATGCCCCTAACCATGTTGTTAAGTGTGACATAGCAACATCTTGTGAGGACTTGGTTAGTGAGCATGATGAGCAAAGAGCTAGTAGCAAGGGCAAGAAAGTGGTTGTGGCCGAACACTATGATGACTATGCCAAGATCAAGAATGAGAATGCAAAGCTCAAGATTGATCTAGAGAAGCTAGCAACCACCAAGCAAGTTGTCATTCAAACTCATGATGAAGATTATAGCATGACACTTGAGCTTGACATGTTGAAAGAAGAGAACAAGAGATTGAAGATGGAAAGGGATTACAAGATGACACCATCCCAATTGGAACTCCAACAAGAGAATGACAAGCTAAAGAAGGAAAAAGAGCACCTTACCATCGGGTTGAAGAATTTCACCAAGGGTCAATGTCTTCAAAGTGAGCTACTCATGAACACCGTGATGAAGACAAATAGAAATGGTATTGGCTATCTTGAAGAGAAGATGAAGCAACGCAAGAGCAACACAAAGCCCAAGAAGAAGAAGTTGGGAAGATGCTTTGAGTGTGGAAAAGAAAGGCACTTTGCTCACAATTGTGAAGAGCCAAAACCCACACCCTTGCCCAAGCATGCTAGGCCCTTTGCTTTCAATGCTCACTACATGCTTAGACAAGATTCTAGCGGCAAAGTGAAAGTTATGTTCATGGGTTGCAAAGTCTCTAGTAGAGAAGGTTAAGGAGCCTCAACAAGTTTGTGTCCCGAAAGCTCAAGCTTGATTTCTTGTGTGTGTAGGTGAACTACAAGACCGGTGGATCTCATTGGGTGATCGATAGTGGTTGCACACAACATATGACCGGTGATCCCCGGATGTTCACCTCACTAGAAGAGAATGTCAATGACCAAGAAAAGATTACATTTGGTGACATCTCAAAGGGCAATGTCAAGGGTTAGGGCAAAGTGGCAATATCAAATGATCATACCATATCCAATGTGCTTCTTGTTGCCTCATTGAGCTTTAACTTCTATCCGTTGGGCAACTTTGTGATCTTGGCTTTCAATGCTTATTCACCGAGAAAGAAGTGGTTGTGACAAAGAAAGATGACTCTTAAGTGATATTCCAATGGTTTAGGTACAATAATCTCTATCTAGTGGATTTCTCCTTCGAAGATGCCAACTTGAAAACATGTTTGTTCACAAAGCAATCTCTTGGTTGGCTATGGCATAGAAGATTGGCACATGTTGGAATGAACACTCTCAACAAGCTATTGAAGAAGGACTTGGTTAGAGGCTTGAAGGATGTCAAATTTTAAAAGGACAAATTGTGTAGTGCATGTCAAGTCGGCAAGCAAGTTGCAAATAGTCATCCAACCAAAGCCTTTGTATCAACATCAAGAGAGTTGGAGCTACTTCACATGGATTTATTTGGGCCAACAACATATGCTAGCTTGGGTGGAAATCTCTATTGCCTAGTGATTGTTGATGACTATTCAAGATACACTTGGGTGTTCTTTCTTCATGACAAATCCGAAGCAACCCCTTCATTCAAGAAGTTTGCCAAGAGAGCCCAAAATGAGTTTGACTTGAAGATTAAGAAAATAAGAAGTGATAATGGAAAAGAGTTTGACAACACCCACATTGAGCAATATTGTGATGAAGTTGGGATCAAGCATGAAATCTCCGCAACTTACACACCACAACAAAATGGGGTAGTTGAGAGGAAGAACCGGACTCTAATCACCCTAGCAAGAACAATGTTAGATGAGTGCTCTACACCGAAAAGATTTTGGGCGGAAGCAATCAACACCGCATGCTATGCATCAAACCAGTTGTTCCCCCATCGTCTCCTTGGCAAGACCCCCTATGAGCTACTCAACAACAAGAAGCCGGATGTATCATTCTTTAGAGTGTTTGGTTGCAAATGCTACATCTACAAGAAGCGCCAACACTTAGGGAAGTTTCAATGCTAATGTGATATTGGTTTTCTTGTTGGTTACTCATTGAAGTCCAAAGCATATCGAGTATTCAACCATGCCACTGGGATGGTAGACGAAACATATGATGTGGAATTCGATGAATCTAATGGCTCTCAAGGAGAGCATGATAATCTTGATGATGTAGGTGACGAACCATTGAGGGAAGCAATGAAGAACATGCCGGTTGGAGCCATCAAGCCTAAAGATGATGATGATGATGTGCAAGTCATTGACAAGCCATCCTCATCAAATGTACCACAAGATGATGATAAAGATGGGAGAGATCCAAACGAAGACACTCATGTCTCCCATGATCAAATAGTGGTACAAGCTCAAGATGTTGGTACAAGCGGCCCCTCAAGTGGTTGATCGAAGGACTACTCCTCTACTACAAGCTCATCCTCAAGATCTCATCATAAGGAGTCCAATAAGGGGTGTAATGACTCAATCTCAAAAACTTGCTTTATTTATGAAACATCACTCCTTTGTTTCTCTTGTTGAGCCTACCATTGTAGATGATGCTCTAAAGGATCCGGATTGGGTGAATGCAATGCATGAAGAATTGAACAACTTCACCCGCAACCAAGTTTGGACCCTTGAAGAGCATCCTAAAGGCGCAAGAGTCATTGGAACCAAATGGGTGTTTAGGAACAAGCAAGATGATCAAGGCAAGTATAACACCCCAGGTGTTCGCCGTCAGTTGAGGAGTCAGTTCAACACAAATATGGTATGTCGAGTGACAATGAAGAAAATCATTTGAATTCAACCAAGTGTCCCAATTATGCCCAGTGAACTATATATGAATTCACGACCAAAAGTTATGATAGTCAGAAAATATTCCGACCGACGAGAAACCCTAAATCGGATCCTACCGGGTGACTACTTTGACTGGCATTGAACGGTATTTCCAGATGTTCGCATGTCAGTGCGCCTTAAACGAAAGTTGTAGTACAGATCGAGAGGAACAAATTTTGTTTTATGGCCGAGACTTGGATCGGTGCCGAAAATAGTGAAAACGAGCTCGCAAGACGGAGCACAGTGCAATTTTCAGGTTCCGGAAATTGGTTAAGTCAGTAGTGCAAAATTGGAATTTCGGTCACCGCGAAGCTGCCGTCGACGATCGTTACCGGGCAAACTATTGGGAATTTGACCAAGTGCCTTTAACAAAAGTCGGAGTACTCGTCGAGACGACGACAACAAAATTTGTTTCGTCGAAATCGGAGTCCGTTTGAGCAGTGTTCGCAATTTTTATTTTTGACCGAAAGTTTCCCGATACAGTTGGATTGGGAAAATTTCTTCTCGGGAATAAATTGGAGGCCGTGCCTCCTGGCTCACGCCCATCAAAAGGCCGAGGCCGAGCAGCCTCCTTCACTCGGTCTCCCTCCTCCCCTTTATCTCTTGCGCTCCCTCTCTCTGTCTTCTCCTCCATGGCCATCAGGAAGCAGCGAGCTGCTGCAATGGCGTGCAGGCAAGGCCACCAATGGTTCCCTCACTGGCGCACCTTCCTTGCTCCTCCCTTTTCTTTTCCCCTCCATGGACAGCAGCCCTGGCGTTCCTCTTCTCCTTCCTCTGTTTCCCTCTCTATCTCCATTGCTGCAACAGGAAGTTCCTTCTCTTCCTATTCCCTCTCCTGCTCGACCTCCCTTCATGGCGCCCTCCCTTCTCATGCCATGGCGAGCAGGACAGTAGAGGAGGCAGCAGGTCCAGCAGCAGCCCAGTAGCGAGCCCTAAAATCCCTAGCCCCCAAACCCTAACTATGGCGCCCTGTCCCCTCTCCTTCCCATGAGCAGCAACAACGCCGGCAAGGGTCTTCGTTGGAGATGGTTGTGGATTTTGTTTTCCCTTAATGTTTAATATGTGGCTCATGTTGTTAATAATGTGCTCTGTTCATAAGTGTCCTATGTATATCTATGGCATGGCTGTGTTCAAATGTAAATCAAACAAGTGATGAATCAATTTACTAATCTGCTGAAATTCGGTTGCATGCGCAGTTTCTGTTGGTGTGATAATTTCGTAAATGAAATCTTGTTTTCTGTAGGTTTGGTCAATACAAAAGTTTTAGAGGATTGCATGATCTAGCTGCTGTTAAAATTTCATGATTTTTGGCTTAGTAGTTTAGGAGTTACGGCAGTTTAAAGTTGGGTTCAGAAATAGTCGCTCTCTGAAATTCCTAGAGCAGATTCTGTAAAGGTGTATGTTTGACCCTTGTAATTTATGAATCATGTTATGGTGATTAAAGATGAAAGGTATATAATTTCATAAGCTTTCCAAAATGTCTTGTTTCATGTTTGTGGGAGTTATGTAGCTCTAGTTATGATTTAATTACTCAGCAGTTGAGTGTATGTCTAGCTATGCTGAATGGCTGCCGAAGCAGTCCCTGTTGTGATAATGCTTTCGTGATATAAACCATGTTTTCTGTAGATGGGTATAATATAAAAGTTGTAGATAACTTACCTATCTAGCTTGTGTTAAATTTCCATGATTTTTGGTAAAATGTATTAGGAGTTATGGCTGTGCAAATTCAGTTTCAGAAATAGGTGTTCTATGAAATCTCTGGACCAGATTTGAGAAATGCATTAATTTTACCATGTTAACTTGAGATTCATGTAGATATGTTTAAAGATGATTGGTAGGAAATTTTATAAGCTTTCTAGATTATCTTGTTTCATATCTTTTGGATGAGTATAGCTTCAGTTATGGTCCAAGTAACCAGCTGTTGTTGCAGTCTAGATTAATATGTCAATATGCTAATGGACTGCATGTGTGTAAAAACGGAAGAGATGGTTCCCTGGCTTTGCTAATATGTTGTAGTAACCAGTGTATGTTTAATATTGTCATGTGTTCATATAAAATATGAAGATTCCTATTTATCTTGCTCTCACCTAGTTAATTAGAAATAGAAACTGGCTTAACACATAGTTAGCAAACTATTGTTTGCATGCATGTAACTTTCCAACCTTTGCTCACATATTAATGTTAGGATCCATCTCTGAAAGTTGGAGCCATGATTCATGTGTGCATGACACCACCTAAACATATACCTAGGCTATACATATACAAAGCAAAGGATAAACAGTGTTAATATTATCATCCATGTGCAGTCTCTGTGGTGTGCATGGTTTCACTAAATTAATGATGTTTGCTGTAAAAGTGTCCTATATCAAAGTTGTAGATAACATCTTAATATAGCTTGTCACCAAATTGCATGGCCATAGGCTTAATAGTTTAAGAGATATGGCTGTTGTAAGATTGCTGTCAAGTTTTTCCTACATTCTGTCCAGATCTGAATGTTTGGATTGTTTCACCTAGCTAACTTGTGATTCATGCTTAGGTGCTTATAAAAGAGTTGTAGTGATTTTTATAAGCTTTCTAAATTGTCTTGGGTCATGTTCACTGGATATATATAACTTGAGTTATAGCTGTTTTGGTACAGATGGCTAAATCTGTCCAAGTCTGGACAGAGATGCCTATTTATGTTAATTAGACCTTGTTAACTTGTGAATCATCTTAAGATGATTATATATGATTTGTAGATAACTTAATAACCTTTCTAAAAAGTCTAGGGACAAGTTCCCAGATATTATAGATCTTTAGTTATGGTTGTCCTAAGTTACTGTTGTTGATGTGTGGCTAGTTCTGTCCAAGTGTGGACAGAGCTGCACAAATCATGTGGTTTGACCTTATTAATGATTTATTCACCTTGAGCTAACAATAAGAAAGATTTAGATAATCTTGTAAGTTTTCTAGAATGTCTAATTGCATGCTCATGTGATGTTTGTATGGTGAGTTATGCTTCTCTGAAGCTCTGTCTGTCCTGCTGTCCAACAGTTGGACAGAGCTGCATAGTTATCTGTTTTTGAGTTAGATAACCTCTGAATTAGCTCTTGTATTGAATAGAAAAGTTGTAGGTAATCTTATTAGATTTCCAGAAAGTCTTAGTTTACCTTATTTGGATGTCTGTAGCTTGAGTTATGTTTAAATTAGTGAACCACTGTCCTGCTGTCCAGAGTTTGAAGTGTGACTTGTGTGTGCAACTTGATTGCTTGTTAGGTCTAACTTTAATGAGTTAATTAGTAAGCTAAGTAACCCTTAAATATGTGTAACCTGCTGGTTGTTTATTGGTAGGCTTAATTAGGTTATGCTTGTTAGTGTCTTGTACTAGCTTAAGTTAATTAACTTAGGTAGTATGTCGATAGACCTTATCATAGTTGTCTTATATGTCTTATGTTGCATCGTGAGTATTTACCCTGCATCCATACGCTTGCACTATGCATCCCATCTAGGTACGATACATGCATCGTGAAAGACGTGACGGTGAAACTCAACCCGAAGATGGTGTTGGGTGGCCATCCCGAAGAAGGTGTGGCGAACCCCACAAGTTCCTGGAGCGGTGATGTTCCTGAAGTTGGTGCCGACTAACACTAGCATAAGTGTTGTTTCCCAGGCAAGCCCCGGAGCATTCTAAGTCTCCTACCATTCTTTTATAAATGCAATTGAGTCAATATAATGATTGTTGTATTAAGTTATAGGAGTTGACTGATACCGTTGATGCATTACTTACTTATCCTTGTCCACCTGCAATATATCTTGATATCCCCGTTTAGGTCTAGGCTCGTTATATGCTTAGCCCTGCTTAGATCGGTAAAAGTCGGGTGATTCCCTGTCTCCCGCATTAGGTGGATACTGATCATGTTTAGCCTGTGCTATCATGAAGATAACCATGTGATAATTAATCTGAGACGGAGGCGGGATGTAAGAGCAGCAGGACATGGGTTCTGTGTGCTAGTAGGCTCCCGTCTGTGTCGCATAGGACCCATTCGGGAATGTCCCTTCAGTCAAATTGAACGCGTCGATCACTTAACGGAGTAGGTCTGAGTACCTCCCGCGAAGCCGAGTAAGGTTATTCGAGCCGGTGATGGAGATGTTGACGCCTAACACCCAGGTCCTCAGCTGTACCGTGGGCAACTATTCTGATCGACCTGGCATGGTCCGAGGGCAGGCAGGGCCTGATCGACCTGGCATGACCGTGGGCAGTTATAGATTGAGCGACCTGGCACTGAGATAACCCCCGGTGTAGAAGGGCCCATGGCCGTCCCGCGCGTTGTGTTCTCGAATCTCCTGACTGGTAGCTTACGACTGCCGTGGCTGGAATGTGTCGGGCGAGTGTGAGACATTTTATCCCCAGCTGGGTAGGAATCGATTATAATCGCCATTGCTCCTGGACAGTGAGCAATTGACTGTAGATCATCTCTCGTAGAACTTATAGAACTAAAGATGGTTATGATATTGAATCTGAAAGGCTATTGATGAAATAGTCACTCTTGCTTGATTAATTAGCCAAGTGATTGCTCTAGATAAGGTGCAAATCTAGTTAATCAGGTTAATTACATAAAATTGACTGCTAATACTCTAATGATGATTATCTAATAACGAAAATGCTTTTATGCAAAAAGGTAAGTAAAGCCAACCCCGGATACAGCCTTGCATACTCCTTGGTGTCACTTTATTTCTGGTTTATGACGGGTAAGTCTAGCTGAGTACATTCGAGTACTCAGGGTTTATCCCACCTTGTTGCAGGTGAAGGTTAGGCCTGCCGAAAGGTGATGGCCAGTGCCGGTGGGCTCGGCAGTCCCATACTTCTTCTCTTATGCTGTTGTTGGAGGATGTCACTCAAGCTAGCAAAGTATTTCAACTTATGATATGGTATTAATTTCAAAGCTATGTTGTTTCTTCTAAATTAAATGGAACTCAACTTGTATTATCATTTGTGAACACTATTGTAATATTATTTCTGCTGCAAAGCTCCGTGGACATGATTTGTATTTGCTTGACCATGCGATCTTGGTTGAGATGTTGGAAATGTTTGAAATCCTTCGAGATTTCCGGACTACCGGGTTTATATGGGCTCAAGTGTGCTAATTCAGCTGCTTCGGCGGAGGTTTTCGCACTTGTGCTCTTATAAATTGGTCGGTTCTGTCACAGCAAGGTTGTTAGAAACAAGGCAAGGCTAGTTGCAAAGGGGTTCTCTCAAGTTGAAGGCTTGGATTTTGGAGAGACCTTTGCACCGGTTGCAAGACTCGAAGCCATCCATATCCTCCATGCATATGCATCACATCATGACATTAAATTATATCAAATGGATGTGAAAAGTGCATTTTTAAATGGCTTCATAAATGAACTAGTCTATGTTGATCAACCTCCCGGGTTTGAAGACCCTAGATATCCTAATCATGTTTATAGGTTGTCCAAGGCGCTATATGGGCTCAAGCAAGCACCTAGAGCGTGGTATGAGCGCCTACGGGACTTCCTTATTGAGAAGGGCTTCATCATTGGGAAATCTCAAGAGAAGTACACAAAAGACCTCCTCAAGTGCTTCAAATAAAATGGATGATTGCAAGCCTATCAAGACTCCAATGCCAACAAATGGACATCTCGACCTAGATGAGGGAGGTAACCTGGTTGATCAAACTCTCTACTGTTCTATGATTGGTAGCATGTTATACTTGACTGCATCTAGGCCCGATATCATGTTTAGTGTGTGCATGTGTGCTAGGTTTCAAGCCGATCCTAAGGAATCACATCTCATAGCCGTAAAGAGAGTTCTTAGGTACCTAAAGCACACCCCAAGCATTGGCCTTTGGTATCCCAAAGGAGCTAACTTCCAACTCGTTGGGTATTCCGATTTGGATTACGTGGGTTGCAAAATTGATAGAAAGAGCACATCCAGAGGGTGCCATTTGCTTGGGAGATCACTAGTTTCATGGAGTTTGAAGAAGCAAAATAGTATGGCCTTGTCTACCGCCGAGGCGGAATACATAGCCGCGGGAGCTTGTTGTGCACAAATCCTCTATATGAAACAAACCCTTTTAGACTATGGTGTAGTTCTAGAAAGGGTACCTTTGTTGTGCGACAATGAGAGCGCGGTTAAGCTTGCTAACAACCCAGTTCAACACTCTCGCACAAAGCACATAGATATTCGTCATCACTTTCTAAGAGACCATGTTTCAAAGAAAGATATATCCTTAGAAGGAGTTAGAACCGAAGATCAATTGGCAGATATCTTCACAAAACCCCTAGATGAGAATACCCTTTGTAGATTGTGAAGTGAGCTTAATGTGCTTGATCTAAGTAACTTTGTCAAAAGGTGAAAGGGGGTTGTCTTTGCATTGCATTGTATCATATGCCATGTTTAATTTATGTTATGCACATAGGCTTGTCAGACGTGGTTAAGATAACCGCCCTAAAAAGCATGTGAAGAAGCTTACCCATGAGCAAACTTGACAAGCAACCTAGATTCAAATTCCGTTTTGCATTGCATATGCATGTGTGTTGTTTGTCATTTCTTTTTGGTTAAGCTTGAGCAACCGCTGTGTTCGTCCACCGCTAGGGGGAGCATTTGAGGCTCCTAGTGGTTGAGACCCCTAGTTTTGGTGGCCACATGTTGTCTCCTCGGGATTTATTGCCTATTTTCTCTAAAAAGGATATGTAGCCTAAGGCAAAATATTTATAAAATTGAGGGTTTATGCGAGGATGCTCATACTAAGTTCCAACTGGTGTTTATTTGCCTCTTATTTGAGTTGGAACTTGGTTGGGAGAGGGAGCCGTAACGGAGATCTTCAAATCTACCCAAAATGCAGCATCGAACGCTGCATCGAACGCTGCATCGGATGCTGGCCCCAGCGTCCGATGCCCCCACTGTACACAGCCCCGGCTGGAACAGTGTTGGCGTCGCGTCCGATGTATTCCCATCGGCGCGTCCGAGGCCCCATCAGCGTCTGATGCCAAGGCACAGGACGCGTCCGACGTCATTTTGGCAATTCTGGAGCTCTCTAGATGGACATCAGCGCGTCAGATGCCCATTTAAGCGGCGGGTTGAGTTCTTTTCTCTGGCGTCTTGGCCCACGTGTCATCCCACTATTGCCTTCGTCCTCCTCATGCCCGAGCCGCTCAGCGCCACCGCCGACAACCTAACCCTAGCGCACGCCCCAAGCCCCTCGCAGAGCCTCCACCCGCTCACTCCCGCCGTTGGCCGCTGCGCCCGCTTCGCCTCGCCCAGCTCCGCCATGCACACTGCTCCTCCTTCGCCAAATCCTCCACGTGTGCGCCATTTCTCCTCGTCGAAGTTCATCGCCGTCTCGCCGGTGGTGTGCCCGCAATCTCACTGGAGCTCGTCCTTGACTCTTCTCCGGCATCAACACCATCTTTGGCGAGTCTCTCCGACCAGCCAGTCCGCCCAGTGAGCACCACCCCTCCTTTCCATATACTATGCCCACAAGCTGTTCGTTGAAATGCTCCAATGGCCGTTCTTCACTATTTTAACCCCTGTTTTGCCTCAAACCTTTGCAGACCTCCTTAGCGTGATACATGGGTGCCCGAACGTCGGTTCTCATCTTCTGCTTGGGTTGGTTCGTCGGTTCGACAGGTAGCAAAGCCCGTTTTCCTTTCTTATCTCAATTGCTTTGCTTCTGATAGGTGTCACTCATCTCAAGTTTATATATGCTTATATATATCCCTATCTATTCTTGCAGCGAGTCAGTGGCTTGGTCAGTTGGCAGTTGGTCGGTGACAGAGAACCTGGGGCCAAGCCCGCGGGTACGGATGGAGGCCAAGCCTCGCGAGTGACAGTGGCAGCTGGTCAGTGAGTCAGGGGGAGTTGTTTGTCAGTTGATCTTTAGTGGTAGTTGTTCTCTGTTCTTGTCAGCCATGCACTGCAAGAACGTTGGTGGTGCCCCAGGGGATTCTCCTCCCTGTCCTCCTCCTTCTGGTCAGCCAAAGGGGAAGGGGAAGCTGATCACGCGCAGGAAGCGCTCCAGAGCCGACAGAGAGGCCGAGCAGGCTAGAGCAGTGGTAGAGGCTGCCGAGAGAGCAGAGAGGGGAGGCCGCGGTGGTGGTTTACGCATTGAGGATACTCTTACCCCAAAGCAGAGGCGAGCGATTGAGGAGGCCGAGCATTGGCATGGATCACCGACAAGGACTCTTATGGCCGTTGGTCGCAGGACTACCTTCACCGCTCCAGCGGACGAGCCGCAGGGCTCAGGACAGGGCCAGGCAGAGGCCGAGGCAGCTGAGACAGCAGAGCCAGAGGCAGAGGCAGAGGAGGAGGTGCCAGAGGAGCAGCCCCAGTGTCGGTCGTCTCGTCGCAGGACTGAGGTGCCACCCCGGCCCGACGTCCCTCTGCGTGGTGCACGTGCTCCGTCGAGGCGTGCGGCCCCGCAGATTCCGTGGCTTGACCTCCGTGCGGCCAGCTGCTCCCAGATCCAGACGCTACACCTAGTGCAAGTGGAGCAGTGGTTCCCGAGAGAGAGAGACAGCAGCAGGCTGGCCCAGAGTTCTACACTGTCCTCTAGGAGGATTTCTACCAGGGTTACAGGAACGTCGGCATCTGTTTGCGTTCACAGAGAGTCTGTCCCCTGGAGGCAGTGGTTACATAAGCTGGAGAGCAGATCCGCCCCGTACTCACATTTTTACCTGGTTTGGCAGATCTTCTGGGGCGGTCTGGCTCGTATATTGAGGACTGGGTGTTTCAGTTTTACGCCTCGCTGTGGGTGCACCCGGACAGAGAGACTATTGAGTTTGCTTTCAGAGGGGAGCACTACAGGCTTTTTTCGTCAGAGATCCAGAATAGGTTCGGACTGCGTCACTCTCAGACCCGGATCCATGACCTGTGCTATGATAGGACGGAGCCTCCTAGACATCCTCACGGCGGAGCACAGCCGCCGACAGACTTGGTGCGCCCGTGCTTCACTGAGCCGTACGGCAAGGGTTCGAGTCGAGCGCCTAGGGATCTCACCCCTACGACTTGGATCCTCAACGAGGTTCTACGGCGGACCCTGCTACCTAGGGTGGGCTTCCGAGAGGGTCTTTCTCACCTACAGCTTTGGTTACTAGCATATATGATCAGGCAGCAGGAGTTCGACGTTTGGGACGTCATTCTGTGTGAGATGGAGGACACCGTGGCAGAGGGCATCAAGGCCCAGAGGCAGCTACCTTATGCACACTGAATTTCCTATATTCTGTGGGAGGTCGCAGTTACTACAGGGACACACCCAGGATAGTCACTTATCAGCTCCGCGACCATGTTCCCTGAGTATAACACGAGCCAGCTTCTAGGACATGGTCGGGACCGCAGGTAGCAGCAGACAGGGTCAGCACCATCCAGCTCCAGACGTCGTCCAGATGTGCTAGAGTCAGCCCAGGAGCAGGACAAGACAGTCAGAGTTCTTGCAGAGCAGGAGTTGGCAGACTTATAGGGTGAGGGGCGGTTTGTGCGGATACATGGGTGTATGCCGAGTCTCTGAGTGATGAGTGATTGTCAACGGGTTTGATGCGCATGTTCTTTGGCTTGTGTTGTGCAGGTGTCGAGCACGGAGACAGTGATCGAGGGCAAGGTGAAGGTCAAGTTGAGACGTGTTGTGCCGACGGACTGGGTGCGATGAAGGATGGGCGTGCCGTGCGGCGGACGTGCCATGCCGAAGTATCGAGCAGTGAAGGGCGGACGTGAGGCTTGGACTGAGGGACCGGAGTGCCTGAGGATCAGCTGTGGTGGCTGGCAGCCTGGGACAGCGACGAGCGGAGACTTGCGGGGCACGGTGTTGCTCGGGTCGAGGACCTGGGGACACATGTCGGTGGACGGGGTGCACGGGCGGTGCATCCCCTCTACAGCTCCGGTTTGGTGGTTGAGCCAGGGAAAAACCACCGGGTGGACGGTTTCCGAGTTTGGGCCTCAAAACTCGGGTGCTCGGTTTCCAGGTTGAGCCACAAAACCTGGGCGCGGACGGTTTCCGAGTTTGGCCACAAAACTCGGGCGATGGGCCGGTTTCCGAGTTTGGGCCTCAAAACTCGGGCGTTGCGGGTTTCTGAGTTTGGGCCACAAAACTCAGGCTGGTGGGCTGGTTTCCCGGTTTGGGCCTCAAAACCGGGGGTTGCTGGAAAAGGCTGGTTTCCCGGTTTGGGCCACAAAACCGGGGGTGCAGAGCGAGGGCGGCACGTGGCGGCGATCCAGAGGTTGCGTCGAGGCAACGCTTCGGTTCGAGCGGGCGTGGCCGTCGGATCTACCTACCACCGCGGGTTGGACCAGAATAGCCCTAGGGTTTAGCTGGTTCGCTCTGTAATTAGAATAGAGAGGGGTAGAGTAGGAAATAGACTTAGACTAGAATAGGATAAGTAGTCAGGGGAGACACCCTCCTCCCCCATCTCAGTTATCTTAGTCTTAGCCATCTCATTTGCTTCCTGCACTTAGGGTTTCCTGCTCTCCCATCCCCTGCTGTAGCTGAGATCCGCAGAGAGACTTGCAACTCTGTGTACTGTTGATTTTGAGGAAAGGAGGCCGTAACCTCCTTGTCGTAGCGTGTGTTTGCGCTTCGGCTTGCAATTCGTGGGTGTGATTCGTGTTTTGTTCGTGTTCTTCGCGGAATCCTTTTTCCCACGATTTTCCCGTCGCTTGATCTCTTTGCTCGGTTCATCTTTTGCAATTCCGTTTGAACTGGTTTGTTCTAGATCGTGAGGCACTTCTTTCCACCGAAGGAATCATCCTCTAACCTCACGGTCTAGGAGATCGATCGATTTTTCGTTTCGGGTCAAGTTTTCTCCCTTCCCCCGAAATTCTTCGATTCATCGATTTGGAGATAGGTTCGAGCCATGATCTCTTAGAGATAGCTCACTATACTCTTTGTGACTCTTCTCACCAAGTTTGATCCCTAGAGGATTTGTTTTGGGTGAGATCGAGTCGAATCGGTGAACGAACAGCCTGAATCGGGGTGACCGGACGCTGCCTGTTCAACGACCGGACGCTGTCAGTGAGTCCGGTCGATGAACACCTTCGCTGTGTTCGGTTTGTGACTTGACCGGACGCACCTTTCGCTAAGTGACCGGACTCGCTCATTGTACTGTTCACTTGGCTTGTATTTTGTGACCGGACGCACTGCTCTCGACCGGACGCTCGTCTCTGGTGAGTCCGGTCAGAAACAGTAAGCTCCGAAAACTGTTTTTGCACGACCGGACGCGTCCGGTGGTCAGCGACCGGACGCAGGCAGAGTCCGGTCAGTGCTGGTCTGACGCGTTTTCGTCCGCAGTTTGTTCGTTCGTCTTTCGATTCGAGATTCGTTTGTTGCGTTGGATTCCTAACTTCGTGCTCTACAGAATTTGGGCTTCCCGCTCTACAAAATAGCCTGAATCCCCCTCGCGTTGCTCGGGGGAGGTTGAGGTTACCCAAACCCATCCCGTCACTAGTTGACTTGCGTGAACTTGGGTGAGGAAGTTTTTGTGGTGCCTCGCTGTGATCCCAGGGATCATCCACCCTCTTCCAAGGGTCGTGGGCATCACGTTTTTGGTAGTAGCTCTTGGGGATTGATTTTGGGACACTTGGCCAAAGTTTCGAGAGAGATTTTATTGGCTCCCATTCACCCCCCCTCTGGTCGCCTTGCTTTTGCATTCTCGGTCCTTCAATTGGTATCGGAGCGGGTTAAGGATCTTCCACCTTAGCCGGTTCCAGATCCACCGAAGGCGACATGGATCGCGGCGTGGGCAAACCGCCGTTCTTTGATGGGACAAACTATGCGTATTGGAAGATACGCATGTCGGCCTATCTGCAGAGTTTGGGTGCTTCTATTTGGGATATTTGCAACTCTGCTGATTACGTGGTCTTGGCTGCTCGTGTTTCTCAGCAACAGATCGATGAGCACGATGCCAATAGCCGAGCCCGTAATGCTCTCTTTTCTTGTTTGAGCATGGGTGAGTTTGATCGTGTTTCTCACCTTGCTACGGCTCGGGAGATCTGGGACACCCTCATGCGTTTCCATGAGGGCACCTCTCAAGTCAAAACCCGACTCTACGAGTCGTTCAAGCGTGAGTATGAGAACTTTCGACATCAGCCTGGCGAGAGCATAGAAAGTTTATTCGCTCGCTTTCAGGTGATTGTCAACAGGATGAGGGCTAACAAGGAGCAGTTGCCCTTTGACGATCACGAGCGTGCTTTGAAGCTCTTGCACACTCTTGATCGGTCGGTGTGGGATTCTAAGGTTCAGGCGATCATCGAATCCCCGAACTATGAGACCCTCACTTGCGACGAGCTCTTCAGTAAGCTCAAGTCCAGTGAGATTGATGCTATGGCGAGGGCTTCTTTTGAAAATCCTTCTCGCCCGTCCATGGCTTTGGTTTCCGGCTCTTCCTCTAACCCTTCAGCTGGCTTTGCTCTTTCCTGTCTCTTTTCTGTTACAGAGGACCAGCTGGAGACGTTGGGAGACGACGAGTTGGCTTTGCTTGCCAACCGGTTCTCGCGGTTCCACAACAACCGCATGAACCGCCGTCGTGGAGGAGGACGCACGGGATGCTACGAATGCGGAGACCCCGACCACTTCATCGCCAACTGCCCCAAGAAGAACAAGCATTCGGGGAAGGGCGATCAAGGGCGCAAGCGCGACTCCAAGTACAAGGAGAAGTACGTCCCCGCAAGGCACAAGCGGAGGGGCGGCTTCGACAAGGAGTACATCAAGAAGAAGTACTTGGAGAAGGCCCAGGCTGAGCAGCGTTGAAGGGTCGAGATGGCGGACTAGAGGGGGGTGAATAGTCCTTTTTAAAAACTTAAAAATAATTGCAGCGGAATGGCTAACCGAAATAAATGCGGAATTAAAACTATCGGTCTAGCCAAGACTACACCCCTCTACTTATACTCTATGACACCTTATAAAAAATCCTAAACAATGCAAATAAGGTGTCGTGCTAGCTAGAGCTCACCTAAACAATTCTAGCTTGCAAGGTTACACAAACCTAAGCAATTAGTACTTCAAACAACGGGGGAGCTCCTACACATGCCACTAAGCAAAAAGCACAAAGCCTAAGCTCACTAGCAATGCTCAATAACAAGGCTACACAAGCCAAATTAGAGAGCTCAACTTAGCTACACAAACTAAGCAATGTGACTAGTAAGACTACAACTCAACTAGTCACTCATGGGATCAACTCTATGCTACACAAGCAAGATAGCTACACAAGCACAATATGTATGAAAGTAAATACAAGCTTGTGTAAGGAGATTGCAAACCACCGAGAAGAGTAGACAATGTTGACACGGTGATTTTTCCCCGAGGTTCACTTGGTTGCCACCAAGCTAGTCCCCGTTGTGTCGACCACACACTTTGGTAGTTCGGCGGCTAATAGGCACCACACCTAGCTCGACACTCGAGCGCCGCAAGAACTCACCCACAAGTGAGGGTAACTCAATGACACGCGCAATCCACTAGAGTTGCTCTTCGCGATCCCCGCGGGGCGAGCACAATGCCCCTCACAATCCTTCTCCGGAGCCACGCACAATCTTCACGCGGGCTTCACGACGGAGACTCGATCACCAAGCCGTCTAGGAGGTGGCAACCTCCAAGAGTAATAAGCACCACCGGCTTGCAACTCGAACACCTAGTGCCACTCGATGCTATCTCTCAAAGCAACGCACTAGGATCACTCTCTCACACAATCGGATGAGCAATAAAGCATATGTGTGTTAGAGGGCTCCCAAGCACATCCACACAAGCCACCAAGGCTTTGGAGTGCTCCAACCACCGGCCCAAAGCCGGCCTCAACGACTATATATAGCCTCAACGGCCAACTAGCCGTTATGCCCCTTCACTGGGCATTCTGCGCTCCGGTCGGTAGTACCGACCCCTCCTGGGCGGTACTACCGGCTTAGTCAAACTAGCCGTTACCTCACATCGCGCAGATTTAGGCAAACCACCGACCCCTGGTCGGTTCCTCCGAGGTCGGTAGTACCGAGGTCATGGCGGTACTACCGCTAGGCCAAAATCGCCGCGACCAGAGAGCTCTGCGAAAAACCAGACACTACCGACCTTGCGTCGGTACCACCGCGGGCGGTAGTACCGAGGTAATGGCGGTACTACCGCCAGGCCATTTTCAACTCAAACCAGAGAGCTCCGCAAACTTGGTTACTACCGGCCATAGGTCGGTACCACCGCGGGCGGTAGTACCGAGGTTATGGCGGTACTACCGCCAGGCCAAACCAAGCCACTTCCAGAGAGGCTGCAAACAGCCCTCTTGGGTCGGTACTACCGACCACTAGGGTCGGTACTACCGACTACACCAGCCTGCACTCCCCGCGCTCGAACGGCCATAACTCTTCACTCCAAACTCCGATTTCGATGATCTTGGACATTTTGGAAAGCTTATTCAGAGGGCTACATATCCCACATGAATTCAAGATCCAAATCACAAAGGATTAGAACAGAATTCCAATCCAAGATCCATCGCTTCTCTTTTTCAACCAAAGCTTTCTCTGAAACTTCTCCGAGTTGATCCAAATCAACTCCAACACCTTCTCCTTTGCAAATGTGCCAACACCACCAAGTGTACACCATCATGTGCATGTGTGTTAGCATTTTCACAAACAATTTTCAAAGGATTTTCACTTGCTCTCATAACGCCACTCGATCTTAGTAACATCGCAAAGTTAGATCGCTCAAGTGGCACTAGATGACCGATATACAAACAAGTTTGCTCCTCTTAATAGTACGGCCATCTATCCTAAACCCGGTCATAATCTTCTCTACACACCTATGACCGGTGAAATGAAATGCCCTACAAATATACCTTTGCCTTGCGCATTCCATTCCATCTCCTTTTGTGTTGATGCAACACATGCACCAACCTATCTTCAAATGATATGATCCACTTCATATCATCACATGGCCTCCATGGTCCATCGATCTTGACATCACTTGCTCTTCACCATCGCTTCGGTCCTTCGGCGCCAAGTCTTGCTTAAGCCTCCCGACACTCGGTACCAACGGCTTCAAAGCCTCAACTTGCCCTTCACCTTCGCGACCGGTCCATCAAGCCAAGTCTTGCCTTGATCTTCACCATCTTAGCCACATGACTCCATGTCATGTTTCATGTGCATTAAGCTCCTTCTTCATCTTCATGCATGAGCATTTCAACATCCTCCAAGCCATTTCTCCTCTATGGCATATGTTGCTCACACATGATCACCTGTGGACTAATCACCTGTGTAATTCACTTTAAACACATATTAGTCCACCTAAGTTGTCACTCAATTACCAAAACCAAACAAGGACCTTTCAATCTCCCCCTTTTTGGTAATTGATGACAACTCTACAAAGATATGGAAATTAAGCTCCTTTGGATTCTATGTTACTTATCCAACATTAAGACCATATACGAGAATTTGGATAAGCACCATACAATTCGACTTTGTAGTGTTAACTCCCCCTACATGTGTGCTCAAATGGTTTGGTTTCAAGCTTGCACACATGCATAAATATGAAATTTGTGGGAGTGTTAGCACTACTAAGTGATGCTAAGGTATACATGATGAAATTTTACCTTTGAAGCGTGCATACCACATTTTGATTCATCCTTAGCATCGAAGAGTAGCTAGACATCATAAAAACTAGAAAACCCCGTGAGATCAACATTAATAGCAAGGGTCTAGTTTTGCATTAAAAGCACAAGTCTAGCTATTAACCTATGCATGCTAGTTATCAATTCATCAATTAAATCCTATAACTAGCATACACCACACAAGCATGCATATAAAATTTTAAAACTTATGCAATGCAAGCAAGCACATGATTATGCACATATCAAATGCAACAACCAAGTTCATGAGCTTGCTCCCCCTACTTGTGTGCTCTCATTGTCCAAGAATTTTGTTCCTTCAATCTTGCTCCCTCTTGATCCATGTCCATCTTCTTTTCTCCCTCTTTGTCCTTGACATATCATAATTGACATATCTTTTCCATAACTTCTCCCCCTTTGTCATCAATGACCATAAAAGGTATGCTTCTCTTGATACAAAGGGTTGGACTAGGGTAGATGGATGATACTTGAGTCTTCATTTTTGATGGACACCACCATATGTGTTGGAATGACACCATGTGTAGGATCTTTGACCTTGATACCAATAGGTGGGGCACCTCCCCTAAGTCATAGCATGGGTCATCCACTTGATAAACTTGAGCTCTTGTTGGAGAGGGATGCTTTACTTGATTTGATCACTTATAGTTGAGGATCACTTGAAGTCTTGTAGGATACCACTTGAATAAAAGGTTTAACTTGATATCCATTTGCATTATTATCTTCTTCTTGAACTCTTGTCATCTTCATGAGCTTCTCATTTGTGACTTGAACTAGGCAATATTGCACAAGATATCTAACTCGGTTTGCTCTAGAGTAAGCTTCTTCACACATTTTTCAATGGTTATCTTACTCATGTTGAATTAGACACTTGAAAGTTCATCTTCTAGATCAAGTACTTGGGTTCACTAGCTCATGAACAAACTCATATACTAACCACTAGATCATATAATAAATCAAGCAATAGTGGTAAGCTTATGAATTTAAACTTTTTATTTGTTATGCATGATCCTATTGAGCACGTACTATATGCACTAACCGCATACTAGTAAGGGATGAAATGATCATGCACATTACAATGATACCTTTGCTATCTTGGAGTAGAGGATAGTCATTTGATTCCAATTAAGCTCCAAATAGCAATGTGAAGTCCATGGTGAAGACCAATATATACCAATTGATAGAACAAATCTTCACTCATATGATTAAGTGCACTATCTTGTTGTGGTTGGCTTGCTTCTTCATTTTAACATAGCTTGCATATGAATACCACTTGAATTGACATGATTTGCTTTTCTATCTTGCATGTTGCTTGCTTTGCTTGGTCAATCCTTTCATTGCTTCAACTAAGCATCTCAAATATCCTTTGAATCACCACTTCCATATTAGCCTTCCAAGTATCATACTTGGTTAACCTACCAAAGGCGGCAAGCCCCTACAAAAGGGAGAAGTGACCTCTCTCCAAAGAACCATCCTTGATACTCACTTGAATTGACCTTGTTTGATTGATCCAATTAAACTCTTCTTGAAAATGTGACTTTGAATTCCTCTTTGAGTCCTTTTCTTTCTTCCAAATGATCTTCAATTTGATACTAGAGCTTGATCTTTATCTTCATCTTGATGTTGGTCTTGATCTTCAATTTGAGTACCAAATGTGTGCCAAATACACTTCCCAATCACATGAACTTGTACTCATATTTGCCATACTTCTAGCTCATCTCAAAACCAAACATAGGTCCCTCAACCACTTTATAAACATGATTCCAACTTGAGGGCCTTTCAATCAAAGTGACTCTAAATCAATCCAATATTTGTCACTTTTCTGGCAGATTCTGTCCTTCTCAAAGAAACATGCTTATCTCCCAAAATATAAGTCTAATGACTATGAAATTTGGTGGAGATGTGCCTCTCTAAGTGTTCTAGCAGCCATAAAAATTTGAGCTTCATTGGCTTTCTAGATTGCTACCAGATTTCAATTCTTTCCATAGTACTACATGCTGAAAACTGCTGCACAATAGTTGACAAGATCTACTCCAAAACCAAAGTACATCTTATCCAATAATCATGAATTTTGCACAGCGACTAATATCACAAGTGTAGAGCATGTGTACCAAATTTCAAGCCAATCCAAATAGATTTGATCATTCAAACATGGCTATTATCACAGCTAGCTCAGATTTCAGATTTTTGACAACTTTGAGCAATTGAGCTATACTCTACCAATTTGAATCAAACTTGAGCTAAACTTGTTTGAACATCAACACAAGACATATATCCATTCAAACCACTTACTAAAAGAAGTCTCATGAACATATCCAATCAAACTAACTCAAAACTTGATCACTAAGCAATTTATCCATTCAATCACCTTATAGCAAGCAACATATGCATATATATCCAATTCAATTAACTCATATGCACCCAAATGAATATGATCAACTAGAAATATACCTTTGTAAATCATGATCATCCAATAGCAAGCTTCTACTCAATTTGATTGCAAGCCTTCAAATAATTCCAATAAGATCACCACAACTAGAATGTGACACTTGTATGTTGTAGCACATTTGGACTTCACTTGACTTGACTTGGCATTGGGTTTGGATATCACTAAGCTTCATTACTTGACTCAATCATATAATGAACAATATGAAATCAATTGAATCAAGTCTCCAATGCCATGGTACCTACACACAATCATCCACTTTTTGATGGTACCCAAACTAGTTTGGGTCCTCTCAAGTTAGGAGCAACATACTTAGGCATAGCCTTAGTATGAGTAGCGGGATGAGTTGCAATAGTATCCTTAGAGGTACCATTTTCATCCTTTCTAAGCATAATATTATCATCAATTGAAATAGGCTTAGAAGTCATACCTAGGGGACATGAATGAGCCATGTGTCCCCTTTCCCGGCATGAGTAGCAACTTCTCTTGGATTGAGCCTTCTCTTCTTTGCTCATTTGTTGCTTCTCATTGCCTTGCCTCTCATGAGTTGCTTGAGCCTTCTTCTCAAGCTTGTTAGGACACTTCGAGGCAAAGTGTCCCATGTCACCACACTTGTAGCATTTGATGTGAGCCAAATCTTTCTTCTTTTCTTCATTCTTGCTCATCATCATCTTGGCATCATGGATATGAGTTGGATGCCTTGCTCTTCCGCCCCTTCTTGTTTTCTTCTTCTTCATCAAGTCACCATCATGATGGTTGTTCTTGATTTGAGCTTGGGGCTTCTTCTTGTTGGGGCAAGCCTTTGCAAGATGTCCCATCTCATGGCATTGATAGCACATGAAATGAGATAGCTTTTCTTGTTCTTGCTTCTTCATTTCTCTTTCATGTCTTCTCTTGCCCCATCTCTTGCCTTTGACATTGCTCTTGTTGAAGCCAATGCCACTCTTGTCACCATAGCTTCTTTGATTCTTCATTATGTGCTCATAGGTGACCTTTGATTTACACCACCTCTCTAACTTGTTGCTCAAGTTCTTCACTTCAAGTTTGAGCTCATTGTTCTCCTTCAAAAGGTTAGTCTCACAAGACATAGAAGTAGAACAAGCATCTATATGTGAAGAACATGGCATAGATATTAAATCATCACAAGAGGTGGATACATTCTTCTTGCCTACATCACATGGGTTAGCAACATTTTGCAATTGATCATTTGATCCATGTGATGAGCTCTCATTATTTTTAATTTTCTTTGAAAGCTCCTTAATGAGAGAGCCATACTTTTCAATTAAATCATCATGTGAAGCTTTAAGAACATCAAGTAAGCGCTTATGTTCTTCACATGAGTTCTTTAGAAATGAGTTTTCATTTGTTAATTTCATTGTTTTATTTTTCTCATTTTCTAAAGACATGGTCATGCTAGCAAGTCTACTAACAAGCTCATCATATGAATCAACATGATCAACCACATTTGCATTAAATACCTTGGTGTCACCTTGTGACATGAAGCAATGTGGCGATGGGCTTGTAGTAGTATCACGATCATCGCCCGAGCATGAGCCATCATTACCATCAAGTGTGCTTGAGGTTGAATCATCACTTGCATCACTTGAGGCATCATCTTCCATCTTGTCAAGTGTGCTTGAAGTATTTTCATTGATTGCATCACTTGAACATGAGGTGGAGCAATCTTCCACAACAACTATGTTGCGGTCATGCTCAACATCCTCATGTACCACCGGTTCATCCTCCTTTATGAACTTGCCATCATCAAACGTGGAGGGATCACCGAAGGTGGTCTTGATGGATTCCCACATCTCATGGGCGGTCCCTTTGGAGTTGATCTTATAAAACAACTCAAAACTCAATGCATCCATTAGATAACAATAAGCATTTGCATCAAGTTCAAAGAGATCCTTTTGAGCTTTGGTGAGATTTCTATGGTCCAAAACATGAGTGAGACCACTAGTGATAATCCACCAAAACTTTGGCCCCTTTGCACGAAAATGATCAAGCATATGGTGTTTCCATTGTGCAAAGTGTGTGCCATCAAAAATATGTGTATCACACACATCATCTAGCCCACTAGACGCCATCCTCTCGGGTCGGTGAAGACCACAAATGAGAGACCTTGCTCTGATACCAATTGAAGGGTCGAGATGGCGGACTAGAGGGGGGTGAATAGTCCTTTTTAAAAACTTAAAACTAATTGCAGCGGAATGGCTAACCGAAATAAATGCGGAATTAAAACTATCGGTCTAGCCAAGACTACACCCCTCTACTTATACTCTATGACACCTTATAAAAAATCCTAAACAATGCAAATAAGGTGTCGTGCTAGCTAGAGCTCACCTAAACAATTCTAGCTTGCAAGGTTACACAAACCTAAGCAATTAGTACTTCAAACAACGGGGGAGCTCCTACACATGCCACTAAGCAAAAAGCACAAAGCCTAAGCTCACTAGCAATGCTCAATAACAAGGCTACACAAGCCAAATTAGAGAGCTCAACTTAGCTACACAAACTAAGCAATGTGACTAGTAAGACTACAACTCAACTAGTCACTCATGGGATCAACTCTATGCTACACAAGCAAGATAGCTACACAAGCACAATATGTATGAAAGTAAATACAAGCTTGTGTAAGGAGATTGCAAACCACCGAGAAGAGTAGACAATGTTGACACGGTGATTTTTCCCCGAGGTTCACTTGGTTGCCACCAAGCTAGTCCCCGTTGTGTCGACCACACACTTTGGTAGTTCGGCGGCTAATAGGCACCACACCTAGCTCGACACTCGAGCGCCGCAAGAACTCACCCACAAGTGAGGGTAACTCAATGACACGCGCAATCCACTAGAGTTGCTCTTCGCGATCCCCGCGGGGCGAGCACAATGCCCCTCACAATCCTTCTCCGGAGCCACGCACAATCTTCACGCGGGCTTCACGACGGAGACTCGATCACCAAGCCGTCTAGGAGGTGGCAACCTCCAAGAGTAATAAGCACCACCGGCTTGCAACTCGAACACCTAGTGCCACTCGATGCTATCTCTCAAAGCAACGCACTAGGATCACTCTCTCACACAATCGGATGAGCAATAAAGCATATGTGTGTTAGAGGGCTCCCAAGCACATCCACACAAGCCACCAAGGCTTTGGAGTGCTCCAACCACCGGCCCAAAGCCGGCCTCAACGACTATATATAGCCTCAACGGCCAACTAGCCGTTATGCCCCTTCACTGGGCATTCTGCGCTCCGGTCGGTAGTACCGACCCCTCCTGGGCGGTACTACCGGCTTAGTCAAACTAGCCGTTACCTCACATCGCGCAGATTTAGGCAAACCACCGACCCCTGGTCGGTTCCTCCGAGGTCGGTAGTACCGAGGTCATGGCGGTACTACCGCCAGGCCAAAATCGCCGCGACCAGAGAGCTCTGCGAAAAACCAGACACTACCGACCTTGCGTCGGTACCACCGCGGGCGGTAGTACCGAGGTAATGGCGGTACTACCGCCAGGCCATTTTCAACTCAAACCAGAGAGCTCCGCAAACTTGGTTACTACCGGCCATAGGTCGGTACCACCGCGGGCGGTAGTACCGAGGTTATGGCGGTACTACCGCCAGGCCAAACCAAGCCACTTCCAGAGAGGCTGCAAACAGCCCTCTTGGGTCGGTACTACCGACCACTAGGGTCGGTACTACCGACTACACCAGCCTGCACTCCCCGCGCTCGAACGGCCATAACTCTTCACTCCAAACTCCGATTTCGATGATCTTGGACATTTTGGAAAGCTTATTCAGAGGGCTACATATCCCACATGAATTCAAGATCCAAATCACAAAGGATTAGAACAGAATTCCAATCCAAGATCCATCGCTTCTCTTTTTCAACCAAAGCTTTCTCTGAAACTTCTCCGAGTTGATCCAAATCAACTCCAACACCTTCTCCTTTGCAAATGTGCCAACACCACCAAGTGTACACCATCATGTGCATGTGTGTTAGCATTTTCACAAACAATTTTCAAAGGATTTTCACTTGCTCTCATAACGCCACTCGATCTTAGTAACATCGCAAAGTTAGATCGCTCAAGTGGCACTAGATGACCGATATACAAACAAGTTTGCTCCTCTTAATAGTACGGCCATCTATCCTAAACCCGGTCATAATCTTCTCTACACACCTATGACCGGTGAAATGAAATGCCCTACAAATATACCTTTGCCTTGCGCATTCCATTCCATCTCCTTTTGTGTTGATGCAACACATGCACCAACCTATCTTCAAATGATATGATCCACTTCATATCATCACATGGCCTCCATGGTCCATCGATCTTGACATCACTTGCTCTTCACCATCGCTTCGGTCCTTCGGCGCCAAGTCTTGCTTAAGCCTCCCGACACTCGGTACCAACGGCTTCAAAGCCTCAACTTGCCCTTCACCTTCGCGACCGGTCCATCAAGCCAAGTCTTGCCTTGATCTTCACCATCTTAGCCACATGACTCCATGTCATGTTTCATGTGCATTAAGCTCCTTCTTCATCTTCATGCATGAGCATTTCAACATCCTCCAAGCCATTTCTCCTCTATGGCATATGTTGCTCACACATGATCACCTGTGGACTAATCACCTGTGTAATTCACTTTAAACACATATTAGTCCACCTAAGTTGTCACTCAATTACCAAAACCAAACAAGGACCTTTCAAGCGTGCGTTCTTCGCCACGCTCAGCGACGTCGACGGCTCGGATGACGACTCCGCTTCATCAAGCGACGACGAGTCCGAGAAGAAGAAGCTAGAGGACAAGTTCAACGGCTTGTGCTTCTTCGCCGGCGACGGAGGCTTGTGTACCATGGCGCTCGGAGATGAGGTCGGAGGCGAGCTGGAACATACGCCTCGGAACGACGACGACGACGACACCTTCCAGGTATCTCTCACCTACGACGAGCTTTCCTCCGAGGTAGAGAAGTTGACCGCTGCCCTCCTTAGCCAAGATAAACTGCTTAGGCGTGCCGCTAGAGAGCGCAAGGAGTTCAGGCAGAAGTGGGAGGACACGGTGAAGGAGCTTGAGTTCGCTCGGTCCACCGTGGTTGTGTCGAAGGAGGCGGAGTGTGAGTCGTGCACCGCGCACATGACTGACCTTCTCACTTTGAGAGGTAAGTATGTTGCGTTGGTAGGAGAGCTAGATGAGCTGAAGGCTAGACCTTCTCTGTTGGGTGCATGCAAGACCTGTCCCGTCTTGCAATCTGAGTTGGCAGAGAAGAATGCCAAGATTGTGTCTCTTGAGGAGGCCAGCTCAGGTAGCACTGGAGTGGCGAGGTGTGTTTTGTGCGAGGGCTTGGAGCTGGAGATTGCCAATGTGAAGCATGGCAAGATGCAAACCGAGGAAGAAAACACATACCTTCGGACCATCTTGTCATGGGTCTCCTGTAATGAGCCGCAGCTCGGGATGATGATCTCCCAATTCAAGCGAACTGCTGGGGCTCCTGGTGTAGGTTTTGCTCAGGGTGTTGATCTTTCTGCTTTTGGGAAGATTGGAGAGTCGAGTGGTTTGAATCCATGTGAGAAGCCTAACTCCACCACTACTCCCAAGCTTGCCAAACTTCCACCCAAAGAGCCTGCCAAGCCTACCACCAAAGATGGTGTGGTTGAGGAACCCCCGAGAGCTCCTCCCAAGAACCAAATTTGGGCACCCAAGCCAAACCACCTCAAGAACAAGCTTGATGCTATGCCACCCATTAGAGAGGAGTGTTTGCCTCAGAAGGGCAAAGTGAACCACACCCACAGCCCTGGTCACCAACAACCCCCTTTGCGTGCGGTGAGGTACCAGTGTGATTTCTGTGGGAGGGATGGTCACTTGATCGAGTTCTGTTTCCGGCGCAAGCGAGAGGCGCGCCGTGCTCGGGAGATGGAGAACCCGGACATGTACCATCCAGCTCATGGTGGACATGTGTCGAAGGCTCAGGGGAGAGCTGCTAGGTCCGGACGCCAAGGTCCCCGGCCTAGGCAGGAGATGAGAGCCCCTAGGAGGGAGACTAGGCCTAGAGGTCCAGCACCTCAGTTTGTTAGGCCTAGGCAGGAGAGAGCTCCGAGGAGAGACGCTAGAGCAGTTGAGCCCCAGGCTCCTAGGCGTAGATCTCGTAGAGAGCGTGCCCGACGGGGTCCTGCTTTTGCAGGTAATGGACCCCGTGGCGGAGGCTTAGTTGAGCGCTTTTCCCCACCGCAGTTTGAGTACCGCGGTGAGCGCTTCTTCCCCAGCGGACCACGTTTTCCTGTACATGGTGATCGCTACCCCCGTAGACAGGCTAGGAATAGTTTTTACACTGACCGTTCTTTTGAGCAGCCGGCCCAACACTGGTATTCTCCTTACTTCACTAACCCCAGTGTTGGACCGTATGCTCACCCTATGTCTTTTTATTGATGTAGGTGAGACGGTTGGAGGACATTTGGTTGGTGGATTCTGGTTGCTCGAGGCACATGACCGGAAACGCCAAGTGGTTCTCCAGCCTTAGCCCGGTCGCCGGAAAGGAGTACATAACCTTCGGCGACAATAGTAAAGGTAAGGTATTGTCTTGTGGGACGGTGCGGGTTAATGAGCACTTTGTGTTGCGCGATGTTGCTCTTGTTTCTAACCTGCATTTTAACCTTCTTTCTGTTTCACAACTTTTTGATGATGACTATGAGATTCGTTTTAAACCGAACCTTAGTCGCATCTTAGATCCTCAGGGCGATCTTGTATGTCTGATTTCGCCCTTTGGGAAAGTCTTTCGCGCGAATTTCTCAGAGTCGTTTGGTTCTTCTCGCTGTCTTTTGGCTAGTCCTTCTTCCTCCGATCTTTGGAAGTGGCATAGGAGGCTCGGTCATTTAAGCTTCGACTTGCTTGCAAGACTTAGCTCACTTGGCCTAATCCGAGGATTGCCAAAGCTTTCGATGGAGAAGGATCTAGTTTGCCATTCTTGCAGACATGGGAAGATGGTTGCCGCTCCCCACCATCCAGTGACTAAGGTCATGACCTCGCACCCCGGAGAGCTTTTACACATGGACCTTGTTGGTCCGGCTCGGGTGAGCTCGGTTGGTGGCAAGTGGTATGTTTTGGTTGTTGTTGACGACTTTTCGAGATATTCATGGGTCTTCTTTTTTGACTGAGAAGACTGAGACTTTCTCCTTCGCTCGCAATCTGATTTTGCGTCTTCAGAACGAGTTCCCTTTGAACTCGATGCGAGCTATTAGAAGTGATAATGGTTCCGAATTCAAAGATTCGGATTTTGAGAAGTTTTGTAACCGCCTTGGCTTGGAGCATCAGTTTTCTTCCCCCTACACACCGCCCCAAAATGGTGTTGTAGAGAGGAAGAATCGGACCCTTGTTGAGATGGCCAGGACGATGCTTGATGAGCATAGGACTCCTAGGCGCTATTGGGCCGAAGCTATGAACACTGCATGCTATATTTCCAATCGCATTTTTCTGAGAGCTTTCTTGAAAAAGACTTCTTATGAGTTGCGTTTTGGCAAACTGCCCAAGGTGAGTTATTTTCGAGTTTTTGGTTGCCATTGTTTTATACTCAAAAAGGGCAACTTGGACAAATTTGAATCTCGTTCTTCTGACGGTGTGTTTTTGGGTTATGGCACTCACACTCGAGCTTATCGTGTACTTAACCTTGACACTAACCGAGTCATGGAGACATCCGATGTCACCTTCGACGAGACCATGGTTTGTCCTTCTTCTCGTTTTGAGCGTGCAGGTGATCATGAGGTTGGTGAGGCTCTTTTTGATGACGAGGACGAGGGTGCTGAAGGTATGGATGATCCAGCACCCCCTCCACCTGCCGCGCCGCAAAGAGCGGCCTCGACGACAACTCACGGCCCCGACACCTCCTCTTCCTGGGGGCCGTGGGATCCTCCACCTCGTGCGGTACCTTTTGTACCCGGGGTGGAACCAGCTGCTGTTGAGGGGGAGGTCACCTCATCCCGGGAGGCGCCACGACACATCCAGCGCCAGCACCCCCCTCAGCAGATGATCGGCGACATCGGCGAGCGAGTCACTCGCTCCAGGTCACAGCACATCTCTCACTTCGCTCCCTCTGCTTTTGTTGCTAATTTTGAGCCCCGAGATGTTGGACACGCATTGACGGATCCGGATTGGGTCAATGCCATGCATGAGGAGTTAGAGAACTTTGAGCGAAATCGGGTTTGGGTTCTAGTTCCACCTCCACCTGACTGTAAGCCTATTGGGACAAAATGGGTATTTAAAAACAAGCAAGGAGAGGATGGCCACGTTGTTAGAAACAAGGCCCGGCTTGTAGCGAAAGGCTATAGTCAGAAGGAGGGGATAGATTATGAGGAGACGTTTGCTCCTGTAGCTCGTTTGGAGGCTATTAGGATACTCTTGGCTTTTGCTGCATCCAAAGGTTTCAAACTTTTTCAAATGGATGTCAAGAGTGCCTTCTTAAACGGCTACATAGAGGAGGAGGTTTATGTTGAGCAACCCCCCGGTTTTGAAAATCCCAAGTTTCCAAACCATGTCTTTAAACTTCATAAAGCTTTATATGGTTTGAAACAAGCCCCTAGAGCCTGGTATGATAGGTTGAAAACCTTTTTGCTTGCTAAGGGTTTTAAAATGGGATGTGTAGATAAAACGCTCTTTCTCCTCCGGCAAGGCAAAGACACGCTCTTGGTCCAGATTTACGTGGATGATATCATTTTCGGTGGTTCTTCTCATGCTCTGGTTGCCAAGTTTGCAGATACTATGAGCAGGGAGTTCGAGATGAGCATGATGGGCGAGCTGACATTCTTTCTCGGGTTGCAAATCAAGCAATCCCGAGAAGGGACATTTGTGCACCAGGGCAAGTACACCAAGGACTTGCTGAAGCGGTTCGATATGGGTGAGGCCAAGCCTCTTCCAACACCCATGTCGACGACGACTGCCCTGGATGCAGATGTGGATGGAGAAGCAGTGGACCAGAAGGAGTACCGCAGCATGATCGGGTCGCTCCTCTACCTGACTGCGACACGCCCGGACATCCAGTTCGCGGTGTGTCTGTGTGCGCGCTTTCAGGCATCGCCGCGCACCTCTCACTGTCAGGCGGTGAAGCGGATTTTCAGGTACCTTCGTTTCACGCCTGAGTTCGGGATTTGGTATTCTGCTTCCTCCACCCTCTCCCTTTGCGGTTATTCGGATGCCGATTTTGCTGGTTGTCATATTGAGCGCAAGTCCACTTCTGGGACTTGCCAGTTTATTGGTTCTTCCCTTGTTTCGTGGTCTTCTCGCAAGCAGTCTAGCGTCGCTCAGTCCACTACGGAGGCTGAATATGTTGCTGCGGCTAGCTGCTGTTCCCAGTTGCTTTGGATGATGGCCACTTTGCGTGATTTTGGTCTGAGCTTTTCTCGCGTGCCTTTGCTTTGTGACAGCACGAGTGCCATTAGCGTTGCTAAGAACCCCGTGCTTCACTCGAAGACCAAACACATTGATGTGCGCTTTCATTTTCTGCGAGACCACCAGGAGAAGGGTGATATCGACCTTCGCCATGTCGATACTCATCATCAACTGGCTGATATTTTCACCAAGCCTTTAGACGAATCAACCTTTAATCGGTTGAGGGGTGAGCTTGGTGTGTGTTTCCCCTTTTAGATGGGGGAAACATTTTGGATCTTGTATATTTGACTGACTCTTTTGTCTTTCTTTTCTTTTGCATTTTAGCATACGCATTCACATTCTGAGCTTCATGTTTATAATCACTAGAATGTAACTATGCTCTATTTAGTATGCTCCGATGCTTATATGGATGCTTGTAGCTTATGCTCTTCCTGATCACTAGTACATGTTATGAGCTGAGCTATTTTGGAATGGTGAATTTACTTAATAACTTACAATCTGAAAATGTTCACCATTGAGATATGCAACTAGCATGTGTAGGATATGTTGAGTTCACTCGTGCTTTTCATATATGCTAGGTTGCTATGTCTCTAGTTATGAGTCATTCACTTGCTTGGTCTGTTCATATCATGTATAAAATTTGAACCAAGTTTTAGTGAATTGAAAAGATCGAGATGGGATTGCTTGTCAACACCTCATGGTATCGAGACTGTTTCTCATTGCACTTTGAGTTAAACTTGAGCCGTGTAGTGTATGACCGAAACCGTTGCTTTAAGCTTCCGATTGCATATGCATAGGCTTCGCACGGTTGAAAAGTTAGGCAAAGACAAGCTTTCAACCTCTCGCAATCACATGCTGAAATTAAACTTGTGTAATTTCACCGCTGCAACTCCAATATGAAAATGAAATCACAAGTATATGCTTCATTCCTATGCATGATGATTGAACTTTGCTAGGGGTAGTTCACCTTGTATACATGTTTAGCACTTGTCTGGATTCCTATCTATACATGTGTAGTGCTATTCTGATGGTGACTATCTCTTTGGCTAAAAAACTGCTCACTTGCTCATTTGCTTCATATTTCGTATGTGTGATCAGTTTGAGCCTTCGCTATTTGAGTGCTTAGTTGTGCCATTGGAGCTATACCGATTAGAGGATTTTTGCACTCTTTTGATTATATGCCTGAAGCTGCTAACTTGCATTTCTGACTTCATATGCATTTTAGAAGGGGGAGTTTTGTTGGCTCAAGGGAAGAGTTTGTGCTTGATAAGTGCATTTTCAACTAAGGGGGAGAGTTTTTGCAAATCATATGTCTCCTGGCGTTCAATTAAGGGGGAGTTTTTGCTAAGGGGGAGATTTTCAGATCTTTATGCTCTTCTCTTGTTGGACCTAAGGGGGAGTCCCGGGTTGCTTGCACTTGTCGAGGGGAGTTTGCTAGTTGTGTTGAGCTGTTGCCTCTATCTTGAGGGACTAGCAAACATTTTCCTCATTTGGCATCGAGTTTGATTTCGATTGGTTCGAAGACTTTTCGATTGTTTTTCAATTGGTTCAGAGTGGTGACTAGCACTTGCCATTTTTTAGCCCCGATTTTCAATTGGTTTTCTGCTAGCGGTGTTGAGCCTGTTCTACCTCTTCTTGAGGGCTAGCTTTGCTTTGCTTGGTCGCGTCGAGTCGTTGCCCATGTCTTTGGGGACCAAGTTCTCGCTTCTTCCACTTGACCCTCTTCGGCTTTGCTATGCTTTTGGGTCATTTGGCTGAGTCCTCTCCTTCCTCCTTCCTCCTACCTTTTTCTTTCATTATGATTTGTGTGTGTAGTTGACAATGCACTCATCAAGGGGGAGATTGCGGATACATGGGTGTATGCCGAGTCTCTGAGTGATGAGTGATTGTCAACGGGTTTGATGCGCATGTTCTTTGGCTTGTGTTGTGCAGGTGTCGAGCATGGAGACAGTGATCGAGGGCAAGGTGAAGGTCAAGTTGAGACGTGCTGTGCCGACGGACTGGGTGCGATGAAGGATGGGCGTGCCGTGCGGCGGACGTGCCATGCCGAAGTATCGAGCAGTGAAGGGCGGACGTGAGGCTTGGACTGAGGGACCGGAGTGCCTGAGGATCAGCTGTGGTGGCTGGCAGCCTGGGACAGCGACGAGCGGAGACTTGCGGGGCACGGTGTTGCTCGGGTCGAGGACCTGGGGACACATGTCGGTGGACGGGGTGCACGGGCGGTGCATCCCCTCTACAGCTCCGGTTTGGTGGTTGAGCTAGGGAAAAACCACCGGGTGGACGGTTTCCGAGTTTGGGCCTCAAAACTCGGGTGCTCGGTTTCCAGGTTGAGCCACAAAACCTGGGCGCGGACGGTTTCCGAGTTTGGCCACAAAACTCGGGCGATGGGCCGGTTTCCGAGTTTGGGCCTCAAAACTCGGGCGCTGCGGGTTTCTGAGTTTGGGCCACAAAACTCAGGCTGGTGGGCTGGTTTCCCGGTTTGGGCCTCAAAACCGGGGGTTGCTGGAAAAGGCTGGTTTCCCGGTTTGGGCCACAAAACCGGGGGTGCAGAGCGAGGGCGGCATGTGGCGGCGATCCAGAGGTTGCGTCGAGGCAACGCTTCGGTTCGAGCGGGCGTGGCCGTCGGATCTACCTACCACCGCGGGTTGGACCATAATAGCCCTAGGGTTTAGCTGGTTCGCTCTGTAATTAGAATAGAGAGGGGTAGAGTAGGAAATAGACTTAGACTAGAATAGGATAAGTAGTCAGGGGAGACACCCTCCTCCCCCATCTCAGTTATCTCAGTCTTAGCCATCTCATTTGCTTCCTGCACTTAGGGTTTCCTGCTCTCCCATCCCCTGCTGTAGCTGAGATCCGCAGAGAGACTTGCAACTCTGTGTGCTGTTGATTTTGAGGAAAGGAGGCCGTAACCTCCTTGTCGTAGCGTGTGTTTGCGCTTCGGCTTGCAATTCGTGGGTGTGATTCGTGTTTTGTTCGTGTTCTTCGCGGAATCCTTTTTCCCACGATTTTCCCGTCGCTTGATCTCTTTGCTCGGTTCATCTTTTGCAATTCCGTTTGAACTGGTTTGTTCTAGATCGTGAGGCACTTCTTTCCACCGAAGGAATCATCCTCTAACCTCACGGTCTAGGAGATCGATCGATTTTTCGTTTCGGGTCAAGTTTTCTCCCTTCCCCCGAAATTCTTCGATTCATCGATTTGGAGATAGGTTCGAGCCATGATCTCTTAGAGATAGCTCACTATACTCTTTGTGACTCTTCTCACCAAGTTTGATCCCTAGAGGATTTGTTTTGGGTGAGATCAAGTCGAATCGGTGAACGAACAGCCTGAATCGGGGTGACCGGACGCTGCCTGTTCAACGACCGGACGCTGTCAGTGAGTCCGGTCGATGAACACCTTCGCTGTGTTCGGTTTGTGACTTGACCGGACGCACCTTTCGCTAAGTGACCGGACTCGCTCATTGTACTGTTCACTTGGCTTGTATTTTGTGACCGGACGCACTGCTCTCGACCGGACGCTCGTCTCTGGTGAGTCCGGTCAGAAACAGTAAGCTCCGAAAACTGTTTTTGCACGACCGGACGCGTCCGGTGGTCAGCGACCGGACGCAGGCAGAGTCCGGTCAGTGCTGGTCTGACGCGTTTTCGTCCGCAGTTTGTTCGTTCGTCTTTCGATTCGAGATTCGTTTGTTGCGTTGGATTCCTAACTTCGTGCTCTACAGAATTTGGGCTTCCCGCTCTACAAAATAGCCTGAATCCCCCTCGCGTTGCTCGGGGGAGGTTGAGGTTACCCAAACCCATCCCGTCACTAGTTGACTTGCGTGAACTTGGGTGAGGAAGTTTTTGTGGTGCCTCGCTGTGATCCCAGGGATCATCCACCCTCTTCCAAGGGTCGTGGGCATCACGTTTTTGGTAGTAGCTCTTGGGGATTGATTTTGGGACACTTGGCCAAAGTTTCGAGAGAGATTTTATTGGCTCCCATTCACCCCCCCTCTGGTCGCCTTGCTTTTGCATTCTCGGTCCTTCAGTTTGTCGCTGAGGACCCCACAGACAGCTCTGACGAGGACTACCAGCTCCCGCCTCATGTTCAGCCTCGCTCACACGACACAGTGGCCGGGACGTCTGGTACCTCCGATCCAGCACTACTTGCTATCTTATCTCGGATGGAGGAGCAGCAGAGGACTGTGACCTAGGATGTGCAGAGGTTAGCTCAGGAGCAGCAGCGCCTAACAGAGGCCTAGGCACTTGCTCAGTAGCAAGCACATGAGCGGTCTGACGCCCTTCAGCAGCAGATGCTAGAGGTTCAGAAGCAGACTCTCAGCTTCATGGAGCGGATCATGAGCGGACCCCCCAGTGGCAGTGGCAGCAGCCTCCACCCCAGCAGCAGCAGCTTCAGTGTCCACTTGTCCCGCCCCAGCAGCAGCCGTTCAGTCCGCAGCCGCAGTTCTCCGGCCCTGGCCCCTCCCAGTTTTTGTGCTACACTACTCCACCTGGAGGGGCCCCGTTCTTCAGTCCGCTTCACACGGGATTCATGCCTCATCCGATAGAGTCACTGTTCACGACGACCACTACCGTGACGCGTGACTTGTCTGCCACGTTCAGCGAGCTCACCGGGATGCCTACTCCAGACTTCCCCGGTTCAGTGCAGATGTCGACGGCTCCAGTGACTTCCACCACAGTGACTCTACCGAGTTCCGTCGCGTCTTCAGAGCAGACAGAGCCTGTCCAGTCAGAGACGACTACTACAGTTCAGCCTAAGTTGTCCACTATACTCGAGCTTCCGCACTCCGATACTCAGGTTGACACCACTACAGCGACTATGACAGAGACTACGGGCACCGAGCAGACGGAGCAGCTTGAGCAGTCAGCGCAGCCAGAGCAGACCCGGACCACTTCTCTAGAGCTTCCAGCTACAGAGGGTCAGACTGTCGGTTCCTCTTCGTCTGACTCCGAGGCGCTTCTGCAGCAGTTTGAGTTCACTCAGCGCTCTCCGGAGGCTTCAGCTCCTGACTCGTCTGCGCCACCTCTGCCCTCCGACGCTTAGTTTGGTGCTTGACGCCAAAGGGGGAGAGTGGTTGAGTATAGTGATAGGGGGAGCGATGTGAGAGGGATTGGATTCTTATGTTTGTTATGATTCACATACGCTCGGCATATCGCATATCTTTTGCACTATGTTTATTATTTATGTGTGTGATATGGACCTCATGACATGTTTGTGCTCACTATGATATTATATATGTCATGTCATTTCGTTTCGCTCGACTACTTGCGCTTTATTCTCGCTTGTTATGTATTTGAGCTCTATTACTCTTGCACTTGCTATTCACTCTAACTTGTTGAGTGCAGGATGTTGGCATGATATGTATGAGCTTGCCCCTAATGATTTTCTCTTATTCATCGCAAGTTCATACATGTCATGTTTTGAAAACATCTTCTCTCTATACTTGAGGCCGTGTTGTCATCAATCACCAAAAAGGGGGAGATTGAACGCATCTTGGCCCCTAGTAGGTTTTGATGATTGGATGAAACACAAGATTACTGTGACTAACATGTGTTTTGCAGAAACAGGGATGGGTTAGGTCACGGTAATGGCGACGATACGGGCATATGGAGTTCATGTCCCCTGGCAATGGAAATCGATTCGGTTTTCAAAGGACGGACAACGAAGATGGTGGTAGGCTAGGCTAAGTGTCATATGGTGTTGGAGGACACTTAGGTAGTCTTAGGTCTTTGTTTTTCCTTTGGCCATACTATGAAAGGGAGCGTGAATCAGTAGCTTGACCTAGATGAGTCTATTGAGGTAGGTGTGGTGCACACTTGTTATTTCATAGCCCTAGGTAGCTCAGAGAGAGCCCTTATGTCATGAGGATGAAAACTCGTTAAGGTTGTGTCACGATCTGAGTTGGTTTTGCCCTTGAAAAGGGCATCGGACGCTGGCCTGGTGGGCATCAGACGCGCGCCCGATGCTCACTAGACTTGAGTGTGTCTGATGCGTGGCATCGGACGCGCCCGTGCCACTGTTCACTTGCGAGTGAATTGAGGGTTGCATCGGACGTTGAGGGCCAGCGTCCGATGTCCATGCAGAGAGGTTCTAGAGAGGGTAAAATCACATCGGACGCGTCCTATGTGATGGCATCAGACGTTGCCCAGCCTCCGATGCTCCTTTAAAATGTCTGACAGGAAGTACAGTTGACCGTTGGGTCGAGGGCATCAGTGCATCCGATGCCCCCGAAAACTGTGTTGTTCAGTGCTCTTTTGGATGGCCGGTTGGGGGGAGTATTTATACTCCTCCCCCTCCTCCATTAGAGTGTTCTTGCCCATTCCATCTGCTGAAAGACACATTATGAGTGTGAGAAAGAGCAAGAGCCCTAGTGAGGTTGTGAGAATTGCTAATTGAGAGAATTAGTGACCTCCTAGTGAGAATTGAGTAGCAAGTGTGCATCCATCCATCTCTTTGGCCTTGTCTTGGTCAAGTGGGAGTTCTAGCTTGTTACTCTTGGTGATCGGCATCACGTAGACGACTTGGTGGTGATTGTGAAGCTTGGTGATCATCCGGTGGCTTTGTGGATGACCCAAGTTGGCTTGTGACCGGTAGTGAGCGATTCACCAGACCGGAGTGGCGAAGAATCAGCTCATAGTGAGCACTTGATCCTTGTGCGGATCAAGGGAGAGCTATACCCTTGCGTGGGTGCTCCAACGAGGACTAAGGGGTGTGCCTACACCTCGATACCTCGGGAAAAAGTCGTTGAGTCATTTCTACTCTCTCTTTACCTTTGCATTTACTTTGAGCAATTCAATTTCGCAATTTACTTGTTGTTCTTACCCAATTGAATTGCCATGCTAGAGTAGGAATGGATTAGAGATAGTCTTTTGTGCGGTAAAGTTTAGTGAAACACACTTCTAGGCACAAAGGGTTAATTAGGCTTGATAGGTTTTAATTGTTGCAAAAAGTTTAGAAAAGCCCAATTCACCCCCCCCCTCTTGGGCATCTTGATCCTTTCAAGTAATATGAACATAAAGTATATATTGTTAAAGTTATTAGCCTGCAAGTTTTCCGAGCCGCTCGTGACCATGAGCACGGCTGTTATAATAGTTTTTAACACTCTACAGGGGTTGTACAACTTTACCCATGAGTCGTGATCCCCATATGCCAGGGGTTGCAAAGCCCATATCACCTCTACTAAGGAATTGCAGCAGGGTACACTATAAAGTCTTTCGAAGGTTCCCCTAACAGGACAGTGGCCACTAGTTTTCCAATCGGCAAGCAGATATAGGAACCCCCTTTTCGATGGCACATTCCTTCCCGGCTATACACATGAGACCAGAGGTTGTCCTGTACCCCA
Organism: Coix lacryma-jobi var. lacryma-jobi; assembly: GCA_009763385.1. Lineage (NCBI taxonomy): Eukaryota > Viridiplantae > Streptophyta > Magnoliopsida > Poales > Poaceae > Coix > Coix lacryma-jobi. The sequence goes on along the minus strand of CM019828.1, from coordinate 86,296,483 downwards.
GTCGTCGAGCCCCTTTTGTGCCCTTTCAGGTAACCACCATCAAGCTAGGTGAGGTCCTCGTACTGAACTAAAACCAGAGCCATGTAGCCCTCACGGTTGTACTGTATGTCCCAGCTTTTGCCCACAGAAAGATCATTTAAGGGGTCAGATATTCACATTACCATGAAAACAAGTTATCAGTATATGTTGCGCATATTATTAGCCATATCATTTCTTCATTTAAGTTGGAGTTAAGCACTAGCAGATCTACCCACATGCATATATCCCATGGTAGCAATGTATAGAATTGAATCATCTAGATAAAACTATGGCTTGCAAATTTGACACATGCATATGAATAGTGAATTATAAATGAGTAGCCAATAAGGATGGTCTCATGTTATACTTGCCTGTTACTCTTGATCAATTCTCACATCTTCAGCTCTGGGTCATCCACCTTCTGATCTTTAGCGCACATAACCGGTCCACGTTTACTCGTAGCAAGCACCACACATAGGCAAACATATAAGCAAACAACAAAAGAACTGAGAACCACTCAACACGAGATAAAACAACGTACTTAACGAGCGAGATCGAACGAAACGACTAAAACAGACCTATCGCTAAAAGACGCGTCTACCGGAAGGTTTATATTATACAAAGAAGACACTATATGCTTGGTTTATTTTAATTAATAAAATATTAGTGAAGGACATTTCAAAGAAATATCCTAAAATTGAATTAAGTCAAATTAGATTGAATTATAAATCCGGAGTTACACCTTAGCCATATTTTATTTATAACACTTAATATTATTTAAGTCAATTTAATAATTAGTTTTTAGAAAACATAAAACATGTGAGAGCAACTAATCAAATTATGATATATGTTTCGTGTTTAAACTAATCAAATTATAATTAATAAAGACACCTTAAAGTTGTCATTAATCAAGTTATGATTTAATTATAAAAGATCGGAGATTAAACCTTAAGTTGCTTTTAATTAGAAAGTCATTAAATAATTATTAATCAAATTAATAGGATTAGATTTATAAACATGTAACATGATGAGGAGCGAGATTACATGTAGCTTATATCGGCACGGTCGCAACCGAAACGGATTTATAACCCTAGGTTGCTTTTAATTAAGAAATAGTTAAATTAACATCAATCAAATTAATAAATAATTATGAAAATGTATAATTTTGTAACGTAAGAAACACTAGCGCCAACACGTAGAGCACGACGACATGATTCTAACGCAACTTGAACCACGCGAAACAGAGTTAAAACAAATAAACAGCGGATGATGAAACATGTGGCAGAAGCGTAAATAACCTCATCTTCCCCCTTGTCTCTTCGTGGTCTAGTCTCTGGTCTGCCGTACACAGGGGCGAAGCTCAGTTGAGCTTAGGGGGTGCAAATGCACCCCCAAAATTTTAAAAAATAGTAGATTTACTTAAAATTTCACCATATATGCACCCTCATAACACATGTATATGCACCCACAAGTCAACTGCACCCCTCTAGTTTACTCTAGCTTCGCCATTGGCCGTACAGGGGTTGCACGTGACCATGGCCATGGGCTGCTGCTGTACCGGTGGCGGGGAGGAGGGGCCGGCCAGCTGCTGCCACTGCCAGCGCGGCACGTCGCGGCTGGCCTGCACGCGCAGCGACGTTGCCGGACAGGAGTGTGCGGCCTCCCTGCTGGCAAGGCCAAACAGCCCAAGGGCGCCGGCGTCTGCTGATGGCGAGCAGCGCGCGAATGTAGCAGGGCGCACTGGCGCAGGGTTCGGGCGGCGGCGCGAGGCCCGGCTGCGGCCCGAGGATAGGCACGCACAGGGACGATGCGGTGGCCGGAGAACAGGAAGAATCGATAGCATCCATGGCGACCTCGCCGGAAAACAGAAGAGATATTAGGGAATAATTAAACTGCGATGGATTCATAAAAGGGAGGATTGGACGATGGTGAGGACAACGAGGGTTTGGCTGGAAAAGCTCACCGGAAGTTCGTCGGATTTTAGGAGATGCGAAACTTCAATTTTAGATTTGGGATGGTAGGAGTGGCGGCTGCGAAAATGGGTTGTACTTTTGGAATCCACACGATGAGATGAACACCAGCATCTATATAGTGTTAGGATTGAGTGAGGATGGAAAAACGAGATATTTTATTAATTTCTGATTTAATTAATTTTGGAATTAAAATAATTCCAGAAAAGTCTAGAATTGTTATTTAAGCCACGAAAAATAATCCGGCGACTCCGAAAATTCTGGGAAAATTCTCAGAGACACTTTGAAATATGATGAACTCAAATAAAGTATTTAGAGCTCACGAAAAGATATTTTGGAGCATCTAAAAATTAGATAATGCTTCCCGAAAGATTGGAAATTATTCCGGGAAAAGCCAGAAAAATTCTCAAGAAGTTTGTAGCGATATGATGATGGATGATGAGCTTAGAAATAATTTGGGACATAAGAAAAGAATTTTGGAAAAGTCCAAGAAGAGGATAGAGTTGGGAACGATAAATTTGATTTTTGGAAAAAGACAGAAGCAGACCGGATAAAGATAGATGACCTACAAAACGCATTTTAAAACTCTACCGACTCATAACACAAGATCAAACAACAACCAACCATCGCATCAAATATAACACGTCAAATTAATTTAGAAAAAATTAAAAAAATCATTTTACTACAACTAAAGTGGCGCTAGCTCCATCTAAACTTGATCAATTTTATAAAAATGTTAAAATTATTTGTTTTATTTAGTGTTTTCTACTCACAACCCAAAATCAGAAATTTTGGGGTGTGACACATTTCGCCTGCAAGTTCCTTGTTATGTTTCGTGAAGAAGATGTGCGAAATTTCTGGTAAGTTCATGGATACGGCCTTAGATTATACTCAATTACAGAAAAAGTTTTATAAATGTGCCAAATTTAAAAATATTGTCTCCTTTAACCTAGGAAGGCTACAGAAAAATTATGGGACTAAAAATAAAAAATAAAGACTTTGCCTAGTGCCAGAGTTTGCCGAATGTCAGGCACTAGGTAAACCCTAGGTTTACCGAGTGTCGGTCTTTGCCTTGTGCCAGGCGCTAGGCAAACACTGGCTTTGCCGAGTATCGGCCCTTGCCTAATACGACACTTGGCAAACTGTGCTTTTACCGAGTGCCTAGTATTTGGCACTCGGCAGAGGCTCAGACACTAAGCAAAGACCTAGTTTCTAGTAGTGTATCGACCATATTTCGTTGACAGTGGAGTTTTAAGCAAATTTGATTACCTGACAAAGAATTAAACAAGAGAGGAGAAAACCTCATGGATAATTTTTCAAGTATGAATGTGTTACAAAGAGCATATTAACCAAAAAAAATTGAAACTTTCCATGGTAGAAGGTTTGTTAGTTCAACTACGAAGCAAATTCTATTTACTTATGTGACATACTTGGAGACAAGAAAATGAAACTATGCATTGAGATTAGCCTTAACATGAAAAGTTGTCTCTTTTTGTCATTTAATCAAATACTAGAAATTCTTAATACAAGCTTTTGATAATACAAATTAAGCTTCTATGACTCGAATCTGCTTGCTGCAAACAGATACCATATTTGGATATGCCGTATACATCTTTGCTGAAAATTAACTTCGTTGGCTTATTTCCTCTCGTTCTTGGAGTAGAATCTTAGGACTACATAGAAGATGAGACGGTAGAGCACGCCCCAGGCAAGGAGAATTGCAACATCTGTCCAGATGTTATCAATCGCTATGTCCATGGTGGAAAGCACATCTTGGCCTATCAGGGGGCATATCTTTGAGGTAGAATTCAGGTTACTGACTTGTCCCAGAGGTCCAGGTGAAAGTTGATTTTGTGTGCCAACATAGCAGTGGCTTCCTTTGAACTCATTCACAAGCAGCGCCTCAAATGGATATTTTATGGCGGAAATATAGTGGAGCCACCTCCAGGCCATAGGGATCATCGTCCGCTTCAGGAAGAATCCACAAGTGATGAAGAAGAGTGCCGTTGTCGCAATCACGACAGCATATCCAGTGATGTAGCTTGGAACAATTGCACTGACCAGCATCACATATGCATTGGTTGTTATAAGTGACGCAAACAGGATGATCCAGAAGTTAACCAGGTTGCTTTGTAAATGGAGCATGTACTTTGTGATGACTGCAAAGGTGAACCCCTGAATAGCAAAGAACGGGAGATAGACGATCAGGGAGGATATCACATAGGACGATGCACGGTAAGCATTGTGGGACCTCTCACGGATGAAGATAAAGCGCTCCTGGATGAATGTGGGCACAGCATCATTGGAGGAGAAGAAGACAAGGCAGACTGCAAAGATGTAGAAGTTGAGGAGGCGATTTATGGTTGTGAAGCTGGAATCGCTGAGGCGGTGGAACAGCGTCGAAAGAATGAGCGCCATAACTGTGAGGACAATCTCCCGGGAGAGGAATAGCTCCGGCGTGCGCACCACGTTCAGAGCAGTACGCCATGAGAGCACAGCGACCTCCCTGAGCCATGGATTAGCAAACTTGGGGCCATCCTCAGGAGCATCCAGTTGTTCCAGCTCAAGCTGGTACTCATGATAGCTTGGTTCCTCTGGCTTGAAAACTGGCTCATGGGGCGACTGAGGAGGAGGAGGTACTGCATGGTGTGGCGTAGCGACACGGCTGCGCTGCAGGTAGCTCGACATTGGGGTCCGAGCTGGCGTTCTAGCAGGAGTACTCCACGTAGGCTTACGGTGGGGAGTCCCTGTAACACCATGGTAAACCCAGACTGAGAAGTCCTTGTAAAACTGTGATGCAAGCCTTGGATGGTAGGTTGAGGTTCCGGTATGCAAGGGTGTATGCGACTTTCTCTCAAGAGAATTGTCGAATTCTTCCTCCTCGTCATCCATGTTATAGGACTCGACGTTTGAGAAGGGATTAGCATGAGGTGTTCCGGTTGTGACCGAAAACTGGTTGCTCTTGAGCTGCATCTGTCGGAACTGCACTGATTTCTGGTACGGTGTTCTTGGTGTCTTGGGTATCGGTGTCTTGGCAGCTTCATCAGGTTTGCTGCCATCCCTCTGGTAGGCAACTAGAGGCTCGAGTCCAAGTGTTGATTCGTCGTACTCCTTTATGACATCCAGGAGGTACTCGATGCTGTTCTCACCATCAGGTACAGGTCGGCCAAATCCAGCAAGGTGTGTGGGAAGTGTGATAGGACTTCCGAGATAGATTAGCCTTCCTCTGCATGCATCAAGTACAGGAGTTAGAATGTCATAAGAAGTACTTACTGTAGTACATAACTGATGAGTAATTGAATTCCTTTCAGAAATTTAGTTATCTTCAACAGGTCAAGGCTTTTGTCTGTTTTTTTTTTCAGAAATGGGAGTATATTAATATTCCAGCCTCTGCATCGGTTTATACATATGTTCACAGTCACAACTGATAGTAGCAAAAAGACATAAAAGAGAGTACGCCACAAATACATGCTACGCAAGACGAAAAAACAATGGATGATGAATTGTTCTGTACTCTGTACTAACCTTGCAAGGATGACTATTCTGTCGAGAAGCATCTGAATCCTAAAAGATGGCTGATGAATTGTCATTAGAACAATGCTTCCCCCCTTTGCAATTTCTTTCACTTTCTCTACCACACTGTATGCACTGGTGGAGTCAAGGCCAGAGGTCGGTTCATCAAGAAACAGCAGAGATGGTTTGTGGATTATGTCAGTGCCAATCGACACCCTGCGCCGTTCCCCGCCAGAGACACCCCGTATCCCTTCGTCCCCAATGTATGTGTGAGCTGTTGTCTGTTATTTTGACATTCAGAGCATAATCAAAATTATTGTGAATGGTATCCTCAAGCGAAATTATAGGGACACAGATGAAATTATATTGTTGAGCTATTATATTAATGGCTAAATTTGGACAGGTAATGCCGTAATGGCCACTATGTGTTGGGAGTTTTAGATTGATTTCCGATTACCATTCATCATTTTGTGTCAACAAGTGAGGTGGTATGGGAAAAACAATACTACGATGAAAATGATGATGTTGTGTAATTTCTGAACTAAGCATTCCTTATGGGACGTCTTTTTGGATCAGTGGAGGACTAGAGGATGAGAACATTACATAGGACAGGGCCTCCCGAAACTATGGTGGTCATGGTTGCCAAGTTATTTTGATACTGAATGGTTACAAGCAGTACCAATTCGTGTCAGAGGTTTTTAGTTTGATGAGTGGACAACGAATCAAATGCCACAATTAATCTTTTTTGAAAAAGCAAAAAAAAAACGGATGCCGCAGCAGAGGACGAAAGAGAGTGTAACCTGCAAACCCAGCTGCTCAATGAGTTCCCACACCCGCTTGAGTTTCTCAGCCCTGGAGAGCGACGGAGGCAGGCGGACCTCGGCCGCAAACCTCAGGGTCTCCAACACTGTGAGCATCGGGAACAGCTGGTCATCTTGCATCACGTAGGATGAAATCTGCTTCATGTAGCTCGTCGTCACCTGAATGCATGAATGATCATTAGAAAACCTTCTCCAGTTCATGGATCCATCGATCATCAGGTCTCAATACAACACGCAATGCAACAGAACATCGTCACTGTGTTAGTTAGTGCTCTTACTGATCGCCCGTCGATGCTGACGGACCCCTCGAGGCTTCCCTTGGCGATCCTTCCGGCGATGGCGTCGAGGAACGTCGACTTGCCGGCGCCGCTGGGCCCAAGGATGGCGGTCACCTGGCCGCGGAGCGCCTGGCCGGAGATGTCGTTTAGCAGGTACACCTCCTTCTTGACCTTGACCCCGTCTTTCTTCTGCTTCTTGATGACGCTGTAGGACAGCTCCTTGAACTCCAGCCCCTGCCCGGGGAAGTTGATCACCTTCGCCACCGGGACCGGCACTGGCCGTACGGGGACGTGGCCACCGCCGCCGCCGCCGCCGCGGTGCTGATGGTGGTGCTGCTGCCTCCCGCGCGCGTCCCCCGGGGCGTCGAGGAGGCTCTCGAGGCTCTTCAGGCGCTCCGTCTGCCACGCAGGCATCTCTGCCGCAGCTGTCGTAGTCCTCCGAGCGTCGCCCGCCCGTTCCGTGGCGTGGTGGGTGGCATGCATCTCGGCTCGCTCCGTGCGGTGCCCGACTGTCCTCTCTGCCCGCTCCGCTCGGTGACCGCCGGCCGGCATCTCTGCCCGCTCCATGCGGTGCCCGGCTGGCCTCTCTGCCGGCTCCGCGCGGTGAACGCCGGCCGGCATCTCGGCCTCCTCCATGCGGTGCCCGGCTGGCCTCTCTGCCCGCTCTGCGCGGCGACCACCAGCCGGCATCTCGGCTGCCGCTCTGTGGCCTCCGTTGGTATGTTCCCGGCCGTGCCTCCGAGCGCCCGTCGTCACCTCATGCTGCTGGCGATGCATGCTTGTGCTAGCTTAGCCTGTGATGCGGACCTGTTCCTCTGCTAGTGTGCTCTGATATTATAGGGGTTATTATATATTTATATATATTTGTGCTACCTTGCTTTGATCCCTGAGACCAAGGAGGTTTCGGAGTCTGCTATGTGGCGTACTGGCGTTGGTCGTGGCCGAACACAGCCAAAAGTTGGATGTTTTCTCTGGCGTTGCAGCATTGGTGGTGATGTTTCCGCTGCCTTGGTTTTGCAGGAGCATCCTTGGAGCATAGCTCCGTGTCGTTGAGACCTGCAACAATGTGCTTGGCCGCTTATGGTTTTGTAACAGCAGTGATACATACCGCTTCAGCTTGGCCTTGATTTTACTCTGGAGACAGTGAGACGCACATATGGCAGGGATTTTTGTTGTTGCTTGACATTGGCTCTGTTCACTTGAGTTATTGTGCTGCCTTAAATTAGTCGTGCAATAGTGTTTTGCTCTCATAAAAAAATTCAGCCCTACGGTTAGGCTTGTAGCTCAAGCAAACAGGGTCTGCTATCCCAATGCGGTTTCCTGGACGCATTCTCAATGCCTCCATGCCCCAATATTCTGGCCACTGGAAAAAGAGACTAAGATTGTAGTTTTTTTCCTCCACAAAATCTAGGCTGTCTAGCTCATTCATTAACACAGACACATGAAGTTTACAACATCCTAGATGCAAACAGGAGCACACTGCTGGAAGGTCGAAGTAATTAAGCAACTCACTCGCTCTGGCCGATATAAGCATCTTGGCCTACATTGCTGGAAGGCCGATATAAGCATCTTGGCCAAATCAGTGAGATGCAAACAGGAGCACACTGCTGGAAGGTCGAAGTAATTAAGCAACTCACTTACTCGCTCTTGGCCTAATGCAAACAGGCCATCTCAGTCACGCCACGTCTTACATGAAGAAAAAAGAAGGAAACAAATCAAAGTTGCTTGTCAAAGACTTGATATAAGCAACAAATAAGACCGGTAGCGATTTATATATCCCTTTCGGAAGGATCCACTTTTCAGATCATCATCGTCAAGCAATCAGTCAGCAAGGATCGCCTTGCAAGAAGCTAAACCTCCATCAAAATGAAAAAGCATAGCACATAAAAAAGCCAGTGCTGGTACAAAACCTCCAATGTAGTGATGCAGTGAAAAGACTGACAACAACACATCATGCATCTCCCACGTGGTCCTGCACCACAGCACACTAGCTTGCTGAACTTGATGACAAAGAAAAGATTGTTGCATGCATCCACAAGGGGTATTGATTCAATTCCATGGCCTCATTGGCCTAACTCTCATCCCATATCCTAATTACTACTAGGATCCGGGCCTTGCGTGACGCCTATATTTGGTTGCAATATAGCTATTTTGGTTGCAACATGGTTCAATTGCATCTAGTTATGGTAGTCGATAGATGGTTGCAGTTGGAACGGTGCAATAGCTTCTAACGTCCAATTACTTGTGGTGTTGCATTTTGGTGTTGTTGCAATGCCCAAAAAAAAGTAATGCAACCACGGTATGGTTGTAGGAACGAATGTTGCAACAAGTCGAATGGTTGCATGAGAAGATGTTGCAACGAAATATGTGGTTGTAATATATCATTATTGCCATGAACAACATTGTCACAAAAGAGCTTTATTGCCACCCAAAACCTATGTGGGAATATGGACATATTGTCATGTATTCTACTCCACTGCATCAGAGTCATGTTACAACGTCACTTTTGGTGGTTAGAGGCACAATTGCCACGTTCAATTGCTCGTGGCAACAGATGGGTTGAAGTAATGCAACGAATTATTGTTTGAAGTAATAGGTTGGATTTGCAACGAAGTAAGGTTGGCGGTAATAGATGACAAATGCAACGGATGATTGCTGGTGGTACTAGATACAGAAGGCAACAAATAATTGTTGGTAGTGATACATGGAAAGTGCAATGAGCCAGTGGTGGTGTTCATAGATTTAAAATGCAATAAGCCATTATTGGTTGTAGACACGTACTATAGCAACACAAAAAGTTCGTGGCAATAACCTATATTGCAACCAGAAACAATAGTTGCATATTAGTTTATTGCAACGATGGATTTTATCTAGCACTTTTTAAATTTATTTTCATAGTTTGTATAATTATTTTTGTTATAAAATAATTATGATGCAAACAGGAGCACACTGCTGGAAGGTTGAAGTAATTAAGCAGCTCACTTACTCGCTCTTGGCCTACTTGCAAACAGGCCATCTCAGTCACGCCACGTCTTACATGAAGAAAAAAAGAAGGAAACAAATCAAAGTTGCTTGTCAGAGACTTGATATAAGCAACAAATAAGACCGGTAGCGATTTATATATCCCTTTCGGAAGGATCCACTTTTCAGATCATCATAGTCAAGCAGTCAGTCAGCAAGGATCGCCTTGCAAGAAGCTAAACCTCCATCAAAATGAAAAAGCATAGCACATAAAAAAGCCAGTGCTGGTACAAAACCTCCAATGTAGTGATGCAGTGAAAAGACTGACAACAACACATCATGCATCTCCCACGTGGTCCTGCACCACAGCACACTAGCTTGCTGAACTTGATGACAAAGAAAAGATTGATGCATGCATCCACAAGGGGTATTGATTCAATTTCCTGGCCTCATTGGCCTAACTCTCATCCCATATCCTAATTACTACTAGGATCCGGGCCTTGCGTAACGCCTATATTTGGTTGCAATATGGCTATTTTGGTTGCAACATGGTTCAATTGCATCTAGTTATGGTAGTCGATAGATGGTTGCAGTTGGAACGGTGCAATAGCTTCTAACGTACAATTACTTGTGGTGTTGTATTTTGGTGTTGTTGCAATGCCAAAAAAAAAGTAATGCAACCACGGTATGGTTGTAGGAACGAATGTTGCAACAAGTCGAATGGTTGCATGAGGAGATGTTGCAACGAAATATGTGGTTGTAATATATCATTATTGCCATGAACAACATTGTCACAAAAGAGCTTTATTGCCACCCAAAATCTATGTGGGAATATGGACATATTGTCATGTATTCTACTCCACTGCATCAGAGTCATGTTACAACGTCACTTTTGGTGGTTAGAGGCACAATTGCCACGTTCAATTGCTCGTGGCAACAGATGGGTTGAAGTAATGCAACGAATTATTGTTTGAAGTAATAGGTTGGATTTGCAACGAAGTAAGGTTGGTGGTAATAGATGACAAATGCAACGGATGATTGCTGGTGGTACTAGATACAGAAGGCAACAAATAATTGTTGGTAGTGATACATGGAAAGTGGGCAACAAATAATTGTTGGTAGTGATACATGGAAAGTGCAATGAGCCAGTGGTGGTGTTCATAGATTTAAAATGCAATAAGCCATTATTGGTTGTAGACACGTACTATAGCAACACAAAAAGTTCGTTGCAATAACGTATATTGCAACCAGAAACAATAGTTGCATATTAGTTTATTGCAACAATGGATTTTATCTAGCACTTTTTAAATTTATTTTCACAGTTTGTATAATTATTTTTGTTATAAAATAATTATGCCATGAGTACATAGATTGAACATCACATATAAGAACTCAAACATTCATTAACTTGAGATATGTCTTAATCAAAGTAATACACAATGCCAAGAGTACTACTAAAATCAACATGACCACAACAATAGAAAAGTACCATCTGTGACTAAAAGTTTCACATAGTAAATAAAACTAAATATAAGTTTGCTTGTTGATCTATTTATGCATGCTCTGTTGACCATCAGCATCGGCAGTCACCAATAAAGTTTTTTTTTATAATTTGTCATTCTTGTATCTATCCATCATCAACATAAAGCTTGCTCTAATTATGTTGGTTGTCCTTCTTTCGTGCAATTCATGAATACATATAGAATTTAATAACTAGCAATCATTCAATCAAGACCAATTGAGAGCAAACAATTCTGAAAAAGCACATGTGCAGTTCTGGACAGCAGCACAGTTGGCACATGTTTTAATCATAACTAGAGTTTTGGGCATCTAAAAAGCATGCTCTTGGACATTCTGAAAAGCTTATGAAATTATCTACAACTTTCGTATTATCACTCAGAGCTAATTAGATAGCTAACAATGTTCGAAATCATAAAAAAAAAAGATCTGCAAAAACATGGACAAAATTCTGACAAGAACTTTAGAAATTCATATCTAGAGTTGTAGTACACAAAAAAAATTACGTTCTTTAACATTTTGGAAAGCATGAGAAAAGTTCTAAAACTTTGTTGTTTTCACTGATTGATGATTTCAAGGTTAACTAAGTCATAAAAGCATATCCTATCAGAACTGTACACAACACATGCAAAACCTGATAAGATAATTGTAAAATCTATATCTTTCATATCTATTGTATTCCAATCACCTTTATTTTGATACCTGCAAGTTTCTTTTGATTACGAGTCCTCAATAGTTGTTAGGCAGTAACATAAACCATTGCCTTATCTGGACTACTATTTCTGTGAAAAAGTCTCCTATTTGCAGCAGCCAGCAGAGTTTGTTGTCATGGTAGTAGTTTCATCAACTGTCATGCTAGTAGTAGTTTCATCAACTATCATTTTATATATATATTGTGGTCAAATTTCATATAAATACATTTATTTATTTTTCATGGAAGCAAAAGGTTACTAAAATTAGGAGCAACAGCAATAACATGTTATATGATTGTACATGGAAGCAAAAGATTACTAAATTAGCTGCAACAATGTTTCAGGTAATTGCAAAGGCCAAAAACCAACCAACGAAAGGGTGAGAAGATGTCACAAAACGTTGTGCCTAACAATCTTTCTTTGTATACATCAGCTGCACAACAGATTTAGAAACTGATTGTCGTTTTTTCCACTGTTGATCAACACTGAAACTGACTGCACCTTCATTGTAAATATGTATATGTTTGTACCTGAAACTGTGGACCGTTTTTTCCACTGTTGATCAACATTGAAACTGACTGCACCTTCATTGTAAATATGTATATGTTTGTAAGTGTGGACAACATAGAAACTGATGGGTCCTTTTTGTGAAAAAATGTAGTGTTGCAAAGTTTTTTTAGCTGAAAAAAATTTACCAAGCATGAACATGATGGCAAGGGGATGAATATTCTTACATATCAGCTGTGTAATTGTGTGGTGGTGCTCCCTCTTGATGACTTGTTTGTAATATAAAGCTGTGTAATGAATTCCCATCATGGTGAACAAAGCAATAGAACAAATAGCATTTTTCAAAGGTAATCGTTTTGTCATCCAGAAAGACAATGAGTTGCGTCAAATGGCCCTAACTGACCAACTTCACATTCCTATATAATCTTTGACAGGAAGCCTGAAATATATGGCGCACAACATTCGTGAAACAATTGAACCTAATTAAGAATCAAATGGTTGGTAGAAATATGGAGAACCGAGTATAGGAGTTATGTATAGTAGAAATCGAAATGAGTCACAGTCCATGGGAAACCAATTATATGCAAAATCTCAAGTTCCTCTTTCCCTGGAGCAAGAAATAAAATGTATGCAAAAAATGAACTGCGAAGTGAGAATTGAAACAACACAATTGGAATTGACTAAAAAGAACATTTTTGTTCAGGACAATGAAATGAAAAACCTGAGGTGGAGGATTGGTACATACACTAAGAACAACCCCAAATTCAGAACAGTATAACTGAAGTTTTTTGTTATAATATGGTAGCACATAAAGGGGAAGGTTGACATAAATCTATAAGGTAAGAAGTACAGGCCATGATAACTCAAATTAGATGATGGAAGCAACTGATACGTAACTATAGAAGCCTAGTCCATGAACAATTCTTAGGATGGCCATGACTAGGTGAAAAGTCATTGATGTAAGTAGACAATGACCTGATAATTAATAACAAAAAAATAATAATCGTTGTGCTCATCCTTGGGGTACAACTTAAAACACACCACTTTTTTGGGTAGGAATAATAAACTAACCTTGGCTACAACCATGGAAACTGCCTTTGGCTTGGACCATCAAAATTGCTTTTTTGGCAGTCAATATCATTGAGTGCTTCAAAGGATTTATGTGCCTAATACTCTGGTGCCTTTGTTTGTGCACATAAAAAATTAAAAGAATGATGCATAGGCACAACATGGTAAATACGTCCATAAATCTGAGCCTATTTATTATTTGCTCGTCTTTCATGGATAAGATTTGGCTTTGAACAACATTATAGCAATGTTCAGGCGATCCCATTGCATTGGTAGGAAATACTGAATATTAACTGCATGTATATCACACTAAATAACTAGGTTGCAAACAAACACTTCAGCAGTGGCTAAGACCTAAGGAACTGGATAATTTACAAATATATAATAATGCCAAAACATTCCAAGCAATGAAGATAGATGAAAAAAAAACTGACCTTGAAGAATTTTTATAGCCTGTCGCTGAGGGGATACTCTTAGGGATAAACACCAATTCATATATTCGTTGAACAAATCCTAGGCGAAACAAACAGTGTATGCACCTGAGACATGGCGATGGGGTGACCATCATAATTAGAACACTAGCAGAAGAAGCCATTTGTTCTCGTACAAATAGACAAAGACACAACAACCTGTAGAACTAATCATTGACGAAGTAACCATCCATAAGAGCAGTGGGGAGGGTAGAGGAGCGCTGAGCGGTACCATGGAAAAGGAGGTGAGGAGTAGGAGAGGGCCCCGTGTAAGGGCCGGTGTGCCCCACCTCTGTGGCCTCGTTGTTAGTGCGCCGTCACTAGAGGTGGGTTGCGGGGCGGCGCCGGTGGTGCAAACTTGGCCTGGGGGCGACGTGGATGAAGAAGAGGAGCCCAGAGAAGGAGAGACACCGTAGAAGGTGGCGGGATGGGGTCGGTACGACACCTCTCGTCGGCGTCGCCGGAGGCAAGGTGTGTGGCGGCGCGATGATGGCGACATCGGCCGGGGCGATGTGGATTGGGAGTTTTTTCCCCTTGATGTCGGTGTGTGCAGGAAAAGGGTACCGGAGCAGTGGGGCTTTCTTGGTGGCCGGAAGCACCCGCCGGGGCTGTTCGCGCAAGGTCTACGCGGCGAATGCCGCCAGTGCTGAAGCCTTCGCGTTGGGGCTGCTCGCGACGGGGTCGTCCCACATCGGTGGGGAGAGACGGAGGCAGAGGAGTTCGTGGCGGGCAGCATCGACGTCGTCGTCGAGGGGCGGGGCTGGGGTAGGCACGTCGCGATGGTGGGAGCGGCGGAGGCACCGGCCGTGCAGGAGAAACGACGTCAGTGAGCGTCGGGAGCAGGAAGGGGGAGGTGGCCAATGGGAATGGGAGCGGCAACGGGTGGAGCATAGGCCTTTCTCTGTATTTTTCTTTTTTTTTTGTCGCCAGAACCTTCACGAGAACCCTAGGAGCATGGGTGGGTATCGGAGGCTCAGGATGGAGCGGCGGCCTAATCTTATTGTAAACATAAGCTAATTGTAATTATTATAATAATTGTCTTAAAAAGGCCTACTCTTATTTATCAACTTCATTTTGAATGTTTCTTAAACAACGTTTCCGTCAATTATAACCTAGAGCAGCTATTTTTCCGCATCCTCCAAACTAATTTGAGATTTCAAGTCCATAATTTTAGTTAATTATCTACTTCTTGTTTGCAGATTCAAACAAATGCAGTGCAGTTTTTCAAAATGCTAGGGTTCAGAAGACTTTTAAGTAAAAAAAGCTACGCAGTACTTCTAATTAAGCACTATAATTGAAATTTAAATGAGTTTTATGAAAGATTAGAGTAGATATGGATACTGTGGGCTACAACAGTTTCAAATGAAGGAATGACCAAAACAAAGGTTGTAGATCATGTTGTCCCCTTCAACTTTGGTATTCAAAACTTTTTTATTAGAGCCATATTTAAATCTCTTAGCCGCACAAAACTTTCTTAAAATTTGAATTTCAAATCTTTTATCATATAAAAAATGTCAAATGAAGGGATGGCCTATACAAAAGATGTCATGATGTTTCTACCTACAACTTTGGTACTCAACACTTCATCATTAGAGGTCATTTAGTGTCCCAAATTTCATCTGCGAGCTGTCGGGCTCTAAAACTCCTAAAACGTAAAAAAAATCAGTAATTCAATAGTTTTTCAAAAAATCCTCAAATTTGGTGTGTTGACATGTCTTGGCCACCTAAACTCCAAGAAAAATATAAAATGATTTTAACAAAGTGGCATTGTAGATGTTTCACAAGTGGGCACATCTTTTATAGGGTTTAAGTGAGTTCTGTAAAAAATTAGAGTAGATGTGGACAGTGTGTACTACGACAGTGTCAAATGAAGAAATGACCAAAACAAAAGTTGTAGATCATATTGTCCCCTTCAACTTTGGTATTTAAAACTTTTCATAAGAGCCACTTTTAAATCCCTTAACAACACAAAACTCTCTCAAAATTTGAATGTCTAATCTTTGACCATATAAAAAAGCGTCAAATGAATACATGGCCTATACAAACGATGTGCATGATGTTGCTACGTACAACTTTGATAGTCGACACTTCCTCATTAGAGGTCATTAAGTATCCTAAATTTTATCTGCGAGCTGTCGGGCTCTAAAACTCCTAGAACTTAAAAACAAATCAGTAATTCAATAGTTTTTCAAAAAATACTCAAATTTGGTGTGGTGACATGTATTGGCCATCTAAACTCCAGAAAAAAATATAAAATGATTTCAACAAAGTGACGTCGTAGATGTTTCACAAGTGGGCACATGTCTTATAGGGTTTAAGTGAGTTCTACGAAAGATTGGAGTCGATGTGGACAGTGTGTGCTACGATAGTGTCAAATGAAGAAATGATCAAAACAAAAGTTGTAGATCATATTGTCCCATTCAACTTTGGTATTCAAACTTTTTCATAAGGGCCACTTTTAAATCCCTTAACGGCACAAAAGTCTCTCAAAATTTGAATTTCTAATCTTTGACCATATAAAAAAGCGTCAAATGAATACATGGCCTATACAAACGATGTGCATGATGTTGCTACGTACAACTTTGATACTCGACACTTCCTCATTAGAGGTCATTAAGTATCCCAAATTTTATCTGCGAGCTGTTGGGCTCTAAAACTCCTAGAACTTAAAAACAAATCAGTAATTCAATAGATTTTCAAAAAATACTCAAATTTGGTGTGGTGACATGTCTTAGCCACCTAAACTCCAGGAAAAAATATGAAATAATTTCAACAAAGTGGCATCGTAGATGCTTCACAAGTGGCCACATCTCTTATAGGGTACAAGATTCGATTTTGATCGTGCCAACTCTGTATGGCGATGATTCAAATAAAATTTGTTGGTCGTCGAGGTTCCCACGACTCGTGGCAGGGGTTGTTCGAGTGTCCGAGATTGCGAGCATGAACCGGCTATGCCACAAGCAATCTCGTGTAGCTTCTCGGCTAGGAGACGGGGCGAGTTGATGCTCATCTATGACTACGTGGTCAACGACAGCCTCTATAGACGCTTATTGGACGCCGACACCAAGCCGGTGCTGAGCTTAGAGTGGTGCGGCAAGATTGTTCTAAAGTTGTTGCTGGGTTGCTGGCGAGCCCCACGACCGCTGGTACTGGGCTTGAATCAGCCAGACACACCAGCACCGGCGGCACGCGTGCCACTGCCACCAGCGCAACCAGCACCGGTCTTGGCTCGGTCGAGCCGACGACACGCGCAACTGATAAAGGGAGCACCACCATTTATATATATTATTATAGAGAATGGTTGGAGGTAGGGGCAAGTTGTTGGGCTGCATAGCAGTTTTCTACCTGTTTACTGGATAAGTCTTAAGATGAACTTGCAAATTCATTGTTCATTATCTAACAGTTGTAACAAGTACCAGTCTGTGGTGATTTGGTCAAATAGTTTTTTATCATACAAATACATGTTGAGGACACTTAAAAAGATGCATAATTTTGGTGAAAAAACACTAGTTTCTTCAATCTATGGACAGGGAGAACTCACTGGACCAACGCCACCGTGTCATGGTATTGAAGAATATATGCGAGAACTATTTATCATTTATTACATTGCTTTTATATGCAATAGCAGTACTTTTCATGGTTTTATATTGCGTACAAAAACAGGGTGGCATTTTGAAAAGCAGGAAACTTTTCAGAGATTCATAATTGCTGGCATGGGTTCCCTTTTCCCTCATTTTGATGATTCAAGGTTCTTAAGATAGTTTAGGCCCTGTTTGGAACGCAGGAAAATTTCCCTGTTCCTGCGTTTTTCCTGTAAAATTGAACTAATTCCTATGTAATTCCTGCGTAATTCCTGTGAAATTCCTGTGTTCCAAACAGACCCTAGTGCTTCAGTAATCCCATGAACAATTTTTGTACAACTTGAAAAGCCAAAAATAAGTTGCTCAGCTGAGAAATGCAATTCCACTCTGTATACGAAAAATAACAGGTAAACTTTAGCTTCAGCATGAAGTTATGGCCCTACTCGCTGCAGGCTGGTATATCGGAAAAGATTTTTGTGGTACTCCAAAGTCCAAATGCATTTTAGTTTATAGTATGTGGGTAAGCAGTAGATAATCAAGCAATCCTGGTTGACATCTAGATCTACAGTACCTTGAACATGTACTGCTATAACTGTACTCAGAAATATGTCTGGAAAGTCACATATATATTTCTGATATGCGTCGTTCAGGAGATGGTTGACATCCTAGTTTATATTTCTTAAAAAAATATACTGCCTAGACCTCCCACATTGGTGCCTGACAATGCGTCGTTCTCTCCTAGGCGACGTGGAACAGCACGGGAGGTCGGGAGCTGAAACCTGCTGGTGGTGGAGATGGGTCTCGCCGTTCAGGAGAGCTCATCGAGGCAGCATCACAACGTCAATCCACAGTTGGATTTTCCTGTCGTCGCCGCTACAGCCTCCCATAGTCTCGTCTCCTGTCGCTGACCACATGGGCCGCGTGGGCCTTGCTCTGACGCTCCTTCGCAGGCTACCTCTCCATGTTCGCCTCTCACGTATTCAGGCAAGTGTAGTTTTCATTTTTTAAGAAATAAATACTCCGTATACATGCATACTTGCCGGAATCGCAGGGTATGTCGGGGCCTCCGCAACTGGCGAGAGGGGGGCGCGGGATGCCGTACAGAGTGCCGACGGTGGGTCGTAACTTGCAGGTAACGATGGTTGGGTGTGGGAACAACGAAGGGTTTTTCTATTGGTCGTTATACATCTTGTTGGAAGTGAGTACAAGAGGTCTGCTTCTCGATTCATGGGATTTTTTTTTTATTTTCTATTTGTTACATATATACGCCAGCACCATGGGTAATGGTTTTTTTAATTTTTTTAGTGTTCACTAGTGAGCAAAATTCATTTTTTATTTTTAGTTTAAATATATGTAATATTTTTCTAAAAGTAACACAACATATAGCTAAACACATTAATTATAAATGATGAGCATCTCCGAGAGTATCCTAAATTTTCTTCTTCAAAACACTATGTTTTCCAACTCCTAAAAAAATATTGGAAGCAAAAAACAAGCCCATCTCCAATAGTATCCAATATTGCACTTCTAAAAAATTAAAATTTGATCCCGCTTGAGTTTTTCCGCTACAATTCTTTCATTCTTCGACGCCAGCCACCAGCAGTCATGCGCGTGCACCTGCTAGGCCATCACCAACAGGCATGCAGGCACATGCTAGATGGCCACCAGGAATCAGCACAGTAGCCATACAAGCGCCTGCTGTTTCTCTCCATCAGCCATTACCCGTCGTCGGCCACTAAACCACCCATGGAGGCTGCTGACACCGAGGCCAAAGACTCCGTGGAGCCGGGGTCGTCCTCGTAGTGCAACAGCAGGCTGGCGTGACACTGTTTCTCATATGAGGAGGTCCACCGCACCACAGATGGCTTCCACAAGCAAAACCTGGTGGGGCAGGTCCTCGGAGGTGTACCACGGCGAGCTCCCGGACTGTTGCGTCGTGGCCGTGAAGCGCCTGCTGAGTGCGTCGGCGTGTGAGCGCCGAGAGTGGGACTTCCTAGTGGAGGAGAAGGCGGGCAAACATAAATCCACGACAAACCTCTTTCCACGCGACGCGAGTCCTCGTAAAGTTACACGCGTTGGAGGAGTTTTTGGCAAGTCCTAAAAGATTGGGAGGATGGATTAGGAGTTGTTGGAGATGCATTTTTAAAATCTTGCTAAAAAACAAGGATTGAGAGTAGATTTAGTTTTTGGCAAGTCCTAAAAGATTGGGAGGATGGATTAGGAGTTGTTGGAGATGCATTTTTAAAATCTTGCTAAAAAACAAGGATTGAGAGTAGATTTAGGATACTCTTGGAGATGCTCTAATAAGTGCACATCTCATTTATTAATAAGTAAACCTTTGAAAGTTTGATGAAATATAGAGAAAATAATATCAAAATTTGTATCTCTAACTAAGTTTATTATTTATTATGCAAATAAATTCTAAAACTACTAAGATATATTATACATCATTGATATAGTTAAAATGTGATAGTTTACCTACTCTAACCAAACAAGTGGGTGGTGTCCACGTATGATGTTGGTTGCAATAAAACCTATCTGATGCGACGAACAAATTCTTCGATGCAATATAGTCAGATCTTTTGCAACGCATAACAAGACTAAGGCAACAAGTTTCATCGTGGCCATGTTCATGGGTAATTGCAACTAATTTTTTTTTGGGATGCAATATAGCCAGAGCTATCGCAATGATAGGTCAAGATTGAGGCAACCTAATTACATCGTGGCGATAAGCGCAAGTACTTGCAACTAACTTTATACTAGTGGCAACTACACCTAGCTATCGCAACACTAAATTAATATTATCACAACTCAAAACTAGTTGTTGCATTAGGAAACCATACTCGCAACAACTTTTTTCTATCGTGGCATTAGCACCTATCTCTTGCAATGGAGTTTATGACTAAGACAACCCACAATTGTTGTGGCCATAAAGCCCACGTATCGCTACCAATTTTGATGTTAGTTGCCATAGAACTTGATACTGCAACCAAATGTATGGTGTTGCCACAACAAGTGGTGCTATAAGGGTCAAATCCTTGCAATATATATAAACAGTTCCTTTACGAAGCACGTCTATTTGATTAATGGGTTAATTGGTTAAGAGCATCTCCAAGAGTTCCTCAAATCAACTTGTCATCCTTTGTTTTTTTGGCAAAAAAATGAAAATTCACCCTCCAACAGCTTGCTAAAAGAGATTGCTATCTTTACCAAGTTGCCATCCGGAGGCCTAAATTTTCTATCTTTGGCAAGTTGCTATCTTTCGGAACAGCTTGGTAAAAGAGGTTTGTGGGTAGTGATGAGCAACCGGGCCGCCCAGGCCCGGGCTAGGCACGGCCCGATCGGACCAGGCCTGTAACACCTCTGGTGTTAAGCAACCCTAAATGCATAACTTGACATATATATCATGAGCATAGCATCATATTATTTCATGTGCATTTTGTGTGGTACGTTGTTTAAGTCCCTTGTTAAGTCTCTAGTGTAGCTACTAGATGCTTTATTTTTCTGACCAAGTGCCTTAAACCAAAGTTGTTGATCTTGGCAAAAGGAACAACTTTGCTTAAAAGTACTTTTTCAGAAAAGGTCATTTAATATTTTATTCTTGCATTAGAAAATCAGGCTAGGAGTGAAATTCAATTTTCTAGGCAGAATTTGGACTTGAGCCTTAAAGATGAATTGTTCCTTCGGAAATTCTAAGCAACTTTGCTTTTAGGACCTTTTCCTAATTCTATTTAGTTTAGGAGATAAAAATTAAGAAAGAAAATAGACAAAACCTCTTTTGTTTAAATCCCTGCGGGACCCACCTGTCAGCCCCCTCACCTGTCAGCCCCCTCTTCTCCTTCCCCGCGCGCGTCGCGCCGCTCGTCTGCGTGCACCGTACGCCGGCGCCCGCTGCTGTCCGCTGTTCGCCCGCCCGAACAGCGAGCACGGGAACCGCCCGCTCCCCGCGCGCCGTCTCCACTTCCCCGACCAAACCCTATGTCGCCCCCTCTGCTTCTCTGCCGCGTGTCCGCCATGGACGGGCCACCGCCGCGCCGGTCGAAACGCCCCGACAGGAACCGTCCGGGTTCAATGGACCCCGCAACCACACCGCACTTCACCCTTCGTCCGCAAGCGCTTGGCCGAAGCCTAGCTCACTCACTCGCACTTGCCCTCTCTGCTCCATCTTCTCAAGTTCGCAAACGCGCCGCCGCCCGCCGAACTTCGGCGAGTGATTCCTCGCCACCCAGAGCACTGCCATTCGATTCCCTCTACTCATCTCTCCGCCTTGACCTCCTCCATCGTCTGCGCCGGTTGGTTTCCCCTCTCTCTCGCCCTAGCCGGCGGAACGCCGAGTGCTTTCCTCGGGGACCCGCCATGTCCTCAACCATAACCTTCGCATGGTCCGGCCATTTCCGGCCAAACCATCTCAAACCAAGCATCGTTCCAGCCTTCCTCGTCCCCGCTAAAGCTTAGGGCTAGAAGGAGAGCCCCCTAGCGCCATAGTTTTGCCGGAACTCGACCTTGGCACAGTGGTGTCCGTCGCAGTCCGCCGCCGTGCGTGTCGCCGGCCATTGCCTAGGTTGGCATGGCTCAAGCACCACACTAGAGTGTTGCCTAGGGACCCCTGCCGCTCATGCTCGCCTCGCCGAGCCTTGGAGTAGCCGGGAGCAGCCGCGTCGCCGTGTTGCAGCACCGCCGCGTCACCATGGTCGTCGTCGATCTTGCTCTGGTGTCCCTTTGGCCCAGCTAGTAGGTCGGTTGTGTTCGCCTCGCGAAGGCGAGTCTAGAGGTGGGGTTGGTGTCGCCGGGAACCTCGCCGTCGGCGAGCTTTGGCCGGTCAACGTCGGCGGGAGCGTAGTGCCGCTGACCGGTGGGCCCGGTTGACCGAGGGCATGGGGTCGCCTGACGTCTGGGCCCCGTTGGTAGTGAGAGAGAAAGAGAGAAGGAGAAAAGCTGGGTGCAATAGAGTTCGAGAAGGCCGGGTGTGCGTAGTGTTTTGGCTTGTGTCTCTGGGTGTGTTAACCTGGGTGACCGTAGCGTTTTAGATCGAGTTTCATTTATTCAGCTTTTCCAGAAATAGTTTTAATGCTTCCAAAATTCATACAAGGCTCATTCTAAGTTCAAATAATGTGAAACAAATTTTGTTGTGCTGGAGATGAATAGATCTACCTGTTAAAATTATTAGATGCATATTTTGTGATACTTTTCTATGCAGTTTTATTTAATTAATTAAAGGGCTATTAACTTGAGAAATGCATAATTAATTCTAGGTAGCTCAGAAAAATGCGATTCTAATTTTGGTAGGTCTGTCTTACTGATTAGTATCTGGGGAAAATATAATATGTGTATGTTCTGTGGAAAATATTGGCTGTAGTATTTAAAGTTGTTAAATGTTGTTTTCTTTCTATAATTTTAATAAATAGAAATGTTTAGATTTTGAGGTTGGCAATTTTTGTACAGTTATGATAAAGTGTGAAGTTACCATGAAAAATATTAGGTTGGTCTGTTTGGACAGTTGATAGTACAAACTATGAAAAGTGCTTTATTTATGAATTAATAGAGTTAATTTTTATTGCATGTTAGGATTACTGTTTTTGAGTAAAATTTTTATGGTAGTTTAGTTTTGGTTCATTGTAGCCTGTATAAAAGTTTGGGAATTTTCTGAAGTTATTTTAGTATGGTGATAATTATGCCTTGTTGAAGGAATAGGTTAAAAAGGAATAAGTAATTGAGTAATTAGAATTATTCATGTTTTTCGGTGAGTCCTAAGTGATGAATGGCTGTTCAGAAAAGGGTTAGGTGGAATGCTAGGTTGTAGGGTGTTGAAAAGGTATGTTAATAGTAGTTAGATGATATTGAATACCTCGTTGAAGAGAATGCATTAGATGACATGTGCTTATCTCCTGATTGGCTCTCCTTCATGTTGCACCTCATAAGCATCCTATGTGCATTCATCATATTTATACCTGCAATGCACCATATAGGATCGATAGAGGAGAACCAGAACCCGCCGCAGCATGAGGAGCAGATTCCGGAAGAGATCCCGTTCGAGAGGACCGAGGAAGACGCCAGAGAGTTGCTCGAGTGCCAGGACCACCGGCCGTCTGACTTCGAGAGAGCCAAGCCCCGGAGCATTCTTACTCCCTACGATTTGCAATTATTTAACAAATTAACTTGTTGTGTTGTGCATTAGGTTATAGGAGTTGTTTGCTACCGTTACGGCATTATTACCGTACCTTGTCCACTATGCTTATTATCTTGATATCCCTGTTAGTCTAGGCTCGTATATGCTTAGCCCTGCTTAGACCGGTAAAAGTCGGGTGATTCCTATCTCCCGTATGTAGGTGGATACTGATCATGACTAGCCTGGTGCTATCATGGAGATAACCATATACTAGTTAATTTGAGACCAGGTGGGATGTAGGAGCAGCAGGACACGAATTCTGTATGCTAGTAGTCTCCCGTCTGTGTTGTTTAGGACCCGACGAAGGCACACCTCAGTCATTTTGAACACGTCAATCACTTAATGGAGTAGGTCGGAGTACCTCCCGCAAAGTCGAGTAAGGTTATTCGAACTGGTGATGGAGATGTTTACGCCTAACACCCAGGGCCTCAGATGTACCGTGGGCAACTATTCTGAGCAACCCGACATGGTCTGTGGGCAGGCGGGGCCTGATCGACCTGGCATGACCGTGGGCAGTTATAGCCTGAGCGACCTGGCACTGAGATAACCCTCGGTGTAGAAGGGCCCATGGCCGTCTCGCGAATCATGTTCTCGAATTTCCTGAGTGGCAGCTTACGCCTTGGCCGGACGTGTCGGGCGAGTGTTCGATATTTTATCCCCAGCTGGGTAGGAATCGATTATAATCGCCATCGCTCCTCGACAGTGAGTAACTTGACTGTGCATATGTTACCGTAGTAACTTATGAAACTAAAGATGGTTATGATGTTGAATCTGAAAGGCTATTGATGAAATAGTCACTCTTGCTTGATTAATTAGACAAGTGATTGCTCTAGATCAGGTGCAAATTTAGTTAATCTGGTTGATAACATAAACTTGACTGCTAATACTCTATTGATGATTATTTAATAATGAAAATGCTCTTATGCAAGAAGGTGAGTATAGCCAACCCCAGATATAGCCTTCATATTCCTTGGTGTCTCTTTATTTCTGGTTTATGACGGGTAAGTCTAGCTGAGTACCTTCTAGTACTCAGGGTTTTATCCCCTTGTTGTTGCAGATGGACAGAGCTTCTTTGGCTACTGTGAGAACTTCCTGTACCCGGTTACGGGTGATGACTAGACCATGGACATGGTCATCTCTTATCCTTTCCTGATGCTTTTGTTGGACATGATCAGGATGTTGGCATCCGTATTGTGAACAACTAAACTTATGTTTCAAACTATGGTGCTTCCGCCTTTTATTCAAACTATGGTTTGTAATATTGTTTCGTACTCCGATGGATTTTAACTATATTCAAACTGTGATGTAACTGGTGGACATGTATGCTAAACTTATTACGATCTTGGCTGAATGCGAAATGTTTGAAATCCTTTGAGATTTCCGGACTACCAGGTTTATACGAGCTTAAGTACAAATGATCATCGCGCAAGTGGGGATTATTGTGCTTAATCTGGTGTAAATTGGTCGGTTCTGTCACAGCTAGCATCGGAGCATGGTTTAGTGTTACTGTTCATAAGTGTATTTGAAAACCAGTATTTTCCCAAAAGTTAAAGCAGTATTTGCCAATTGATAGTTATATTAGGATTTGAAAATCTTAAATTGAAAACTAAGGTGTGCGAGTAATCATGTCCCTATGCCCAGTTAGGATCTTAGGTGACTTAATTAAGTACTAACTTGGGGGTTGTGCATCATGTTTTTGATTCTTGTTGAATACTGTCGTCCATACGGCAATGGAGAATTGTATGGGTGCTATTCTTCGGAATAGTAATGTATGGATCAATTGCCTCTACGCCAAGGTAATAAGTGAGTTGTGAGAGCATGACCAAACAAACGTTGGTCTAGGGGAGAGCTAGATTGGTACTGGAACTTGTATTCGTAAGCACACGAATGCCGGTGAAGGTATTTAATTGTGGGTATAATATTGTTCTGATGGGTGCATATACTACTTACGTATATACGGGGTGTACACCTAAGCTAGTATCTAGATTTAAATTTCAGCAATGCATGATATTAATACTGTGGGCAGGGCTGAAGTGATTTTCTGCAGGTACACTAACTTGCGAACGTGTAGTCTGTCTAGTTAACGCTATGAGTGAACGTTGTATGCCACCGTCTAGCCGTTAGATTGTTAAGCAATGAGGATGTATGTTCCGTGCATGCATCATGACCAAACATCTTGCATTAATCTTACTTCCTTCCTTATGTTATTAGTCCCGTTTTCTTAATAAAAGTTGTTCTCAACTAATTAAAACCTATGTGGATAAACTTCTTTCAGATGGCCCGTACCAAGCGTACCGCTCGTAATTCAGCTGGAGGCAAGAGGCCTAATTACCTATTGGGGCCATGGACTGCTGAAGGATCAGAGGACTTCCTGGACGAGTTCGGCATGCCTACCATCCTTTGGAGGGTGCTGCACTTGGTCGGCTATCAGGAGGGTCAGGAACCACAGTACGACTGGCACCCTGTGTAGCTTTCAGAGGACCGCTACATGTACACAGTGGAGGTGGACGTGGCCGGTCACGACGAGCAGGACCTCGTGTGGTGTCGCCGAGTGTTTGCACTACAGGGCAGGACCCCGTAGGATGGAGCTAACAGGGCTGCCTATACTGTTCTTCGGGACATTATGGAGGATCACTCGGAGGTGGTTGTGCAGGCCACTACTAGCATCTTCCCGACGGCGGATCCTTACCGGTCAGTGTGGCGTCAGCCTGGAGCCACCATGTTGGAGACCAGCTCGCTAGAGAGAGAGAACTGTGCCAGACCAGCCGGGAGTGCTATGGCTGCACACATGGCTACCTATGAGTGTTTGTCTCGCAACTATGACCATTTGGACTACATTATTTGTGAGGAGATGGCTGCACAGCACCACAGGCAGGAGGAACACACTATAGAGATAGACCGTCTCACTACGGAGTTGGCTCGTATGACTGTTGAGAGAGACCAGGCGATCCAGAGAGAGCAGGATACCGCACAACAGCTCAGCGACCAGCAGGGGATGACGACTTTTGTAACATCTCGGCTCAGGGCTTAATAGGATTAATAGAATACTCATACCAATAAGTTGCAACTTCTTTTCCGGAAGCCCCTCTCCTAAAAACTCCAAAGTTAAGCGTGCTTGGCTTGGAGCGATGGGTGACCGACCGGGAAGTCTTTCCCGGGTACGCATGAATGAGGACAAAGTGCGCAGAAAAGACTGGTGTTGGTCTGTGGGGATAGTCTAGGTCCTTTGAAAGCTGCCTGATGTAAGCGGGCCCGGCCTCGAGGAGGCCGGACGTTACAACTTTCTTGGCCACGGTCATGGCTGAGACCGAGGAGTCTCTTCGTGGTGTGTGTGTGTTGAGGGCATGCGCGCTACCGAGCAGAACAAGCTTCTGAGGCTTCGAGTGGGAGACTTGGAGTTGCAGCTTTACCACCTTCAGGACTACAATGACCGCCTGCACGAGGAGATCCATCGCCGGGAGAATGAGAGGAACCCCATCTTTCCTAAGGAGGACCCGGACCCTCGTGACTCTTCTAGTGGCTCGTCGGATGTGTCTAGCGACGACGGTGATGATGGTGCCGCTAGGGAGTAGGCTAGATAGCATGTCTTTAGTACCTAGCGATCTTTTGTCTTATGTCGCTCGCACTTGATCTTTTGCTATTGCGGGTTGGATGTAATGTTGGGATGTAGACCTATGTGCACATGGTGCAAGACCTTTAGAAAGTCTCGTATGTTCAGGTAGTTATAGATGTTTATGTTGACTTTTGCATGAGATGTTAATGAGCAATTTTATTATGTGATGCTGCGATGTGGATTGAATTATATTATGCCTCTGTAGTTGTTTGGCGAACTCATTTTTCGGAATAAATCCAGTATGGCATGGTTTATTATTCTCTAGAATTTTGCAACGTCGCCTAATGATCACTTGTTATCAACACATGCAGATGACAACGACTCGCAGTGGAGCTGGCGGTAGTGGTGGTAATGATGACAACAGAGACAACCGCAATCCACCACCTCCTCCACCAGCCACTCCCGAGCAACTCTTTGCTTAGTTTTTGGGAAGTCAACGCAACATCGAGGCGTTGCTACATGAGAACCTGGGACGTGGCAACCAGCGCCAGAGCCGAACCAGTATAGCACATTCAAGGACTTTCTCGATACCAAGCCGCCCATTTTCAAGGAAGCTACTGAACCTCTAGAAGGAGAAGAGTGGCTGCATACCATAGAACAGAAGTTCCGCTTGCTCAGGCTCACACAAGAGCTGAAAACACGCGCATCAACTTCAGGGACCGGCTGGAATATGGTGGGGGCACCATCGCACTACCTATCCTGCCCGTGCCCCGATTACCTGGGAAATGTTCTCGCAGGCTGTCCGAGGGCATTATATTTTGCTAGGGTTAATCCAGATGATGGTGGCAGAATTTATGAGTTTGACCCAGGGAACTCATTCAATCACAGAGTATCATCGCATGTTGAATTCCCTGTCACGCTATGCACCGGAGTTCGTAAACACGGAAGCTAAGAAGATAGCCAGTTTCAAGAGAGGGTTGAATACCAAGATGGGCAAGTCTATGGGTACATCATCTCGCACCTCTTTCAATGACTTCATCAGTGATTGTCTGACTCAAGAGAACCACAACAACAAACATGCTACGGGCAAGGCCCGGAAGAGAACCCTTGAATCTGGACCATCTCAGCCTAGGGGACCACCAGCTCAGCGTTCCCAATATCATCCACCAGTGCCTGGAGCTCGTTTCAGGCCACCCTAGAAAAGGAATCAGCAGCAACACCAACGTAATCAGAGGCCGTACAAGGTGGCGTCTGCACAAGCTCGAGTTGGCCAGGGAAGTTCCACTAGGGGCAAGCCTATTGCTCATGGACCGTGCTTCAATTGCAACCAAGAGGGGCACTTCGCAAGATATTGCCCACACCCGAAGAAGCAACAGGCTAACTACCCCGCGCGCCTGCATCACATGTCAGCTGAAGAAGCTCGTGCAGGAGAACCGTTGACCGCTGGTATGTGTCTTGTCAACCATCATCCTGCAGTAGTTTTGTTTGATACTGGATCATCACATTCCTTCATGAGCAAAGCATTTGCACAAAAACATAACCAAGAAATGTCTGAAATGGATTATGGGTTTCATGTAAGCTCCGTGTGGAGTAGTGTGTTATCTAGACAGATGGTTCGTAGTGAAACCGTCGAAATTGGAGGGCATAAATTCGGAGGGAACTAGTAGTTTTTTCCGGACTAAGCTTGGATGTAGTTTTGGGCATAAGTTGGATGAGTATGTGGAATGCGGTGTTTGACACTGCTAATAGGACTCTTACCTTATCTGATGGGCGAACGGGTAACAAACTTCATGTATCTCTTCCTCGAGGTACCGATTTTGTTGACTCATCTTGCACTTTTGCAATAGAAGATCGTTCCAAAATCCCAGTTGTTCGTGACTTTCCGGATGTCTTCCCGGATGAGTTACCAGGATTACCACCCAAGAGGGTTGTGGGGCTTGCAATTGAGTTGTTACTAGGGACAACACCAATTTCGAGAAGACCTTACCGTATGCCACCTAATGAGTTAGAAGAACTCAAGATTCAAATAAAGGAACTCTTAGGCAATGGGTTTATTCAACCAAGCATATCAGAATAGGGTTGCCCAGCCTTGTTTGTAAAGAAGAAAGATAAGTCACTACGGATGTGCGTGGATTACCGTCCACTCAATGCAGTGACCGTTAAAAAAAGTATCTGTTACCTCGGATAGACATTCTGTTTGATCAGCCAAGGTGTTTTCCAAGATCGATTTGAGATCAGGTTATCATCAGATCAGAATTCGGCCACAAGATATCCCGAAGACTGCATTTTCAACCAGATATGGGTTATACGAGTACCTTGTCATGTCTTTTGGGTTAACCAATGCTCCTGCATACTTTATGAGCTTGATGAACTCGGTTTTCATGCCAGAATTGGATAAGTTCGTAGTGGTGTTCATTGATGATATTTTAGTATACTCTGAGACCCCAGAAGACCATGCTGAACATTTGAGAGTTGTTCTGACCAGACTTCGAGAGCACAAACTCTATGCCAAGTTTAGCAAGTGTGAGTTCTGGATGAAGAGAGTACCTTTCCTTGGACATATCCTATCAGAAGAAGGCATCTCAGTGGATCCCAGCAAAGTACAGGAAGCGATGGATTCAAAAGCTCCAACTTCTGTTAGAGAGATTCAAAGCTTTCTTGGTTTAGCAGGTTACTATCGTCGTTTCATTCCCGACTTCTCCAAGATTGCAAAGCCTATGACAAGCTTGTTGCAGAAGAATCAGAAGTTTGAATGGACAAAAGAGTATGAAGTCGCTTTCCGTACCTTGCGGAAACTGTTGACCACTGCTCCTGTTCTGGCTCAACTGGACATTGAAAAGCCTTTTGATGTCTATTGCGACGCATCGAAGATTGGATTAGGTTGTGTCCTTTTGCAAGAAGGAAGAGTAATTTATTATGCTTCTCGTCAGTTAAGGAAACATGAAGTGAACTACCCTACCCATGATTTGGAATTATCTGCGGTCGTACATGCTTTGAAAATTTGGAGCCATTATTGGCTTGGTAACGTCTGCAATATGTACACGGATCATAAAAGTCTCATGTATATCTTCACACAACCTGAGTTGAATATGAGGCAAAGAAGATGACTTGAATTGATTAAGGATTACAATCTACAAATTCATTATCATCCAGGAAAGGCGAATGTGGTTGCCGATGTTTTGAGTCAGAAATCGCATTGCAACACGTTGAAGTTGATATCAGAAGATGAGTTCAGTTTAATGCATCCTGTGATTCTGCACCAAATCAAGCTGCGAAGTACATTAGTCAACTGAATCCTTAAAGGACAGAAAATAGATAAAGGGATCTATCACATCAAAGAAAAGATGAAGGCTGCAACTGAGCCAGTGAAACATTTCCGAGTGGATGACAAGGGAGTTCTATGGTTTGATAAGCGCCTAGTGCTGCCTAAGGACAGAGAACTCAGAAATCGGATTATGGATGAACACATTTGTCCAAATTGTCTATTCATCCTAGTAGTACCAAGATGTATCTAGATCTTCGTCCGCGATTCTGGTGGACCAAGATGAAGAAAGAGATTGCTGCTTATGTGGCCAGGTGTGATACTTGTTGTCGAGTGAAAGCCATTCACCGGAAGCCAGCCGGAACGCTCCAACCGCTATCAGTACCTGAGTGGAAATGGGAAGAAGTGAGCATGGACTTTATAACCGGGTTACCAACTACCTAGAAGGGAAATGATATAATTTGGGTAATTGTGGATCGTCTTACCAAGACCGCACATTTTATCCCAGTCAAGACCCATTATCGAGCGCCAGATTATGCGGAAATCTACCTAAATCAGATTGTTCGACTCCATGGTATACCAAGGACCATAGTCTCAGATCGAGGACCACAGTTTACCGCACCGTTCTGGGAGAAACTGCAAAAGGAGTTAGGTACAGAGCTAGTCCGTAGTTCGGCCTATCATCCCCAAACATCAGAACAAACAGAAAGACTAAATCAAGTACTGGAAGATATGTTGAGAGCCTGCGTTATATCAGTGAACGGTTCTTGGGAGAAATGGTTACCTTTAGTAGAATTCTCGTACAACAATAGTTACCAAGAGAGCATTTAGATGACACCTTTTGAAGCTTTGTATGGTAGAAGATGCAGGACACTGATAAATTGGGTTGAACTGGGAGAACGTCGATATTATGGGATTGACCTCGTTAAAGAAGCAGAAGAACAAGTTAGAACAATTCAACAGCATATGTCGGCAGCACAATCTCAACAGAAGAGCTACGCAGATAAACATAGAAGGCTGCTTGAATTCAGTGAGGGCGATTACGTTTACTTGAAGGTTTCACCCATGAAAGGTGTTAAACGCTTTGGAGTTAAAAGAACGTTAGCACCAAGGTTTGTGGGGCCGTATCGGATTCTGGAAAGGAGGGGAACGGTAGCTTGTGCCAACTAATCTAGCCGGGGCTGGTTGTATTGGCCAATGGACGATGTTGCCTTCCTTGGTTGAGCTGAAAACGAGTCCCTACTGAGCTCCTGTCAGCGGGATCTGTTGAAGCTTTTTGAATTTTGGTCCAATCAGCTCTTGGAAGTTCTCTGCCAAGTTGCGCAGTCCAAAGGGGATATGATGCGTGGAGTCCGAGTCCTTCCTGGATCGAGAAGTCGTATCGGAGTAGGAGTCGGATGACTCTGCGTGGTCCCCAGATTCTTGCGATCCTTGGATTGTGAGGTTTGTTAGATCCCGGGTGAGATGATCCATCTTTGGTATGGCTTGCGCTTCTGATTCAGGTTGAAGTCGTCGATGCAGTCTCCCTTGATCATCCGCGATGCAAGTCCACGAGACAAAAACAAAAATTGATCCCGCCGAGAACATGTTGAAGTGGTTCGTCGAGCTCTTGATTGCGGAATCGCCGAGAGACCCTACCTGGCGCGCCAGCTGTCGGTGTTTGTTAACCGGCAACTCGTCTTGAGGGATCTCAGACGATTTGTTCGGTGGGGATCAGCATTCGTAGAACCCGACGAGTACACAAGGACAGCGATTTATACTGGTTCAGGCCGCTTAATAGCGTGATACCTTATGTCCAGTGCGGCGTGTGCCTTGTGTTATGATTCAAGATTCAATTGATAGGGGTCGGCGCCTGCTTCCCCTTATATATCCGGGTGAAGCACGGCGTATGCCGAGTCCTAGTCGGTTACATCAAATGAGTCCTATTCTAATTACAAGACTTCCTTTAAGAACTCGACTAAGTTACAATGAGAGTCTTAATCAATGTACACTTCGTATCAAGTCTTTGGATCTCCCGTGTCGCCCAAAGTTAGTCGGAGTAATCATCTTCTGATGATATCTCTGACATCCTGATCCGTCAAGCCCCCGAGCTCTTCATCATTTCTCTAAAACGTTATCTTCTGGTTTCTCTCTAAGAATCTCTAAGTAATGTCTTGAGAAATCTTGAGGTGCTCTGTAGGTAAAAACTTCCATGGTGTGCACTTTTTCTCAAAAAGTGCACCCATAGAGTGTAGCCCTGTCGACGAAATATGGTCGATAGTCTACCGAGGGGTATGATTTTGCGCGTTCTCGGGAGCTTGTGGAGGTCATCCAACAGCAGGGGCAGTAGAACTTCTAGCTTCTGCTGCGAGCGGAGAAGGCCGACGAGTTTGCCGCGCCTGAGTTGTCGATGTCGTACTCCTTTTGTTCAGCGCGCCAGCTAGTCGAAGGCTTGGATCATGTGAGCGTTTTTTGCAGAGGCGATACAGGCGGGCGAGGAGAAGAATCTCCTGGCCGAAGAGAAGGCGAAGTCTGACGAGGAGTTGCGGAAGTGGCAGGCCAAGCACGCCGGTAAGTCTTCTCGATCAAGAGAGGTCAGAGGTGGTCGTCATCTTACCCTTTGCTTAGGCGTTTGCAGTTTACCGGGAAAACGTGAAAATGCAATTTGCAGATCTGCAGCGACGTATCGATGGTTACCATGAACGCTTCTAGTCGCTGGCGGAGGAGGTGGCCCCGTTGGTGCAGTACATCGATGAGGAGCCTTTCTTCCCGCCGGAGAAGGAGCGGCGGATCGGCGACTGTCGTTTCGGGGATCGAGATCCCGAAACAGCGGGTTGACGCACGAACGAAAGCCCAAAGCGAAAGCGGAAACCGGACGGTAAAACGGGGAAACAGATGAAGTGAACAGTGTTCCCCCCCCCCGTGGGAGGTTGGGAGCTTTTTATATTAGTCCGGATCAATTTGAAAGTACAAGAGCGCCCTTCCAACCACTCTGCTACAATTACAATGATGCCC
Source organism: Coix lacryma-jobi var. lacryma-jobi (assembly GCA_009763385.1). Classification (NCBI taxonomy): domain Eukaryota; kingdom Viridiplantae; phylum Streptophyta; class Magnoliopsida; order Poales; family Poaceae; genus Coix; species Coix lacryma-jobi. Next base: position 86,263,111 of record CM019828.1, on the reverse strand, counting down.
TGCTCAACTACTCCATGGTCGTACGCCGCCCTTCCCGGCGCGAGGGGCATCATCGTAACTTCGCCCTCTGGTGGGCCCAGCGTCCCACGGCTCCTTTTCCTGGCCGGTGGGCCCGCTACCTTTGACCTGCGAAAACCTTAAGAAAAACCAAAGTCATGAATGACGAAAGCTCTCGCCGGAAACGCTGGGCTCCTTTCGCGCGAATGCTTCCTTTTGCACGAAAACTCCATCCTGCTCCGGCCATGCGGACCGGAGACGGACGCCTGCTTTCGCGCGAATGCTCCCTTTCGCACGAAAGCTCCGCCTTCCCTTGGTCCGCAAGTCGAAACGCGTGCTTCCGCGCGAATTCTCCCTTTCGCACGAAAGCTCCGCCTTCCTACTCCGGTCATGCGGACCGTAGGCGAATGCCTGCTTCCGCGCGAATGCTTCCTTTCGCACGAAAGCTCCGCCTTCCCTTGGTGCGCAAGCCGAAACGCGTGCTTCCGCGCGAATGCTCCCTTTCGCACGAAAGCTCCGCCTTCCTACTCCGGTCATGCGGACCGTAGGCGAATGCCTGCTTCCGCGCGAATGCTTCCTTTCGCACGAAAGCTGCGCCTCCCCTTGGTGCGCAAGCCGAAACGCGTGCTTCCGCGCGAATTCTCCCTTTCGCACGAAAGCACCATCATCTTTCAGTAAAATGCGGGTCGGAGGCGCCTGCGGTCTGGGTGCCGCCCCAACAACAGCCCCTCACGGTTGAATCTGCAGCTTGTGAAGTTCGACCGTGTCCTTTCGCTAGGCGCCTACGCCCGCCCAAAAAAACCTTCGCTTCGTCCCGAAGCTGGTTTTTTTTTTTTTTTTTTTTTTTTTTTTTTTTTTTCGAAGTGGTGTGTATATATTTTTTTCTTTTTTAGTATTATTGTTATTTATGTTTTTGCTTAAGTCACGTTGCAGACGCCTTTTCGTGTTCCTCGAAAACTGTGTGTCATGATGTAAAACCTCTGCGACGCTTCGAATCTTGTGCCCGGGCGCCTCTTCGTGTCCCTCGGAATTCGTGCCCAGTTTTTGCGCATATAAAAGCCGGGGCTTCGGCTCGGGGAGGCTTGTTCACTGAACGCCTCCCTTCACCCCCCGCCTCATTCGCGAAGCCATTTCGCTTTTCGGTGGACGCCATTCGCTCGTGTTGGCGATAGCTACTTGTTTGACTTTCATCATTCGTCTGGCGACAGTTTGCGGTACGCGTCACTCCCCTTGTATTTGTTTCCTTTAGACTTAAGTCTTGCGAATTTGGTTATTTGAGGCTGTTTAATTTCGCTTATTTTCGTATCTATTTTCGCGTTTTTGTTTTGTTGTTTTTCCTCTTTCGCTTGCCTTGTGTGTTTATTTTATCTTTCGCGCCAATGCTAGATGGCGTCTTCCAGCTCGACGTCGACCTCGAGCTCTACTAGCGAAAGTTCCGATGCCGCCGGGTCGTCCCATCGCGAGCCTAGCGTGGAAGTGTCCATCGGATCGGGGGTTGCTCCACGAGTTCCAGAGCATAGCGGGAGCGTGTCGAATGATGGGGACTCCGGTTTGATTTCGGTTCCGACGGATTGCTCTTTTTACCTTGGCGTATCGCGAATGACGGCTGCACGCTTGCAAACAATGGCTGAAGAAGGGCCTTTAAGGAGAGATCATCTTACGAATTGCCGTGTCCCTGGAGATGAGGAGGTTCCTATTCCTCGGCCGAACGAGGCCGTTGTCTTTCGCGACTACTTTGTAGCTGGCCTTGATTTTCCCCTCGAAGAATTCGTCTCGGATGTTTTGTTGGGGTTTGAGATACAACTTCATCAGCTGACGCCGAATGCAATCGCCAGACTGAGTATTTTCGCGCATGCTATGAAGATGTTGGGCTGCACCCCGCGGGCGGATGTCTTCGTGCGATTTTATGACATTCACCGTCGTCCGACGAAAGTTAACGACCCGCTTCTAGGGAGCAGATTGCCCAGCGAGATTGGCTGCATCAATTTCGTTCCGCGGAAAACACGAGGCACTGTTTCAATTTCGCTTACATACCGGAACAAGTGGCCGGACTGGAATCGCTTCTGGTTCTACTATCGTGTTTGCTCGGACGAAACCGCCGCTATTGAGTTAGGTAGGGGAGAAAAGAAGGGATCTCCACTTGTGTCTGTTTTGGAGAGGTGCCCAGGAAAGCATCTTCCGCCAGTTGTGCTGAGTGACCCACATGCTATTCGCTGTGGGGATGCATTCGCGCTTACTGCACGTTTTCAAATTAGCCGGGATTTGGTGGAAGAGTGGATTGCCATCGGGATGAATCCGCTCTGCAGTGCCACATCTTTCGAAGGTTTCGTTGAAAGAGAAGGGTATTGGGGGCCCACGTTGCTGCTGGAAAGACCCGCGGATTACCATGATGACGGCGAATATGTTAGACATATCGAAAAGGAGACCAGAAAGATTTGTGGTCCGTACTTACGCAAGGAGAGCGAGTTTCAACTCGGCAATCTCGGCCGTAATCGGCGTTTAAACCGAGCTTTCGATGCGATGGGCGTTGATTATGCCGAGAGACCGTTGGTTGACGAAAGCAAAGATGAGGCCGAAAGCTTTAAAGGTGAAGGAAAAAAGATGGCTCGCCGCGGCGGTCGGAGTGGCGTGATCTCCCGGCGAAGGGTTGCTGAAGCTGGGGACATCCGCATTGGGCGGTTGATTGCCAAACCTTTGCTTGCAAGTCGAGGGGGGGCATTGGAGTCGGCCCCTGGCGTTGATCCTTTCGATCATTCGAGGGTGGTCAGTTTCTGCCTTTTTGTAATTCTGTTTGCTTTGGCCGTTTTTTTCGTTTTTCCTTTTATGGGATTCTTTACTATTATTTCTGTGGTAAAGACGGGTTTTTTTTTTTTTTTTTTGACTTGTCTTTGTTTTGCTGTTGTGCTGTCTTGCTTTTGCAGATCACCAGCTTCGCTGCTGAGATGGCGCCGCCGAAACCGCAGGCGCGCCTTTCGACGTCGGCTTTCGACGACGAGGTGTCGGTGGCTGACCTTCCGACCTTTGCTAAACCCGGTTCGCGAAAGGCCCTCGCGGATACCGCTCGGCCGGTGAAGAGAGCGAAAGCGCCTCGTGCTGAGCCTGCGGCTCGGAAACCTGCCGAAACTGCTGCTCGCGTTTCCACCGGAGGGGCTGCCCCACGCGAGAGTAGGGGCGGATCCGAGGGAGTGACGGCTCCTGCTGTGGATAAAGGTAAGCTACACCTTTCGCCGAGACACATTCGTCTATCACAGGAGATGGTGGAAGGTCAGCTTCTTGGCTACGGGCGATTGATTATCGATGGAGTGCCGTCGGACTACAGGAATCCTTGTTTTTACACTGGGTTGAGCTCGTCGGGCGAGACTGACGAAGCAAGAGAAGAATCTTATCGGATTGCACGTTCTTTGGGTGCAGCTTCCGAAGCTCAGCTTGCGTGTCGGATAGACTTCCGCCGCGCGGGAATCCTCCCCGGCGCAAGCGATGACGCCAGCAAACTTGTGGAGTTTTCGCACAAGGCTTTCGCTGCGCCGGAGGTCGAAAGGGACCTGCTCAAGGTTGACAGCGTAAAGCTTGATGACGCGCTGTCGTTTCACTTAGCTAGCGTGAGTTGCTCAGATTGCTATTTGTCGCGTGATTGTTGTTCGCTTTTCCGCAACTGGTGTATGGGTCTTTTGGAGTGTACTGACTTTCGACGTTTGATTTAATGCCATTCGCAGGCTGCCATTCTCGCCCGCAGCCGACACAATCAGAACGACCTTTATGTTCGCAAGATCGAGCGTGAGAAGGAGGACCTCGACATTTTGGCGAAGAAGCTTACAACCGACCTGGAGGTTCAGGCGAAGAAAGCCGAGGACGAGCGCGCCTCGCGGAAAGCAAGCCAAAAGGAGGCTGAAAAGCTGAGACGGGAAGCAGAAGACCTCAAGCGGGAGCTTTCGCAGCTGCGAAATGCCCAGGCCGAGAAGGACGCGGCCCTGAAGACGTTTGCCGAAGAAGCTGTCTTTCGCCTCCGCGAAAGCCTTCGCAGCATTGGTGTCGAAACATGTGGTCCTTCGGAGCAAACTGCTGACGGTCTTGTCCGCTGGCTTTGCTCCGAAATGGATTCACTTGAAAATCATATGGCTCTGGGCCGAGACTACGCCGCCGTCACCGGTATCAAGGCGATCGGCCACAGCCTGGTGGACGCCGGATGCTCCCACATCGTTGACCTTCCGGTCAAAGAGGTGGATTATTACTGGCGAACCCCGGAGGCGGCGAAAGCTCTGGGCAAAAGATTCTTTGAAGAATTCTGGCTTGCGGGTGGGAATGACATGTCGCTGATGCAGTCCGCCGTGGGGCGCGGAAAGGTATTTTCTTCGTTCTTCTTGAGCTATCGCTTGACTTCCATGCTGGCTATCGCTTTTTGTGCGGTGCCTTGTGGCCCTGAGTAGTTATTTTTCTGGGCTATCGCTTTTTTATGCAGACTCCTGAGGAGAAAACGCGGATCCGACAGCTGTTTTCGGAGTATATCTCCGCAAAACAGGCGCGTGAAAACGAGCCGGAAGACGAGGCAAGTCCTCCTGGGCCGAACTGACGGGGCGCCCGAAAGCTCGGCCGCTGCTGCTGCCCGCGACGCGAACGCCCCCCAAGACGCAGCGGTAGACGAGTGACCTTCTTGGGGCCTGCTTTCAATGTGTTGGCAACTTGTTGCGGACCTCTTGTAACATTTTGGAACTTAAATTCGGATGTTGTATATTGAACAGGGTGCGGATGCGGGAACGCCGGACGTTCTCGACATCTGCCCGTTAATGATTAAAGCCGGCGATATCTGTGTTGGTGGTGACCTGTGGAGGAGTTTCCGATCTAGGTTTCCGACTGCATCGCTTTCGGCTTACATGAGAAAACGAGCTAAGAAACTTAGACGCACAGAAGATCGGCTACGCGCTTTTTATGATGCTTTCGACCCACGCGAACTTGAGTCGAGGCGAAAGAGGCGCGAGGCTTCGCGCGCGCCACCAGGCTTCGAGGGTGCCGCGTTGTTAAGTTGGAACCCGAAGATGCCGTGCCTTCGCCGGACGAAAGGCGTTATAGCATTTTACTTGGCCGCGAAAATAGTTCGCGGCCCTGAATTAAAATTGCAGTGTACAACCCTTTATATTAAACCCGGTGTAATGACGAGTGTCGCAGTGTGCTCTATCTTTCGGTGTTAATCGTTATTTGCGAATGTGCGATTTTTTATTATTTCGTTTGGCGGATTAAGTTCTTTTGCCGAATGATTTAGTTGTTCTCGCTTTACTAGTTCGCGCGATGTGCTTTTCGGTGCGGGCCCGTCGGTGGGTTACCAAGACGCGCCCGCCCCCACTCTCTTAGGCGAGGGGCGGTAGCATTCGCGCGAGGTGGCTTTCGGTTCGAGCCCCTCGCCGATGGCAAAGGAAACGCTCGCCCCCACTCTGTTAAGGCGAGGGATGGTAGCATTCGCGCGAGGGAGCTTTCGGTGCGAGCCCCTCGGCCGATAGCAAGAGAACGCCCGCCCCCACTCTCTTAGGCGAGGGGCGGTAGCATTCGCGCGAGGGAGCTTTCGGTGCGAGCCCCTCTGCCGGATAGCAAAGAAACGCCCGCCCCCACTCTCTTAGGCGAGGGGCGGTAGCATTCGCGCGAGGGAGCTTTCGGTGCGAGCCCCTCGGCCGATAGCAAAGAAACGCCCGCCCCCACTCTCTTAGGCGAGGGGCGGTAGCATTCGCGCGAGGGAGCTTTCGGTGCGAGCCCCTCGGCCGATAGCAAAGAAACGCCCGCCCCCACTCTCTTAGGCGAGGGGCGGTAGCATTCGCGCGAGGGAGCTTTCGGTGCGAGCCCCTCGGCCGGTAGCAAAGAAACGCCCGCCCCCACTCTCTTAGGCGAGGGGCTGGTAGCATTCGCGCGAGGGAGCTTTCGGTGCGAGCCCCTCGGCCGGATAGCAAAGAAACGCCCGCCCCCACTCTCTTGGGCGAGGGGCGTTAGCATTCGCGCGAGGGAGCTTTCGGTGCGAGCCCCTCGGCCGGTAGCAAAGAAACGCCCGCCCCCACTCTCTTAGGCGAGGGGCGGTAGCATTCGCGCGAGGGAGCTTTCGGTGCGAGCCCCTCGGCCGATAGCAAAGAAACGCCCGCCCCCACTCTCTTAGGGCGAGGGGCGGTAGCATTCGCGCGAAAGCGCTTGATAATTCGGTTGACGAAATGTCTTTATGAACGCAACTTGAGGGACATACAATCGACTATGATTATGATATTGCTCGTATTGCTGTCCAGCCACATGCACAGGCTTGGTTCATCTCCTATCTTTGGTTTGAGATGGGAGAGCCACTCGATGGCACTACCGCCTACAGTTACCGGATTGGTGACGATAGTCGGACGCGATGCCGATGACACGATCATAAAAGCGAAAGCGTAGCTCCTGATGCTTCCTACTCGCATTTTCGATAATGAGCTGACTGCCTGGAACTAACATTTTGGAGGGCATCGGTAGTTTAGGATGGGTGGGAGGCTTGCACTTTGTTGCCTATTTATACTGCCTTGCCCATTGTACTTGACGGTCGCATTTACTTGCCTGGCTGTATTTGTGCACACTTGGTAGGTGAAAGGTTAATACAGCGTTTACGTTCTAGCTGCTGTAAATGCTTGCCAGCTGTCGTTTGTTTTACCCTACTAGGGCTGATGGGCTTGGCCTCTGCTACCATTTTCCCCTTTTGGTGATGGGGGGCTGGTTTTGCATGGCCCGCAAGCTTTCGTTCAGCCCTCGTTTTGTCGGAATGTCGGTTTGTTCGTGGCCCTGCCAGCTTCGTTCCGCCCTCTCGTTTTGTCGGAGGGTCGGATTCACATAGCCCGCAGGCTTTCGTTCCGCCCTCTCGTTTTGTCGGAGGGTCGGATTTCACATAGCCCGCAGGCTTTCGTTCCGCCCTCGCATTTTGTCGGAGGGTCGGATTTCACATAGCCCGCAGGCTTTCGTTCCGCCCTCGCATTTTGTCGGAGGGTCGGATTTCACATAGCCCGCAGGCTTCGTTCCGCCCTCGCATTTTGTCGGAGGGTCGGATTTCACATAGCCCGCAGGCTTTCGTTCCGCCTCTCGCATTTTTTGTCGGAGGGTCGGATTTCACATAGCCCGCAGGCTTTCGTTCCGCCCTCGATTTTTTGTCGGAGGGTCTGATTTCACATAGCCCGCGGCGCTTCCTTCTGTTCCGCCCTCGCATTTTGTCGAGGGTCGGATTTCACATAGCCCGCAGGCTTTCGTTCCCCCCAATCGTTTTTCGGAGGGTCGGATTTCACATAGCCCGCAGGCTTTCGTTCCGCCCTTCGCATTTTGTCGGAGGGTCGGCATTTCACATAGCCCGCAGGCTTTCGAGATTGTCGTTGGATGGAAGGGGTCTATTTTGCCCTACCTCCGCTCATTCTCTTTTTATCACATTGTGCTGACGAATGTCTCAACCTTATGCTTGGTTTGATTTCGTCTTCGACCGGTTCGCATCAACGTTTTTGGGGAATTACGGCTACTTAGTAATGTAGCGGTTACATTCGGCTGCCTCGTTAAAAAACCTCGCAGCCCGATGAAGGGCTTCCCCGGCGAGGAAAAAGAGCACAGCCGACATTTGATTACAAAAAATGGTGAAAGAGGGAGAAATTTACCGCAGTCGAGAAAGAGATGAATTACGGGTAGAAACGACGCAGATTACTCGCGTTCCATGTGTGAGCTGATACTTCGCCCTTGTCATTCATCAACCGGAATAACGCCGGGCGCTGCCATGCTCGCCACGACGAAAGGGCCTTGCCACTGCGATTGCAGCTGGCTTGCTTATCTGGCTGCCGAATGGTGACCATATCACCCGGCTTGATGTTTCTTCGGATTATCGTCTTGTCCCTGTGATGCTTCGTTTCGGCGTGGTACTTTCAAGGTTGCCTGCAGCCTGCAGTCTTACTTCTTCGACGGTGTCGAGCTCGACATGTCTTTGTTGTTCAGTAGTTGGGGTCATTTTCGGTTCGGAAGGAGCCCAGCTTTACTTCTTCACGGGGTTACTGCTTCCTCGCCGTAAAGTAGCCTGAATGGGGTGAAGCCGGTAGCTCTGGACCGTGAAAATGTTGTGTCCCCATACAGCTGTTGTTAGGGTGTTGGCCCACTTGGCTTCGCGCGAGTCGTACAGTGTTTTCGAAATTGCCGAAAATTAAGCCATTCGCTCTTCTCGACGGCCCCGTTTGCTTGCGGGTAATTTACAGAAGCGAAATTGAGCTTGATGCTGAGTTCATCACAAAAATTCCTGAATTCGGCGCAATCGAACTGCTTCCCATTGTCGCAGGCGATGAATGATGGAAACACCGAAGCGACAGATTATCCTCTGCCAGACGAACTTGGTTAAAGAGGTGGAAGTTATGCTGGCAAGGGCCTTCGCTTCCACCCATTTGGTGAAATACTCAAGAGCTACCGCTGCAAAACGCAAGTTGCCCGGGGCTGCTGGTAGCGGACCAACTATGTCGATGCCCCACCTCTGCAATGGCCAGGTCGGCACTATCGGCGTGGTCTCGTTTGCTGGCGCTTTCCTCTGATTTTTGGCGAACATCTGGCAGCCCTTGCAACATTTGACCAGCTCCTTGGCATCTGATGCAGCGGAAAGGCCAGTAAAATCCTGTCTCATTGCTCTGTGCGCTATTCGTGAGCCCTCTATGCGCTCCGCACATTCCGGCATGCATTTCTCTCTAGGCGCGCCTGCACATTGCCGCGCATGCTTCTCTTCGAGCAGCATGAATGCCTTCGCGCTGGCTTATGCATTCAGAAGAGGTGCTGTTATTCCATTTTTGAACAACTGCTCTCCGATGATTGTGTAACCTTTCGCCCTGCTGGCCATTCTTTCGGCATCCTTCCTAGACTGTGGCTCGTAAGTTCCAGCTAAATAGGCGAATATCTGTGACCTCCATCCTCACTCACTGACTGATAGCATGTATCGAGTCTGGATGTTCTTCCTCCTCTTTCACGGCTTTTGCCGAAAGGACCTGATAGAACACATCTGGTGGCAGCGGTAGATTTTGTGCTGCGGCTTTGGCCAGCTCGTCGGCCTCTGCGTTTTCGGCCCTTGGGATGTGACGCAAGGTGAAACCAATGAAATATTTCTCCATTCTTCTGATTGCCCGCCAGATACTTGGCTAGCTCTGGTTCTCTTGCAGTGAATTCCTTTTCGGCATGACCGACAACCACTTGGGAATCCGATTTGACTATGCATCTTCTCGCTCCGATTGCTCGAAGCTTTCGTAAACCCAGGAGCACGGCCTCGTATTCGGCGGTGTGTGTGTTTGTGAGGAACTGCAGCCTCGCGGCAAATCTGACCTTCGGTCCTCTTGGTGGTGTAAGGATCGCCGAGATTCCGGCTCCGGCCATTCCCCATGCGCCGTCACAATTTACTGTCCACACAGGCTCTTCGAATTCAAGCGTTGTGTCGAAAACGGCGGGAGTCCAGTCTGCTATGAAATCCGCCAATGCCTGCGACTTGATTGCGGATCGGTGCTGGAAGTCGATCACGTATTCGTTCAGCTCCGCCGCCCACTTGCCGATTCGGCCGATAGCTTCGTTGTTGCGGAACAAGCTTCCAATGGCTGAGCCGAAAGTACTATGATGTGGTGAGACTGAAAGTAATGCTTCAGCTTTCGGGAGCCATTAGCACTGTGTAGGCTATCTTCTCTAGCTCTGAGTAGTTCAGCTTTGCGCCCGAAAGGGCCTCGGAACAAATAGATTGGGAACTGCGTCATCTTGTTTTCGTGCTCCTTTTCTTCCACCAGTACCGCGCTTACGGTGGCGTGAGACGCTGCGAGATACAACAAGACGTTGCTTCCGGCGACGGCTTGGACAGCGTGGTTAGCTTGGTCAAATACTCCTTTAGCTGCTGAAAAGCTTGGTGCTGCTCTTCCCCCCAATCGAAAGGGTCGGAGCTACGCAGAGTTCGGAAAAAGGCAGCCCCCTTTCGGCGGACCTTGCGATGAATCTGTTCAGAGAACCAGTCTTCCTGTCAACTTTTGCACTTGCTTTCGGTTTGAGGGCGGTTGCATGTTGATAATTGCCGCTATCTTGTCGGGATTAGCTTCAATTCCTCTTGCTGATACCAGGCAACCGAGGGAGCTTGCCTTTCCTGATGCCGAAAATACACTTGTCGGGGTTTAGCTTTAAACCGCTCTTCCGAAGATTGCCGAAAGTCTCGAGCAAATCTGCCTGATGATCTTCCTGTCTATCGCTCTTGACTACTATGTCGTCAACGTACGCCAACAAGTTTTTCTTTTGCTTCTGGCTTTCGAACACTTTGTCGGTCATTCGCGAGAAAGTAGGGCCTGCATTCCGCAGCCCTTCCGGCATTCGCCGGTAGCAGTATGTGCCTGTAGGGGTGATGAAACTGGTTTTCTCTTCATCGTCGGGATGAAGCCAAATCTGGTGATAGCCTGAAAAACAATCTAGCAAGCTCATTATTTCACAACCAGATGCAATGTCGACAAGTTTGTCGATACGTGGCAAGGGATACGGATCTTTCGGGCAGCATTTGTTGAGGTCGGTGAAATCGACGCACATTCGCCATTTTCCATTTTTCTTTTTCACCAAGACGACATTCGCCAGCCATTCGGGATACTGGACCGGTCGGATTACTCCCGCGTCGAGTAATCTTTGCACTTCGGCTTTCGCCGCGTCTGCCCTTTCGTTTGACATTTTTCTCAGTTTTTTTTTCTGGGCTTAGCGCCGCTTGCGATGTTCAAACTGTGCTGGGCGAGATCTCTGCTAACGCCTTGCAAGTCGCTTGCTGACCAAGCGAAAATGTCGTCATTGCTCGCAAGGAAGGATGCCAAAGCGTTCCTTTCTTCTTCCGGCATGCTTGACCCAATATGCACGGCTCTTTCGGGCCTGGAGGCCGCGAGCGGGATTCTTATCGTTTCTTCAGCTGCCCCAACCTTGTATTCCGACGCGCGGACGATAGCGTGCTCTTCGGTGGTTGTTTGCATCTCGTCTTTGTTTGCCACCTCGTTGTTGATGAGGCATATAGCCTGGGGTTGGTTTCCCCTCAATCCTTCTGGAAGCTTGCTGATCTCCATGTACGGTGACGATGCCGAAAGGGGATGGCATCTTCATGCATAGTAGCTTTGCTTGATGACAACGTTGAACCTATTGGTGAAACCTCTGCCGAAAATGGCGGTGTACGGGTAGTCCATGTTTATTATGTCGAATGTTAGTGTCTCGGTGCGGACTCTTTTCCCTTTCGGCGAAAGATACAGGATCTGCTTTTTGCCGATAGCGTCGATCTTTCTTCTTTCTCTTCCTCGAACCCGTACAGTGAATTACCGGCGGGGTCCAAACTGCGTCTGTCGAATCCCATTGCCTCGAAAGCTTTTACGAAAGGATGTCTGCTGAGCTTCCGGTGTCAATCAGAATTTGTGCAAAGTGAAGCCGGCCACGTTGGCTGTTGCGACGAAAGCGTCGCAATGCGGGTAGTCGCGAACTTTGAAGTCGGACTCGTCGAAGCATATCGGCGCTAGCGACCAAGCTGGCCTTTTTAGTGGAAGCCTTGGTGATACGGTCTGGACTCTTCGTGGTAGTCCTTCTAGCTCTCTTGCTTTCGTCTCTAGGTTAGATCCGCCCGTGATGGCGAAAATGTGCCCTCTTGACGGAAGGATGTTGTTGATTGCGCTAGTTTCATTTTCCACCTCCTGCGCCTGCTGGAAACCCGGTTGTGCTTGCTGCCCCTGAGGTTGGGTCTGAACCGGAAACGCCGGTGGCGGCGTTGGGCTGACGCTGATAATGCATATGTGACGAACCGCCGCCGAATGCGGCGCAAAGACCGGAAGGTGATAGCCTTGATACGCCGGATTGTACCAAATGCAAGTTTTGGGGATGCATGTACTGCGGAGGATGCGTAGGTGTGCTCGCGTAATTGCTGCATGCTGCCGCCACAGCTGACGGGTCTTGCGAATTGTGGAAACATGCTTGGAGCTTTCGGCGGGGGCTGACGCTTGGTCCTTATCTTTCAGCTCTCTTTTCGCCATTTTGCTGTATTTTCAATCCCGAGTGGTATGGCCGAAATTGCCGTCACAAATGACGGCAGTATGGTGGCCTGGGTCCTCTTCGCGGCCCTCTACCGTCTCGGCCGCCGCGTCCTGTCCTTCCGCCGCGCCCTCCGCGGAACGGCTGATCGAATCCTCTTTGGGGATGAAAGTCGGGCGTGTCGTGCCTCTCTGTGCCAGCTGCTGATTGCGCCGGTTCTTCTTGCAATTTGTTGATTGAACGAAATGGCCTAACAATCCTCTGATTCGGCACAGGCGGAGGGCGGCTTGCTTTTCGTCGCCTGCCTCTGAATCTGCGGGGGCGGCCTTGCGTCGCCGAAAGTCATCGTCCGACCTCGCGTACGCATTCATCACGTCAAACAGTTCCTTGACATCTTTCGGCGGCTCCCTGGACAGATGAGCGGCGCACTGCCCAGTCCCCAAGCCTCGATGGCTGCTGCTATCACCGCGGCTTCCGGCACATTCGGGGCTTGAGCTTTCAGCTGGATGAAACGTTGAGGTAATCCGAAAGGGGCTCGTCGTCTTGCTGGTGCAATTCATGAGGTCCCGCGTGGTCTTGACATCCGGTGGATCCTTGGAAGTTGCCAGCAGCTCGGCTTTCACAGCTGTGCCCCATGAATAGATGGACATTGGCTTGAGAGTGGTGTACCAATCGTGGGCCACGTCTTCGACCGCCAGATTGAGAGATTTTGCTAGAGCCTTGACTGTCCCCGCCTGCCGAAAAGACAGCTGTCTCATAACTTGCCAAGAACTTGCGCGGGTTCGCTTTACCGTCGAAAGTCGGAATACGAGGCTTGTAATTGAGTGGCCACGGATGACCTGCAACTCCCTCGAGAGTGGAGAGGTTTCGTCGATGGCGTTGCCGAAAGCCGGTGGCTGCTCTCGCCTCGGTATGAAATACATCTTCCTTGTGCTTCGGGTTGGGGTCCGCCCGGCTCTTCGCAGTTCCCCTGAATTTCCTTCTCGAGTTG